>JAAGEH010002528.1:27365538-27418953 GCA_011751065.1 Lasiurus cinereus
ATATAAAATAGATGCCTCTTGAAAGTAGATGTTTACTCTTGGTTTGGCTAAGATATATTTAGAAGAGGTATCAGAATAGAATCATTAATGAGAAAAAAACAAGGGTTCATATCATTGATTCATATAGATGAGAAATAAATAACATCAGATTTTATTTCTATCTAGTCTTTTAATGAGTGAGTTAAACCATTCATATTTGTTGTTGTTATTTAGACTTATTTTGTATTTTCTATGTTTCATGCTTTCTAGTTATTGTTTTTATCACCTCTTCTAGGCAGTAAACACTGCTACTTTATTCTTTTGTAACATTTTACAGTTAAAAATTTTTTTCCCACAAGAATCCTGAGAAGTCTATATATAGATATAATCAGCTAGATTGCATTGAGAGAAATTATGTCACTTTCTCAAGGTTGTATGGTTGCTAAGTAGAAGAGCTGGTGCAATGAACATTTACTGAGTGTGACCAAGTGTGCACTCAAAATAGCACATTACTCAAATAAATGTAAGCGAATGAGCAAATGCCTGTGGCTACTACACAGACAGTGAAAAAGTTTACCTATAAAGTGTTTATACTTAAAAAAGGGATTGTTTAGAAAGTGTTTTTTAATATTTTTGTTATCATTTTTATTATGATTATTATACTGCTTCTTGCTTTTGTTTGGGTTAATTTGGTTTGATTTGATGAGGAAATTGTGCTGTCTTCATTTATCTATTCCTGTCCTCATGCTCTAAAAAATTTTCTTAGGAAAGTGTGCTGTGCTTGATTGCAATGAAGGAAAATGTTTTTGGACTATAAAGCAAAATAATTGACTGTAAAAGAGTATTTTTAATGAAAGAAAAAAATTATTTGAATTACCCCATCAATTTAGACCTGAAATCTTTTCTATAATTGTTGCTATATAAACATATATTTATTACTTTGCACCAAAGGTAAAGATTTCAAAAACATTTTTAGCTATTGGGAAACCATGGGAAACTAATTATCAATGAAACACAGGACAACAATGTAGTCTTCATTTTTTTTAAAAATCTGCCTTTGAGAGTTAAAATTCTTCAACCACATTCTTTTGTTTCTTTGAAAGATTGTGACTAAACATTGTGAGGTAATTAATTCAATACTCCCTAGACAAGGGAAGCCTGTTTTTTTATTTTGTTTTGTTTTTTAAATATATTTTTATTGACTTTTTACAGAGAGGAAGGGAGAGGGATAGAGAGTTAGAAACATCCATGAGAGAGAGACATCGATCAGCTGCCTCCTGCATGCTCCCCAGTGGGGATGTGCCCGCAACAAAGGTACATGCCCGGAACCAACCCGGGCACCCCAGTCCGCAGGCCGACGCTCCATCCACCGAGCCAAACCGGTTTCGGCAGGGAAGCCTGTTTTAAAATGAGGCGACATAGGCTGGGGATATAGGGAGGCGACAATAAGTGAATGGCACCAAAAGTATATATATATTGAGTACTTCCTATGTACAAAGTAGGCTTCTAGGGCTGAGAGTAACTTGGTGAATAAAACAGACAAAAATCTTTGCTCTCACGTCAGGACAGAGGACAACAAATGAAATAAAGTAGATACAAAGTGTCCTTAATTTTAAAAATTAACCAATGTAGTTTTGTAAACAACAACAATAAAATCTTTCCAACCCCATGACTGTGGTAGTGGATAGAGATAACTAAAAGATTATTTGGTGGTGAAACATTTGGAAATCTGCTATCCCCAAGCCATACATGTTAATACCTAGAGAAAATGAAGGGGGGGGTGGGGTAGGGATCAATCTACATCCTTATTCAATAGAAGAATGGCTTCACTATTCAGGTATCACATGAGTCTGTGAAATAGCCTGAGCTAACTTTCCAAGGAGGTGGCTCGATGCAAGGGAAAAAAGAGTTGCAGACAAAATATCTTATATACTAGAGGCCTGATGCATGAAAATTCATGCACTGGAGGGAGGGTCCCTCAGCCTGGCCTGCCCCCTCTCACAGTCCGGGAGCCCTCAGGGGCGGGACGCAACCCGGTGATCAGGGGAAGGCGATGCCCCATCATACCTCTGCTGCTGGCACTGCCAACAGTGCAAGCTTCAGCTGGCCCTGGTTACCTGAGCCTTGGGCGGCCCTGGGTGTCTAGGCAGCTGCCATCTGAGGCTTGCATGTGCCTCGGGCCGGCCCTGGGTGGGTGCTGCCATCTTTGAAACCCTGGCAGTCAATTAGCATATTCCCTCCTTATTGGCTGTGGGGGTCACCATCTTTGCAATGGTGTAAGGGTCAATTAGCATATTCCCTCTTTATTAGATAGGATTAATCTTTTCAAGCAAGTTAGACTCTGGCTTCCATCATCACCTCCAAGACAAGATTCCCCTTGCAACCTTTTCTTCACCTGCTAAAAATGTTTTTTAATGTATCATTTTATATAATCAGCTGGTATTTGTTAGTTCTTTTTCTAGGAAAAGAATTCAAGAACTTTCTAAGCCTAAAAAACAGTGGGGAGCCCCAGATAGGTAAGAAAATATTATATAATTTTGTTTGTGATGATGTATTCCTTACATTAAAGAGTAAGTATTCTTACCTGCCCAAGAACCCTGCATCCTAGGTGTATCCACTTCTCTTCTCAATTGGATCCATTGAACCAATACTATCATCTCAGTTGAGTCAACATGTGGAAGGCAAATCACTAAATCAGTGGTTTTAGTTTTGTCTGCACATTAGAATCACCTGTAGACAAAGGATGTAAACAAAAGAAGATAGGCTAATAGCCAACAAGCACATGAAAAGATGGTCAATATCATTAGTTACCCAGGAAATGCAAATCACCACAATCATAACATTTCACGTGAACTGCAATGGCTAAAATAAGAAAGACTGAAAATAAAAAGTTATGGAGAGATGTGATTACTAGAGGGACGAATATACATATATGCACAAAGACTTCTACATGAATGGTCACAGCCACTTCATAGTAACATCAATTTCAAAACAACTCAAATGTCCTTCAATAACTGAAAAGACAAAGAATATGTGGCATATTCTTACAATAGAAAAGTAATGATAAGAATAACCTCAAGCACATATGACATTGTGGATGGAGATTATATTAACCAACGTGGTTGTTTGATATTGTATAATGAAATGTATAAATATTTGGAAGATCTGCATAACTGGGTGAAATGATACTTTTCAAATGACCAAGTAGTGATATTTCAATATTCTGAGCTGCTATCATTATTGTTATTTTTGCTATTTCCTAGAGAGATAAAGCAAAATAAGTAAAGTGAATTGATGTTTGGGTCCCAGACTTGCTTGGACTGGGATGCAGCATAGGTGTCAGAACTATAGAGAGCTCCCAGATAATTCTCATGGGCAAATAGGCTTGAGAACCATCATCCCAGAGTGCTACTGCACACGCCTTTGAAACTCTTGTGCCCATCCTTCAGGTTGCTGCTCTAACATCTGGTTCAGCGCACACCTGTTCTCTGGATGCCCAACAGGCTGAACCCACCATCTTTCCATCCTTGGTCATATGACTCTCCTTCTCCTTCATTGACTCTGAAAAAAGCCTGAATTTCACCCCCACTCCTTTTTTTTCTGATCTCCTATTGCTTTTGATAAAATTAATAGACTTCATTTTAAAACTAGTTTTAGGTGTACAGAAAAATTGAGCAAAAGTACAGAGAGAGTTTTTATATTACCACCCACTCGTCTAGTTTCCACTATTATTAACATCTTGCGTTAGTGTGGTACATTTGTTACAACTGATAAACAAATGTTGACATTATTCTTAACTAATAAGGTTAGGGTTTCACTTTTAAGTTGTATAGTTCTATGGGTTTTGACAAGTGCATATTGTCATGTACCCACCATTAATAGTATTATACTGAACTAGAGGCCTGGTGCACAAAATTTGTGCAGGAGGGGTTCCCTCAGCCCAGCCTCGCCCTCTCCAAATCCGGAACCCCTTGAGGGATATCCAACTTCCGGTTTAGGCCTGATCCCAGAAATCAGGCCCAAAAATTGCCCCCTCCCCCACTGGCCTGGTCACCCCCAACCATCCCCTTTGCCAGCCTGGTTGCCCCATGCAGCCTACTGTTCAGTCTTTTGGTCATCCCTCACTAACCCCCTGCAGGCCTGGTCACCCCACGCAGCCTGCTGTTCAGTCATTTGGTTGTTCTTCACCAACCCCCCTGCCAGCCTTGTTGCCCCACTCAGCCTGCTGTTTGATCATTACTGTGAGAGTGTCCTGATCAGTTTGCATATTAGCCTTTTATTAGTATAGATAGTTTCACTGCCCTAAGAATTACCTGTGCTCCACCTATTCATTTCTTTCATTCTCTCTCCCCTCTCCAAACCCCTAACAAACACTGATCTTGTTTCCTGTATGTATAGATTTGCTTTTTCCAGAATGTTATAGTTATAATCAAACAGTGTGTAACCTTTTCTGACTGGTTTCTTTCACTTAGCAATAGGCATTTAAAGTTCCTCCATGTCTTTTTATGCCTTAATATTTATTTTTAGTGCTAATATTCCATTGTTTTGATGTACCAAAACATATCCATTCATCTATTGAAGGACATATTGGTTGCTTCCAATTCTTGGCAATTATGAATAAAGTTGCTATAAACATTTGTGTGCAGCTTTTGTGTATATACAAGTTTTCAACTCATTTAGCTAAATGTCTAGGAGTGCAACTGCTGGATCATGTGGTAAGATATCTTCAGTTTCATAAGAAACTGCCAAACTTCCTATGTGTGAATGTTTATGTCCTCTCAAAATTCGTATTTTGAAATCTAATCCCCAATGTGATAGTATTTGGAGGTGAGGGTCTTCAAGAAGTGATTAAATCATGAGGGTGGAGTCCTCATGAGTGGCGTTGGTGCCCTTATAAAGAGGTTCCAGAGAGGTTCCTCACCACTTCCACCAAGTGAGAACACAAGCTTCTGCTTTAGCCTCTTCTCTCCCCCAATGTCATCCTCTCCTCTCTAATCTGTTTCACATCATCATCAGGTGAGTTTCCAGTTTTCACCGTTTGCTCATTCATCAAACCAGGATTGAGCATCTACTGTGTTCAGCACTAAACTATGCAAGGGGAAATCTCCAAAAGATTAAGACACAATCTGTCTGCTGGAAAAAGATATAGAGATATGGAGAAGAAGATGCTCCTTGTCAATATTGTGGAGGGCCATGTAAGCCACTGTAAGGAGTTGGGACTTGATTCTTGTGACCTCTGAGGTATCTCAAACAAGAGGATGACTTGGTTAGATTGGAGTTAAGGAAGATCCCTCTGGCAATGGTGCCTCCTGCACACCCCACCCTAGGGATAGTGCAGGCAACCTGAGCATGTGCCCTGATCGGGAATTGAACCGTGACCTCCTGGTTCATAGGTCGATGATATTCAATCAATGAGCCATGCCAGCCGGGCATTACTCTTATTTTCTTACTACCTGGTACAGTTCATCCCCCAAAGTGAGATCACAATGCAGGGAAGTGGCACGACCATTTTATGTCGGCCTGATGATAAATTGCGGTGTTAATTACAGCATGGCAGAAACAGAACTGTCTACCTCTAAGAGGTTCATTTTTGGTCACTGCATTTTAAGACAGCAGATAAAACAGTCTGATTTTATTTTTATTTCAACTGACTTGAGTAGTTTACCCACGTCTGATGCCTGGGATAGTTCTTAAACTGAAGTATTATCAATAGAGAGGCAGCCTGCGATGTCATTAGCAGTGAATTTCTATTTCTTTTTTTTTCCTGCTTTTTAACAGAAAGCTATCTTGGGGAAATCAAGAACCTATTCGCCCTATTTGCCGTAGTGCTTTGAAGAGTCAGCTGTCCAAAAGACTCGAGAGCCTTGCCCAGCCCAAGGAGATCACCCACAGATACATACCTAACAGGTCAGTGTTGCATGGCAGTAGTTTATTTGATCAGGAGCCTCTAGGAAAATGAGCGCTGAACCCAGCCCTTTTATCTAAAGCCATATATAGTCTTGTAATCAAAATTTATGGAGGACTAGGGATTTTAGATGTTTCCAATCTGATGCTACAGTACAACTTTTCCAGAGCAGGATCTGATAGTTAGCTATTGCAGACGTGTATTACATCTTATAATGTTTTGATATACCAGAATGTTGAATAAGAGAGTTATGTCTCTGGTGTCCTCATCTTTTTTTTGGTCTCTCTCATTCACCACCTGAGCTTCCGCCCTTTGCCCTCCTCTGAAAAACATCTTGCTTCTGTGCTGCTCATTGGCTATCTAATAACTCCTTCCTCCCAACTCCTTTTCTGACTCGATCTCTCTGAAGTGCCCCATTGTTCAAAACCACCACTTCCTTCCCTAGCTCCAATTCCTAAACAGAACTGCCATTTCCTGCAAAAGGCTAGTCCCAGGTTCAGTGCAGGAGGTTCCCTCCTGTGTGAGTTTGGCTGGGCATGCATGTGGTGAGGCGGCTGAGTTAGTGCAGCCAGGCAGTGGAGCGTGGGCAGGGCAGTCTCAAGCCCTCTGAAAGCAGAAGTGAGGTGTATGGACAGACCTCAAGGCTGGATGGTCACAAGCCAAGGAGGGAGAGACGGGCTTACACACATACCCCGGCCTACATTAGCAACCAGCAGGCAGCCTGGGCAGATCCACATCCATGAATATGTTAAAGAAGAAGAGGCCTTTTGGAAAATAACAAAAGCAGAAGTGGAACTGCAATCTGAGTTAACAACAGGTCCAAAGTAGCCAATATCACTTCCTTTTCCACGGATGGAGAACAAATATTATTATTTATCCCCAATATAATCCTAGTTTACAAAACCCAATCCTGATGAAATAATGTACATACCATGTTCAAGTAGAATTTATTCCTAAACTCAGAGTTCTTTCTTCACAAAGAAAAACATCAAAGCAATTCATGCTACTAACTGAAAACATAGTAAGAATATTTAAATTACCTATATAGATGTTAAATAAATTGTTTTGTTTTAAAGCAGCACATTTTCTCTTTTAATTAATTTATATTTGGGTTGATTTAAAAGATGCAGTTTATTTAGTGTCTGCTAGGGCTTGTCTGCTAGGAATAGGGTATTAGAAGGCAGCTGAAAACTTAGTGGCTGTAACCATTTCTAATTTCTTCCCATGTAGATAATAGCTCAGCAGTAAAGGGATAAACTCTCATAAGCACTCCCCTAGACCTGGAGTATCAATGTTTGAATTTAAGTGATAATTTGAATTCATGCTTACTTCACTCACTTCTTTTCTCTCCACAACCTGCAGGCCTCAGTATTTCTACAACTATGGTACAGGGTCTTCGATCTGGGATGTCCCTTCTTCTGTACTGATAAGAAAACCTTCCCGAAGGATCCAAAGGCTGTCACAGCCTAACAGATTCAGGAAAATACAGATAATAAATAGGTAGAGCACCTGAGACCCTCTGTATATTCTGATCTCACTTGGTTAAATGTTGTTTTTCTTTTAGTGTGTGCGGGTCCCTTGTGTTTCAAAGGACCAGGGTACAAAAATCAAATATTTTTCAGCAACTGTAGGTAACCAGGAGATCTTCGGCAATAATTACATCTGAGTCAAATATGGTGAAGCTAAAATTCACGTTAAACGTAATCACTGTCTGCCAATTAAAAGGAAATATGCAAATGAAACATGGGTTTTTGCAATTTTTAAAACTTGGTATTCTCTTATGCCTCTGAGGTTTGGCACATGATTCCCCGTTTGCTTTGAATGATGACTTCTCCTGTCTTTAAAAGACAGCTTAGTGATATCTTCCACAAGTGAGCTAAGATTGTGATGTGGTTGTTGGGACCATTTTAGGTTACATTAGTCCAAGATGTACAGTGCATAATTACAGGAAGATGCTAGAACTAATGTGCACTACTGTGTCAGAACACATTAGGTACATGTGTCCCAATTACGGATGCTATGCCTTAGGGTGGGGGGCTAGGTAAAAAAGGTGAAGGGATTAACAAGTTCTAATTGGCAGTCACCAAATAGTCCTGGGGATGTTAAATACAGCCTAGGGAGTATAACCAATAACATTGCTATAACTGTGTATGGTGCCAGGTGGGTACTTGAAATGTCAGAGGGACCACCTTGCAAAGTATATGGTTGTCTAACCACTATGCTGTATACCTGAAACTAATAATAATATTGAATGTAAACTGTAATTGAAAAATAAAGAAGAGACGTAATACATTTGAGACTGTTCAAGGAGATAAATGAGATGTTGAGGTTCTGAAAACTATGTTATATGAAAAATAGTTCAGAGAAATGGCATGTTTAGCTTAGAGAAGAGACCAAGGAAGCAGTGAAAGTTCTGTGTAAAATATCAGCAATGAAGGAGGCAGAGGAGGTGGAAGTAACATTACTTTCTGTTACAAGATGTCTACAGAGAAGCAGACACCAGCTAAGTGTAGGAAACTTTTCTTGACTAGCCATCCAGTAGTGGACAGTTTTATCTGGAAAACTCAACTGTTATCTCTGTTCCCGATTCCTGAACGTGTTCAAGCATAGGCTAGAATGATTACTTTGTGTCGGTTTTAGTCAAGATTCCTGCAGTCAGAGAGATCGAAATGGACAACTTAAATCTTTTTCCGTCATAGAATCCAGAAAAAAGAGGCTCAAGTCTTCCCACAAAATTTCTTTATTTGCTTATTTATCAGTGCATTTGACAAAATCTGCTAATTTAGTTAAAATATATTTGTAAATTTATAGTTATATATCTACATTTATAAACCAGACAAATACTTCCTTTATCTGTCACTATATATATGTGTATATATATATATATATATATATATATATATAATATATATATTATTGATTTCAGAGAAGAAGGGAGAGGGAGAGAGAGATAGAAACATCAACAGTGAGGGAGAATCATTGATCAGCTGCTTCCTGCACATCCCCTGCTGGGGATTGAGCCCGCAACCGAGGCATATGCTCTTGACTGGAATCAAACCTGAGACCCTTCAGTCCACAGGCCAAAGCTCTATCCACTTAGCCAAACCAGCTAGGTAGGGCTGCCACTTAAAAAAAAATCAACACACACACACACACACACACACACACACACACACACACATATGTGAGTATTTTAGAAAGAAAGTACCTCCTGGTTCATAGGTCAATGCTTAACCACTGATCCACACCGGCTGGGCTGTCACTGCTTTTTGAGACCCCTGAATTTGATTGTTTCATATAAGTAAAACCTTCTTGAGTGTTAAAACTTCCTGTATCTAAAAAAATTTATGGCCCAAGCTGGTTTGGCTCAGTGGATAGAGCGTCGGCCTGCAGACTGAAGGGTTCCAGGTTCGATTCCAGCAAGGGCACATGCCAGGGTTGCTGGCTCAAACGTGCAGGAGGCAGCCAATGAATGATAATCTCTCTCTCATCATTGATGTTTCTATCTCTCTCCCTCTCCCTTCCTCTCTGAAACCAATTAAAAAAAACACACCAGATTTAAAAAATTTTATGTCTCCCCACTCTCCTAAGCAGATTCTTCTGCTACTGAACAATATGTAAGCATTGTTCACTGGCTTGAGATTTTTATTATGAACATCAACAAGGACATAATACTTTAATACAGAAAACCTCTTAGGAACTGCCTGTGTCTGAAGCACAGTTTTGCTTTAAGTGAAGTAGTTTGACCTCTGTGCTTTTAGCTTAGGAGATATTTGCCTCTCAGAGCTTTCCTGTCATTTCTCTGTTTACTGAGGGAAGAGTCTTTAACCAGGCTCTTTTCTGAGATCCTGTGCACTGCAAACAGATAAGCAAGCTTGTCAGAATTGTGTGAAGGAAGGAAAGCAAATGCTCAGTGAAAACACAGAGGAAATCTTAAGGAATCCACATAATACTATTACAACGAATGATAATGTTAAAATTGCAAGTCTCAAGCAACCAGTGGATCATGAAATTAATCAGAATACATTGCCTAGGACAAGCATTGTTTCATGATAATTTTGTTTCAGATATAGAGATTTACATATACTGTATCACAATATAAAATGTACCTCTTACTGTAGATTAAAGTAAAAAATTTCTAGAAACACGAGTCTGGTAGAAAGAGCACTAATGATTATGGGAAAAGATGCTCCAAAGGTAGAAACAATATATATAATTGTGTGGAGGCTGATTATAGCAATGAATAATGCAGTTATTGTTCCTCTAATGATAATATTTTACATCCCATTTGCATATAGGTCCCTCAGTGATTTCGTAGCAAGAGATTCTCTTCCATTCTGTGCTCCTTCTCCCCGGATATTACGACTCTCAATAGCCAAAGGCCTAAGTCCAGACTATGTTCCTCCAAAAGATGTAAGTGGGTCCATGAGAAAGAACCATTTCCTGATTGACTTTGTAACATGAAATATGTTTGTAACTGTAACATGTTCCCCTTTTATTTCTGAGTGTGTGTTTTCATATTCTTCTCTCATCAAATGAATTTTTCTGATTAGGCCTCCCTGTGCCTTATATATCAGTCGGATTTGATCAGAGAAGCAGAACCACTATGAGTAATACAGAATTAGACCTTAAGCAATTAATCACTAACCAGCTCAGAAAACAAATGACAGGTTATCTAAAACTGATGCAGAGAAACCATCTTTAAAGTTCTGATCTGGTTACCTTTGTACCAAACCACCCCAAAAACTTTGTGACATAAGACCACCACCATTTCATTGCACTCAAGGATTTGATGGGTCAGAAGTTCTGACAGGGCAAGCAGGCTCCTCTCTGCTCTGTGATGTCTGGGATCTCAGCTGGGATATTTCTAATGGCTCAAGCGCCTGAAATGGTAGGGGCTGGAATCATCTGAAGGCTCCTTCACACCTGTCTTAGTCATCTTAAGCTGCTATGACAAAATAGCCGAGACTGGGTGGCTTACACAACAGATCTGGAGGCTGAGAAATCCAAGATTGAGGTGCCAGTGGATTCTCTTCTTGACGAGGGCCCTCCCCCAAGTGTAGCAACCACCTTGTGAGCACATGGAGAGTTCTGATTTCTCTTCTTCTTCTTAGAGGGACCCTAAACCCATTATGAGGGTCCATCTTCAAGACCTTATCTAATTATCTTCTAAAGACCCCACTTCTAGTAGCATCACATTTGAGGGGCAAGGTTTCAATTGAATTCAAGGTAGCAGGGAGGACATAAACATTTAGTCCATAAAAAGTACATATTTGGCCCAGCCCTCGTGGCTTAGTTGGTTGAGCATCATCCCATGAACCAGAAGGTCACAGTTCAATTCCCAGTCAGGGAACATGCCCGGGATACGGACTTGATCCTCCGAAGGAGGCGTGCAGGAGGCAGCTGATCGGTGATCCTCTTTCATTGATGTTTCTATCTCCCTCTCCCTCTCCCTTTCTCTCTGAAATCAATTAAAAAAAAAAAAAGGAATACCTATTTGTGGTACCTAGGATGGGATGACTTGAAGGCTAGACTCAGTTGGGAATGTATACAGAAGTACCTTCATATGGTCTCCATGTGGCTCAGACCTCTTAGCATAGCAGCTATCTTCTAAGGAGGTATAGTCTAACTTGGGATTCCCAAGGGTGAGCATTCCAAAAGAACTAGGTGGAAGCTGCATGGTTTTTTTATGATTTGGCCTTGCAAGTCACATGATGTCACCACAATCATACTCTGTTGATTGGTGCAGTTACAAGTCTGGCCAGATTCAAGGGGGCAGGGACACAAACCCCACCTTTCCATGAGAGAGGTGGCAAGGAATGTATAGCTTTGTAGGAAAAAAACCTGCCACACCCAATGATGTGAGTCTTTTGGTATCCTCCAGCATGGTTTGTGTATGCAGAAAAGACTGTTCAGAGGTATGCTCTTGACTTAACTAATTAATAGTTAATTTTAAAAAATCCATATTAAAAAAAAATCTATTTCTTTCTTAAGCTATACATTTAAGTTTAGCTTGGAAGTTTTATTATTATGTTTATAATTCTAGCAGTTTTTAACAATTACTTTGAGTCCTGAGTGTTTGATTTGGTTTCCAACTGAATTAAATACTGTCAAATACTTTATACTTATAAGGACATTAAATTTGATTTCTTTTAAAAATATTTTATTTTAATCATCTGCATTAGAAAACAAAACCTTCTCAAGAATCAAATGATGGGGAGGCCTGCGGGGGGGGGGGAGGGCGGTGGTCAAATGGGAGGACAAAAAGGAGACATATGTACTACTATTTGCAATACTTTAAACAATAATAAAAATAAAAAACAGAAAAAGGGAGAATCCAAGATGGCGGCATAGGTAAACACCTACACTGCTGCCTCGCACAACAATTTCAAAACTACAACTAAAAGACAGAACGGACATCATCCAGAACCACAGGAAAGCTGGCTGAGTGGAAGTTCTACAGCTATAGGGAAGGAGAGGGGCTCACGGAGACCGAGAGGAGATGCGAGCGTGGAGAGAGCGGGTGCCAGAATACCTGGCTGGTTTTCTCTGGCCGGAGGGAAACTGAGACTCTCAAAGGAATTGAACCCCTTATCTTACAACACCAAGCCCCAGATCCAGCCGAAACTCATACAGGGGGAGTTTGGACTGTGAAAAGGGAGAGGTGCACGGAAATTTAGGGGAGTCGCAAAATATCAGAGGGCTGCTGGCACGCACGGCACTACACAGAGGACAGATTGCTGATTGTGCCACTGGCTTTCGCAAGTGGTGGGGAGACAGACCCTCCCAACTGTGCCACTTCTGACTCCACTAAGCCCCTGTTTTGGGTGAAACCCTGGGGACCTAGACTTGTGTGATCCTGGTCCACAGGGAAGCCGGAAAGGCAGCGGTCTAGAGGCACTGCGGGTGCAGGGGCACAAGGACCGCTCCAGCGATTATCCAGTCATGTTAGACTCAGGGGCCGTGGAGGGCGGGGCCGACTGGAAGGCAAGGTGGTCCCTTAAGCCCTGAGACTCCACCCATCCCAAGCTCAACAGAGGCTTCTTCGGTTTTGCAAGTCTGGTATCATAAGGCTGAATCCAACACAGAAGTTCTCCCGGCATAGTGAAAATGCCGAGACAAGGGAAGGGATCACAAACAAAAGAAATGGAGGGAAAAAAATGACTGGATATAGAGTTCAAAACCACACTTATAAGGTTTTTCAAGAATATGCTAGAAAAGTTGGATAAAGTTAGCGAGAGCCAAGAGGAAATGAAAAAGGACCAACTAGAGACACTGACTGAAATAAAAAATATTATACAGAGTCCTAACAGCAGACCAGAGGAAGGCAAGAATCAAGTCAAAAATTTGAAATATAAAGAAGCAGAAAACATTCAATTGGAAAAGCAAGAAGAGAAAAGAATCCAAAAATGTGAAGATAATGTAAGGAGCCTCTGGGATAGCTTCAAGCGTACCAACATCAGAATTGTGGGGGTGCCAGAAGAAGAGAGAGAGCAAGATACTGAAAACCTATTTAAAGAAATGTCTGAAAACTTCCCACATCTGGTAAAAGAAATAGACTGACAAATCCAGGAAGCACACAGAACCCCATATAAAAGGAATCCAAAGAGGACTACACCAAGACACATCATAATTAAAATACCAAGAGCAAATGACAAAGAGAGAATATTAAAAGCAGCAAGAGAAAAACAGTTTATTACCTATAAGGGAGCACCCATATGACTGTCAGCTGATTTCTCAACAGAACCGATGCAGGCCAGATGGGAGTGGCAAGAAATATTCAACATGATGAATAGCAATAACCTACAACCAAGAATACTCTATCCAGCAAAGCTATCATTCAGAATTGAAGGGCAGATAAAGAGCTTCACAGATAAGAAAAAGCTAAAGGAGTTCATCAACTCCAAACCAGTATTATATGAAATGCTGAAAGGTACTCTTTTAGAAGAGGAAGAAGAAAAAGGTAAAAGACAAAAAATTATGAACAACAAATACATATCTATCAACAAGTGAATCTAAAAATTAAGTGAATTAAAAACTTGATCAACAGAATAAACTGGTGAATATAATAGAATCAGGAGCACAGAAAGGGAGTGGACTGATCATTCTCGGGGAAAGGGGTGAGGGGTGTACAGGGAGAGACTGGACAAAAATCATACACCTATGGATGAGGACAATGGGAGGGAGGTAAGGGCAGAGGGAAGGGTGGGAGCTGGGTGGAGGGGTGCTATGGAGGGAAAAAAAGAGAAACAAATGTAATAATCTGAATAATAAATATTTAATTAAAAAAACAGAAAAAAGGGCTTTATCCAAAAAAAAATAATTAAATGATTATTTAAAAATCTAACACATCCTATCTAATAAGAGTAATATGCAAATTAACCACTATTTGGCTACACCCATAAGCCATGCCCACCAGCCAAGGGCAGGTACTCCAGTATGCAAATTAGCCCCAACCAAGATGGCTGCAGCCAGGAAGCAAGCAGAAGGGAGGCTTGGGTTTCCTCGGCAATGGAGGAAGTCAAGCTTTCCACACATCCTGGTGAGTCCAGGCCTCCACTAAAGGCTACAAAGTTTCAATTATAGAAGATAAATAAATCCCAACAAAAATGGTGTTAGAGAGAGCAGGAGGCTAGGGTTGCCCCCCCTTGATGGAGGAAGCCAAACTTTTGACACACCCTGGCCTGCCTAGGCCTCTGCTTAAGGCTACAAAGTTTCAATAATAGGAGATAAGTAAATCCCAACAGAAATGGCTGCCACCACAGAGTGAGCAGGAGGCTTAGCTCCATTCTAGACTACAAAGTTTCAATTGTAGAAGATAAATAAATCCCAGATACCAGGGCCTCCACTTGGGTCATCAGGGAGCATGGCCAGCCTGCAAACCACCCCAGGCCTTTTGCCCAGGCAGCCTCATGTCCCAAGGGAACCCCCATCCTGATCTGGGACACCCTTCAGGGCAAATCAGTTGGCTCTCACCCATGCCTGCGGCCTCTATCCTAGCTAATAAGAGAGTAATATGCAGATTGACCATCATTATCCTATCTAATAAGAGTAATGTGCAGATTGACTATCACTCCAACACAAGATGGCTGTCCGCATGTGGTCAAAGATCCTGCCCCCATGTGTAAACAAGATGGTCACTACAAGGTGAAACCAGTTTGGCTCAGTGGATAGAGCATAGGTCTGCAGACTGAAAGGTCCCATGTTTGATTCCGGTCAAGGGCATGTACCTTGGTTGTGGGCACATCTCTGGTAGGGCAGGTGCAGGAGGCAGCTGATCAATGTTTTTCTCTCATCAATGTTTCTAACTCTCTATCCCTCTCCCTTCTTCTCTGTAAAAAATTAAATATATATTTTAATAAAATATGGCCACCACAATATGGCCAGTAGGGGAGGACATTTGATAGAGACCAAGCCTCAAGGGAGGGCAGTTGTAGGTGATCAGGCTAGCAGGGGAGGGAAGTTGAGGGTGACCGGACCTGCAGGGAAGGGCAGTTGTGGGGGTGGGGAGGACCAGGCCTAGAGGGGAGGGCAGTTAGGGAAGACCAGGCCCGAAGAAAAGGGAGATTAGGGGCAAATAGGCTGGCAGGAGAGCAGTTAGGCATCAATCAGGCTGGCAGGGGAATGGTTAGGGGGTAATCAGGCTGGCAGGCAGAAGTGGTTAGGGGCAATCAGGAAGGCAGGCAGGTGAGCAGTTGGGAGCCAGCAGTCTTGGATTGTGAGAGGGATGTCCAGTAGTTCATTTAGGCCTGATCCTGGCCGGACATCCCTCAAGGGGTCCCAGATTGGAGAGGATACAGGCTGGGCTGAGGGACACCTCCTCTCCTCGTGCACGAATTTCATGCACCAGGCCTCTATTAAACTTATAATTTTGGTGAATCTGAAGGTTGGTTGGTTGGTTGGTTTATTTGTTTGTTTGTTTGTTTGTTTTGTTAATCCTCACCCGAGGACTATTTTTCACTGACTTTTAAAGAGAGTGGAAAAGAGGAGGGAGAGCAGGGGAGAGAGAGAGAGAAACATTGAAGTGAGAAAGACATATTGACTGGTTACCTCCCCAATGCACCCCAAGGGGCCAGAGATAGAACCTGAAACCTAGGTACCTGCCGTAATCAAAGCCTTCACCTTCCAATGTGTGGGCTGACACTCTAACTACTAAGAGACACTAGCCAGACCCTAAGTTTTTAATGTTGTAAGAATGACATAGATTTAAGATTTCAACTTAATATCATAATTTTAGAACAGTTACTCAATTATACATTTCAAATTGCAATTGTAAGGCTATCACTCTAACAGGCCAATTTCTCTTAAACATTTTTACTTTAATAGTATACACATTCTTTTTTTTTTTTTTTTACTGATTTAATAAAGGTTTATTTTCCAAAATGTACAGCTGGTGAGATCTATTGCTCATGCATCTTCTCCAGCAGCTGGGGCATCCCCACCTTTGGTGTTTCTGGTGTAAATCACTTGAGCTCTGTGCTTTGAGACTAGTTTAATAAGTCCTTTACTAAGGAGCTCCTGAAGGGCTGCCCTAGCCAAGGAACCACGGATCTTCAGCCTCTCAGAGACCACAGCTGGAGTTATAAGTTTGTAGTTGGGAACTTCCTTACAGAGCTTGTCATATGTGGCTTTGTCAAACAAGACCAGGTTATGGAGCTTGTCCCGAACTTTGCCTTTGGACCACTTCTTCTTTTTGGCCTTGCCCCCCGGTTTGTTCACGGGATCTTTGTCTTTCTTGGTCAACTTTCCAGCATCTTTCTTCTTCTTGTCGTCCTCTGGCGGCATCGCGGAACGTGGAGAGCAGGCATGCGCTGCTGCCTCGCCAAAATGTCGGCCCCACATTCTCTTGTTTTAATAATAATTTCAATTTTACCAAAAAGCTGGAAAAACTCACAATTAGCTCCATTGGCTTTATCATTTTCTCTCCTCCATGGTGTGTGTGTGTGTGTGTGTGTGTGTGTGTGTGTGTCTGTGTGTGTGTATATTTATCTGAATCATTTTTTTTTAACAGACATCATATGCCCTTTTCCCTAAATATTTCTGTAATACTTCTGTGTATTTCCCAAGAGCAAGGACATTATCTTATCCTATATAATAAAAGGCTACTATGCAAATAGACCGAATGGTGGAACAACTGAATAACTGGTTGCTATGACGTGTGCTGACCATCAGGTGTGCACATGGAACATGGCAAGTGTCAGCTGTGGGGGGATGGTGGAGCAGGTGAGCAGGGGTGCCAGACCAAGAGGAGGGGGGCGCTAGTTGCTGTCATCGGTTGTCATGCTGTGGTGGTTACTGAAAATTCTTTGCTCCTGTGTGCTGTGGTCCCACCGGGCACTCGCACCCATGGCTAGCACTGAAGCTGCTGCTCCCACCTGCTGCCAGTGCCCAGCGATGGCCCTGTTTACTCAGCACCATAATAAAGTGGCTTATCTACCTCCCCCTGCTCTTGAGGGGTTATTGGAGCTGGCAGCTGCCTCTCACACCCGCTGCTGGCACCTGGCACTGGTGGTGCTGTCCATGAGTGCAAGCGGGAGCTGCCGGCCCCAGTCACCCCTCAGGACTTCTCCACCTCCCCCTGCTCCTGAGGAGCGATCAGGGCTGCAGTCACCACTCACATTGCTAACAGTGCTGGCCCCACTCACATCCACTGCTGGCGCTGTCCCCAATCGCTCTGCGCCATCAGCGGGTGCAGTCAGCACGTGGGAGTGGTGGCAGCTAGAGTGGGGCTGCTGGCAGACAGGGGACTGGGCCACTGCGGGAGGGGCCAGGCAGGGGCACAGAGAATGAGCTGAGACCCGCCCCTGTGCCCACTGCAGCCTCTAGGCCCACAGTTCCTTTCAAGGTGCACGAATTCATGCACTGTGCTTTTAGTATAACTATAATGTTAATATGAAGATCAGGAAATTTGACATTGATATAATACTATACTTACTTTATGGTCCATGTTCAAATTTCATCAATTCTTATACATACTTATTCTTTTTTTAAAAAAATATATTTTATTGATTTTTTACAGAGAGGAAGGGAGAGGGATAGAGAGTTAGAAACATCGAGGAGAGAGAGACATTGATCAGCTGCCTCTTGCACACCCCCTACTGGGGATGTGCCCACAATCAAGGTACATGCCCTTGACTGGAATCAAACTTGGGACCTTTCAGTCCACAGACAGATGCTCTATCCACTGAGCCAGTTTTGGCCATACTTATTCTTAACATAAGCATTAATTTTACCATTTTGATTCTCTTAGGATTTTTACACTTAATTCTAAATTTTCCCAGAGTTTAAAAATAATATATGCCTGCCCTGGCCAGTTTGGCTCAGTGGATAGAGCGTTAGCCTGCAGACTGAAAGGTCCCAGGTTCTATTTTGGTCAAGGGCACATGCCCAGATTGTGGGTTAATCCCCAGTAGGGGGCATGCAGGAGGCAGCCAATCAATGATTCTCTCTCATCATTGATGTTTCTATCTCTCTCTGAAATCGATAAAAATCATAAATAAATAAATAAAAATAATACATGCCAGCAAAGAAAGCCAAGTTACCATCACAGGCACCTAAGGTTCCTCGCCATCAGACTTTGGATGGATGAGCTGTGGGAAGTCCTGTCACCACTATGAATGTCTTCCCAAATCTCTTTCTATAGTAACGTTGTCAGGACCATACAGCTTAGAAAAGGGGTTGATTTCATAGCTCACTTACTCTCTGTTTATGATGTCAGAAGCTCCTACTCAAACTAATCAACCTGTTTGAATCTTTAAAATCACTGACTTTTGATAGATTTTGACTTTTAAAACTCTTATTTTTGTATTTAGTAGTTACCTTCTCACACATGACTAATAGGTTAATCTCCAGCTCTGGTCATGCTTACTTTCTAATATAAATACTTGATGGCCCTGGCCAGGTAGCTTAGTTGATTAGAGCATTGTCTCAATACGCCGAAGTTGTGGGTTTAATATATGGCCAGGGCACACATAGGAATCAACCAGTGAATGCATAAATAAGTGAAACAACAAATTGAGATTTCTCTCTTTCTTCCCTCCTCTCTAAAATCAATAATAATAATAATAATAATAATAATAATAATAATAATAGTCTTGATGGTCCTCTTCTGGCTCTGAAGCATGCTCCCTCCCCCACATCTAATCTGTTACAAATGCATTCACAAACCTGGTCTCCCTGCTTCCTTGCCTCTATGCTCTGATTTTCCTTCCCATTATCTTTTCTTTATCTCTCTATCTTCCCTCCTCTCTCTACTTCCTTCAAAATCCAATCTAACGTTTCTTTATCCCTAACAAGGGAATCCTCCTTGGCTTTTCCCACTCTTCCTCTGATATCTCTCAAAGTTTTATTTATTTTTTTTTACTGTTATCAAATGATTTACCTATAGGACATGGTTTCTTCTAAGTTGAAAATTATTTTAAGATGCCCTAGCCAGTTTGGCTCAATGGATAGAGCATCGGCCTGCAGACTGAAGGGTCCCGGGTTCAAATCCGGTCAAGGGCACATATTTCAGTTGCAGGCTCCCTGTCCTGGTCAGGGGTGTGTCTCTCTCACATGGATGTTTCTCTCTGTCTCTCCCTCTCCCTCCCATTCTCTCTGACAAAAAAAAAAAAAAAACAATGGAAAATTACTGTACTTTAAGGGATTGTTTCTAATGGGGGGAAAAAAGAGGACCTATGTAATACTTTCAACAATAAAGATAAGAAAAAAGAGAAAGGGATTGTTTTATTATTCCTTGTTGTATCTTACATAATATAATTGATTAGGAGATATTTGTCTAATGAATTAAATTAATAAATAAATTGTTGTTTTTTCAACTGTAGGCCTTAACGGAAAACAGTGGTTATCATATATTTCTCTGATTTTCCCAGAGCCTGATAGGAGACAACGCTTAATTCATAGGAAATATTTACAATTCTTAAATAGTATTTCATGGTGTTGTAATGACAGACAGGATCTTCAGTTTGAATCCCAGCTCTGCCATTTACTAACTATATAAACTTAAATCAACTGCTGAACTTCAAAGTACCTTGGTATCTTTAAGTATCTCAGTAAAATGAAATAAAAATGATACTCCAGGTAAAGAATAAATTAACTAATATGTGTAGAGTACTGTCAGTGTTAGTATCCTCATTTTAAACAACACAAGAAGGGATTAGGACATACCTTTGTGTCATTTTTCTACCCACAGTGAAAAGATAAAACTGTATTTTACTTCCAGTTAATAATTATATTCCACCTCAAAGTCTTGTGGTAAATTTTGAGTTTGAATATAAGTAATTTAAATAGAAAACCATATTTCCACAATAAGACCAGAACAACATTCTCTGTGGAGATAATGCAGTTCTGCCTCCTTCCTCTGGCTTTGGTTTCTCTTTTGCATGTGTTTGACTTAGAAGAGAGCCACTAACATGTACTTGAAACATGGGGATCTATGATAGTGTGAGTCCCAATTTCCAAAGGGCAAAAGTAGTTAAGAACAAGCTTACTGTGCTGTGCCCCTTACAGTGTTCTCATGTGTGTGGTGAGGCTGGGCCTTCCCTCTTGGCTGAGTTTACTAGGCCATTCATCAGCATTACCATGTATTTCTTAGACAACATGCAACATGGCCATTTCTTCCACATCTTTAAGTTCTTGAAAATTTGAGTTGGAATCCATACAACTCGTTTGAGAAAGTTGGGCATTGATCCTTCAGCTATGATTGTGGTTATTCTTTCTGCTGAATTTGCCGAGAAGTCTGATCCAGAGGTCAGACCTACTCTGTAATCTTGATCAAGATGGTGTTTATTATTTTATGCTTACAGGCACTGTTTTATTTTTCTCCTCTAGATGGAAACCAAGATTGAAGCTTCTGCCCTGCGTGCTGTTGCAACTCCAAGAATTGTAGACCTTGCCTGTCCAAAGATCAAGATAGAGGGTCTGTGCTATCCAAGAGAAACAACTGACATGCCCATCCGTCCCGTAAGCCATCTCTGCCTTGGCATCTTTCAACTCACTTTCTGGTTGTTCCTATGGTGCTATTTCTGCCTACAGGGCATTGGCCAAAGTCATTGCTAAAGGGAATCTTGAAAGAGAATTCTGTGGCAGGAAGACCTACTTGCCAGATATGGAGAGGGTCTGGGGGGCAAAGGGTGGAAAGCATGAACTTTGGAGCCAATAAGAGCTGGGTTCAAATTACAGCCTTGCCACTCTAGCTCTATGATGTTGTGACAAGCTCCCTGAGCCTTGTTCATTCAACAAGTATTTGAATACCTATTGTGTGCCAGACACCATTCCCAGTGAACAAGATGGAGAGAAACAAACAAACAAAGAAAGAAAAAATGGGAAAACAAATAAGATAAGGTTGAATAGTGAAAAGTGCAATGAAAAAAATAAAGTAGGAAATGAGTAATTATGGGGACAAGCTGCTTTGTAGATGGTAGTCAGGGAAAAGCTCTTCGAGGAAGGGATATTTGAGCTGAAATCTGAAGGCTGAGATAGCATTAGCTGAGTGAAGATCCGAAAAGAGAACATTTTAGTACAAGGAAGAGCACTAAAACTGGGTCCCAAAGCTGGAATGACTTTGAAGTTGGGTGCAGCAAGGGGAACCAGGGGACTGTAAAGATAACAGTTCCCGTTTGGATGACTGCTAATGACCTGCAAACATAGAGAAGGCCTGCGCTCAGCACTGAGGCTGGCACGGTCAGGAGCTTCTCCATTCACCGCAGTGGCCTAATCCCAGTTGAGTTTTTAAAAAATACCTAATGATTGTGCTATCCAAGGATGTGAGGCCAATTTCACCATCTTTCTCACAATCTGAGGATTTGATATGGAATTCTATTTGGGAAAAAAAAATGAACCTGGGAATTAAAAACCCTTGGGAAAATGTCTTAAGTTTGCTAAAGTGACCTTCTAACCCTCAGGCAAATCATTTTATGCTTAGTTTTGGGGGATGTAAAATGAGACTTACAAGCATCTTTCTTTAATTGCTAGAACTGTTTGAAGGAGTGTTAAAAAAATCTTTTTATCAAGTGATACTACTGCAGACAATCATACACAATCAAACCTGTCCCACTGCAACATAGAACACTTTTAGAGGTATTGAGCGATGTTTGTTGTCCATCCTAGTTCTTTTCAATGAGCACTTAAGAAAGAGATTATATAACATTCTTCCTATTTACCAGTAAAGTAACACAATAAAAAGGCAACCTGGCAAATGGGACTTCCAAAGTAAGACCAGAGGAAACTGAGAGAGAAAAATATGGTGGCAGAATAAATGGATGTGTCCTGAGCCTTCTCCCTGAGCAGACAGAACAGTTGAGGGTGACACAGGGAGTGTTTGTTGGTGATTTAAGGGATACTGTATTCCAGGACAAGGTGGGGGACTGTTGGACAGGGCTCCCCTGACTGGGCAGCCCCCACTGCTGCCGGGTTCCCTGTCTGAGCCACCAGCTCAGACGTGGAGACCGTGCAATCTTGAAGGAAAGAGTGGGTGTTTACAGAAGCCTGAAAATCTACAGCTTACAGCACCTACCGAACAGCTATGAGCCCCAGAACACTGCTTCCAAATTGGTGCAAGCACTTGGATTCAGAGGAGCTCCAAACACCACACGGAAAGGTCAGATTTCACCTGGGAAATGGAGAGAGAGAACTACATAACCAGATACCCAGAGAAGAGAGACCATGGGCAGACAAAGAAACAGCCCGCATATGAAAGAAAAGCAGGTATCACCAAAGAAAAAATTCAGAGCAATGGTCATAAGGTGGCTGAAAAGAATGGAAGACAAATTTGACAATATGAATAAGAACCAAGAATCAAGAAAAAATAAAAAATGACATCACTGCTGTAAAGAACTCAATAAAAAGCATCAAAAGTAGACTAGAGGAAGCAGAGGACTGCATCAGTGAGTTAGAAGACAAGATAGGAAAAAATACCCAAGTATAGCAGCTTCTAGAAAAAAAAAATTAAAAAGAAAGACGAGAGCCTAAGGGAACTTTGGGATAACATGAAACAAAACAACATCCACATAATAGGAGTCCAGAAAGAGTGGAAACTGAGCAAGGAATAGAAAACCTGAAAAGCCCAGTGTAAGCAGAAGGAAGGAAATAGTAAAGATCAGAGTGGAGATAAAAGAAACAATACAAAAGATCAACAAAACCAAGAGCTGAAAGGATAAACAAGATTGATGAACCTGTAGTTAGGCTCACCAAGAAGCAAAGAGAGAGGATTCAAATAAAATCAGAAATGAAAGAGGTGAAATAACTACAGATCCCACCAAAATACAAAGGATTCTTAAAAAATACTATGAACAACTTTATTCCAACAAACTGGACAACCTGGAGGAAATGGACAAATTCTTAGAAAAATATAACCTTCCAAAACTCAATAAAAATAATCTAAACATCTCAATAGACCAATAACTATGGAAGAAATTGAAGCAGTCATCAAAAAGCTTCCAGCAAACAAAAGCCCGGAGCCAGATGGCTACACAGGGGAGTTTTATCAAACATTCAAGGAAGAATTAAAACCTATGCTCCTCAGACTATTCCAAAAAATTCTAGAGGAAGGAACACTTCCAAGCACCTTCTATGAAGCCAGCATCACCCTTATACCAAAACCAGATAAAGGCAACATAATGGAAGAGAATTACAGGCCAATATCCCTCATGAACATAGATGCCAAAATCCTCAACAAAATTCTAGCAAATCAGATTCAGCAGTACATCAGAAAAATCATACACAATGACCAAGTAGGATTTATCCCAAGAATGCAAGGATGGTACAATATCCACAAATTGATAAACATGATACATCACATAAACAAATTGAGAGGTAAAAATCACATAGTCATATCAGTTGATGCAGAAAAAGCATTTGACAAAATCCAACACCCTTTCTTGATAAAAACTCTCAATAAGGATCATACTTCAATATCATAAAAGCCATATATGATAAACCCACAGCTAACATCATACTCAATGGACAAAAATTAAAACCATTTCCCCTAAAAATAGGAACAAGATAGGGATGCTCACTCTCACCACTCCTGTTCGACATAGTACTTGAAGTATTAGCCATTGCAATTAGACAAGAAGAAGAAATAAAAGGCATCCAAATTGGAAAAGAAGAAGTAAAGCTGTCCCTAATTGCAGATGACAGGAAGATACTGTACATAAAAAACTCGAAAGACTCCATCAAGAAACTAATAGACTTAATAAATGAATTCGGCAATGTAGCAGGATACAAAATTAATGCCCAGAAATCTATGGCATTTCTATACACTAATAGTGAACTTACAGAAAGAGAGACTAAAAAAGCAATCCCATTTACCATTGCACCAAAAAAATTAAGATACCTAGGAATAAACTTAAGTAAGGAGGTAAAAGACCTATTCGCAAAAAAACTACAGGACACTGAAAAAAGAGATAAAGGAAGAGGTAAACAGATGGAATAGCATACCATGCTCATGGATTGGGAGAATCAACATCATTAAAGTGTCCATACTACCCAAAGCAATTTATAGATTCAATGCACTCTCCAATAAAAAACAATGGCATATTTCACAGACCTAGAAAGAACTCTCCAAAGATTCATCTGGAAGAAAAAAAGACCCCGAATAGCCACAGAAATCCTGAGAAAGAAGAATAAAGTAGGTGAAATCTCAATACCAAATCTCAAGCTGTATTACAAAGCTGTATCAAAACAGCCTGGTATTGGCCCAAGAACAGACATATAGACCATTGGGATAGAATAGAGAATTCAGATATCAACGCAAACTACTATGCTCAATTAATATTTGACAAAGGAGGCATGAACATACAATGGAGTCAAGACAGTCTCTTCAATAAATGGTGTTGGGAAAATTGGACAGATACATGCAAAAAAAAAATGAAATTAAGCCACCAACTTACACCATACACAAAAATAAACTCCAAATAGATACAAGACTTAAACATAAAAGGGGAAACCATAAAAATACTAGAGGAATCCACAGGTAGCACAATCTCAGACATATGCTGAAGAAACTTCTTCACTGATACTGCTCCTAGGGCAATGGAAGCTAGAGAGAAAATAAACAAATGTGACTACATTAAAATAAAAAGCTTTTGCACAGCAAAAGAAACTATCAACAAAACAACAAGAAAGTCCACTGTATGGGAGAGCATATTTGTAAATGTTACCACTGACAAAGGTTTAATCTCCAACATCTAGAGGCAACTTATACAACTTAATAAATGGAAGATAAATGATCCAATAAAAAATGGGCAATGGACCTAAATAGAATCTTTTAGAAAGAAGACAGAAGGAAAGCCAAGAAACACATGAAAACATGCTCAAAGTCATTAATTATCTGAGAGATGCAAATTAAAATGACAATGCGATACCATCTCACACCTGTCAGAATGGCAATGATCAACAAATCAACAAACAACAAGTGATGGCAAGGATGCAGAGAAAAAAGAACCCTCATGCACTGTGGAGAATAGTATGGAGTTTCCTCAAAAAACTAAAAATGACTGAGACCGGTTTGGCTCAGTGGATAGAGCGTCGGCCTGCAGACTGAAAGGTCCCAGGTTCGATTCCGGTCGGGGGCATGTACCTTGCTTGTGGGCACATCTCCAGTGTGGGACGTGCAGGAGGTGTTTCTGACTTTCTATCCCTCCCCCTTCCTCTCTGTAAAAAATCAATAAAGAACAAAACAAAACAAAAACACCTAAAAATGGAACTCCCATTTGACCCAGCAATCCCACTCCTAGGAATACATATATCCTAAGAAACTAGAAACACCAATCAGAAAGGATATATGCACATCTATGTTCATAGCAGCACAATTTACAATAGCTACAATTTGGAAACAGCCTAGATGCCTGTCAGCAGATGACTGGATCAGAAAATTGTGGTACATCTACACAATGGAATACTATGCTGCCATAAAAAAAGAAGGAATTCTTACCATTTGCAGCAACCGGGATGGAACTGGATAGCATTATGCTAAGTGAAATAAGCCAGTCAATGAAAGAAAAATAATACCACGTGATCTCACTCATTCATGGATAATAAAGAACATTATAAATGGATGAACAAAAAGATAGATACAGAGGCAGTAAAGCATTAAACAGTCAAACTACAGTAGGAAGGTTAGGGAGAGGTGGAGTAGATAAGAGATTAACTGAAGGACTTGTATGCATGCATATAAACACAACCAATGAACACAAGACACTGGGCATGCATCGGAATGGGGGGGAGGAGCAATAGGAAGATATGTACAAATGTAACAGATTAATATAAAATAAAATAAAAATAAAAATACCAGAGGGAATTGGTTCAGCACCAACTAGGCACCAAAGCCTATTCCAGCTTTCGACACACAAATATAGTAACTTCTCACTTATCATTTTGACAGTTTCTGTGAACTTAAGCAAAATGACATATAACCAAATCAATTTTACCATAGGCTAATTGGCATAAATAAGAGTTGACTTCCTAGGCATGTCATCAATGCTATGATGAAATATTATTTGAGGGCCTGCTGTACTTCTCTCAAGCAGCTTATATTCTAAGGCGCGACACAGCACACAATAAACATGTCAATAGGATAAGTGAACTAAGTCAGGTGTTGGTAAGGGCAATGAGGAAAATTAGTACTGTGGCAGAGGGTAATTAGTAAGGCTAATTTATTTGTATGGCTATGGAAGAAGTCCTAACCATACATGTTTGAGTCAGATACTTGAGCGATAAAGAGACAGACAGGACAAGATGGAAAAAAGAGGAATTCAAGCAGAACTATCAAGTGCAAAGGCCCTGAGGTGGAAAGGGCTAGGCCGGAGGGGCTTTGTGTGATCATGGGAGGGACCTCAGAATAAGTAGGGAGTGGGGTCGCAGCCCATCTGCTAGGGCCTCCTAGGCCACAGGAATGAGCCTAAATATTATTTTTGGCAAAATGGGGATCCACTAGAGGTTTTTAATCCCGGGAGTGGCATGATCTGACTTGTGCTTCAGGAAGTACTTGCCTCATGGAGTTGTTATGATGATTAAGTAGCAATGACATAGGTCAATGACTTAGAATACTGTCTGGCTCTTGGAATGCACTCATTAAAACATCCATTCTCTCCTCAGTAACTGCATGTGAATGCTGGATTGTCCAGGGGTAAGAATAAAAGCAGAGAAACCAGTTAGGGGTCTATTGTAGGAATCCAGGAAAGAAGTGGTGGTGACTGCATTGGAGATAGAGTTGTAAAAAGGGGGATATGTGTTAAATTTGGGAATATATTTTTGTGTCTTTTTGTTTCCACTGTAGATAACCCAAGCTGCCTTACTAAACACACCTAGCCCTCGAACAGTATCTCTAGCTAAGGCCAAAACTCTTCATCAAGAGTATTTACCTGATCGTGATCCCACCTGGCCAGTCTCTCATGCTGCTACACATTCCAAAATATCTCCCAGAGTTGAACAACTAGCTAATCCAGGTGCAAGGTATGTCAACCAAAGGCTAAGATGGGACAGAAAAGGAAGAGAACTGTAGAAATGTGAGAATCTTTTTTTTTTTAATTTCAGTGAGGAAGGGAATGGGAGAGAGATAGAAACATCAATGATGAGAGAGAATCATTGATTGGCTGCCTCCTGCACACCTCACCCTGAGGGTTGAGCCTACAACCCAGACATGTGCCCTGACTGGGAATCAAACTATGACCTCCTGGTTCATAGGTTGATGCTCAACCAGTGAGCCAACCCAGCTGGGCTGAAAAAATTTTAAAAACATCTCACTATTTGTTACATTTATTGTGGCAAAACTATAGTCTTCTTACCATAAATATAAAGCTATAATAAAAAGATTAGTGGACTAGTATTGCAACATAGATCTAAGAGACAACACTGTAACTATGGATATGGGTTATTTATCTAACACATGTTGTCAAAGTGAAATAAATTACAAAAACAGAGTATAATATATTACAGTTTTGTGCAAGGAAATATGCATGTGTGCCATATTTTTGTTGCATATGCCTACCATATCTCAGAAGGGTAGATAAAGAGGTAGTAACAATGGTTATTTTAGGGGATCTCGGGATCTGGGATGGGAGGACGAATTATTTTTCATTAAGTAGATTTTTATATTTTTCAATGCTTTTGTACCATGTACATATATGACCTATCCTATATAATATAATAAAGATGTAATATGCAAATGGTTGTTATTCTGTGAAGTGTAACGACCGACCATGGATCAGAAGGAGGTTGGGGCAGTGAGCTACAAGCTGGCGGCGGAGAGCTATAGGAGAAGGCAGGGCAGAAGCTATGACAGGGAGCAGTGGGGAGGGGGGCAGAGGAAGCCACAGGAGGGTGGGGCAGCAAGCTACTGGTGAGCTACTGGTGCACAAATTTGTGTGCAGGACTACTAGTTTCGAATAAATGAGAAAATATTTCAACAAAGAAATTGTCTCTAATTCCAGTTTATTTATTTTTATTTTTAGTGTATTTTTATTGATTTCAGAGTGGAAGGGAGAGAGAGAGAGATAGAAGCATCAATGATGGAAGAGCATCATTGATCAACTGCCTTCTGCACGTCCCACATCGGGGATCGAGACCCCAACCAGGCATGTGCTCTGACTGGGTATCAAACCATGACCTCCTGGTTCATAGATCAACACTCAACCACTGAGCCATGCTGGCTGGTGTCTGTTTATTTTTTAGAAGACCTCTAACTTGTCTGAATCTCAATTCACTTTGTTGCATTCAAGTGATAATACTTGATCTCCTTTTTAAGCATTGTCAGGAAAATCTGGAGGCAATGAAGAAAGTTGTAGAATTCCTGAGCCTAGGGAATAGGAAATATGTTAGTTCTTATCTATACTAATAAAAGGGTAATATGCTAATTAAACTGGATATACTGAAAGTCTTCCGGATGTCCTTCTGGACAAAGCCACATTGTGGGGGCCAAGGCAGAGGCAGTTAGAGGGAATCATGCTGGCAGGTGAGCAGTTAGGGGTGATCAGGCAGGCAGGCAAGTGGGTAGAAGCCAGCAGTCCTGGATTGCCAGAGGGATGTGCGATTGCCAGTTTAGGCCCGATCCCTGCGGGATTCCTGAGGGATCAGGCCTAAACCGGCAGTCAGACATCCCCAGCGGGGTCCTGGATTGCAGGAAGGTGCAGGCTGGGCTGAGGGACCGCCCCTTCCCCGCCCTGCCCGTGCATAAATTTTGTGCATCGGGCCTCTAGTATAACATAATATTTTAAAAGTTTTATAAGGTGTTTTGCCTTGAAAAATGAAGTTCAACACCAAATGAAATGAAGCTTATTCCCTGCTCCTTGACAAAGGGAAGGGAGGAGTTAGACCAAGTGCTCTAGGTCCCTTCTCTAAAGTTATTACTCCCTGGGAAGGCGCAAAGGGTGGAAACTGCAAAGTTTTGAGTTAAGCCCACCAGAGAACTGTCTGGCTTGTTTTAACATTGCAAAATTACCCATAT
This sequence comes from Lasiurus cinereus, assembly GCA_011751065.1. NCBI lineage: Eukaryota > Metazoa > Chordata > Mammalia > Chiroptera > Vespertilionidae > Lasiurus > Lasiurus cinereus. The sequence continues at coordinate 27,394,866 of JAAGEH010002528.1, forward strand.
TTTCCAGTATATAATACGACTGGGTGTATAAGATGACCCCCAACTTTTCCAGTTAAAATATACTCACCCTATAAGATGACACCCAGCATATAAGACAACCCCCGACTTTTGAGAAGATTTTCCTGGGTTAAAAAGTCATTTTATATGCTGGAAAATACGGCATTAAGAAATTTCCAGAATTTACTTTTTGTGGAAAGAGCAAAGTCTTTGGAATTTGACGGGTACACTAATCTGGATTTGACCACAGAGCCTTCGGTTCCTTATACGTGTAGTGGGGGTCATGAGGCCTGTTTCATGGGAGGCTTAGGAAAATCCAAACGGGATTGTGTCACCACGCCAAGCACAGAGGGGCTGGCTGAGGAGTGTTAGCTTCACTTTCTTTGCCTCAGATTGGGTTCTTCTTTCCCCACTCCAGGACTCCTATGCACATTGTGTACTACGATCCAGAGGTCTTCAAAGTCAAGCCAGCTGCTCTGAAGGCACAATGTTCTGCGAGGATCCAGGAGTTGGCAGAACCTCTTACACGTTAAATATGGACACCTACATCTCCTACTCTCTAGCTGTGTTTCTAGAAGACATTAGATGACTTAGTTCCCTACTCTGGTACTGTCAGTCTGTATTCACCCCACAACCTCAAAAACATATGAGACCTCCAGGGAACACTGCGTGAACCATCAAGGAGCAATTGCTGCCGGGGTGGGGGGGGGAGCCTGGAACCACATGTCATGCAGGTTTGGGGACTCCAGCAACAGAAGGGATAGCCCGCCTTATCCTTAATCCCTTCTCACAAGCGTGGTGGCTGTCTCGCTGCCGTCGTGGCTGACCCGAAGAAACACTCTGCCTTCCACTGGCCGGTTTTGCTTTCCTTATGCCACTGAGATCCACATTTTCCAGTAGCTTATCTCGCCTGGGTCCCTTCTCTCATGAGTCATAAAAATTAAAAACAGTCTGTGTTACTTGTCCAACCTCCCCTCATTTCTGAGAAATAACACTGAAATAGTGGAACCTTTTTTTGAAGATGTCTCAATGCTTTGTATAATCTGTAGATGAAATTTAAGGAACAGGTTACCTTAAATCAGAGATGGGAAATGTTTTTTTCTACTAAAAGCCATTGTGATATTTATAACATCGTTTGAGGGTCATACAACCTCATCAACTTAAAAATTAACTTGCTAGAGTCAAGTATTTCATTAACTCACCCCTGATGCCTTGGCAGGGCCAGACCAAATGGTTTCTTGGCCTTTCAGGGCCTGAGGACTGGCCCTTCCCCCTCCCCTGCTAAATGATCACACCTTTACCAATTTTCATTCCTTTGCTCATGCTTTGTCATAAATCACAGGAAAAGTGTTATAATTCTCTGTCAAGTTGCATCTGCCCAGAGTTTTTTATTTAGTTTATTTTATTCTCTCCATGGATCAGTATTTTACAAATTTAACTTTTATGACGTACTGGTATCTGGATTTACATGAAAATGAACTTATTTGAAAATGAATTTTGCAGATGAATGAGCTGTCTCTAAGGCTTTTGTGTTAAGGAGATAGTACTATATAGTTTTGAACTTGGCTTTTGGAATCAGACAGACCTGGGTTTGTATTCCCCTTGGATCATTTACCAGAGATGTGATTTTGAACAAATTCTCTCCTTGTGCCTCACTTTCTTTACATATAAAGTGGATTCCTACTGCAGTATTATTGATTAAATAAGGCTTAATTTATACATTTAAGAATATTATCTACTAAACTAAGAATAGAAAAAATGTTAAAAAATTAGCTGCATTGGCCTTCTAAGGAGGGAATGGCATAATTTATTTCACTGGGAAAACAAATCTCTTTATGGCTTGATTCATACATTAAATAAATGCTTGTTGCATACCTTTGCTTTGCCAGGTACTGTGCTAGGCACTGAAGATACCACAGTAAGCCAAACAAACATGGGCTCAGCTCTCATGGACTACTGAGACAATTGGGAGTGATGTATGTAATTCAAACAATAACAAATAAATGTAAAAGTGCTACAGTGGCAAGTGCTAAAAAGGAGAGGAAAGGACAGAATAGAGACCTTTGACTCCATGGGAAGATGAGAGAAAGCATCTTTAATGAAGAGACAGTTGGGCTGGAATCTGAAAATAGAGTAGGGTTAACCAAAGAGGGGGCAGGAAGTCAATCCAGGTAGTGGGAGCATGTGTTTAGTAGACAGTTTGCTGATTTGGGGGGCCCACCCCTCATTCATTCCTCCTCTTTCTGCTAAGAACTCCCATTTTCATTTTGGGAAATTTCTTTCCCTTCATTGTGTGATGCTTTATTGAGACTTTTGTTTAAGGTGTTCTGGCTAAGGGATGGGCATATGACCCAAGCCAGCTACGCCCTTTGAACTGTCCCCCAAGGCTTAGGGTCGTAAGCAGCATGGCACGAAGGGGTGTAGTGGGGGTTGATGCCACCCAGTAGAGGTGCCCATATTGCTCCTACCACCTGTGTCGCTGGAGCTGCCCACAGCCTTCCAGCAAACCCCCTGCGACAGGTGAGCGGATGTGTCAGAGACTGGAAGATGGAACGCGTGACTCAAACTGAAAGACAAAAGGGCTTGTGTGATGCAGGAGGCAGCAGAAGGATGGGAGCTAGACCAGGAAAGGCCCTGGAGAGCATTTTATTGATTTTAGTCTCTATCTTAAAACCACTCTGAGTCCTCGTCGTACTTATAGGGATGACGTGATCAGGGTTGCCTTTTGAAAAAAACTTTGACAAATAATTGGGAAGGAGGCAGGGGAGGTAGGTAGACAGCGTTAGGAGGCTATTTAGCAGGTTGGATGACAGGTGAAGGCAGTTAGGTGGCACCATGGTGCAGCTGGAAGGTGACAGACTTGAGAAATATGTTGGAGGGAAACGTTTACAGGATTTGTTGATGGACTGGGGAGATAATTCCTGACTTGTAACTTGTGAAACAAGGTTAATTTTGCATGCTTGAATATATAAATGGACAGTGGCCAGGCCACACGTGACAGTAGATCTCTGACTCACAGCCTCTGTAGCAGTCAGCCCAGAATGGCTGGAATTTGGTCAATGGTTCTTTTTTTATTTTGCCCCCAGATCCAACAAAAAGCCAAGTAGAGGCCCGGTGCATGAATTCGTGCATGAGTGGGGTGCAGTCAGCTTGACCAGGGGGAGGAGACATGGGCGGTTGGCTGGCCTGTCTGCTGGTCGAACTCCTGGTTGAGAAGACAATTTACATGTTAGCCTTTTATTATATAGGATATACATTGAGTGGCCAGATTATTAAGTGTTCAAGATCATAATAATCTGGCCACTCAGTGTATTTTGTGATTGCATTGGTATAAAGATGGACATATTAACATTATATATGAAAGCATTTTTAAATAAATGTCCATTTTTCCTTCTCATTTAAAAAGAACTGAAACATCTTTTTGTGAGCTCCTAAAAATATCTGGGCTGTGGGCACTGTGCCTACTGTGCCCAATGGGGCAGTTGTTATATGGGTCTGTATCGCTGTGACAAGAAGCCTGAAGGGTGGAGATGGGAGTTGGGAGGATGAGATGTGAGAGAGGAAGGACCATGAGAGTGTGAAAACTGGCTTGATATTTACCGATACTGAGGAATTACTGTTAATTCTATGTAAGAGGGTACTTACTGGTACAGTGATTATGCTTTTAAAAGACATTCTTTTTTATTTTTATTTAATATATTTTTTATTGATTTCAGAGAGGAAGGAAGAGAGAGAGAAATAGAAACATCAGTGATGACAGAGAATCATTGATTGGCTGCCATCCTCTACGGGCAATCGAGCCCACAACTGGGGCATGTATCCTTGACCAGAATCGAACCCGGGACCGTTCAGTCTGCAGGCCAACACTCTATCCACTGAGCCAAACCAGCTAGGGCTAAAAGAGCTTTTAGAAATGTACTTCACACAACATTTGTGGATGAAGTGATATTTGGAGTTTGCTTTGCAAGAAATAGTCTCGACAGGAGGAGTGGATGAAGGTATAGCTCAAAGGACTCTTTGTGAGTGTTGAAACTAAGGGGTGGGAATGTTCAGTTCAGTGTAATATTCTCTCTTCTGTTAGACAGGTTGGGTGTTTTATATAATAGAGTGCAGAGTGGGGATGGAGTGAGGAGGGACAGCTGCAGGTCTCAGCGCAGGCTGCAGGTGCCTGAACAATGCACTCCCCCCTTGCACATTCGGTCAGGGCTGCTTCACTCCCAATGATGTAAGATTTGGTGTAAGGGCTGTTTAAGGGAGGAAATCAAGGCAATGTGCCTGTAATCCATGTTTGTGGACAGTGTGGAGAGAAGTAACACATACAGGATGCTGAGATAATTTACAATTTGGTGGAAGGAGGATCATGGAGTTACAACCCACTAGGATTAAGGTAAAATAAGACAGAGGGGTGCTCCCACCCCAAATCCAGGGGAGTGGGAGGGACTCAGAACTCACCATATATGGCAGGGAAGGGGTTTCAAATAAATTCTAGTGGACTTTTCAAAGGTCAGCATGTCCCTATTGATTTCTGGGTTGCAATGCTTGACACAATATATGAGAAACGGTAGCAAAGAAGATGTTAAAGGTTTGTGTGTTAACGTAGATTTGGTTGATGGAAGGATCATGGAAACAATCTTTTAATGGCTTAACACTGCTCCCATGGGAAGGAGGACATGGGGGTGGGTGAGGGAGAAGGGCAGGAAGTTCTTCTCTGGGAAGTTCTTCCTCACCCCGTGAAGCAGGAACCCGGAAATAAACGTTTGACCCTAACATCTGCCTCATTGGGTTCTTGCCCAGCACTCTGCACCACATCCAGTGCATAGGAGTGGGCGTTGTCTTCTGCTCCCTGTTAGTGATCTGGAGAAGCTTCCAGCCCCTGCCTGGGTAATGGAATTTGTTTTCTCTGGTGATTCCAGTTCCAGTGCCAATGAAGGAGGTGGAATCTCTGTCCCACTCCTGGAGTCTGGGCCGGCCTGCGACTTAGGCCAAGAAGAGGAGGCGGGAGAGACATTGTCCGACCTCCTCGCCCCGGCCTCAGGAAGCCTGCGCTTCTGCTCTTGCCTGCCTGGAACTTGCTGTGGGGAAGGAACCCACCCTCCTCAAGTGACCACGGGGAAAGGGGCCCAGGCCTCCAGGCCTCCAGACCTTGCCTCGGCGCCCAGCTCCAGCTCCCCCTCTGCTGAATGACAATTCTGTGGGTTAGCCGGCCCGTTCTTCTGCTGGCCTTGCTCCCTCGGTCACGTGGCTGCAGAGAAAAATGGTATTGTGTAAGCTACTAGGGTTTGGGTTGGTGTGTTATCTCGCCAAAGTTAACAGAAACAGTACTCAGCTGCTGGAACCACAGACTGAGGGGCAGAGAGGGCAGCAAGGGCCAGGGTTCTGACTTCAGCTGGCTGATTTCTGAAGGCGAGTGATCATGTCCCTGGTTCGGTCTGCGAAATGAGCAGGTAAATACTTCTCCCTCCATGAGGTGTTTTCAGCCCTTTCATCAACTTGTGTGAACCAACCCACAGCAGACCTAAACGTCAGTGCCCCACGTTGGCCAATAACAGCCCGCGTGAACTGAGGCACAGGTGTCTGTTGTCAGAGGGTTTTACTTCCTAAGGACCTACCTGAAGAGGGCATACCGCAGGCGAGGGAGCCTGAAGACACACGTTCTTTCATACTTTGTATTGAATTTTTGTTTCCAACCGGAAGGGCTGCCAGATGGCAAAACTTCCCGACCCATAGCTGCATGCATCTGCCTGCCTGCCTGCCCGCCCTTGGTTGCCAGGGTGTGGTCTGCTAGATCCTGCAGGATATTGGGCATCCTGGGTTGAATTTGCAAAACAGGGCAGGCAGGCATAAGGCTGGGGATGGAGAAAGGTGGCTGTGGGGGTGGGGGTGGGGGGCAGGAAGCAGCAGCTGATCGGTGTGTGAAGTGAGGAGTGAAGTCACCCTGGGAAACTAGGGACACAGGGGTTGTGAGCAGGCAGCTGCTCTGGGAAGAAGGCAAGTGGGGCTGGGGCCAGGCAGGTGGGCACCAAAGGAAAGCAATAGCAGCCACCAGGTAACATACCTCCTTCTATGCAATGATCTAAGGGGGCAGGAGTGCCCTGCGGCTTAGAGAGTTTGAAAGCACCGCAGTCCTGGCTTCAGCGGCCTTCAGCACAGCGTAGGGCAGGAAGCCATTCCAAGGTTCAGCTTCTCTGGGATTCTTACCACCTGGTTGGCCATTGGTGGAGAAAGAATAAGTGACGGTGTTGTATGATTTTAACTGGATAGGGAGCCCTGGACAGTGTGGCTCAGTTGGTTGAGCATCATCCCGTGCACTGAAAGGTCACTGGTTTGATTCCCAGCCAGGGCACATGACCAAGTTTCAGGTTTGGTCCCCTATTGTCCTCTCTCTCTCTCTCTGGAATAAGTAAAGGTATACATATGTGTGTGTGTGTGTGTGTGTGTGTGTGTGTACAGAGAGGCACTGCAGATATTTGCACTTTCTGGAATCAGAATGGCAGGATTTGAACCCCGGACCCACCACTTACTAGCTCTGTGTCTTTGGGTGAATTAACTAAACTCTCTGGCCCTCTTTTATATATTCCTTTGATGTTAATGAGGTCTCTGAGTTCTCTTTGCCCTTCCCTCTTGAGCAAAGTGAGCAAGAGAGGGGTAGACAGAGAAGTCTGAAGTCAGAGAAATAGCAGCGGCTCTGTAGGCTGCAGCGACATCCTAAATCCTGCAGGGGGAGTGGTAGGCCTAGGCCAAGTAACGTTTCCAGGAAATGAAAGTCATGGCCCAAGAATCAGACTGATTCTTGCACAGCTAGGATAAAACTTCTTTAAACTACTTGCTGTTGTCCAGCTTCTTGGAAGTTTTCATGTTGAAAAAAATAACCCCCCCGCCCAACTGGTGTGGCTCAGTGGTTGAGCGTCATGAACCAGGAGGTGACAGATAACCGGGAGGTCAGGGTTGGATTCCCAGTCAGGGCACATGGCTGTGTGGGGCGTGCAGAAGACACCCAAGCAATGATTCTTTCTAGCAATTATTCTCTCCCATTGATGTTTCTATCTCTCTCTTCCTCTCCCTTTTCCTCTGAAATCAATAAAAATATTTAAAAAAGAAAAAAGACACCCCCCCCAGCTTACATTCATTCCAAAAGAATAAATAATTGATGATAAGATAAATGAGTTGTTGCTTAGTGGGAGGAAAAACACATACCTAACATTAGTGTTTCTAAGGTGCATGAAATTCAAAAGGGGCACGTGCAGAGGGCTGCCTTCCGCTGTGAAAATGTGCTAGAAGCACATTCAATTTTTGTGAATTTCAAGTGTGAGGGAGGAAACACTTTCCCTCTTTATCCTGCTGGTGTCTGGTACTTCCAGTTAAACTGGCAAAGGCTGAACTGACTGAGAAAAAAGGTTTACTCGTAAGCCTATGGAAGCCAACAAAATAAGTAGCTGCTGCTTTAAATGGTTAATATTAGAGGCTTAAGACCTAACTTTGTAGGGACGTGAGAGGGAGGAAAAAAGATTACGGGAAGAACACATTCTTCCTTTAGGAAAGATGGATGGGATTTCACAAGAACAAATGGGAGATAAGCGTTTGTGATAATGTTTGTTTATGCAGGTGCGGTGGTCTTTCCGGCTTCTTGGGGACCATAAAACTCCCCTGCAGAGGGGGTTATGTGGGTTTACTCTTTGAGTCCTTGCTGGGAGTAAAAGCCACCCAGAAGAGGGGATTTATGGCAGCCTCAGTTCCCAGGAGTTCCTGCTTCTCGTCAGATAAGGGAAGCTCTGAGGAAGCTTCTTTCTTGCATCTGTTGAATTTCAAGTATCTTCAGCTTAAAATCATCTTCCAACTCTGGGTCCCCCAGGGTAGTATGACCTAGAAATATTAAGTCCTGCTGTCTGAGGAAGTCACTTGTAAATTGTTATCTTCAGTGGCAGTGCTTCTCTGGCTGGCAAACTGTAATTCTCTTCATTCTTGGTGTCAGGAGCATAATCATTATTTAAAGAACCTGAAATTCAGTGAGTGATGTCAGCATTTATTACATTGCTATTCTAATACTTAGTATTACTATCATTTAAAACATTTTTATGAATAGTGTACAAATATTACTCAAGTGATATGGCTAAAAGTAGGCTTGGAAAAATGTAGCGATAAATCAAAAAGTTTAAACAAAGGTCATAGTGTAGGCGGTGGGAACAGCACTAGGGTCTCACTGGTGGGATCAGACCAGACCTGGGTCAGCAATCTCAGTTCTTGGGTACTGGCTAGGAAGGAATTCAGAGCCAAGACCCAAACTGGAAGAGAACATTTATTGGGTAAATCATAGAGGCAGAGAAAGTAATTCCTAGAAGAAATGGGCTTAGGAAACAAGTTATAGAGGTAAAGGAAGGGCCCTTGGAGCTTGGGAGTGAGGAAGCTAGTGGTATGGTGTGGGGATTGGGGAGGGGAGGGAAAGGCAAATGGAGAGGGAAGGGAAAGGCAGGGCGTGCTCCCTGTAGGAAGAACACTGGGTCCTCCATCCTAAGGATTTTGAGGGTGGAGATTTTAGGGCAGGCCCCAGGGGACGATCTCAACAGAATATTCAGCAGTCTTTCAGGTGTGTCCTTTTGGGGTCTAGGTCTCCACTGATTGGTTGGCCGGCACCAGGACAAGGGGTGCAGCTGGTCCTGAGGTCAGCCATGGCTGGTTTTATTGCTCTTCTGGCCTGGAGCTGAAATACAATGGAGGCTTAGATGTTATCTCTGGGGAGGAAGGCTCTAGGGGTCCAAACCGCATGCATGACCAGTGAGTGATATGCTAGGGGAGGAAAGGTCACCCTGGAGGCAAGGCCCCACCCAACATTTTGTCCTTTGCTGGGAACCCAGGGCTTCCCACTCAGATGAACTGTATCTGCTAAAGTCTGTCTAACTGCTCACCATGGTTAGATATGATAAAAATGGTATAAATAAAGACCAATCAACCACATTAAGACTGTGCTATTAATCTAGGAGACAGCCCTAAGGGATCATTTTTAAATAATGCTTAAAAAAATCAATAGCAACCTTAAAGTAAATTTGTGCTCTATTCAATAGCTATGGATTTTTGTACTCCAAGAATGCAGCCCTTATACTCTTTATTTGTTCCCATGGGAAAATGAATCTTGAATTATACAAGATCTCTAAAAACTTGTTCTTAAGTAAAATATAGCCCTCTGTGTAATGGGGTGGATGAAAGCTAGACACCATTTACTTTACAATAACCAAATTGCAATTCGATGGCAATTATTTGTGTAGAAGAGCTAGAATGTGTAAATAGCTCAAATAGTGGCAATTCATCCTGAAATAGTATGGTAACCATTAGGAGGTAATTTAGCCTTAAAAACTAAGGCAAGATTAGAGATGAGAAGTCTGTGGACTCTACTTGTACATGGAAATAACTATGAAATAATGTTGATTGAAAACAAGTAGAATTCAAAATAGTACACACAGTTATTATAGCTATGAAAAAAAATCTAAACTTGTCCACTGATATAAGATGGAGACTTAATTTAAACTGATGTAAATCATGCTTATATTCATTGGATTCCTCATTTTCTTCATAGTGTTGGGTGAAGAATAAAAGCCAATTGGAGTGGCTGGCAGATTTGAGAGGAAAAAGAAGAGGGGGATGAATTGGTGGAACACAGGGGATTTTTAGGGCAGTGACACTGTTCTGCATGATATTATATCAGTGGATATGTGTCATTATGCACTTGTCAAAGCCTATGGGCTTCACAACACAAAGAATGAACCCTAATGTAAACTGTGGACTTTAGTTGATAATAATGTCCCAGGACTCTTTGGTCCTGGGCCTGACACTAACCACTGAGCAACTGGCCAGGGCTAAAGGTTTATTATTTATTTTTCAAGAGCACAAAGATTAAGAACCAAATGAGAGCAATAAAATGTCTCACACCCATTGCCAAAATAAACTTTCTTATTTGGTTGATTTTCGTGAACTTTTAGATCAGTCTACTCAGAGGAATGCATTTTACCCTTTATAGGAAAAGTTCCAAATTTCCCTCAGTTTATTTAGTCAGTAAACACGTTATCTTAACAGTTCTCACTACAGGATTCATCACAACAACAAACATATATGAAGGTGTTTAACAAAGTGTCTTATTGTTAGTATCTCGTTCATCAGAAATCACTCCTTGAACTTCTTCAGAACACACAGCTCTTGCTTAGACAGAGGGCCAGGCCTTTAACTCCTCCTGTGGTGGAAATGTGATGACACAGGAGAATTCCAAAGCCACACCCAACTCTTTTCCACCCCTGGGGCCACTTACCTTCTTCTTCATGCCACTCACCAGCTTTTTAGCCTTGAATCCTGGGCATAAGTTCAGGTCTATAAAAACACGTCTTTATTCTCTATAGCTTGCTTTCTGACCTCGAGCCAGTGGAAAAACAACCTCACACCTTTCCGGGGTTCCAGGAGCCTCCCAAGTGCCAAGATGTTGAGTGGTGGGGCTTGAGGGTAGGGTGGGGAAGAGGTTACTGCTAAGACGTGTTATCTCTCTCGACCTGGTCCCGGCAGGTCCTCTAGCTTTCTGCTGCTCTTCTGCTGCGACTGGGACGTGGGAGTCTCTGGCAGAGCTGCCTTTGATCTTATCTTCTTAGACACAGCTGCTTTCTCTCTGGGGTTTTCTGTCCTTAGCAGTGATCTGTCCTTAGCACAGATCTCTTCTGCTCCTAGAATCCATGATCTCTCATTTCCCCCTCATTTCACTCCCATCCATGGAAAATTCTTCCCAATCTGGAAGACACAGTTTTCTTTCTTTAATGTTCTTCACATGGCCCACTCCTAGGTTTCCCTAAGAGCGTAAGCTTTGGGAACAAAGAACAAAATATCTTCTCCTTTGCTCCATCCTTCCCTCAAAGCAATGAGGACAGAGCCTGCTGGGATAGAAAAAGAGAAAAAGGCCCTATAGAGAGAAAAGGGCAGAACTTCACATATCAAATATTATTTGGCCATATATTTAATTTGTATGTAGGCCTGATCTCCCATATAGTTAAAGCTACCTGATACCTGTGAAGGAAGAAGTGTGGCCTGACAATTTCTACTTGTTCACCGTGAAGCAGTGGCCAGCTTTGAGGAAAGCTTTGGAGTTATCCCTCGGGTTCATGATGGTCATATCCCTGTTACTAAATCATAAGACTTCTTTTTCTAGTCACAGCCAACTATTTCATTTTTGGTCGGCTAAGGAACATTGGATATCTTTGAACACTGTTCACCAGAATGGATGTAATTTTAAGTTTTTTGTCAAATGGAAAAATCTTGATCCAAATCATTCAAGAAGGTGGTGAATATAAATGATCATATTATTATGATGGGGGAAAGGAAAGGGGTACAAATCTTAATACATTGCGTTTCCTAACCCCAAATGCCACAGCACTTACCCCAAATTCTGACATCTAATACTCCTTTAAGCAGAGGCACTGAAGACCTATCTCAAAATGTAAGCGTGCTATTTAGCGATGCTCTGAGGTGGCCTCAGTAGCTGTGCAGCAGGGTGCAAACCCAGAAGAAATGAGACACAGGACAGATAGGTTTTGATGGAAGAAAGTGGAGACTGGGAAAGGAAAAGGCCATAGTCTCCCATGGGAGATTCGAATCAGGAGTGGAATATGAAGGGTCTCAGAAACCAACCCAAAAGTTTATAATTTTGTCTAGTATAGGTAAGCCCTGCTTTTTGGGAGGATGGTGTGAGTCTGTCCACTTGCTTTTTTGAGAGTTGTCTATGATAGCTTTACACATTCTCCACGCAGTAATGTAAGGAGCCTGCAGCTGCAGTATTTAGCTCCCCAGGATTCCGCTGTGTGGACTGGAGTTCCAGGGCCCCAGGGCCGAGGCTCACCACTAGGAGGCGCTATGCTGGTAAAGGAGGGAGAGTAAGCTCTGTACCACCTGCCCAGTGTTGCTTTAATGTTTCAACCAACCAGGGCTGGAGGTGTTCTTCCCAGATCCCCACCCCACCTAACCCCACCCCACCTCCACAGCCCTAAACCTTGTCAAGGCCATTAACTCTTCTTTTCTAAACCTTTCTATTTCTCTAGCATTTCCTCTTTTCAGAAAGGTCCACACCTCACAGCTGGGCCAAGACGAGCTATTTTAAGGCTCAGCCTTCTGTTGCCCACTGGGAATGGAGAATGGGATAGAGTTATCACTTTTACCTCTTTAATTCCCACCTAAATAGGTCTAGTATGTGCCCGGATCCCCAAATGTGGTGAAAACCATCTAAGGAGACTCTGCTGGGACATCTCACAACAGGGCGTGCTTATATTCTTCTGTCTTTGCATCTTTTTAAAGCAAGGAAGGCAAATACCCTTATTCAAACCCCATGTACCTTAATCTGAGTTAAACTGAGTTCAATTCTGAAGATGCATGCTGACTTGGGGGGCAACTGTCCTGTATGAAGCAGCAGTAGATGGAGCTCAGCTGAGATGCTGAGGCTGGAGGCTGAGCAATCTAGTGAGAGTGAGTCCAGGCCTGTGCCCAGCACTGCCTGCCACCTTGGAGCCAGCCAGCCAGTATTTATCATACTGACATGAAATTGCATTTAGTCCACATTTATGGAATTTGTGTCTACATTACCAAGCCTTTCAATATCCCTAAATAACTTTCAGGCTTCAAACCAGTAAATTAATTGTATTAATTGACTCATAAGACTCAAATTATTTGTCTTTGCTTTTCTTTGTTGCTCTCCGTGCCCCAAGGCCGAAGCATTAAGGAGTGCATAGTGCAGAGGAGAAAAAAGTAAAGGGAACGGCCCTTTCTTATTGTCATTCCAGACACTCATGTGCTTTTATGGAATAAGTATTTTGTACCAGGACTGGACAACATAGCAGATTTTTTTATGAGAGAAGATGAAAGGAATGGCAGCGCTGGCCAGGACAGGAATACCAAAGGTTCTCACTTCCCTCCTGTCAGCTGCTCAGCTCCTCGGAGCAAAACACCCCTCTGTCTGGGATGTGTGCTAGACTTGACCCTGCTGTGGCTTTTCCTCCAGACAGTGGCAGGCCAGTGCTTTGATTATTATCCTTGTTTAGACTCAGCAAAATCCAACAGGACCTCTTAGGTTGCTGCCATTGTTTGGGAACTTTCTTGGCTTCAGAGATAGTTTATGACTTGCTTATTAATTGCAGAATACTAAGCTATTTTAAGAAATATATTTTTATTGATTTCAGAGGAAGGGAGAGGGAGAGAGAGATAGAAACATCAGTGATGAGAGAGAATCGTTGATTGGCTGCCTCCTGCACGTCCCCTGCTGGAGATTGAGCCTGACCAGGAATCAAAACGTGACCTCCTGGTGCACAGGATAACGCTCAATCCACTGACCCCCACTGGCCCGGTAACACAGGTGTTTTAAATCTAAAAGTAATTATGCAGTTTATAATATTGTTTCTATTTGAAATAAATATAAGTATACTTATATACTATATATTACAACTATTTGATTGGAAATTCCTTGGGTAAATAAAACAGCTTGTGCTGGGATGGCTCATTTGGTTAGCCAGATGAATTCTAGGCATCTGCGTTTAGAGGCAAGAGTGTTTTGCTGTCAAGGCGTTGTAACAGACTACCTTGAAACTCGGCTTTTGTGGTGTGGAATCCAGGTGCAGCCCAGGCGGGTGCTTTTAGCTCCTCGCTGGCTGTGGGCCAGGGGCTTCCCTCAGTCCTTTGGCATGTGGCCCTCTCCAGAGACCAGCTCCCAGCATGGAAGCAGCCTCCCTCAGCATGAGTAAGAGAGGGAGCAAAAGAGCTAGACAGAAGGCATGTTCTTTTTACAACCTCACCTTGGCATTGACCTCCCATCCCTTTTGTCATAGGGGCTAGCCACCAAGGAGAGGGGATTCCACAAGAGCATGAATATCAGATGGTAGGGATCCTGGGGGCCATCTTAGATGCTGCCTGCCACAGATATCTAGACACAAGCGACTGTTGTATTTGTTATCAAAATTAGCATGACTTAGATGTGACAACAGATGAACAACCAAAGAAAAATAGGGAAATTGAACTTGACCAAATTAAAATGTTTATGTATCAAGAGATACTCTCAAGAAAGTGAAAAGACAACTCATAAAATGGGAGAAAAAAATTGCAAACCATATATGTGATAGGGTCTAGTATCCAGAATACCTAAAGAACTCTTACAAATTAATAGTAACAAAGACAAATAACCCAATTTAAAAATAGGCAAAGGATTTAAACAGACATTTCTCTAAAGAAATGAAAAAAAATGTTTAACATCATTAATCTTTAGGAAAATGAAAATGAAAATCACAATGAGTACCACTTCATACACACTATATTTTTATTTTTTTAAAAAATACATTTTATTAATTTTTACAGAGAGGAAGGGAAAGGGATAGAGAGTTAGAAACATGGATGAGAAACATCTATCAGCTGCCTTCTGCATGCCCCCTACTGGGGATCGAGCCAGCAAACAAGGTACATGCCCTTGACCAGAATCGAACCCAGGACTCTTCAGTCAGCAGGCTGACACTCTATCCACTAAACAAAACTGGTCAGGGCCACACTATATTAAAAAAAAAAAATTAATAGCATGGCCAGTGTGGCTCAGTTGGTTGGAGCATTGTCCTGTACACCAAAAGGTGGTAGGTTCAATTCCTAGTCAGGGCACAGTCCCAGGTTGCAGGTTTGATCCCCAGTCTAGGTGTGTGCAGGAGGCAACTGATGTTTCTCTCTCACATTGATTTCTCTGTCTGTCTCTCTAAAAATTGATTAAAAAGTTTAACAATAAAAATAACAAGGTAAGCCTAACCAATGGACACAGAAACAGGGAGATGAGGGCATGAGTTGGGGGTTGGGGGTGGGCAATGGGGGATAAAGACACATATATAATGTCTTACTCAATAAAGAAATTGTAAAAAATAACAAAGGTTAGCAATAATATGAAAAAATTGCAATCCTCATGTACTTGCTGGTGTAAAATGGTGCAATACTTGGGAAAGAGTTTGGCAGTTCCTCAAAATGTTAAATATAGTATTATCGTGTGACCCAGCAATACCATTCCTAGGTATATACCCAAGAAAAATGAAACTATACATTCACAACAAAACTTGTATGTGAATGTTCCTAGTTGCATTATTCATAATGCCAAAAAGTGGAAATAATGCAATTGTCTATCAGTTGATGAATGGAAGAAGATGTGGTATCTTTATACAATGGAACATTATTCAGCCATAAAAAATGAATTACTATTACATGCTACAATATGGATGGACCTTGAAAAAATTATGCTAAATGAAAAAGAAACCAGCACAAAAGGTCACATATAGTATGATTTCACATATAGTATGAAATGTCCAGAAGAGGTAAAATCCATAAAGACATGAAGTAGATTAATGTTTACTAGTAGCTTAGGAGAGTAGTGGATATAGACTGACTGTTAACAGGTATGGAGACTCTCTGTGGAGGTGATAGAAATGTTCTGGAACTACATAGTGTGATGGTTACACAACTCTGAATATACTAAAAACCACTGAACCATACCCTTTAAAATGGTTACTTTCATATGTAAATTAATCCCAATGAAAAATCTTTTTCTAGCTTACTATGTCCTACAGCAACAAATATTTACTGAATATTTGGTAGTCAGTCTTCCAAGTACTCTGTCAGGTTTAGGTTCTAGAACCTCAATCAGTGGTTTTTGTTTGCTTTTGTATTTATTGATTTCAGTGAGGCAGGGAGGAGAGAAATAGAAACATCAATGAGGAGAAAGAATCATTGGTCAGCTGCCTATTACATGCCCCACATGGGGGATTGAGCCCACAATCCTGTCATGAACCATGACCTCCTGGTTCATAGGTCAACATTCAATGACTGAGCCATGCCAGCCAAGTCAGGCTTTAGTGATTTTTAAACTCCACACATAACTCCAACTTGAGCCCCCTGGCCTAGAGCCTCGTGCCTGTTTAGCAAGTTGAGTTCACTCAAGAATCGACTATTCTCATGTCCTACTGTCTTCATTAACAGTAATCATCAAAGAAATCTGCATTCCCTTTGAGGACAGAATCCTCTTCCAAGTCAAGACAGCTCCTTAATTTTCTGAAATCAGTACGGGTTCCTTTCTGTGGGCAATTCAGAATGTTCAGTATTTTGAAGAGGGCATATTTTATGCTTTCCAGCCCCCGCCCCCTCATTTTGGGTTAGGTTTCTGTAATTCAACTGTGGGCAGAGGAACATTGGTTCCACTTTGGAACAAAAGTTGGATTTTGTCCAAATGGGTTGGCACTTTTGCCCTGAAAAACCTGGATTTTATAGTTTGTGAAGTTCTAAACAAAAAAAAAAATTGATACAAGAAGCTATAAATGTGAGGAGTTTTACAATGGGCCTGCATTCTTTCTCCTTTTATTTATTATCTCACTGTAATACTTGGGTTTATTTCGAAGTCTTTAATGTTGGCCTTCTGAGTCTTAGCTTCTGATGTTGTGAACCCTCCATTGCTAGCAGATCACCAGTTGCTTTGGCACCACATTCACTGTTTGGCAAACCTATCTAGACTTGTATCCCAAACCACATGGTCTTAATTAAATCCACCAGCCATTGTATTAACTTTTTTTTTTTTTTCATTCATCCCCAGAAGTTGAAGACAGTTTGTGGAAAAGATAGAGATGGATGAAGAAATAGAAATTAGAAGATTTTTTTTTTAAATCCTCACCCAAGGACATTTTTCCATTGATCTCTATAGAGTGGAAGAGAGAGGGAAAGACCAGAGAAATATCAATTTGAGAGCAACACACGAGCCCCCACCAGGGCCCGGGCCAGGGAGGAGCCTGCAATCGAGGTATGTGCCCTTGACCGAAATTGAACCAGGAACCCTTAAGTCTGCAGGCCGACACTCTCTCCACTGGACCAAACCAGCTAGGGCCACACAAACATTTTTCATGGGAATATATCTATGAGTGATCTTGCTGGGTCATAAGTTAACTTTAGTAGATACTGCCAAATAGTTTTTCTGAAGTGGTTGAATTACTTTACACTTACATCAACAATGAGAATTCTAATGGTCATTTTGAGCTAAAAAAGAAGCCAACAACTCCCTTAACCTGGGCCAAACTCCTGGCAGCATGAAATCTGCACGGACCGGTAAGACATCGAACCTGAAACGCTTTGCAGCTGAGTGATGAAAGAAAAACAGTCCAATCGGAGGCCAGAGAGGACACCTGTGACTGCTCCACCCCAACTCATGCCAGCAGGAAGGAAACCCTGCAGCTTTATTTTGGGGTAGTTTCCTAGCATGGGCATTAGCTGGTTATAAAGGAGAAGGATTTGATGAAATGGGAGATGCTGAAATAGTTTCCAGTTAACTTATTGAAAAATAAGAATACACACACACACACACAAAAGCAGGGTAGGTAGTAGTGTTTCTCATACTTTATTGAGCATGGAAGAACTGGTTTAAAATGCAGAATTTACATTTCTAAAGAGATACCCCAGGTGATGTCACTGGTGTTTCAAAAACCACTGAGAAACATGGGGATAATAACAAGAATGTTCCTATCTCACTTGACTTTACATCTCAGCACCTTGTTGACCCTGACCTTTAAGTGTTTTGTTGGGTGCCCTTTTAAACATACTGTAAAAACTGGGAGAAAGCTTTCACCATTCCCTTTGTCCCCTGGGGTTCTTCTTCCTAGTAAGGCAGGTCTAAAAGTGAGAGAGGCAGCTTTTTCCTTCCTTTCTGGTTGCCAAGTAGGACAATCACCACATGTAACCCCAGCCACCTTTTAAAGGGATTTACTGTTCATTTCAATTTTGAGCTAAGAGAAGGTATCAAAAATTACAGCAGTACAAAGTTAAATTATCTTAAGACTTGGTAGGTACAGGTTGAGAGAATTACATTTATTTCATTAAAAAACTGTGTTAAGAGCCTAAAAAATAACATTATGTAGGGCAAGGGATACCATGGTAAATAAGGTGGATGAGGCTTTTATTTTCAAGATGTTAACTGGGATGGAATAACTGCTGTAACTAACACACACACACACACACACCCCTACACCCCTACTTCTCAGTGACTTAGCCCAATAAAAAATGTAGTGTTCATGCATTTCATCTGTTTAAAGTTGATAAGAGAAGTATTCTGCTCCAAGTAGTCATTCTGGGTCCCAGGCTCCTTCCACATTTTTCTCTGTCCACAGTCTTCCATTCAGCCAGCAGATTGGAAAGAGAAATGTAGGAGATTGCATGGCTAGTTTGTTTGGCCAAGCCAAGAAGTAGCATACATCATCACCTTACCCACATTCCATTGACCAGATTCAGTCATATGGCCACACCTAACTACAAAGGAAGTCAGGAAATGTAGCTGAGTACACGGAAGGAAAAGGAAACAGTTTGGTGAACACATAACAGCCTCTACTGCAAGGGTGAAGAACAAACAGGGAAGTATAACCTGGTGTGGTAAGTGTTGTACTATAGGAAGATAAAGAGTGTTGATAATACAAAGGAAGCCACCTAGTCAAGACAGGTTTTGGTCAGAGAGAGAATATCTCGAGGAACTGATGATGCTCAAGCTGATGAGATTTGTTTAAATCCCAAAACATTTATTTTCAGAATTACCATTAGAAAATAATAAGCCCTTTCCTTGTTTGCTCTTGTTCTCTGCTTTAAGAAGAAATAGCTGAGGCGGGTTTGGCTCAGTGGATAGAGCGTCGGCCTATGGACTGAAAGGTCCCAGGTTCGATTCCAGTCAAGGGCATGTGCCTTGGTTGCGGGCACATCCCCAGTGGGGGGTGTGCAGGAGGCAGCTGATCGATGTTTCTCTCTCATCGATGTTTCTCTCTCCTTTCCTCTCTGTGAAAAATCAATAAAAATATATTTTAAAAAATAATAATAATCACACCCTTGTCTTTTAAAAAAAAAAAAGAAATAGCATGATGTGGCATACACTGTTGGGGATTGCCCGATAGCCATTCCTTCTTCCTTGATAAGAAAATGCCAGTTTTCTTGAGCCATCAACTGACAATGTGTTCTAGGAAAATGGATTCTAGGAAATGGACTGTAATTAGTGTAAGGCAACCACGGTAATCCAGTTCACCTTTTTTTTTTCATTCAACCAACATTTAATGATCTCCTGCTATGTGTCAGTCTGTTGTAAGTGCTGGCCATCTTGGCCAATTCTAGGCAAGTAGTAAGGAGGGCATGTGACCCAACTGCAGGCAATAAGGGGTGAGGGGAAGACTGCTGGGGGATTCTGGGAGAGGTTTTTCCTCCCTGATAAAATAAAGTGAGAATTGCCTGAAGAGACAACCAGGGCTTTTCCTTCCTGCTTTTGGATGATGTTATGTGGGATAACCGAGAGCTCTAGCTTAGTGAGGTGTTTGATCAGCCAAACCTGAAGTCACCTGCCTTCGTTGCAGGAGAAAATAAAAAGCCATCTTCAATGGGATATGCAATCCCTTGTAGCCAAAAGCATCCAAACAAATTACACATGATTTTGTTGGCATTGTTTGTTTTGAGTTAGAAAGGGTATTTTAATAAATGAATGAAGAATCTGGTGTTTTTTATTTTCTTCTCAGCTGTTTGGTCATAAAGGAATTTCTATTCCAGATACCTCTGTGGGCACAAATCATCTTCCATGACCTTATCGGTTCCTCCTTTGGCCACCGCAGATCCCCCAAGTTCACTCAGATGGTTGTTGGCAGACCTTTGTCCTCACTGATGGTTGTCAGGAGGCCTGGGTTCCTTGCCATGTTCCCTCTCCATAGGGCTACTTCACATGGCAGCTGGTCTCCCCCAGAGTAAATAATTTCTGTGAGAGAAAGAGAGAGATGGGGGAAGGGAGGGGAGAGAGAAAGGCTACAGTGCGTCTTTTAGAACTTCATCTCAGAAGTGACATACCCCATTTCTGCCTTTTTTACTGGTCGCACAGACTAACTCTACCTAGGACTATAGAAAGGTGTGACTACCAGGGGCAGAGGTTATTGTAGGCTGACTAAAAACCCTATGCATGTGAGAGGTGAAAAAATGTAGGCTTTAGCTAGGCAGCCATCTCCTCAGATAAAACTACAGGAAGGAGAGACTGCCTGAGGGACAAACAGAACCTCAGCCTCAGCTCTCCCCTCTGGCCATGTCAACATTCAGGTGCACTTCCTTCTCATACTTGAATATACTTCTGTATTCAGAAGGAGTCTATGCTTCTGGATTATAGTTCCTATACCCCTGAGGATTCTTATCCTTAGGATCGTTATCCCCAGAAACTTGCCTTCTTTACTCCCAGACGGTGTCAAGTTCCCATATTTAAAAAAAAGAAAGGGGAGGAGCAGGGAGAGGAGCTCCCATCTGGAGGAAAGAGAAAGAAAATCCTTCTGCATTGCTAATCTGGAACTCAAAGGATGAGTCATATGAACCATGAGTCAGTTCATCACTGTATTTAGTAGTTAGATTGAGATTCAGATCCAGTGTTTCTTATGTTTTACCATTCTTCGATATGCAAATGGTAAACTCTTATAAGAAGTTACACTGAAACTTATGTTTATAGGAGCCCATCCTCATTGCAGCTGTGCTGAACTATGAGGACAACTGCTGGAGAAGGTCTCTAGGAATCCTCATTTCTTCATACCTACAGTTGTTTTTACTATAAACCACACATCACAGCACCAGGCTTCATAAAACCAAAAGATCTTATCCTCCTGTCTTGCCAACATAAGCAGTGGCTGGTGTCCCAGATCCTTGCCTGACTTATGTTCACTTCACTACCTCTCAGTTCTCAGTACTTCCATCACGGGGAAAGAATGTGAAGTTCCAAATTATTTTTCTTATTACCATTGTTATTGCCGGTTACCTTGGCACTGAGTTTGGGCAGGGATGCATTTGAAACAGTTGGCATGAGGTTTTTTTAATGACTGTGTAATGGACAGTGGAATAATATGGAACAAGATTTCTAAATGGAAATGGCAAGGATTAAGAGTGTAGCAAGGTGTCCCCAAGAAGGTGACAACTTCTACCTACCAGACATTTGTACATAGTTCAAAAAAGTACATACTGGATATTTATGAATAATCTACTTGTCATCTTTTCCTTCGATATACAAAAATAAATTTTCTGAATATCACCAGAGAAAAGTCTGCTTCTCTGCCCAATTATTTTCAAGATTTATTGGCCTATATAGTCTTGCTACTTCTGGATGCTTAATTACTCTAGTGGCTGGCTTCCTCTTTTGATGAATTCTTCTCCTCTTCTCTTCACTCTGCCATTGGTTAGGATTCTCCTTGCAAATGACAGATATACACTGAGAAGGGAATTTATTAGTTCACAGAGCCAGGAAGGCTGGGGTGGCCGAAAGGAAGAGTGGGAACCAGGTCCTGGTCTTTCTTTCCAACTCCTATCTCTGCCTGGCTTCATGCTCTCACGTTACAGACTAGCCTTCTCTACGTGGCTGGGTAGATGGCTGCCCAAGACCCCAGCCCTCCAACCCCACGACTCTCTATACAAGAGAATGATAGAGAACTAACCCTGACCCAGCTGAGTTCAAGAGCCCATGCTTTGGCCAGCCTGGATCATGTCTAACTTGGAATAGGGTGGGGAATCTGGGGCACTGTAATTAACCGATCTTCCAAGACACTCCGAATGAAGTTGACATTCTCCAAATGGAAAGGGGTGCTGTTACCCCTTTACAAGAACAAGAGAGCAGACAGAAATAAATGTTTCTGCAGTCCACTGCGCACTGCAAACATGGCTCAAGCAGCTCCTTCCCCGCCCCACAAAGCGTCACCAGTGCTAGGGCATTCTGTGTGCTAGAGCTTTCCCAAAGGCCGAGGAGAAGAAAGGGCAATGGCAGCCTGGCAGCAGCAGGCTCAGTGCTGCACAGATGTTAATTTAAAACAGAATATTTGAGCCCGGCCAGTGTGGCTCGGTGGTTGAGCATTGACCTATGAACCGGGAGGTCACAGTTTGATTCCCAGTCAGGGCGTATGCCTGGGTTGTGGGGCATGCAGGAGGCAGCCGGATCAACGATTCTTTCTCCTCATGGATGTTTCTATCTCTCCCTCTTCTTTTCTCTCTGACATCAATAAAAATATTTTTTAAAATAAAATAGAATATTTGACATTTTACAGTTCCTGAGCCAATTCCACCCGTCTTCTGGTGCAGCTTACCTGTTGATCCCATGACCTTTGCAGATCATTCTCTTCCATCCCTTCCCTAAGTGTCCACGGGGCCCAAATATCCTCTTACCTGAGGTTCCACATGACACAATCCTAAATTCCTGCTACTTTTTTTTGTGCACAGCCACTGAATTCTTTATTTTTTTCTCCTACTAGACTTGCTTCACAGCCACCCTCCCCCTTCCCCCCAAACACACACACACACAAACACCCACAAAACCCTCAACAAATCAAGGTGTTATTATAAACAAGAGAGCAAATTTTATTTTTAGGAAGAATCTTTCTATATGTGCCATTGAGATTTAGACTAAGAAATCTAAATATTTGATCTTCATTCTGCTCCTGCCACACAGCTCCTGAAAGCCTTGTAATATTCTAAGTATTAAAAGAGCTGGAGTATCTTTTGTTTTAATATTTGGTATTTTGCCCTCAAATAAGTCCAGTTTCTGAAATAGTTCCAGAATGATGAAGGTGAAAGGAGGGTCTTGTTATTCATAACAAGGGCTTTCAACCAACGCTGAGTTTATGTCAATGAGGTGATTTTTGGAAAGCCACTAGCCAGGATGGGAGCTTGTTGCCAAGGGAGCCAACCACGTGATTGGAGCAGCGATTTTCAGCCATTTTCATCTCAAGGCATACGTAAGCTAATTACTAAAATTCTGCAGCACACAAAAATTATATTTTTTGCTGATCTACAAAAAAATAGGTATGATTTTGATTCATTCAGACCAGACAACTATTGTTGTGTTGGCTGTTGTCATTTTTTTATTTGACAACCTAAAGAAAAGAGATCAGTGCCCCTGACTAAATAGTCAGGTATTTCATGTTTTTAAAATTCTGGCCATACACTGTGTGCGTTGCATCTAGACTGAAAATCACTGAATTAGAGCGTGGGAACTTTCAACTTCAGGTAGGGGAGCCAGAGGCTGGAAATGGAGTTTAATTCTGAATGGCCAATGATTTAGTCAAGCATGCCTAAATCATGCCTACAGAATGAAGCCTTCATAAAAATCCCTAAGGTACAGGATTCAGAGAACTTCCGGGTTGGTGAACATGTGGATGGGTGCCCAGACAGGGTAGGAAAGCTACACACCCCTTCCCCCATATCTTCCATCTGGCTCTTCCTGAGTTACGTCCTTTATAATAAGTAACTGTTTTCGTAAGTTCTGTGAGATGTTCTAGCAAATTAATCAAACCCAAGGAGGGGGTCATGGGACCCTCTGATTAAAAATTAAATAAAAAATATGCCTCCTCTCAGTATAATACTACACTAATTAATTTTTTTCTTAATTAAATCTTTATTATTCAGTTTATTACATTTGTCTCTCTTTTTTCCCCTCCATAGCTCCCCTCCACCCCACTCCCACCCCTCCCTCTACCCTTACCTTTCCCCCCAATTGATGAGTCCATAGGTGTATGATTTTTGTCCAGTCTCTCCCTGTACCCCCCTGTCCCCTTTCCCCCTGAGAATTATCAGTCCACTCCCTTTCTGTGTTCCTGATTATAGTATATTCACCAGTTTATTCTGTTGATCAAATTTTTAATTCACTTAATTTTTAGATTCACTTGTTGATAGATATGTATTTGTTGTTCATAATTTTTTAATCTTTTACCTTTTTCTTCTTCCTCTTCTAAAAGAGTACCTTTCAGCATTTCATATAATACTGGTTTGGAGTTGATGAACTCCTTTAGCTTTTTCTTATCTGTGAAGCTCTTTATCTGCCCTTCAATTCTGAATGATAGCTTTGCTGGATAGAGTATTCTTGGTTGTAGGTTCTTGCTATTCATCACGTTGAATATTTTTTGCCACTCCCGTCTGGCCTGCATCATTTCTGTTGAGAAATCAGCTGACAGTCGTATGGGTGCTCCCTTGTAGGTAATTAATTGTTTTTCTCTTGCTGCTTTTAATATTCTCTCTTTGTCTTTTGCTCTTGGTATTTTAATTATGATGTGTCTTG
>JAAGEH010002528.1:27418963-27429167 GCA_011751065.1 Lasiurus cinereus
ATTTTAATTATGATGTGTCTTGGTGTAGTCCTCTTTGGATTCCTTTTCTTTGGGGTTCTGTGTGCTTCCTGGACTTGTAAGTCTATTTCTTTGACCAGATGTGGGAAGTTTTCAGTCATTATTTCTTTAAGTAGGTTTTCAGTATCTTGCTCTCTCTCTTCCTCTGGCACCCCCACAATTCTGATGTTGGTACGTTTGAAGCTGTCCCAGAGGCTCCTTACATTATCTTCACATTTTTGGATTCTTTTCTCTTCTTGCTTTTCCAGTTGAGTGTTTTCTGATTCTTTATATTTCAAATTTTTGACTTGATTCTTGCCTTCCTCTAGTCTGCTGTTAGGTCTCTGTACAATATTTTTTATTTCAGTCAGTGTACGTTTAATTTCTATTTGGTCCTTTATCATCTCTAGTTGGATCTTTTGCATCTCTAGTTGGTCCTTTTGCATCTCCTCTTGGGACTTGTTAAATTTATCCATCTTTTCTAGCATATTCTTGAAAAACCTTATAAGAGTGGTTCTGAACTCTATATCCAGTTGTTTTTTTTCTCCATTTCTTTTGTTTGTGAACCCTTCTCTTGTCTCAGCATTTTCATTATGCTGGGAGAACTTTTGTGTTGGATTCAGCCTTATGATACCAGATTTAAAAAACCGTCAAAGCCTCTCTTGAGCTTGGGATGGGTGGAGTCTCAGGGCTTAAGGGATCACCTTGCCTTCCAGTAGGCCCCGCTCTCCACGGCCCCTGATCTCACGTGACTGGGTAGTGCCTCTAGACTGCTGCCCCTCCGGCTCCCCTGTGCTACGGGACCACACGAGTCTGGGTCCCCAGGGTTTTGCCTGAAACAGGGGCTTAGTGGAGTCAGAAGTGGCACAGTTGGGAGGGTCTGTCTCCTGCCCACTCGTGAAAGCCAGCGGCACAATCAGCAGTCTGTCCCCTGATGCACAGTGCTGCGCGCCAACAGACTTCTGATCTTTTGCGACTCCCCTAAATTTCCATGCACTTCTCCCCTTCACAGTCCAAACTCCCCCGTCCCCCCCCAATGAGTTTTGGCTGGATCAGGGGTTTAGTGTCGTAGGATAAGGAGTTCAATGCCTTTGAGAGTCTCCATCTCCCTCCCTCCAGAGAAAGCCAGCCAGGTTCGCCTTCACTCGCTCTCTCCAGGCGCGGGTCTCCCTACCTCAGCTTTTTGCAGCTCCTCTGGGTCTCCATGAGCCCCTCTCTTTCCTTCTAGTTGTAGAATTTCCACTCTGCCAGCTTTCCTGTGGCTCTGATGATGTCTGTTCTTTTAGTTGTAGTTCTGAAATTGTGGTGCGAGGCAGCAGAGTAGGTGTTTACTTATGCCGCCATCTTGGATTCTCCCTACACTAATAAATTTAATATTAAGGTTACTTCTGGCTGGTGGGGTCATGGGTAATTTTTATGGCTTGTATTGTATGTCTTATTTTTTTGCTTATCTCTAGTTCAGTGGTCGGCAAACTGCGGCTTGCAAGCTGAGCCGAGGTTTGCCGCTCTGTTGACTAATGAGTTTGTCAACCACTGCTCTAGTTCTACAATTAACAAATTATACTGGTTCAAGGCAAGAAAGGAGAAAAGGACAGGGCCTGCAGCCTCTGTACTTTATTCTTACATATTTTTATTGATTTCAGAGAGAAAGGGAGAGAGAGAGAGAGAGAGAAAGAGAGAGAGAGAGAGAGAGAGAGAGAGAGAGAGAAACATCAGTGATGAGAGAGATTCATTGATCAGCTGCCTCCTGCACTCCCTACACTGGGGATTGAGCCCTCAACCTGGGACTCAAACCATGACCTGTGATCTCCTGGTTCATAGGTTGAAGCTCAACCACTGAGCCACGCTGGCCAAGCACTGCCTCAGTACTTCTTATCAAGAAAGGCAAAATCCTTTTCCAAAGCTTCCCTCATTGCCACAAGTCTTCAACCTATATGTCCTTGGCCAGATCATGTTCCTATGTGAGGATGGATGTGTAATATTCCATCCTCTACAACCTTGAATAGAGAAAGGTGGTGACAGAGAAAGGGGTTGGAGATAAATATCAGCCTAAGCAACAGTGTCTGCAATGGTGAAATCCGGACAACACAAGCAAAGGAAGAGAGACTGTGCAGAGTTTTTTAGTCTGGGGTGGGTATTATCACTCTGGTGTGTGACCCTGGGTATCCAGAAGAGGCTCCTGATAATAGAACTCAAAGAGCTCTTGGTTCTCCTTAAGACTTATCTCAGGAGTCAAAGTGTACCTCACCCTGTCCTCGTTAGAACTTTATAGCAATAGGAATCATTAGAACTCTCTACAAAGTGCCTTTTTACAAGTAGAATATTGCTATCCTTGCACTACAGTTGAAAAAATAAACTCAAGAAGGTTATCAAATTCCCATTTAAAAGGCACTGATTCTTTCCCTGCTGCCATCCAGCCACACAGAAGTAGCAGCTCAGAGATAGCACAATTTGGCTCCATTTGTAACTCACCTGCTACCAATCTGTACCCCACCACCACAGCCATGGCTGAGGGAGGCACTGCAGCTGGAGGGGTAATGGATGTTAATATGACTTTACAAGAGGTGTGGAAGACCAGCCTCATCCATGAGGGCCTAACATGGAATTCGAGGAGCTGCCAAAACCTAGACAAAGGCGGAAACCCTCTGAGTGAGCTTGCTTCCATCTGTGATGACCCTGTCTCACTGTCACCTTCTCTCTTCTTTCTTTCTAGAAAGTGATGTCAGTATCCAGCCCTGGCTGCTGACAGATGCTCAGACCACCACTACTGATGATGCAAGGGAGGGTGGCAGATGAAGCTGTTCTGTTCAGATCCTGGTTCACTGTGTATTGTTTACGGAAGAAATGTTTTAAGGTAGAGGAAGAGGAAGCGTATCAAGGATGTTTAAGGAGATCTTGTAAATATTTGTATTCTGGGTAACTATTAGTGTTTATTATTTTGGACTTTTTATTTTAAAGAACTGAAAAGACTGTGTAGGTAAGAGTTCAGAAGTGTCCTTTAGCGTCATTCCAGGCTGGGTTGGCAGACACTCTTATAGTTTTCCCAATATTCACTCCATTGCTTACTTTCTACAAAAAAAAAAAAAAACCCTCCTGATTTTTACATCCAATATAAAATACTCACTTTACTGCCCTAGTTGGTTTGGCTCAGTGGGTAAAGTGTCAGCCTGTGGACTGAAGGGTCCTAGGTTCAATTATCAGTCAAGGGCACATGCCTGAGTTGCAGGCTTAATTCCCAGTGTGGGGTGTGCAGGAGGCAGCCGATCAATGATTTTCTCTCATCATTGATGCTTTTCTCTCTCCCTCTTCCTCTCCTTTCCTCTCTGAAATCAATAAAAATATATTTAATAAATAAATAAAATACTTACCTTATCATGCTCACTTGAATTAGAAATGGCCATGTGACCCAATTCTGGCCAATGATATGCAGGTTTAAGTTGTTGGGCATGGGGAGGGTTCCCAGGAAAACTTTTTTAAGGGGGAGAGTCTTAGCTGGCATTGGCTTTCTTCTTTTTCTCCTCCTTTATTTCCCCCCTTGACATGTGGAGACTCAGTGACCAACTATCCATCTTGCATCCATGAACACAAGAGCCACATGCTGAAGATAGCAAAGTAGGAAGACAAGAATGACTATAGGTCCTTGCCAACATTAGGGAGCCACCTACCTGCTGGTGTTTTATGTAAAAACAATAATCATTTAAAGAAATAGACAAAAAGTCTGTTTGGTTAATTCACTGTAATCAAGCTTCGGTTCCATACAAACACAATCTTAATTGATAGACTGTTAAAATGTTTCATGTGCTATTTATAGAAAACTAGAGGCCCAGTACATGAAATTTGTGCACTGGTAGGGTCCCTAGCAGCCACCTGCCACTACCAGGGCCTTCCTCCCTTCCCCCAGCTGGCCTCGCCACCTGGTTGAACTCCCAAACTCCGTAGAGGGGACAATTTGCATATTGTGCTTTTATTATATAGGATGGGTGAAGATGGACCACAGAGTCCTTTAGAACACTGCTGCTCAAACTTTCATGTGGATGTACACCCTGTGGGGACCTTGGGAAAGATGCAGGTTTTGATTTGGGAGTTCTGCATTGGAGCCTGAAATTCTGCATTTCTCACAAGCTTGCAGCTGATGCCAGTTCCGGACCACCCTTTGAGTAGCAAGAATTTGGAAAATGACAGTTCTTTTGTCAGTCTGCTCTTATGGTGGAGTTATTCTGTTTTTCTTTGACATGCTTATTATTCAGTAAAAGAAAATTCAGAGGACTCAGTGCATTTTCAACAAAAAGTTAATGTTTTATTTAGAATATCATTTTAGAGACAAAAAGCAAAATACATTTAACAAAAGCATTTAAATAAAGTAAATCAAAGACTTTAGTGGATTTCTTTCTTAGTTACTTGCTCTTCTGTCTTGTCACTTGTGCAGTTTCTATCTTTTAGCCTAACCAGGTTCTTTCTAAGTTAATGCACCTTTAATCTAAGGAGCTACTTAATGAAATCTGAATGACTCAAATATTCCTCTGTATTCTCATACAACTTCAATGTACTCAATGAAACACAAGGAAAACAACTTAGGGAAGTAGATTCAGAAGGAAATGTTTCTCCCTCTTGGTCACATTACCTTTTCAACAGAGGCCTTGCCTGCGCTGAAATGGATGTTGAAAGTAAATTGTTATTGGGAGGTGATGATCCAAAGCAAACTTAGATGATTGTCACACCATCTGTCATCATGACCCAAAGGGAAAAGCAAGTCACATCACCTGCCTAGTCAAACCACTGCTTTACACAGAAGCTGCACATAGCTTCCTATTGTTATTGTATTTTCTAGTTATGTACATTAAAAAAATACAACATTGTGTTAAATAGCAGGACAGCTAACAATGAACATACAATATGACACTAACAAACCAAAACAGCTTGGTTAAGCCCAGGAGAGAAACTGGCGGTGGTCTTCATGGCGGGGAGCTGCCAATGCCCACCATCTCTTTAGTCCGTCACGGATCTGCTTTCTGAGGGTAGGCCTTCCGACTTCCGCCACTGGGCCAGGCGCTGCTTAAACCATTTCTGGAGGAGAGAAATGTGAAAAATTACCTGTCACATACTGAAAAAAATGATGTCCATTCCCTTCTAAAAGATAGCCTCTGTGGTCCAAAGAGAAAGGAGGATTGCCTGGCCAAGGTTGCTCAGGGGTTGAGCATCGACCTATGAATCAGGAGGTTATGGAACATAATTCCCGGTCAGGGCGCAGAACTAGGTTGCGGGTTCAATATTTAGTCGGGGCACGTATGGAAGGAAACCAATCGATGTTTCTTTCTCACATCAATATTTCTCTTTCTCCCTTCCTCTCTTCTCTAAGTCGCTAAAACCTATCTTCAGGTGAGGATTTAAAAAACAAAACAAAACAAACAAACTTGGAAGAGGGACTACGGAGAAATAGAAGCAGCAAGCATTGA
The DNA here is from genome assembly GCA_011751065.1 of Lasiurus cinereus. NCBI lineage: Eukaryota > Metazoa > Chordata > Mammalia > Chiroptera > Vespertilionidae > Lasiurus > Lasiurus cinereus. The sequence continues at coordinate 27,424,414 of JAAGEH010002528.1, forward strand.
TGGACCTGGGAGAGGATGAGTTAGAGGACTCTCTGGGGAGTCGGGACCTGCAGACTTTATTCTCCGTGGTACTTCCCAGCCTTTGACACATCATGGTGTACACTTAGAATGTTGATATTTTCATGTCCTGCTGGTGTAAACAGGCAAGCTGCTTGGGTAGATGACCACCGGGGGGCCCTGCAGTCCAGCATCCTGCCAACAGGATGTGACCAATTGGCTCTGAGAACTTCAGGAAGTTTCTAAAAATAGAGCACCTGTCAGCTCAACTGGAAAAAGGTAAGCTCAGGGGGTTGCTGTTGTCCCTTCTGGGATTTCTAGAATGTACCTATTCTAGGGGTAAGCAGATGAGGGGACAGAGATGGAGCAGAAAGAGCACAGCCATGGGATGCTAGACCTGGTTTGTGCTGATGGAGCAGTGTTGTGAGAAGGAAACAGGGGTTCTTACTTAGCAGAGATGGATACCTGCCCAGCCGCACATTTAACCTCAGAACACACAGGCAGGCTCTAGGGCCGTGCTGGGGAAGTCGTCATCTCTGCAGAGATCTGAGGAGCTACAAGGCCGTTTGGCATCAGCTCAAGATCAGAAGAAAGGGTGAGAACCACAGGAGAAGGAGTGTTTCTAAGGATCAAGGTCCATGGAGAGAGAAGGGAGTGAGGCCACAGGACACTTTAGGGCTCTGCACCAATGCTAGGCTGGCTGCCCAGCATGGGACCATACCTGCAACGGCCCCTAACTGTACCAGAGTTTACACACTGAAATGCTGTACACAGTTGTTAAGGTCAATTGTCTTATACACCTTGGTACTGGGGGGTGGCAACGAGAAAAGTCCTATAAAGCCAGGGACAGCTGACTACCCACCCATAGAGATGCCTTTTTTGGGGGGATTGCTGTCTGGGTGCCATATTTCACACCTGGGGATAACTAACCCTAAGGAGAAGAGAGAGCTCATGTAACTTTGGTGGCTTTAACCAAAGCTCTACTGCTAACGGTGGGCACCAATTTCTGCTGTAACCCGTGTGTGTTTAGTTAACTCTGAAATCCCGTGTGAGGGCAGCATGGCTCCAGCTTCATTAATGAGGTAGCTCTATGGGGGTTTTCAAAGCTACAGGGTCTGATTCAATGGGATTTCCTGTTGCCAGAGCTGAATAAAGGGCAGAGTTTTAAAGACTAATTAAAACTTGGAGGAGGAAAGTCTCATTTTTATCGGGATTCATTTAGGACAAAATGAGTGAGCTGGCTTCATTCAGAAGAGCCACCCACATCTTGACACTATTCATGAGGCAGAATATTAATGTACAGCTACCCAAAATAACCGGCAAGGACCACAGTTGTGAATTGGTGAGATGGCAGCTAGATGCTTAACCAACTGAACCCTGTCATCGGGGGATGAGACAAAGTTCAAGAAAAGCTCGACTATTTTCTAAAGATATGTATTGTGAACCAAGTATATATATACTAGTAATAATTTAGCAGAGCAGTTGTTGTCCAACAAAAAAACATTCAACACTTTGCTTGCTTTTCCCCCCTGCAGGGCTGAATCTTTCCACATCTCACTCACATCAATACTAATTTTCCACCTGGCTCTTCGTTGTTTCAGCATCCCCTGGGAAAGACATTCGTCCCTCGCTTGCTTATAAACGAATGCCCTCATTACCCTCACCCATTGATGGAGATTTATTTACTCCGAGTGAACAGATAATTAGACACTGTGATGGGGAGGGGCTGAGGCAAAATAACATCGTTCCTGTCCTTTTCTCCAGTAACTAACATTTCATCCCTTTTCAGGAGGAGACCTTTTAGAGGTCTTTATTCCACTGATAAAACGCCCACAGCTAAAAACCACTGAGTTCTGGGAACAGTCCCAGGACATGAAGAGCAGATAAAAACACTGGAAACCTCTCTGAGAACCCGTGCCAGCTACACTGGGCTCGAGGTAGTGATAATAGAAAGCGGCAGATCATCTCGACCTCCCAAGGGGCTGATGAAAGAGCTTTCCCAGAGGCTTCTAACCCTGACTTCAAAACAACGCAAGACACAGGGGTCAGTATTCTGTCAGGTTTATCTAATTTAAATGTAGGCGCTATCCAATTACTGCCGGAGAAAAACCTCTTCTGTTCAGAAGAGGCAACTTAAAAAGTTATTTCCATGAGGTCACCTCTCACATCATTTTGGCTTCCCATAGGTGCCCCCGCCCACAGCAGAGAACATTGTCCTTCCTGCAGGGGGACAATTAGTGAGAGGTCATCAAAACCACCCCCTTGCCCCGTCAGAGAATGTGGCACCTTGCAGCCCCTCTTGCCCCTGCCAGATCATAAGCAATGATTATTATCTCCTAGGGGCATCTCGTGTTTATTTTCTCTACTGATGCATTCCTTGTTCTAGGGAAATAAATAATAGGACTCAAATTCTGGAGGTGGGGGTGTCGGGGATGAAGGAATCAGGATATGAAATAAAAATTATTTTGGTGCCCTTTATTAGTGGTGGGAAGGGACAACACTAATAAAGAATGGAAATGGGGTGTGCTGATAGCCCTGCTTATGTGGAGGCCTAGCACACCTCTGGCCCCCAGGAGTTATTTAAAGGGCCCCTGCAAAGCCTGCCTTAAATAAAAATGTTATTTATGCCTGAAAGTTCATCATTGGCATAGTATCTCCAGAAGACAGTTAAAAAAAAAAAGATACTTTAAAAATGTAAAGATACTTTAAAAATGAAATCGGTTTGGCTCAGTGGATAGAGCCTCGCCCTGCAGACTGAAAGATCCCAGGGTGGATTCCGATCAAGGTCGTGTACCTTGGTTGCAGGCACATCCCCAGTAGGGGGCGTGCAGGAGGCAGCTGATAGATGTTTCTAACTATCCCTCTCACTTCCTCTCTGTAAAAAAATCAATAAAATATATTTAAAAAATTTTAAAAATGTAAATACTGTTTGAAAGATGAAACCATTCTCACATACCAGTGCACACTGAGGTGGAAGGGGGCAGGAGGGTGTGGGTGGAAAGAATGGGGAGCTGGAAGATGAGCCCCCACCTGATGACAGAGGGATACCTTGGAAGCCCCTTCTGGCAACTTGCTGTTGCCTCTCTCTGAGCTCTGGGCTCTCAGCTGCTTCCCTGCGGGTCTCAAAAGGAAGGCAGAGAGCAAGCCTCGCCATGGCAGCCCGGGGAGGAAGAGGTGTTGACCCCATGGCAGGAAAAGGAAGCTGGGGGCCCTGCTGTGCAGCTGACTCACCCCCACACCCACTGGTTTCAGGGCTGGGTCTACCATCTGCTTGCTGGAGGGAGGCAGGAGAGAGGAAACGGGAGAAGGGGCAGAGGCACCTGCTGTGCAGGGGCCTGAACTGGCTGACCGCAATCACAAACAGAAGCAGGTGCCCTCACTTTCTTCCTGGCCCGTACTTGATTTCATGTCCGTTCTGTAACGTAAGGTGAATCTTGAGGAAAGACGGGATCTAGCTGTGATGGTTGTCATTTAATGAAATATAAGTTGAATTCCAGTCTTTTCCTCCCAGCCCCCTGAGGTGTTTGCTTTCCTTCTCTGTGGAGACAACATAGCATCCTGGTTAGAAGTCTGGATGTTGCTCAGATTGCCAGGGCTCAACTCCTAGCTCTGCTACATAGTTGTGTTCTTGAGCAAACTTACCATTCTGTGCCTTGGGTCCCTTCCCTGAACAACAGGATAATAGTTGTGACAAATAAGCCAGCGCTCAGCAAACACATTTGTCAACTGAGCGGCAAATGGCTGAAATAAGCCATTTAATACTCGGAGGGGGCCTGGAACAATACCTGCAAGTTTCAGCCATTACAAAGGTCAACGTCATTATTCTGCCTTACAGGTAAGGGGATGGTGGTGATTCACCAGGGAGAATCAGAGGCTGAGAAGAGCTTAGATCCCCCAGTTGGTGCCATGCCCACAATAAATCCACAGCCTTCTCTTTAAACCATGAGTAATCACTGTCTCTGTGATCACTCTTCTTTTCTAAATATAGCATGGGTTTTAAATAATAAAACTTCAGCAGGCCACCTCCTCACGGGTTCCTAAGAAACATGAGCTGTAAGACTTGGGTTACAGCAAATCACCTTCTACTACATTCTGCTGCTCTCTTTGCTAAAAACAGAGATGCTTGACTTTCTATTTGGCCTGGGAGAGAAAGGGTTTTCTAGAAGCAAGTGGTCCGAAGTGGGCCTGGCTTACTTCATAAAAATCATTTTGGAGTTGGGGCGGAGGGTCTTAGGTCTAGGACCCACCGGAGCTCCGCGCACAAGCTTTGAAGCCTCATCTGAGTGTGGTTCATACTGAGTGTGAGGAGAGGACCAGGTGTCGGATGCTCTGGGGGATGCCACGGGAAGGAATAGGAGTCTCTCTGCTTTGGAGCTGAGACTGGAGGAGTGAGTGCTTGGAGCTTCTATGGGAGCGATGCTAGAGCAGCTCCAAGTAGTGGTAGGCAGCATGCAGAACCAGTTGTCTTTCCAGGACCCAAGGCACAATAAAGTCAGAGTTACCAAACACCACTGCCCCTGGAGGTTAATGATCGTGGACAGTGCGGACAGTGCTTCATTCGCTACCCTAAACCATTTTCAGGACAATGTAGGAGCTTTTTAAAAATAGATCTTAATATCCATGCATTGAAGGGGGCATCTGCTTCCACTCCCGAAAAGATCAAACCTGAGAGCCCGGGAGTGTTCAAACATCCGAACCAAAGCTCCCGGCTCTATCTATCTATCTATCTATCTATCTATCTATCTATCTATCTATCT
>JAAGEH010002528.1:27429177-27481782 GCA_011751065.1 Lasiurus cinereus
TCTATCTATCTATCTATCTATCTATCTATCTATCTATCTATCTATCTATCTATCTTTCTATCTACCTACCTACCCATCCATCCATCCATCCATCCATCCATCCATCCATCCATCCATCCAACCTTAGCTCTGCAGCCCCGGAAGCTGGAAGGCGATGGCGTGGAATTAAGGACCCCTGCCGTCCTGGCAGGCCCCTCTCTCCGGGCCTCCGTGTCCTCGTTTGTGAACCCTGAGGACTGCGGTCATTGCGGACCACCCAGGCCCCCTCCAGCTCTGACAGGGCCGCGGAAGACCTGAGGGCGCTGCGCTCAGAGCGCACGCCGCTGCGCCTCTCCGGGAGGGTCGCTCGCGGCCCAGCGGGGAGACTGAGGCCGGGCCACGGGGCCGCAGTGGAGGGGCGCTCCTCCCGGCAGCAGAGGAGAGGGAAGGACGGACCAGCGTGAGGTTTCTCAGCCGCTCCTGGAGAGCCCCCGCGGGCTAGGATGGAGGAGCGAAGGGGGCTCCAGGGAGCCGGGAAGGTGGGGTGCAGCGGTCAAGGCAGGATCGGGGTTCCTGGGAACGCGCTCCCGGAGTGCGTGCAAGAGCGATGAAGGATGGGGGCGGGCGGCGAGGCGAGGACGCGGGGCACCCTTAGGTTCGCGTGGGTGGCGCGCAGCCCCCGGGACGCGGGGTCCCCCGGGCGGGGGTCGGGCGCGCGGGGCCTCACCTGCGTCTCCTCCTCCGAGAGGCCGGCCTCGGCCGCGATGAGCAGCAGCGTGGTGGGGTCCGGGTGCTTGTTGACCTTGTTGAAGTTGTACTCCAGGATCTCCAGCTGGTCCTGCGTGGGGCCGCTCGCGGTCTCCGCCGACATGGTCCCGGCGCGGCTGCTGCGGGAGGAGGAGAGGCGCAGCGTGAGCGCGGCCGGCGGCGGGACGCGCGGGGGGACGGGGTGGGGCGCGGCCGGCCCCGCCCGCGGGCGCACAGCGGCGGGGTCCCCGGGGCGGCGGGCGGCGGGGGAACCTGCCGGGAGTCTTCCAGCGACTTTCCGGCCCCCCCCCCCCCGGCCTGGGTGGCGGGAGGAGGTGGCGCGCGCGCCCTCGCGCCCTAAGACTCAGGAGGGAGTGGGGGGAGCGGCGGGGGTTTGGGAAAACCGCCCTCAGAGCTTCATGGGGAGGGAGCTGCCCGCGGGGCGGCGACCGAGGGCGAGGGTGCCCGGCCGGGGGCGTCTGTGCACCGCACGCCTCCTGCTCCCCACGAGCGGCCCGCGGGGCGGGAGGGACTGCTCCGAATGGGGCGGCGCTTTGCACCTCTCCCCTTGGCCGAGGCGGAGAGGGGGCCCCGCAGAGGAGCCTCCGGAGACAGGTCCGCCTGAGGGCTGGTGTGAGTCCCTGCCCTGCACCCCCTCCGCCCCGACTGTTAGGCACGAGCCTGAGGCCTGGCCCTTGCCCCGCAGGGCGCGGGAGGGAGCCCACTTCGCTGTGCCCCTCCAGGTCAGGACTCCGAGACAGAGCCCGAACCCAGCGGGGCAGAATCCACTGCAGCGGGCGGTCCTTTGCAAAGCTCAGACTCCCCCTGTGGCTGTACTAAAATACACTGGTGCCCAGCCGGTTCGGAGCGGTGGATAGAGCATCGGCCTGCTAACAGAAGGGTCCTGGGTTCGATTCTGGTCAAGGGCACAGGCCTAGGTTGCCGGCTTGATCCCCAGTAGGGGACCTGCAGGAGGCAGCCCATCAATGATTCTCTGTCATCATGAATGCTTCTCTCTCTCTCTCTCTCTCTCTCTCTCTCTCTCTCTCTCTCTCTCCCTCTCCCTTCCTCTCTGAAATCAATAAAAATACGTTAACATATAAAATACACTGTAAAGTCAAGAGAATAGGTCAAGGACAAACTTCAAGGTCTCTTATACTTCCTTATTTTTAGAACCAGACATTGCTGGGGCAAAGTAACTTCCTGCATTCCTAAGTAGCCCCTGGCAGAGGGAGGGGGGAGATAAAAAAAAAAAAAAGAAAGAAAAAGATGCTGAAACCGGTGTGGCTCAGTGGACGAGCGAGCATTGGCCTGAGGACTGAAAGGTCCCCGGTTCGATTCCCGTCAAGGGCATGTACCTTGGTTGTGGGCACATCCCCAGTGCGGGGCGTGCAGGAGGCAGCTGATCGATGTTTCTCTCCATCGATGTTTCTAACTCTATCCCTCTCCTTTCCTCTCTGTGAAAAATCAATAAAATATATTTTAAAAAGAAAAGAAAAAGCCAGCTGTGCACCCCTACTCCCTCTCCCCAATTGAAAATATATGGAGGTATACGTTTAGAGTTGTCAAAACCTTGGCAGTGGACTTGGTACTAACAGGCCAGGACTTCACCTTGCTGACAGTAAAAAATAAGTGCAAGTGTGGAAATCGCATTGGTTTGTTTTTGTGACAAATGATTGCAAAATCATCAGCTACAATCCTGCGCACGTTTTGAAGTGGTTTGTGCCTGGGAAGTTCTGCCTGCGTAATATTACCTGTATCTTTTCTATAGTGACCTGCATCCTAGGCTCCCTGAATAAATATCTTTCCCTCTCCTCTAGGTCATTTGAAGAGGCTTTCCAGTAAGAGAGAATCTTGGGCTCAAGCCACCTGTCAGGTCACTGTAAGATCTCCCTGTGTCTGGGCTTTCGGCAAATAGCCCCTGCTATAAATATGCTAAATCTCTCTGTGTTTTTAGGGAGCTCTGTTCACCCTCTTCCGCCCCCCCCCCCCCCGCCCCCCGCTCCCAAAAAAACCCGTGACACACTGAGTCAGGCAGGGTCCAGCCAGGTCTGAAATGCCTCCTCTCCGATTCTCCTCAGTTGGGTTTTGGCTCTGTCTTGGAGTCCTTACCTAGAGGGACACAGAAATGCCTATCTCCCCATTTCTTTGACACAGAACTTCCATTTTTCTCCTGTAACAGCCCAGGAGAACGAGGCCCCAGAAGACTTACTTTCCCAATGTCACCCAGTTAGTGACCAGCACCCTTGAATGGAAAGCCTTAGCTTCAGTTTCAGCCCCATGCTGTGCTATCCTTCTTCCAACAGGCCATTCCATCTCCAGTTTGGCCAAAAAGATCATGAGAGCAAGTCTCCTGCAGGCCGGGCTTGTTGCCTTTTCGAACGGGCATTGACTGCCCTCTTAGGATACCCATTCAAGCCACAGCCACCCACTGGAACCACCCACCACTGCTCATTTTGCCGCCCTAAAAAAACACAGGAGGCGGGGAAATGGCTGCCCCTGATTTTATTTCTTGACCTAGAAAGGTTCCGTCGTCTAATTCCATTGACACCGTTATGCTGGCTTTTCCCTGAAAATGTGCTACTTCTTTGTGGAGCCCTCAGTCCTTCAGAAAGATGAATCAAATGAGCAGACTTCTAAACTGGACTCAGATTCAAGGACTGTTATGCATGTACTTTCCCTCTTTTTGAAATGTAATTGCTGTTATGTCATTCTAGGGCAGGCTAGTGCTCTTCGACTTAATCAGGTGCATTTTCTATCTTATTATATATCTTTGTGGCTTCCTGTTACAGGACTTAGTAAGAGGTTTCATGGGTGGGCCCCAGTTGATTTTAAAGTCTTCCCTGGGCTAGTTGGCTGAGGACCCTGGGACTTGGCTGGTTGCTAAGGGGATTTGTGGGAGGACCGTTTGAAAGCACCTACTTCTCCAAGGTACATCAAACAGAACTGGTTTCTAGAAATGACGTTGAAAGATCCAACCTTTACTGTGAGATCTACTTCGTTTCTCCACAAAACTCTGTCATTTCAGCCCTCTTTGGATGACAAGTGCTTGCTGCTGCTTCTTTGTTTCTTCTCTTTCTTTTAAAGGAAACTTTTAAACCAAATCATCCTAGTGACCTTGGCCTTAATAAAGCTTTTCAACTCTTGCCAGTAGGGAAACTGTTGAGAAGTTTCTCTGAAGGTGGTCTAAATAATTTTAGATGAAAAGAACTAAAAATATTTTAAAGCTTCTTAAACTTTAATTTTAGCACACGTTCTATTGTCGCTGTGGTTATTAATGCCTTAGGAAGTTTTCAGAGAGTAATTTGTCTTGTGGCTGTGTTTTCTTTTGTGGAGCTGGGGAGATCATGCCTAAATATTTCCAAAGCGGTTAAATGAAAATTGCTGGCTTTTCCCTAGATCAATTCCCATGCCTGGTCAACAGCTTTACCTTTGTTCCCTGATCCTACTTATGTATGTTACCTAAGTGAACTGGCTCACGGGAAGTGCTACAACTGGTAACTGGAAGAGATGGCTATGGACTCACAGTTGTCTTCTGCCTCTCCTAGCCGTTCTAACCTCTTTGTAAAGCCGTTCTAACCTCTTTGTAAAGCCGTTCTAACCTCTTTGTAAAGATCAAACCAGGAGAAAAAGATGATCAGTGGCAGATACTCATCATAAACAGATTCCCATGGTGAGCTAGCCAAAAGCAAAAAAAGAAGATGAATCATTCTTTAGGCTCGTCTCCCAATTTTCTTTAGCTTGGAATTTCCTTTATGTTCACTGTGAACTTCCTGGAAGCAATGGACTCTTGAGGCATTTTGTATTTTCTTAAGTGGAGAAAAAAAAAAAAAAGATGTGCTGCTATTTTCCCCAAAAGAGTGGTTCGTCTTTGGAAGGGGCTAGCATTCTGCCACTCATCACTTACTAACTACTCAGAATGAATTAGGGGAGAAATCTTGCAAGCTGTGTCTCCCAGAAATTGACAAATAGGAGTGCAATATTGATCTGCCTCCCCATACTAACACAGGTCTGGTTGAAGGAGAGAGTTGTATTTTGTTTTTTGATTGGTTAAGGTCTTCCAGCTGAGGGCAGTAGCTCCCATGCTTGACTGGGCCTCAGAGTCACCTGTTGAAAGGTCCAGGCCCACCCCGGATCTCCTGAATCAGAACCACATTTTAAGAATCCAGCGTGGGAGAGACATAAGTTTTCCAGCTCTTATAAGCTTTTATAGTTTAATCCTTAAAATTAACTATAAATGTTTAGAGCTTCTTATTTCTTTCTTTTTTTTTTTTTAGAGCTTCTTATTTCTTAATGGCTATTAAGATGCATTGAAGAGGAGAATCCAAGATGGCGGCATAGGTAAACACCTACACTGCTGCCTCGCACAATAATTTCAAAACTACAACTAAAAGACAGAACGGACATCATCCAGAACCATAGGAAAGCTGGCTGAGTGGAAGTTCTACAGCTAGAAGGACAGAGAGGGGCTCACGGAGACCCAGAGGAGCTGCAAAAAGCTGAGGTATGGAGACGCGAATGCGGAGAGAGCGGGTGCCCGAGTACCGGGCTGGCTTTCTCTGGTGGGAGGGAAACGGAGACTCCCAATGGCATTGAACCCCTTATCCTACGACACTAAACCCCAGATCCAGCCGAAACTCATATAGGGGGAGTTTGGACTGTGAAAAGGGAGAAGTGCCGGAAATTTAGGGGAGTCGCAAAAGATCAGAGGGCTGGTGGCGGCGCGCACGGCACTGCGGGCAGGACGGATTGCTGATTGTGCCGCTGGCTTTCGCGACTGGGCGGGAGACAGACCCTCCCAACTGTGCCACTTCTAAGTCCACTGGGCCCCTGTTTCGGGCGAAACCCTGGGGACCTAGACTCCTGTGGTCCTGGCTCGCAGGGGAGCCGGAAAGGCAGCAGTTAGAGGCACTGCGGGTGTGCACACAAGGACCGCTCCAGCCATTACCCAGTCACGTGAGACTCAGGGGCCATGGAGGGCGGGGCCGACTGGAAGGCAAGGCGGTCCCTTAAGCCCTGAGACTCCACCCCTCCCAAGCTCAACAGAGGCTTCTGCGGCTTTGCACGTCTGGCATTATAAGGCTGAACTCAACACCGAAGTTTCCCCAACATAGTGAAAATGCCGAGACAAGGGAAGGGATCACAAACAAAAGAAATGGAGGAAAAAAAACGACTGGCTATAGAGTTCAAAACCACGCTTATAAGGTTTTTCAAGAATATGCTAGAAAAGATGGATAAATTTATCAAGTCCCAAGAGGAGATGAAAAAGGACCAACTAGAATTTAAACATTCACTGACTGAAATAAAAAATATTATACAGAGTCCTAACAGCAGACTAGAGAAAGGCAAGAATCAAGTAAAAAATTTGAAATATAAAGAAACAGAACACACTCAACTGGAAAAGCAAGAAGAGAAAAGAATCCAAAAATGTGAAGATAATGTAAGGAGACTCTGGGACAGCTTCAAACGTACCAACATCAGAATTGTGGGAGTGCCAGAAGAGAGAGAGCAAGATACTGAAAACCTATTTAAAGAAATAATGACTGAAAACTTCCCACACCTGGTGAAAGAAATAGACTTACACGTCCAGGAAGCACACAGAACCCCATATAAAAGGAATCCAAAGAGGACCACACCAAGACACATCATAATTAAAATACCAAGAGCAAAAGACAAAGAGAGAATATTAAAAGCAGCAAGAGAAAAACAGTTCATTACCTACAAGGGAGCACCCATACGACTGTCAGCTGATTTCTCAACAGAAACGATGCAGGCCAGATGGGAGTGGCAAGAAATATTCAATGTGATGAATAGCAAGAACCTACAACCAAGAATAATTTATCCAGCAAAGCTATCATTCAGAATTGAAGGGCAGATAAAGAGCTTCACAGATAAGAAAAAGCTAAAGGAGTTCATCAACTCCAAACCAGTATTATATGAAATGCTGAAAGGTACTCTTTAAGAAGAGGAAGAAGAAAAAGGTAAAAGATAAAAAATTATGAACAACAAATACATATCTATCAACAAGTGAATCTAAAAATTAAGTGAATTAAAAATTTGATCAACAGAATAAACTGGTGAATATACTAGAATCAGGAGCATTGAAAGGGAGTGGACTGATAATTCTCAGGGGGTAAGGGGTGAGGGGTATACAGGGAGAGACTGGACAAAAATCATATACCTATGGATGAGGTCAACGGGAGGGAGGGAAGGGGGGGAGCTGGGTGGAGGGGTGCTATGGAGGGGAAAAAAAAGAAAAACAAATGTAATAATCTGGATAATAAAGATTTAATTAAAATTAAAAAAAAGATGCATTGAAATATCTTCTAACTCTAACACTGTGTATCCTCTCAGCAGTTGAAGAGAAGGTAAGTTGAGGTAGTTTTAAAGGAATAAAGTTTTAAAAATGCACATGGGGGAAAAAATGTAAACAGCCTGCAACTAATCTTTTGTATATATGGTCAGGAATGGGGAGATTGCCTTTAAAATTATGAATTATTAAAAGGTTATTTTCCATGGTTTCAAAAATTAGAAATAATGTAAAACCCTTTTTAAGACCTTTCAGAAAAAATGTATTCTTGTGTTGAGATCAGAGTTTAAGAAAGCAGGTCACCCAAAGAAAAACTTCTTCCACCCCATCATAACAATTTCCATAATTGATTTAGAAGCTAACAATTACATGAAAAAGATTTGGCAACCTGGAGTTTGATTGTCCTCCTTTAATTCCTTAAATGTTCCAGTGAGGGAAATGCTAAAAGTTAAGTTGTCATTTATACAGACAACTTATATAATAGAACTTAAAACTGAACATTAGACTATGAATATACTGTCTTACCTAATAATTGACTGTACCTCCGCTATGTTACCAGCCAATCAGGAGTGATATGCAAATTAACCCAAAATAAGATGGTTGTTAATTTGCATACACAGGCACTGAGTAATGGGGCGGGTCACCACGGTGATGATGCAGGCGTTCTGCCCCACCCCTGGTCTCTCAGGGCCTCCTGGGCAGTTCCTGGAGCTGAAAGAGGCAGCTCCTGGCCTCAGTGGGAAGGAGCTGGGCCGGAGTGGAAAGGCGGAGCCAGCAGCCAGGGGAAGGAAAGCCCATTCTAGCACGATTCTTCGTGCATTGGGCTTCTAGTGTACACATAATGTCATTGCTGTCTCCAGGGAAACAAGATTCCAAGCTTTTATGAGAAAACACATTTTTAAATGCTATATTGATTCAAATTTTACTTAGTGGAAAAAAATAAACCGGAGGAAAATATAACAAAACGTTAACAGTGGTTATATCTAGATTGTGGGACTTCAGATGACCTAAAATTTTTTCTCCTTTATATATTTTTTCTGTTTTTTCACATTTATTACTTGAAAATTAGACATTTTATTTCTTTTTCTTAGGAAAAGGCACCCTTGATCAGATCAATTGTCTTGCCTTCTCTTTCATCTGAGTTTTGTACCAAATTACATTTTCAGAATAAGCATGAGAGTTGCTTTCCATCAAGTCTACCTAGATGATTAGGGACATAGAATTTTCATTTCCCAATCAAATATTATTAGGTATCTAAGGATATATATAATGTACATATAAATTACAAAGCATAAATTAAATAAACAAAGTTAAATTATTACCAGGCCTATGGAAGCTACTTGTATTTCCTTCCCAATCCCACCCCCTGGCTTCTCTGCCTCCAGAAGAAACCAAGGCTCTGACTTCTGTATTAATCATTCTCTTGCTTTTAAAATTAGTTCTATCACTTATGTACGGTTCCCTAAAAGAGCACTTTTTTTTAGATTTGTATGTTTTTGAGATGTAGCTTCACTACATGTAGTTTTTTTTATAAATTGTGTGTGTGTGTTTTTTTTGTCAACATGCTTGCAAGACCCATCCATATTTCTACATTTAGAGAAGTTCATTCATATTCAGAGCTCTTTTCTTTTTTTGTGAATATTTGAGGTTTTCCAGTTTTTTGCATTTTTTTGTAGTTTTTGGGCACTTTCGTATATGCCTTCTGAGGCACATCTACAAGGGTTTGTCTAGGCTATATCCAGGGAGTGGAACTGATCATAAGATATGTGGCTATACACTTTATAACATAATTTTAACTTGTCTTCCAAAGTTGTTGAACAAAACTACATTTCCACCAGCAGTGCATAGAATTTCCTTTGCTCCACATCCTCATCATCACTTGTATTGCTAATTTTTAAAATTTTTGCTATTAATATTTTTTAATTTGTTAATCCTCACTGGAAAATATTTTTCCATTGTTTGTAGATAAGAGTGAAAGGGAGAGAAGGAGAGAGGGATGGAGAGAGGGAGGAGAGAAAGAGAGAGAAAGAAACATTTATGTGAGAGACACATCAATTGATTGTCTCTTGCATGCCCTGACTGAGGCAGGAACAAACCTGCAACCCAGGTATGTGCCCTTACCCATGACCCTTTGATGTGTAGGCCAACGCTCTAACCACTTACCCACACTGGACACGGTACTATTTTTATGTATTCTTTTTATCCATGAATAATATCTAAACCTTCCTGAAGCTATTTATATTTTCACCCTATTTAACTTCTTGGGGTTAAAAGGTTCCAAATGTTTACTGTTTGCTTATAAGAGTATTTCCTGTTCCAGCCTAGGAGATTTGAGGTATTTTTAAAGAATTTAGACTTTGTCTGCAGGCTAGCTCATTATTTCCATTGGTGACCAAGAACAATACAAAAGATGTATGGAAAACTAATTACAGCAGACCTTGTCTGTATTATGTTAAAAATGTTACGATTTGCTCATCTACAGAAGTCAGAACTTGATTCTGCTCTTTAAACTGTGTTAACCATATCAATTATTGCCCTCTCCAAAAAAAGTGAATATCGAAGTCTCCAAATAAAAACCACAGAGATGAGTTTAAAATGATTGAATGAAAGAGAAAAGATGTTGGGATAGACAGGAAGTATAAAAGAGAAGGACTATTAGGCTGTGAGTCAAAAATAGGGTATAATCATGTAAAATCAAATAATGTACTCAAGTGTTGGAAATGCAATACCACAATCCTGGGGTGCTGAGCTACAGTTCAATAGCAGGTAGATATTAGTTCTTTTCATTTCTCTCGAAATCCTTTCTTAGGAATTAGAATGGGATTAGGCCTGTTTTGCAATTAGGAAAGGTTAATTAACTTGTCTACAGAGTCAGAAGAAGGCGCAGAAGTCTACCTTTTCTTTTGGCTACAGCATAAAGGCAGTTTATGATGTCATTAGCATCCAGATCGATTTAGACCTACAAAATACTGTATATTATATACGTCTCATGCTCTACTGATGTCAGACATTCTAAGGTATCTCTGAATCCCTGATTTGGACCGTTGAGCTCTCATTTTAGTCGTTGTCACTTTTAGTGAAGAACTGGGCCAGGGGCCTGTCTTTCTTGTGTGGGCCAGTCCTACTGTGGTCTCTCCCACCTCACTCCTTTGCTGCGGCTGCAGCCTTCTCACAGACCTCCACACATTCCCTGGAAAGCCCTAGTGTCTACTTCCCATCAATTCAACAGAGATGATGGAATCACCCCCTTTCAAGTTTCTTCTGACTCCATTTTTTGGAGGTGCAGATAAACTGGGGAGATCGGTTCAAGTCTGTCCAGTAAGAGCTGAGCTCTTAACTTTTGACCCAGTGTGAAAGGTTAAGATCTCAGTGTAAAAAGCTAAGAACTACCTGCCTACTCATGGGCAAGCACAGAATTCTCCCAGAACATGATGCACTTGACTCAGTGAGGCAGGAAGACTGAGATGCCCAACTCGTACTTGAATTGGCCTCCAGGGACCATCTCATCCCACGCAGTCTTATTTCCCCAAGTTCTGTCAGGCAAAGAAATCATGGGGTTTGGTTTTTCGATGGCTCATCCCTGCTCTGGGGTTGCATTGCTTCGTGGTTAAGCCAAGGCTTGAAAATAGGAAGTGCTGCCTTCTTTCCTTTGAGGTTCTGCATTTCTGATGTCATGTCTCTATGTGCTCTGTGTTGTTGCTAATTCAGCTTACTGCTTTCAAGGCCCTCCTCTTTGGATTTGCTTTCCTCATTTCTAGAAGCCCCAGTCCCTCCCCCCGTCACCTCCCTCCAATTTCAGCTCTTTTTTTTTTTTTTTTAAAGCTTTCTGGGCTGGCAAAGCACAATATTTGAAACCGGAACCTTTACAAAAATAAAATGCTGTATATATGGCTTCATGAGAAGATGTTTCACTGGGTGGAACTTCTGAAGACTAACAAAGTGGGGGTGGGGTCATATCTTAAACATGTGTTCTTATTAACACTTCCACATTGTGTATTGATTTCAACTTAATTATTGGCATTTTCACTAACTTCATGGTTTCTTGGTTCATTCCTCTACTTCACTCCCAATTTATCCTTTTATCTATTAATGAGGAAACATTAATAGGAAAGAAGATGAGTAGTGAGAAAGTTAAAAATAGGCAGGAACAAATATACTATAAATTGGTGAGTAGATTTTTCTAGGTTGTCTTGTCCTATGAGAATAATGACCAAATGGAAATTGTTTTGAAATAATTTGTTCGTGGGCCTGTCTTCCCCACTAAATTATATTCTGTGGTGGATATGTCATCTCTTACACATTCAAATCTCTCCAGCTTTCATCAGAAGTATCTGGCACTTAATAGGTACTCATTAAATGTCTGTTAAACTGAACTTACATGATGCCATCTGGCATGACTTGATTTAGAACATAAGTTAGGAAGACACTGCTCTGTGTTTCCAACAACTAGAACTGGCCATGTTCAAAACCAAAACATAACTCTCCAACCTTCTCATAGCTCTTGGTCCTCACTGCCCCAAACAGTACGGAGTTGGTTCATATCTTTGAATTGCATACAGAAACCTCACCCGTTATAACAATAATAACAAAGTATATATTGAGTGATTAATGTGCACCAGGCACAATCCTAAACATCTTAAATCATTTAATCATCAGAGAAATAGGCCCTCTTAATGGCTCCATGTGACACATATGGAAACTGATATAGATGAAAACTTGTATAACTTTCCCAAGGGGATATTTATAACTTTTCTCCTTTACAAATCCAATGAGCAGCAGAGAAGGGTTTTAAGCACAGCAAGTCTAGCTCCTACATCCATATTATTAACCACTACTCTGTATTTCTTCCTTGTATGGAGCAGTTATGCAGACAGAAAAGCCTTGATGGGTGGTTGTGGAAAGAGGGGCAGTAAAGCAATGTGGTGTCCTGTGTCTGCTCTGGCTCCCCTGTGGGGTGGAGCTACTCCTTCTCTGTGGCACGTTTCTCATGGCTGGTGATCAGACAGATCTCTGACCCAGCTAAATGGACAAGCCAGTGATTCAGTTAATATCTCCAGCACCACTAGCCTGACGGGCTTTCCTTCCCCACATGCTTGTCTGTAATTGACACAGACATAATTGAAAGATGACATTATGTTAATAATATAGTATGCAAATGAGAAAAGTTACTGCATCTGACAGAATGGAACAGAAAGCTGGGCTTCAACCAGACCAGATGGGTCTTAATGACTATTTCGTCTACCTAATCCCTAGATGTACAGAGTCTGGTTGAGTTGATTAAGGAATTTCCTAAAACTGTTGTTGCTACAAGTCTCTTGGTGGCCCAGACATTCTATGGCCACTTACAGAAAATAGCAAGATATTATGGCAGCTATTGGAAGGGAGAGTGTCTGTGAATGACTACCAGCAGTGTGTTAATCAATAACTAATCCCAGACATAAAATTATTTGTATTCACACTGAGTTCTTTTTATTGATAATCCATGTTCTAATCCAAAGTTTTGTATATGGAAACAAAAGGAAGTGGTGAAAAATAATAAACTTTAGGCTTCTTTTTTGAATGTGCTATGATAAAGTGGAATATTAATCTGCCTCCTTAGAAATAAATAGGCTAATGAAAGAGGACAATCTCATTTCCATGATCTCCTTATAAAAGATAGCCATATTTTAAGCAGGTTGCTTTTCCAAAAGTCAACTTCTATGATGATGGTTTGGAAGTCAGAAAAAATTTTATCTGGAAAGAACATTATAAATTGTAGAGAGACTCCAGGGCTAATCCACAAAAAGGAATGTAACTAAAATGCTACGTATTTGTTACTGTGGAGAGAAGGTAGGAAATAATCCCGTTCAAATAACCTAGTAAAATTTAATAAGAAATCATTTTATTTTGAAGGCAAATGCTGAAGGAAAAGCAGTTTTAGTTAAAATTTGGTTTAGAGAAAGGAGGTTTTGGTGCAGATATTAAAGAGGATTTCAGGGAACTTTTGATTATCTTCGAGGATTATAGCACAACTCTGATATATTTCAAGTGTCCAGAATAGTCTCTGACACATTGTTGGGTGTCCAGTGGATGCTTATTGAATGCATGTAGATGGAACTTTATTTTCACTGCAGAAAGTATGACTTGCCTTTATCATATAAAGACATACTAATCAGAGCTGTATTTGTGTCATAGATGAAATAAAGAGGGGGAAGAGGAAGAAGAGAGATGTTGAAAAGTATACATGTGAGCAGCAGGTTATTTGAGACAGAATCAATGAACAATCAAGCGGAAGCCAGTCCTCTTAGCATGGTCCTCTCCTCCTCATCCTTCTACCCAAGGAACAAGGAGGAAGCGATTTTATGCGTCGCACTTCCCCAGCCAGCCACCAAGCAGCGCTGCCAGACAAGAACCGTTTAGTTGCTGGCCAGAGCTCTTTGTAGGTGGGAAGTAAGAGAGAAGCAGAAATAAAATGTTTTTGAATAATATTATTATTAGTTACAGATGGAATGTTTGTATATCTTTAATGGGTAAGTTGTATGTAGAAGATACATTGCATTTTATATATGTTTTTATTGATTTTTACAGAGAGAGAAAGGGAAACAAAGATGGAAACATCGATGAGAGAGAAATATCATTGATTGGCTGCCTCCTACATGCCCCCTTCTGAGGATCGAGCCTGCAACCCAGGCATGTGTCCTGACCTGGAATCAAACCCAGATGTGTTGATTCTCAGGTCAGTGCTCAACCACTGAGCTACGCTGGCAGGGCTATAGAGGGTACATTTTAAGTTTCCATACTCAATGAAAATATCACACTGGTGTGGAGTAATAGAAAAGCATGAGGCAAGGAGTCAGACCTAGATTTCAATTTTAACACCTCTGCTCAAAAGTCACACACCCATGGCTGAGGTTTTTAAGCTTATTTGAAATGTAGCTCCCTTCTCAGTAAAAGGTGGCTGAGAACTTCCTTCCTTGCCTATTTACTGCAGTTGTGATCTAGTGAAAATGTGCTCATGAAACAGCTTAGAAAATTAAAGTGATACAGACATTTCCAGAATGTTATAGTATTTCTTCATTCCAAAAAGTGAAGATGGGAGGATAAGGACACATATGTAATACCTTGATCAATAAAAAAAATAAAGAAAAGTGAAGATATTGGGCCAGATGACTTCTGAGATTATTTCTCCACTAAAATACTTATGATCAGAATGGCCTGCGTTTTAACTTATCGTGTTATTCCTCACCAACGTTTACTGATGTCATTGACCTGAGAAATGGGAGGACATGGGTCCAGTCTAAGCCATGTCCCTGATTTACCAAATGCTTTGTACCGACTTTCTACTTCAAAGGACAACCAAAGAGCCCGTGAAACATTTTCAACCAACGTGCTCTTTAATATTCAGTCTACCTGTTAAATTAACATGAACATATAATTTGCCACCCAACGTGGAACATTTAAGTTTAAAAGAGGTGCTATGAGTAATTACACCAAGATACCGGGCACACATTACAAGTGTCCTAGACCAGTGTGATAGGCAAACTCATTAGTCAGCAGAGCCAAATCAACAGTACAATGATTGAAATTTCTATTCAGAGCCAAATTTTTTAAACTTAAACTTCTTCTAACGTCACTTCTTCAAAATAGACTTGCCCAGGCCATGGTATTTTGTGGAAGAGCCACACTCAAGGGGCCAAAGAGCTGCATGTGGCTCGCAAGCCGCAGTTTGCCGACCACTGTCCTAGGCAAACCTGGACATCTGGTCCCCTTATCATAGCTAAAATGTTAAATTTGTCACTTAGGTGTAGAAAGAAAAGTTCTTGTTGACTTTAGGCATCTGTAATGCTGTTACAGATGAGTAAGATGCAGGTCTGTTGGGATCTTAGAGAATAAAACCACAGTAACAGGTTTTTTTTTTACTCTTAAGAAAGCCTATTGTTGCAACTCTGTGTGGTTAAAAGTAAGGAGGATACAGGATGGCTTCCAGTTTCCTGACCTTTCATTTTTATTGCAGTTTGAATACGCAGGGTAGAAATTTGTCTGGCAGGATGAATAATGCTTGGGCCTCTGCCTGCTTTGGGTATTGTTAGTATGGTTGTGCTGATGCTTAGTAAGTGTGAATATCCATTACATCTCAAGTACAGTCCCATCCTATGATCAAATGTAAACAAAGGAACAAAAACGGCTTGTACTAGAGATTTCCATGGAGCACACCCATGTGCGCCGGGCTTTTCAAACCAGATAATACAGGAGAGGTGAGATTTGAAGTAAATTGAATGATCGGATCTCCTCTTTGAAAATATCTGATGCCCTAATGAATTTGACAGAAAGATTTTCTTTTTTTCCCTATGGAGGGGACGGAGATCTTAGTATTGAAGATCTTATAACTAATCATAAAAAGAAACTTGCACTACTAGGCTTAGAAGCAAATAACAAAAAGATCAACTTTTTAAGCAGTTTGGGAAGAACAAAAAAATGGCACAAATAAGTCAAAATGACAGATAATAAATATTCCTTTTATGTTTTAGAGTGTGTTATTAATTTTTGGTCACCCATTTAAATTCATAATTATACTTTAGGAAGACATTAACTAGATTAATTAGATTCATAGATTGTAGGCTAGGAAGATATATGTGTTTGTTGCATAGAAGAGAAGGGGTGCTCAGAAATTTAAATACTGGTGATAGAAATCAGCCTGATATTTTAAAAATCGAATACAGAATTGTCATAATGCTCTGCAGCCATTCAGTCACTTCAGAATGTTAAAACAGAGAGTTTCTTTGGGGAAAATGGACTCAATCCCCAGTGCCTGTGAAAAGGGCTGTTCATTTGTAAAGTCTGGGGCATGTCATCATGTTTTTTGTCAGGTGTGCTGTGTTCTGCAATATGTTTGCCCAAGCCCTAATTGCTTAGTAAGGAACAGCAGTTAGAGACCTTCACAGAATTGCAGGTGCACGGCCAGTAGATGTTTAGGCGGTCCTTTCATAGATCATTGCGACCTGCCTCATGCAAGCAGGCATAACTTCCTTTGTGAAATGTACAAAGAAAGGCTCTTTGAGAAAAATGGAATTATCTCTTTGCACAAATATACTTGAATCAATTATTATTTTTTATGGTCCAATGACCAGGCTTATTTTATTACTATAATTAGGTAATGGATAAAATGATACACACCTGGTACTTTGTAGAACCCCATATTATGCCAAAGTCCAACCACTCATGCTGTTTGTTGCCATGTGACTCAAGTTACATGGGCCTTATTGAGTTGTTATTGGCTGTGCAGCTCTAGCCTACTCATTAATATCACAAAATCACTGAAAAGGACAGATACACCAGAAAGTCCAGCTCAGGGGATAACTCTGAACCCGCAGCAGATTGTTTCCCTCAGCATCAAACATAATGTTGCCAAAGGAGGCTGGATGGAGCCTTTGAAAACCTTCATTCTCTTTCCAGCAACATCACTTTGATCTCCAAGTGACTTTGGACAACTTAATTACTTTGAAACTTCATTTCTTCATCTACTAATGAAGCTATAATCCTACCCCCACCTATCTCACAGTGTTGCTATAGAAGTCAATGAGATGGATTGTGTTGTGAATAGCACTATAAGTTATAAACACTATATAAATACAAAGTACCATTATTAAGGTTCTAATCCAGCTTTCCCAGTGACTCAGGATATAGTATTAGGCAACCGAATGACATCAGGTTTTGTAATCATTAAAATAGGGGGACACTTTAGAACCTTCCACTCAATCTTATAACTAATAAGATTTCTTAGAACATTTTATTTGCTTTGCTAGGGTTGTGTTGCTCAGTGGTTGAGCATCAATCCATGCACCAAGAAGTCACAGGTTAGATTCCTGGTCAAGGCACATGCATGGATTGTGGGCTCAATCCCCAACAGGAGGCATGCAAGGGGACATTGATGTTTCTCTCTCATCAATGCTTCTCTCTCCCTCTCCTTCCTCTTGCTCTAAAGTCAATAAAAATGCATTTAAAAGAAAAAAAAGAGGCCAATATGGAGAAATAAAATACTTCTAAGATTGACTAGCTCAGGTTTAAGAAAATAACATTAAGAAGGGGAGATCATTGACCTCAGAAAATTATTTCAGTCACTATGAAAATCCTAGTAACGTTCTAAAGAACCTAGAGAAACTTCTAAATGTTTGAAATATTAGTCTAGGACTTGTGATGTCATGTGTCTCCATTTCTTAAGGACAATTCAGTACTTCATATTGCTTAAAGAAAATATAGACCTTCTAGCCTACTCCTTCCCTTCCTCTGTCTCCCAAACAACCAGATCTAAATGATGATTGAGTATACATTGGAGACTATTTATTATGGAATTACTTATGGGAATTGGAGACAGCAGAAATGTCCAACACTAGAGGATTATGTAAGCAAAGAGTGTATATAAATAGCAGATTATTAAAAAGTTAGACACAATTCTTTAGAAATATTAGAAATATAATCAGCCATGTAGATCTTAAAAATATGGTGTTGAGGGTAGAGGGTGGTGGGGGAGATATCGATGGGGAGAAAAAGGAGACTCATGTAAAACTTTAAACAATAAATAATTTTTTAAAAAACAATATGGTGTTGAGTTTAAAGAGAGCTGAAGAGATAGAGGAGTGCCAAAGAAATAGTTTGAGATGTAAAACTTAAAAAGGGTCTTGTGTATTATGAATTAAGGAATATATTAATTCAACATGAGCCTAAGGACAAAAAAAAGAAAAAGACTTCAAAAATTAAAAATAGTTGGTCTGCCTCATCTTATTTTTGCATGATGAGAGATACTTCATGGCTCACTCAATACCCTTCATGCTGCAGGTTACACCAATTACTGGGCTTTTTTTCTCCTTCAAAGGGCAAGGTAAATAACTAGCCATTGACCTCCATCACTACCTACATACTTTCCCACACCATCATCAAATAGCTTTCTAGCCTTATCTTCTCCAAATAACATCAGGTACTCTTGCTGTTCCTGACAGTTTTGATTTTATTATTATTTAGTCATCCAGGAGCCCTGTTGAGTTAGTTCCAAGGATGCTCCACCCTTTCAAGTTGTGGAATGTGAATCAGGTACAATGCTTCTGCTTTCTTCACTTCTGCTTCATAAACCCCAGTTCTAGCCATCTCCAAACAATGCTATGCCACTCCTTAGGCAGTGTGTGAAGAATTCATAAAAAAGTGTAAGCACTCCTGGGCATAGGTTACTCAATGAAAGTTTTTTCTAAAACAGATTTCAGCCCTAGCCAGTTTGGCTCAGTGAATAGAGCGTCAGCCTATGGACTAAAGAGTCTCAGGTTTGATTCCCATCAAGAGCACATGCCCAGATTGCAGGCTCAATCCCCATAGGGGACATGCAGGAGAAAGCCAGTCAATGATTCCCTCTCATCGTTGATGTTTCTAATTCTCTCTCCCTCACCCTTCCTCTGTGAAATCAATAAAATATTATTTTAATCTGTTTAAACAACAAACAGATTTCACTCCTGGGCATCGGTAGACCAGAAATTTGGAAAGGAGTGAGGAAATATAAGAGCTAAAGAAGATTATGTAAATTTCCTTATGGAGAAATCACACAGGAAGGAAATGAAAATATATCAACAAAGTCTAACTATCTAAGCATATCTGTCATGTCTTTAAGAATTCTAGGAAACTTCAAACATAATCTGTCTAGATAGAATGACTGGCATTAGTTCCTGCCCAGTATGCACTAAGAGATTAGAACTGGTAGATGTCTGCCTTAGGTTGTTTTTATTTTTAAAATTTTATTGCCTAGCTGGTGTGGCTCAGTGGTTGAGGTTTGACCTATGAACCTGGAGGTCATGGTTTGATTCTGGCTCAGGGCACATGCCTGGATTGCGGGCTCGATCCCCAGTTTGGGGCATGCAAGAGGTCTCTCTCATCATTGATGTTTCTATCTCTCCCTCTCCCTTCCTCTCTGAAATCAATAAAATATTATTTTAATTGATTTTGAGAGAGAGAAAACATAGATGTGAGAGAGATATAGCAATCGCTTGCCTTCAGAGGTGCCGGAACTGGGGATCAAACCCACAACCTAAGTATGTGCCCTGACCCAGACTCAAACTGCAACCTTCCAATGTATGAGACAACACTCAACCAACTAAGCCACGCTGGCCAGGGCAGCTTTGTTTTTATCATAAAAGAGCAAGGCAGTTCTGAAAGATCTGGCAGGGTTTTAATGTTTGGTCAACATTTTATCAAAATTACTGGAAGCAAATTACAAGAAACTGTTTGAGGATGGGTAAAAATTAACTTCTCTGCTTTTATTTATTTTTTATTTATTTTTCACAGAGAGGAAGGGAGAGGGATAGAGAGTTAGAAACTCGATCAGCTGCCTCCTGCACACCCCTTGCTGGGGTTGTACCTACAACCAAGGTACATGCCCTTGACCAGAATCAAACCTGGGACCTTTCAGTCTGTAGGCTGATGCTCTCTCTACTGAGCCAAACGAGTTAGAGCAACTTCTCTACTTTTAAAAGAGCTTTTATTGCTATCCAAATATAGCCATAAGCGAACACCAATCTCTGGGCTTTTTAGAACGTGACACAAATAAAGTAACTTGGCCTTGTGATGAACAATTCCCCCAGAATTTATACTGAACTTATTTGGGGTAAGACAATATAATACACCAGCTTTCTGTCTGGGCAGGACAGATACAAAGCTTCCCATAAGAAACTGAGTCATGGTGGCAGTGAGGGACTTGGCAGAGAGGCCAGAATGAGGCATAGGCAGGCCTGTGTCCAGAGTCAGCTCAGTCACCAACAAATCCTAACATTTAGAGCAACTCACTTTACTATCTTATGAATTGCATTCATAGGAGAACCACATAGTTCATTGCTCAGGCCATGCATTTTTTAGAATAAAAGGACGTGTTATTAATAATCTACTGGACAGCCCTAACTGGTTTGGCTCTGTAGATAGAGTGTCAGCCTACAGCCTTAAAGGTCCCAGGTTCAATTCTGGTTGGTCAAGGACATGTACCTTGGTTGCAGGCACATCCCCAGTAGGGGCTGTGCAGGAGGCAACTGATGAATGTTTCTCTCTCATTGATGTTTCTAACTTTCTATCCCTCACCCTTCCTCTCTGTAAAAAAATCAATAAAATCTATTTAAAAAAATAATCCACTGACAACTGATCTTTTGGGTTCCCTCCTGCTTTATTTGTTTATGTCCCCCCCACCCCCGCCATATACACAGCCATTGACATCCTCACCCCATACTCAACCCTCCCTATTTACCACTCTATTGTCTGTGTCCTTGGGCTATGCCTCCATTACAGCTGAGTTAGAGTTGCAAATAAAACTCAGGTTCCTGATCACCAGATCCACATTCTGCTCCCCAAGACAAGCTATCTTCTGCCAGGACTTATCTACACTGGGGTTCTGTGGAAGGGTGTGTTCAACATAAGGATCCACAAAGGCACGTTCCCAGCAAATAAAAAGGACAGGCTAACCTGTACCTGCTTGCTCATGTACTCACACACCCCAAACCCACGTGTGTTCAGAATCAATAGTGCTGGAATAACAATCCTCACCAGGGTCATTGAAGGCAGAGGCGGCCAAGGCAGCAAGGGCCAGGAAGAAAACCTGTTCCTCACACCACCACCACCACCACCACCACCACCACCACCACCACCACCACCGCTGTGTATTATAAGAATCCCTTTTACTTGAAGCCTCAAGGCTATTCTGCACCAGCCCACCTAAGGCCAGCAGGCAGGATGGGTGTGATCCAGGGGCTGCCTCAGCATCCTCAGGTGTTGGTTTTTAAATGGTCAGGTGAGTATTTTATAAATCACTCTGGGCCACAGCTTACCCATCTGCTAACAATTTCATCTTTGCCTAGCCCCATCCACAAGCCCATTCTCTTGGCGCTTTAAAAGTCTGAGGAAGCCATCAACATTTTCTAAAAATGTATCCAGGTTAGGGTAGGACTCGGCTTAAAAAAAAAAGCCTATGTAAATTAAGCCATTCCACACGAAGAGAACTTGGCAGACATTCTGTCACAGTTATACAGACAGACCTGTTTTATCATCTATGCAAGCCTATCACGCACTTTTTAAATAAAAAATTTTTAAATGAAACGTTGGCAAAAAGAGGTATCAGTTGGCTTCCAAGCAGCAGCATGACACAGAGTTGGCCACCACCCAGACACCAGCAGCCTAACCCTTTCCCCCAGAGCTGGAGTCCCCTCGTCTCCCGGTGTCCCTGTCTCCTGGGGCTCAGGGTGGTGCTTACCTTCCCTGCCCCTCTTCACTGCTGCTCTCACCAGTAAAGATTGTGCCCTCTCCTCTGGCTGTCCAGCTGCCCTGGGCTCCCAGACGCCTGAGACTGGGCTTCAGCTCCGAGGGAGGTTAATTACACACCTAGCCACGCCCCTCTCAGAGGCAGGAGGTGCCACAGGCAGCTGCCACTTGCCAACAGGAGCTGCAGCAGTCTCGGCTCTCCAATGGAAGAAAGGGCTGTCAAAGGCCCACAATCGCAGGAACTTAGGGGACCCCTTCCCCCAGACTGTAGGAAGGGGGGTTCCTTGTCACTAAGGCAGGGAAAACTGCTCTGCCAGGGGCAGCCTTCTGTTCCAAAGGAGAAACCAGGTCATATTTATAAAGCCCCGGGAGAAGAATTTCTGGACATTTTAGTAACCTTAAGGTGGCGCTCCACTTTTCCCCCAGAAAGGCAAATTAAATGCAGCCACTTCCGGTGAGGATGAATGCATTTAACCAAAAAATAAACCAATCCAGAAAAAGAAATCTCTCAGGGCCCGCAGTCTGTAGGGAATTCCTTATGGGATGTGATTTAAAGAATTCTACGGAAAACCCCCAATCTTAGTATGTTTTCCCTCAGCAAGTTGCTTGGAATTCTGACTAGTCAGGGATTAGGAGTTTTGCCTGAAACTTTGATTTTCCTGATTGTCCCAAATGGTAATTACATTTCTATAACATTTCAGAAAACTCTCAGATGCGCTATCTTGCTGGAACCTACTTACTATACCAGGGAGAGACATAACTCATTAAGCAATCTTATCTATTAACATTACAACTTTAATTAGTTTTCCAAAATGAGTAAGTAAAGCTTTGAGGATATTACACCCCGGAAATCGGGCATGTTTGGATTGGTGGAGAGATGGGAAACCATGAACAACATGGCCAGATGTCCTAGGCCGTGGGCACCCCTGCCCCCACACAGGTGCTGAGGTGAGGGACAGAGAAGAAGAACAGAAGCCACAAGAACAAACTTCACCCACTCACGCTTCTGCCCGGTGTTGAGATCCGGAAGTCACTTTGAAAAGACCCTGTAGTCGTGTCCAATAGACTCACTCCAATGCTGAGAACTCAGGCTAGTTCCTGAAAGAGCAGCCTGGCTGTCAGCCACGATCCTTATTAGTAATTACAATCCTCTGGCTTACACGAGGTATTATGTAGGGAACAAAAGGAAGCTTTAGTTTTTGAAACATCCCTCTTCACCATCCCTTCTCATTCGATAGCACAATCCTTAAATAATGCACCTCTGAGGCTCTGAGTAATTCCTTCTGTTGACCGCCCCAGAGCATGTCTGGGTTCCAAGAATGTGCTTGAAACACACTGGGTACCCTATCCTAACTAGAGCTGCAAGTGTGGTTTTGAGGATCCAGAAGCGATGGCCTCAGAGGTCCTTCTTCCTCTGAGGTCCTGTTGCTGTCCTGGGCTCTGGGGTATGTGGTCCAGTGGGTAGTGACCTCTCCTCTCTCTGGGCCTCACTATCCTCACCTATGAAGTGAGGGGTTTGGGCTTTACATCAGACTCACTTGGAGAGATTAAAAACAAAACAAAACAAA
This sequence comes from Lasiurus cinereus, assembly GCA_011751065.1. NCBI lineage: Eukaryota > Metazoa > Chordata > Mammalia > Chiroptera > Vespertilionidae > Lasiurus > Lasiurus cinereus. The sequence goes on from JAAGEH010002528.1 coordinate 27,452,035, forward strand.
ACAAAACAAAAAACCCAATGTCAGGCTACACACACAGGGGTTCTGATTTAATTGGTTGGGGTGGGACCCAGTCCCAGGTTCAAAACTGAGTTAAATGATCCCTGGGACCCTCCAAGTTCTACAAAAATCCACAATTCTGGTGGTCTGCCCCTCTACTTTATTTATTGAATTAATATTTTCCAGGCATACTCATTTTTTATTTTCAGTATGTTGCATAGAATGATGTTTAGAGATGCTTTTGATGATTAAAAAAAGACCTATTGCTCGGCTGGCATTGCTCAGTGGTTGAGCGTCGACCTATGAATCAGGAGGTCATGATTAGATTCCGGATAAGGGCACATGCCTGGGTTTTGGGCTCAATCCCCAGTCAGGGGCTTGCCAGAGGCAGCCAGTCAATGATTCTCTCTCATCATTGATATTTCTATCTTGCTCTCCCTCTCCCTTCCTCTGAAATCAATAAAAATATTTTTTTAAATAAAAATAATTAAAAAAAGATCTATTGCTCAAGTATTGTTTGTTGGGGTGTGATTGGCATATAATTATGCAGTGTCTAAAGTGTACAACCTGATAAATCTTCACTTATAAGAAATGGTTATTACAATCGCAATAGCGACATACCCACCATCCCCAAATTTCCTGGTGTCCTTGTAATCCTCCCACCCCTCTTCCCCCTGCCCTCCTTCCCCAGGTAAGCACTGATCTGTTTTCTGTTACTATCAATTGGTTTGCATTTTCTATCAATGAAAGCACACAGTGTGTACTATTTTTTGCCTGGCCTCTTGTCATTTTGTTTTTGTACTTTAGATATCAGCTCTTTGAGAATCCGAGCTCATTTGTTTCCTCTTCCTCCTGGCCCCCAACTTATCTTTGCTCAGAGAATCCCCTTAATCATAATTTGCTTGATTGAAATCAGACCTTTATGACCTTCTAACTGAGCTTCAGTTTGGTGGCTAAGAAGTGACAGCCAGCCAGGTTAAGGGTCTCAAATCAGCAGCTTCAGCTCAGTTAAAAAAAAAAAAAAAAAAAAAAAGAGCCTAGGTTTTAACTATGGAATTTAGGATTTGGACTTCTAGTAGTTCACAAAATGAACATCATGGTGTGTACTGGGACAAAAGGGTCGGGGTGGAGGAGACTATCTTTAAAAGGCTCTTGGCTTTCACCAGATTCTTAATCTTAGTCACAGGTTCTTGACCCAAGGAAGGAACTATGGAATTAATGTCATTTTTTTTGTATTTCTATATGCATTTTGTGGCTATGATGTCTAATTATAAATCCACTGCCATCTGATCCCCCTCCCTCCCTTCTCTCCTCCCCTGTACCTTTTTTTTGTTCTCTGCCTGCTCTGGTTATCCTAACCCAGTGGTTGGCAAACTCATTAGTCAACAGCGCCAAATATCAACAGTACAATGATTGAGATTTCTTTTGAGAGCCCAATTTTTTAAACTTAAACTTCTTCTAACGCCACTTCTTCAAAATAAACTCCCCCAGGCCGTGGTATTTTGTGGATGAGCCACTCTCAAGCCGAAGAGCTGCATGTGGCTAGCGAGCCGCGGTTTGCCGACCACGGTCCTAACCCTTCTTAACTAAATACACTATAGACCTTGTTGAGTGAAGTGCTACTTCACGGAAACTTTTAGCATTCCTCTTCTCTTTAAGAGTGTCTCACCTAAGCTTTGTGGTATGCTGTTCCCTTTTCCCCACAATAATTCTTGTTCCACTTTACTTAATAGTTTACCTGGATACCATTGTGCTCAAATATCACAAGCCTACATTTTCTCAAAACCCCGGTGCATGGGGTTCCTTTTCATCCCAAACAAGATGAATATTTTCATTTTCATAACTGATAAGTATTATGAGAACCAGAAGTAACAAGAAATAGCACTGCAAATTTACAGTCGAGCCACCTCTCCTCAAACCAGAGATACCTCCCCTTCCCCGCTACATTGAACACAAAAATATTTTAAAACGATATTATGTCTAATTTTAAAATGAGATGTAGCACAGCAATATTGGCTTTAAATGATAAACTCAGGTGTAACTGAGCACAGTCATATGAGTACTGGTTTCAAAGTGTCTTTCGGAGATAGGAGAGAGTGAGAAAAACATCTCACCTACTGGCCAAAAGGCCAACATAGCCAGCCCCTTGCTCCAGATTCACCTCAACTCCCTGCACGTTTTAGAAGGATCTGCTATCTTACATCCCTCAGCATTCTCTGGCTCCCTGCTTGGGACCAGCTCTTAACTTTCATTCTCCCTTGCCCCTCCACCTTTCCCAACAGAATAGCCGATATGGTAACTGGAGCATTTCAGTCGCTTCTACACTAAGGTCATTCCTCCCACCTTAAAGGCAGACCTCTGAAAGTTACTTACGTGGAAGTGGCGAAGGCTGGGTGTGGAAGCTGAGTTTTCTGATGGTGCTCTGCTTAAATAGTCGAGCTGCCTGACACAGGCAGTTGACAGCACGTTATTTATGCCTGTGAGTTCACTCTCAAGCAAGGACCTGAAAAGCCTGCAGCGTGGGCAGGAGGAAAACAACTGCAAGTATGCCGAGGTTACATCTCTCTGGTTATTCAGGTTTGATATTCAGGCGGTGACTTCTGAGAGTCTCATGGAACGTTCTCAGCACGACTGACTTCTTGTTCCTGATCTGCTTCTGAGCCAAGCAAGATTCTGCACCAAGATTGGATAAGAGACTTGCAGCCCGAGAAGGAAGACACTCAGGACCCTAAAGCCTTGAGCCAAATTCCTTACTTTGAATGGGCTTCCAGTTAGATGTTTTCTCATTTCACAGCATAGGCTTGGCGAGGCTGATTTCACAGTTCTGGGGGCTGGGTGCCAAGCTAAGAGCCTGGATAATGGCCCAATCAATGAAAAGTTATTTTGTTTTCAGGCACAGAACGTACAAATAAAGAACAGTTATAAGGGAGGGTCAGCCTAGGATGACACAATATTAGGTCCTTTGAAAACGATTGTCATTGCTTTCCGCCAGCGTCTATACTTTCCTCCTCGTTTCCCCTCCCCTTCCTTTGTTAGTGAAATTCCTATCTGAGAGTTGAGAGCTCAGATAAAAAGCCAGTGTGTAAGCAAGCCTGTGGGAAGATGCTCTCCAAGGGTGAGAGAGTGCTCAGTGGCTCGTGTGACCATCAGTGGAAATGTTTCTAAGGGTGAGGGTATGTGCGTGGGTGTGGGGACCTAATTAGTCAATGTTTATCTGTAGTTTCTAGCTAAATATGGCAGTTAATTGTCAATTGCAGAATACTAAATGCGTTAAGCCGGCATGATTTCAAGAGGATGAAGGAAGGGAGACGGGGCTTGGTGAGGTCATTTACGGGAGTATCTGTGTGTGTTTGCAGACACAGACTGGTAAGTGCCATCCAGATATACACGTCCTGTATTTTTCACTTCACTGGAGAAAGAAAAAGCCCACTTGATTCTCTTGGGAACAGAAGCTATCTGTAAAAGAAGAGCAGCAATCATTCAGAATATTTCTTTCCTTCTTGCAAAAAGGGATAATGATTATAAAACATGTGTGGGAGAAAAGTAGACAGGAGGCCTAGCCGACCCCATCCCTGGTTACCAGAGGAATTCTTTTGTTTCCTGCCTAATTCATTGCCTAACTTGTGACTGTTCTATGGCCAAATTTGAATTCTTGCCTCCCAGATTTCTTGAATGCAGGGTCTTGTTCATCCTTTGACACCCACAGTGCCTGGCACACATTACTATGACAATGAAAATGAAGATGAGGATGAGGGTGACCATCATCACCCTAATCGTCATCTAGAATCTTAAGATACTGACTATATGCCAGGTTCCATGTAAAACACATTACTGGGAGTTTCTTTGTGTATTTAATCCTCACAACTCTAGGAGTTAGTGTTTTATTATCATTTTAAAGCTGAGGAAACTGATTCTCAGAAATTTTAAATCACTTCCCCAAGGTCACACAGCAAGTGGTAGAGGTGGAATTTGAATCCTTACCTATCTGCTTCTAGAGTCTGGATTTTCACTCAGGACTGAGTTGTACAAGCACCAAGAGAGTTGCCTACGAATATTTTCACCTATTCTTATTTCTTTGCTTGTTAATCATCTATCTTCCAGAATGTGACATCCATGATCTCAATGGTCTTGCCTGACTTGTCCACTCTTGTGATCCCAACACCCTGCACAGTGTATGACACATCGTAGGTGCTCTATAAATACGTGCTATTTGCTCGGTTTCTAAATTCCTTTGAAGGTTATGTAACCCCAGACAAAGGGCCTAGCATTATCAGAGTCTCATCTTGGTTCAGACACATTTCTTTCGCTCTTGTATGTTGTGTTTGCTTCAAGCTGTTTCTCTTTATCCAGTGTATCCCATGGAACCACATCAAAATTACAATTAAACTACAAAACAACCATAATTCAGAACCACCTGAAATCTGGCTGAAGGGAAGTCCTATAACTATCGAATTAAGGAAGAAGCCATCTCAAGACTGGTAGGAGAATAACATCAGAGGAATGGCAGCATAAAGGTGCATCCTTTTCTCTCCCCCTGACATTTCAACAAGTTAATCATCTATAATTCAACAAAGAAATTCCTGCTCAACACAGATACATGCCTGAGAGACCCACGCACAGAAACATCTAAAAGTGGGCATAGGGGAGTAAACGGGGAGATAATAAGGAAGGATGGCCACAGACACAGCCCTGCACCTGGCAGCTTGCAACTGCTAGAGAACGTCTTATGAACGTAATCCCAAAGGCAAGGAAAGCAAAGGCAAAAATGAATGGGACTATATCAAACTAAAAAGCTCCGACACAGCAAAAGAAAATGACAACAAAACAAAGAGGCAACCAACCAGATGGGAGATTATATTTCAAACAGTAGCTCCAACAAGGGTTTAATTTCCCAAATATATAAAGTCCTCGTAAAACTCAACAACAAGCAACCCAAGCAAAAAAATAGACCTCTCCCAAGAAGACATATGAACTGCCAATAGATATTTGAAAAGATGTACAACCTCACTGGCAATTAAGGAAATGTAAATAAAAACTACAATGAGATACCACCTCACACCTGTTAGAGTGGCCATTATCAGCAAAACAATCACAAGTATTCGAGAGGTTATGGGAAAAAGGGAACCCTCATTCACTGCTGGTGGAAATGCAGACTGGTATAACCATTATGCAGTCTGGCGATTCCTCAAAAAATTAAGAATAATCCAGCCAACATGCTCAATGGTTGAGTGTCAACCTATGAACCAGAACAGTGGTTCTCAACCTGTGGGTTGTGACCTGTTTTCTGATGGTCTTAGGCTCTACAGCAGTGACCCACAGGTTGAGAACCACTAGCAGGGTCGCCTAAGACCATCAGAAAACACAGATATTTACGTTACGATTCACCACAACACGAACTGTATTAAATGGTCGCAGCATTAGAAAGGTTGAGAACCACTGAACCAGAAGGTCACAGTTTGATTTCCAGTCAGGGTACATACCCGGATTGCGGGCTAAATCCCTAGTGTGGGGCATGCAGGAGGCAGAGAATCAATGATTCTCTCTTATAATTGATGCTTCTCTATCTCTCCCTCTTCTTTCCTCTCTTAAATGTGTGTGTGTGTGTGTGTGTGTGTGTGTGTGTGTGTGTTTAAATTAAGAATAGAGCTGCTATATGACCTAGCAACCCCTCTCCTGGGTATGTACCCCAAAAAACTCAATCATGTATTCGCAAAAATATGTACACCCTTATTTCATTTCAGCACTATTCACGGTGGCCAAGACATGGAAACAATCAAAGTGTCCCACAGTAGAGGACTGGATAAAGAAGTTATGTAAATGTACACAATGGAATACTACTCAGCTATAAGAAAGGATGAAATAGCACCATTTGCTACAACATAGTTGGACTTTGAGAACATTATGCTAAGACGTAGCATAATGTTCTCAAAGTCCAACTATGTTGTTGCAAATTAGCAGCTAAGTGAAATAAGTCATTTAGAAAAAGCTAAGAACCATATGATTTCACTCATATGTTGGGATATAAAACTGAAACTCAGGAATACCAACAGCATTGTGGTGGTTGCTAGAAGACAGGTGGGGGGTGGGGAGAAGAAGGAGGTCTTAATATAAGGTGACTTTGGGTGGTGGGCACATGGTACAATATACTGTGGAGAGCGGCTACAGTATTTGGACAGGTTCAAGCCTCAGACTAATGGGAGGGCACAGTCCTTTCATGGTCACGTGCAAGCCCCAGCTTGGAAGGCAGAGACCTCCCAGCACAATGATAGCCAACAGCTATAGTTGTAAGCTTGAACCTCTGGTCTGAACATGTGGACCAACATGTCTTAGTGATGTGGGCTTGATAGAGTTTAGGTGCATGTAATTGAGTAGGACCAAAACCCATGAGAATGTTGTATACATCTTGACCACTTTGCCTCATGGAATCTGGCTATAAAATAAAAACACGGTTTGTAGTCCGTGGTACTGTCACTAGCTCTCCATCAGAGAAACTTTCCATCAGAGAGAACAGCGTCCCACCAAGACCCAGCTTTCATTCTCTGGTCTGTCTTTTCTCAATTCTTCACCACTCCACTCAGGTTCACCCTTGCTGTGCTGGTGCGGCACAACATGCATATCTTATAACATAGAAACCCACACCTGAAACCTATATGTTCATGTTGACTAATGTCACTCCAATCAATTTAATACATAAATAAATAAAATAAGATTGGTAGGAGAAGTGGAGATGTAGGCTGGTCCCACACCCATATGTGGCAGATAAAAATTAGGAGGGATATCTTGGCTGCAGAGGTATCCCCTGAGGAGCGAGGGTTTCCAGCCCCACACCAGAGTTCCAGTGCAGGAAGAGAAGTCCTAAAAACTAGTGGGGATTGAAGCTGAGGGAGACAGGCTGCTAGAGTCCTAGGCAGTTCCTCTTAAAGGGCTTGTACACAGACTTACTCAGACTCACACTCTTTGAGCTCCAGAGACAAATAGGAAGGGGCATAGGCTTTCTCCTTAGTATCTCTTTTTTTGTTGTTAGAGAGAAAAAAATCTTTCTAGAAGCTACTAAAAAAATTCCAGTTTTGTCTCCTTGCTGAAAACTGGGCCAAATGACCATCACATTGGTTAAATCCATCATTTGCAAAGAGGAAGTGAATCAGGTTGATCATGATTCATTTCATGGGTCCAAGAGAAGGATCCACCTTCTCCAGACAAATTTTGTGGTATGTGAAACAACACAGGACTCAGTTAAGAAAGAAGTAGAAAAGTGTTACCAACAGCCAATCCAAGAAGTCCTTTAAAGTATGATAACCTAACTGCTTTATTGCCTGGCCGCCAATCTTAGCCATCACTACTAGGTTTTACTATATCAATTCTCTGTTTCTGTGCACTTTGTTTTTAATAAAAATAGTTTGCTTTAGCTCTGAGCAAAATTAAAACTATTTCAACAATCCACAATTAAGGGAAGTAGCTGGCCACAGTGATCTTTTTTCTGCAAGTGTAGATACTAGTTCTTTTCTTTTTTAAAATATATTTTTACTAGTGGCTCAGTGAATGAAATTCATGCACATTAAAAGAGAATTAATTAGAGGAAATAATTTAATATTGCTATTTGCCCTTTCTCTATAATAGAAGTGTCAGAGGTGAAACAAAATTAGTAAAATGTATATGAAAATCTCCCTCCTGTCAGAGTCTGGAGCACACCGCAGGACCCAGAGTCAAGTCTCCACCCACCCACACGTGCTTTGAAATCTCAGGAGACCCAGACATGGCCAGCCCCACCTCCTTTAGGTGAGACCCAGACCCAGCCAGCTCCATCCCTGTCAAGCCACTTTGGGTGGGGGGTTCAGCCTCAGATCCCCCAGCCTGGCGCCAGGGCAGGGGGTGTGTCCTGAGGTCCACTGTCAAGCCCCGCTGGATGGAAGGCTCAGCCTCAGGTCCCTGGTCAAGCCTTGCGGGGCAGGGGGCACAGCCTGAGGTTCCTTGGCCCATCACTGCGGTGGGGGGTACAGCCTGAGGTCCCCCACCCCAGCCAGGCATGACACACCCTCAGGTCCCTGCTGATTGGTCATTACATAACAGCATCCTGACTAATTTGCATATAATTTTATTATTAGATAGATTGATTTCAGAGAGTAAGGGGAAGGGAGAGACAGATACATCAATGATGAGAGAGAATCATCCACAAGCCCCCCACCCCACACCTCCCTGCATGCCACATCCCCTACTGGGGATCAAGCCCACAACCTGAGCATGTACCTGACTGAGAATTGAACCATGACCTCCTGGCTCATAGGTTGACACTCTACTACTGAACCACACTGGCCAGGCTAAATACTAAGTCACTACTGGTTTTCTTCATGTCCAGGAAATAACACAATCATCAGCCTCTTGTCTTCTCTTATGTCAGATGGGATTGATGAAGCTGTTGATTTCTTAGAAACATTAACTCCAATACTGCAAGTAATTATAAAAAGATCACAAAACTGTCTATAAGCTTGAAGGCTCATTTTCCTGCTCCTCTTCTTGTCTATTATATTTCAGTGGACTTCCATAATCCCACATGTTTACATCTGTCTCTGCCTGGGAGCTCCAGCTACTGCCTGGGATGCATTAAACTAGAAACATATGGCTGATACAGTAATTCTCACATACTTCTTTTCCTCTGGGTGGTAAGCAAGTTTTAAATTAACACCTGCAGTTAGATAATTATTTTTCTTCCCTTTGCTGTTCTTGCAATGCGCTTCAGGAACTTTCTCCTCCATTGCCACAGACCAAGAGAATTAGGATGAAGGATGAAGTGACCTCGATGTTATACTCGCCAAACAAAAAACACAATCTGGGAGATGGTATGTGCTCAATAAGCATCTGCTGAGTGACCAGAAGAATGGTGAAAAGGAAAGGAATGGGAAGGGGTTGAAGATGGCTCCCAATGGGAAGGCAAGCTGCAAGATAGTGCATGATTGACAGAATGAAAGGAGAGTGTGTGGACATACGGGGAGTGTCTATTTGTGAGTGAGGGACAGCTATATTCCCAGGGACTGTTGGGGACTGCCAGACCAGGCTCCCCTGTCCGAGCAACCTCCACTGCTGTTGAAATTTCTCCTGGAGCAGCGAGCTCTGCTGCAGAGACCACACCATCTTGAAGGGGAGAGTGCCTGTCATTGGAAGCCTAGCCTTACCTTCAATCAGAAAGAATTGGATACCTCCTGGGACCCTACAATTACAACACCAGGGACCAGCTGCAAACCCACAAACACTGGGTCTCAAGTATCACAAATATGTAGACTTGGATGAGCTCTACATCTTCTCATGAAAAGGTCAGATTTTTCCCAGAGAAAGGTGAGGTCTGTAATCCAGGCTGAAGGGAGAAACACATGCAGCAGGATCTAGAAGTTCAGAGGAAGTCTGCACCCCACAAAATCCACGGACATTGGGGCTAGTGTAGTCTGTGAATGTGGAAGAGGGTTCACAGGGCTGCTGACAAAAGGAAACTCTAGAAATCAACCCATTGCTTGGCAGGGCACAAAAAGGCAGCCTGAAGCTGTACCAGTAAACTGGCTGTGCTGTGCCAAGGGAAAACGATGTACACAGAGATGTGAGCAGTGTTCCATGCAGTGTGCACTTACTCTGGCTCTTTTTTTTTTTTTGTCTTTAAATTCTTGTTTTTGATTACTAAGCCCAGTACATAGGATCACCCAATGAAAAACACTCTCAGTGACTGCAGGGGAAAGTTGTTTTTGTGGAACCTGAAGATTAGAGCGAGGAGAACCAATCAGAAAACCCTCAAACTAGTATTAAGTGCAGCACGGAAAACAAATTCTAAATACTTGGTAGAGAAGACTTATAGCTCTGGATGTCAAAACAGAAACACTGCCACCCAGGGGTTGAATCACAAACCGACTCTTGTGTAAATACACCCACAGGCAGCCTAAGTAAAAAAGAAATACTTCCTGATTGAAAACAAGATTGTGGCTTACGACACAGAGGAACTGTGGAATGCAGGGAACGTCAATACTGTCCTGACAGGAAACAGGTGTGTCAAACAGAACAGTAGAGGAAGTGAATGACCTTCACTACCTTCACTACTGCACATTTTTATTTTTTATCTTTTACTTAAGAAACTATTTTTTTTCTTTTTTTCTCACTTGATTTTACCTTTTTAATTATTATATTTTAATTTTTAATCAGTATTATTACTTCTATTATTTTACCCTTTCTAAAAGTTTCATTTTATTTTCTCTTTATTTTATTTTATTTTATTTTATTTTGGGATTAGTGTTCTACATTTTATTTCCATTTTTCTTTTAGCATCATTTTACTCTATCTCAACTTTGCCTTTATGCCAACACTCTCTTCCTCACTTTTCCCCTTTTGCAGCAGCATAGATGGAACTGGAGAGCATTATGCTAAGTGAAAAAAGCCAGTCAGTGAAAGAAAAATACCACATGATCTCACTCATTTATGGATAATAAAGAACATTATAATCTGATGAACAAAAAGATAGACCAGTTTGGCTTAGTGGATAGAGCGTCGGCCTGTGGACTGAGGGGTCCCAGGTTCGATTCTGGTTGGGGCATGTACCTTGCTTGAGGGCACATCTCCAGTGTGGGGCGTGCAGGAGGCGGCTGATCGATGTCTCTCTCTCATCGATGTTTCTGACTTTCTATCCCTCTCCCTTCCTCTCTGTAAAAAATCAATAAAATATATTAAAAAAAAAGATAAATACAGAGGCAGAGAAGCATTGAACAGACTGTCAAATTATAGAGGGAAGGCTGGCAGGGGAGAGGGGGGAGTAAGAGAGCAACCAAGTGGGGAGTAAGAGACCAGCCTTCCCCTGCTTCAGGGTAGAGGTCCCCAATGGGGTGCCTAGTAGCCTGGGTGATAGGGTGATGGCTGTTTTCAGGCTGGCCACAGCCCCCAATGACCCAGCTCCCAGCCCCTGCTTTTTTGTAGCCTTGAGCAGAGGCCAGGACCAAGCTTGGCTTCCTCCATTGCTGGGAACAACCCAGGCCTCCTGCTTGCTCCAGCTCCATGCCCATCACCATCTTGGTTGGGTTAATTTGCATACTCGCTCCTGATTGGCTGGTGGATGTGGCTTGTGGGCAAAGCAGAAGTGCGGTCAATTTGCATGTGCCTTTTTATTAGATAAGATACTTTAAATAATAATTAAAAAAAGAAAAAACAAAAGGAAAGGAGTACAGGTTTCTGAATTATGCAGACTTGGGTTCAAGTCCCACCTCTGCCACTTACCATCTCTGTGATCCAGGGCAAATTATGTAACTTCTCTCTGATTCAGTATCCTCATCTATAACATGGGAACCATGATGTTTATCTTACAGGTTTTCTGTAAGGACTACAGATAATATATGCTAGTCCCTTAGCATAATGTCTAGGACATAGTATATGCTCACTAAATGGTAGTTACAAGAAGCCAGATTTCCCCAAGTCATCTTTGTTCAATGCACACATGGTAGGCATGAAATAGTTAAACCTAAAACCCTGAAGTTCTACAGCAAACAGGATTGTTTGGTAGAGCCATAGAGAAGGCAGTGATATCTGACAGTGGAAGAAGCTTTTTTTGTCCTGCCAAGAGCTGGACATCACAGAAGTGTCGAGGGCCACTTATGAATGGGGAACACATGGAACCAAGCAGTACTGCAGAGATAGAAAAGCCAATCCCTGGTGAACAGAAAACCACCAAAGGCATTTAAGAAAACTCACTGTGAATGGTATAACCCCACCCCCCAGAAGGTTTGACTTGTAAAGAAGCAAATTAGGAAGTGGGGTAGCCAGAATATAGAAACATACTTGATGAAAATTCTGTCCTAAGATATGAACTTACAGAAAGACTGGGAATTGTTTGCAGATGGTGTGGAAATTCTGACTCCCTGAGCACCCTTCCTCACCCAGCACCCTGGGCTGACCACATTGAGTGGTCAGATATTGTTATCTCTGAACACAAAATAATCTGGCCACTTAGTGTGTGTGTGTGTGTGTGTGTGTGTGTGTGTGTGTGTGTGTGATTAGAAGCCTGGTGCATGCATTTGTGCATGGATGGGATCTGGCCAGCCTGGCCAGGGGAAGGGACATGGATGGTTGGCCGGCCTGCCTGCTGGCCGAACTCCTGGTCGAGGGGACAATTTGCATATTAGCCTTTTATTGTATAGGATATACACTCAGTGGCCAGATTATGTATTCAGAGGTCATAATAATCTGGTTTCTCAGTGTAGAAGAGGATCAGCAGATGACAGAGAACTGGGACACAGAAGAGGATGCCAACTGGCCTAGGTTGGAGATGTTTCCCTTGGCTGATCCTGAAGGAGAGTTTCACAAGTTCCCTGGTGGAGGGGGACTGGAAGTTTTAACATCACCTCTCTGTATTCTTTGTAGTTTTTGTATATCTAATAATGATTAGGTCATCCTTTTGGTAAGCTATAGGTATTTCATTCTAAGCATGGATTCCATCATCTTACCTAACCCATTTGTCCTGCTGATGTCTGAGTCAGCTGGTAACTAGGCGTTAGGATACATTCACCCATAGCAACACTGTTACGGAAGGTGCCTGGGGAAGGTGCCCGGGGAAGGCTCCATCTGGTGTGGCCCATGTTGCCTTTGCTCTTTGATTAAAGAACCACATTTTCTTCTTGTTCCATTTCGTTTCATCTGGAGTCTAATGAACAGGGAGGTCACAAGCCTTGTTTTCCTTCTAAAACCTACTTACGCTGTTGGTGGGAAGAGGGGAAAGCCTTTGCTAACAGCGAGTATCATCCTGTGTGTGGAAGGAGGAAGGAGGGAGGCATCTTTCTTCACTGTGAACACTGCACTTCTCACTCTCAGCATTAGGACTTTCTGCTGCTGGCGGGGCTGCACCTGAAGCAGCATGGTGACATTCTCCAGAGGGGTGAGGGTGGAGTTTCACTTGAGAGACTGCCTCTTCCATGAGTGATGGGAAGATATTGCAGTTGGGGTTACTGCAGTCTGACTGTAATCCTTTAACACACAGGGTGAGGACAGAGTGTCCCCACACCCACTCCTGAACTTTCAGGGCTGGGCCCTGTGCTTTTAGGAGGCAGGGGGTGGGGAGCCCTCTGATAGAAAGCTTGCTTGACTGGGCTTCAAACCTAGGCACAGTTGGTGTTCTTTGTTACTTCGGAGCTCGATCTTTGCAGCCAAGACTCAAGGAGCCACAGGCAGGAGAGCAAGAGCAGGATCTACTCTGCCCATGGAACTCTGAGCATCTTTATTTAAAACACTGGATTTCTGTAAATGGTTTTCCTTGGGAACAGAGGATAAGAGGAATAAGAAAGAACAGAGCGAGCAGAAATATAAAGTTTGAAGACAAAACAAATATTATATATATATATGTGTGTGTGTGTGTGTGTGTGTGTGTGTATTGCATGTATGACATAGAGGAGAAAATTTTGAAAATAATTTGGGGTAAAGCCGTCAATCAGCTGAAGGGAAGAAAGGAGTTTTAATTAGAAACGAAAGGCCTCTTTCTTCCTGTCTCCTGCTCTCCACCTCAGAGTCACCAAAGTGGTCTCTGTGGGACGTTGGAAGCTCATATCTCCTCTCCATGACGTAGCCCCCTCTGCATAAGGAAGGAGTTAAACTAGATGATCTCTCTGAGGTCCTTTCTGTCTTAATCTTCTGTCCTCCAAAGAGAAAGTAGGAGCAGGTTGATGGAGAAGAAGGACCCACGTAGCCATAGGGGGAAGTCGGCTACCCCCACTTAAGACTGAGAGAAAGTTTCAGGCCACAAGTGCAACTTCAGCAACTGTTAGAACATGAAACACTCCACCCCTGCCACTGGTAAGGAGCACTCCCCAAGGGACCTGAGTCCTTTTCCTCAACAACGCGCGCCTCTTTAGACCTTCTAGAGTCCAGCAACTAGAAGATGGCAGTGTGTGTGTGTGTGTGTGTGTGTGTGTGTGTGTGTGTAGATGGAAGCAACCAGGATTCTGCTCCACCTACAAGGATTTCACCAGGTGGTTGGTCAGTTCCTGGCCATCCACTGCAATCCAGGGAGACAACTTGAAAGAGAAAACCCTTGGTGGCAGGGGTGGGTGGAGGGAAGGGAAGGGCAAGAGAAAAGAAGAGAGGGAGTCAAGGGGAAGGGATGGAGAGAGGAAGGAACTGTAGATCATCCCTGGGGGTGGGGGGTGGGAAATGAGGTCTGAATGTCTTGGTTTCTTCTTTTGGCAAAAATATGCCCGATCTGATTTTGTTGACTAATTCAGCACAATTCTGCTCTGCATTTCAGCAAAATCCTTCCTCCTTTAGGGACTTCTGTAGTGAAATCCTGGCAGTGCAGTGGTAATGACTTGAAGTCTCTTGTAAAATGTCCTCTGATGTGATGAATTCCATAAATGGTGGTACGCACCCTTGCATTTGGCTTTTACATCTCTGGAGAATAAGCTCCCAGGCTGTTACTGGCAAGATGAAAGATAGATTTCAATCAAGAGACAAAGTGTAGTAAAGTAAGTAAGAATTTATTGGCTGCAAAAAATATATATACTTAGGATAGTGAGACAAGGAAGGGCATAGAAGAAATAAAGGAGAGCCTAGGCTTTGGAGACAGGTTGAGGGGGTTAGCCCAGGAGCTTCCACTGCCCATTGCTCCCCTGGTTGCAAGTCTCGTGAGGTCCCTTAAGGGGAAGAAAAAGGAATGAAATAGCTCGTAGGTGTGCCCTGTGGGAGAGCATGAGCTGGGTCCTTCATCCTCAGTGAATTTATCTCTCTTGCTGATAGAAATCTTAGGGGAGCCCTCAGGACAGGGTCTCAATAGACTAGTCATCAGCTTTCTAGATGTGCTTTTTCAGGTTTCCACTGATTGGTTAGATGCCATTAGTGGGAGTCATTAGTCAATGCAGCTGGTCCTGAGGCAGCCACAGCATTACCTGTCTGGTTTTGCTGCTTTTCTGGGCCTGGAGCTGGAATACAATTGAGGCCTAGGTGTTATCTTTAGGAAGGAAAAGGTCAGGGGTCTAAATTGAATGACCAGTGATATGAAAGATGAGGGGTCCCAACTGCATGAGCAGTGATATGCTAAGGGAAGATAGGTTACCTTGGGGATGAAGTTCTTGTTTTTCCCCTTGCTAGGCATCTGGAACTTTCTGCCTTGGTGAGTTTTTGTATCAGGGCCATCGTCCTTGCTCTGCTCATGTCTAAGTGCCTGTAACAAAGCTAGTATTTCCTATGGGTTCCGAGGAACCTACAAGAGGCCCTGGTGTCCTGCTTAATCTCCCAGAGCACATGCCCCTGACTTTGTTCTCTGACTCAGAGGGAAATGAACTCTTTATGGTACTGCCATTAGCTGCCCAACCTGTGCCAGGGCCAGATCTCAAGCTCAGGACAAGTTAGGATGGTGTCAGGGATCAGATGAAAGGCTTTGGAGACAGTGTAGACCTGATTCAAACCAAGGGTGACCAACCTTCCTGGCTTCCCCAGAACTGTCCTGGTTTTAGCGCTGAAAGTCCTGCATCCTCCCCCCGCCCCCAACTCCCTAGTCCCAGGTGGTTGATCACCCTGTCCTAGGTTTGTCACTTCATAGCCGGTAATTTAACCTCTCTGAACCTTAATGTCCTCACCTGTGAGACGAAGATAATGATACCCGCATAGGGTATTTGAGGAGTAAAATTGATATCTACTCAAAGATTATTCAGAAAGAAAGAAGAGGTGCAGGTGATGAAAAGAATGTCTTTCCGCCTCTGCTCCAAAAAAAGGAATAGCTGCCTCCTCTCACCAATGTGTTTCCTGAGACTTCCCCTAAGATTTTCCAAGTGTAGGTGTTAAGGACAGCACTTGAGGATTCTAGAACAGTTTTCAGAAAGCCTGGCAGGCCCTGGCTCATGCAGATGGGTGGATTAAGGACTCTCCAGGCCCTGTGATTATCTGATTAAGGACAAATAGCAGAAGCAGCTGCCTGCTTGCCAAAGTCACTTTTAGCAGCTACTTCTTGGGAGTCACAAATAAGGGATTATGGGGCCTTTTCTTTTCAGAGTCTTTGTTGCCCCTCAGCTATTGTCTGCAGAGATGCTTAACTAATAGCCTTGTTCTGACTGACTATTTGCCACTAACTACTGCTGCAGGGCTGAAAAGGGAAAATAAGTCAATTTTCCAAAGGACTCCTTGCAAAGCATTTGCAGCCCAAGCAAGGGTGGATTTCACAGGCATCCGAATCCCCGCAGTACAGGCGGAGGGCTGTCTTGGAGACCAGAAGTGGCAAACAAGAACTCCAATAACAAAAAGGGAGGGGAATTACTTATTCAAATGCCCTGATAGAAGAAGGCCTGAATCCAAGATACCATAGAAAACAAGCTGCAGGCTGATAAGGAGTATTTGGAACATGGAGGTCTCAAAAGGATCTAGGCCTTTTTTGAGTGGAATGAAATGATGGGGGGAAATGGTCCTTCATAATTGAACAGAGCTATGTCCGCACTAACAACAGGAGGGAGCTCTTAGTAGGAGGACACCAAGGGCTGGGGATTATTTAAAGTGCACATATCTCCACCATCCCAGTCTTCCCGGCCCCTGCACACATAAAGTAAGAATCATTAGAATTAGTGCCAGATTCTGATTGAAAATATAAATCTTCAAAAGTTGGAAATCCAACATGCAAGACTCTGGGACCAGTGATTACTAACTAGTTCATGTCCAAGGCCGCTGATGCACAATTTTGCATAATCAGGGCACCTTTCGGAGTAGAGCAAAAAGGACTCTCCAATCAGGAATTCACAGATTTACATAAACATCAGTGTGATCAGTGGATTCTACTCTGATGGTGCCTGCTTCACATTTACATTCTAAATTAACCATTCGGCAGAATGCCAAGGAGAGCAGCACTGCTGAGTCTTGGTGGCACACAAAACTTCCCTCCAGACTCTGGGGACATTTGCAAAATAGATGTTTCTAGGCTACCAAATCATCTTTTCCCCCGTGTTTCCCACCCTTTTAAAAAGAAAATTAAATTCTGAAACAGCTCATTTAAAAGTCAAGAAATTTGATTATCAGAGTATTGCATTAAGGCATGCCTATTAGACACTGTTGCATAATAAATCACCCCAAAGCTTCGTGACTTCAATCGACCACAATCACCTTATTGTCTGTCCTCATTTCTGTGGACAGGAATTTAGGAAGCCTCAGTGGGAAGATTCTGGTCTGGAGTCTGTGATGTGGGAGCTAGAATAGCAGACAGGCTGAGCAGTTGCAGTCTTGCTGGGTGTCTCTCTCCAGGTGGTCTCTCCATAAGCACTGATTGGAGCTTCCTCACAAGATGGCAGCCACAGGGAGTTAACTGCTTCAGGGCAAGCATTTCAGCTCCCAAGGCAACAGCTGTATCAACTCTTAGGACATGGCCTCAGAAGCCATGTAGCATCACTGCTATGGCATTGTTACAAGTAAGTCACAAACCCACCGAAATCCAAGGTGAATTAATCTTACTACTAAATGGAGAAATGGTGAGGTTCTGGAAGAGAAGTAAAGGATGGAAGACCTTGGTGGCCACCTTTGGAAAGTACAATATGCCAGAAGGTATAAATAACAGAAGGTATAAATAATATATTAAGCTAAATAAATCTCTAAGTACTGAAGAATATTATGTTAGCTACCTTTAACCTCTTCTTTCCCATGTTACCCCTGATTCTCTAAGATACAGTGTGCTAGATTCATTTGCTAGGGCTGTCATAAAAAGGACCACAAACTGAATGGTCTAAATAACAGGAATTTATTGTTTCACAGTTCTGGAGGCTAGAAGTCTGAGATTTAGGTGTCAGCAGGGTTGGTTCTCTCTGAGGCGGTGAGAGAAAACTGTTCCATGCCCCTCCCCTGGCTTCTGGAGCGTTGCTGGCCATCTTTGATGTTCCACGTCCTATAGAAGCATCACCCCACTCTCTGCCTTCACCTCATGTGTTGTTCTGCCTGAGTGCCTATCTCTGTGTCAGATTTCCTTTACATATGAATACCAGTCACCTTGGATTAGGGCACGCTCCGTACTCCAGAACGACCTCATTTTAACTAACCACATCCACAACGACACTGTTTCCAAATGAAGTCACAGTCTGAGGTACTGAGGATTAGGACTTCGACACAGGAATCTTGAGGGGACACAAGTCAACCCATAACATGCTTCTTCTTTCCTGAAGGAAGGAGCTTCTTATATACATACATATATGTTATTTTTATTGATTTCAGAGAGGAAAAGGAGAGGGAGAGAGAGATGGAAACATCAATGATGAGAGAGAATCATTGATTGGCTGCCTCCTGCATGCCCCCTACTGGAGATAGAACCTGTAACTTGGGCATGTGCCCTTGATTAGAGTCGAATCGGAGACCCTTCAGTCCACCGGCTGACAGTCTATTCAGTGAGCCATACCAGCTAGCATGGAAGGAGCTTCTTTTGATACAGTTTCTGAGAGAATGAATGGGGGAGCAGGGCCCAATCTCAGCTAAAATTTTCCAAGTTCATGTCTGTCTTCTTCTTTCCATGGTCCTTTCCATTCTCTTACCTTCCAAATACTTTTTAAAAAAATTAAACACAGGTTTTCATAAAGGCTATTAATGCCATCAGAGTAGTTTAGGATTAAATACCCTTCTTATTAAAATGTAGTTAGCAAATGTTGGTTATGGAGTCACATTCCTTCCCAAATTTTCTATAGTCCTAATGCGCCTGGTTATATAACTTCAAATTGCTAGGATTTTCCAAGACTTTATCCTCCCTGTAACCCGGAGCTCACATATCTAGCAAGTTAATTCATTAAGGAGGCTCAAAGAGCAACTTATTGACTCTGAGGATTCAAGATTGTATTCTCTCAGTATCATATAGGCATTAAAATGTTTACTTTCGTTGGAGGTTTAAAGTGAACAGGAAAAAAGACGGGCACATCCTGCTGTCTCATTAAGAAAGCCACATGGCTTTGGCTTTCTTGTCCTAACACTTACCTTGCATTTGACATTTTCAAAATGCTGTTCGATCATTAAAGCACCAAAGTGATCTGCACCAGGTGACATAATAAATCAGGAGCAGGCCCAGGTGTCAGCCGTTTCATTACCAAGTACTTTGTCCTGTGCAACCCATGTCCCTTTCTCCTCTTTCCAGAAGCCAAACATCTACTTTTTCCTTTGCTTTGCAAAGGAAGCAGCGGGAAAGACAGGAGTTAGCAGGTGCCCAGCAAACTCGGATGATGCTTGGCAGATATCCACTGGGAGCAGGCTTGTTATTATTATTTGTAAAACACTCCCTAGAGCAGTGGTTCTCAACCTTTAATACAGTTCCTCATGTTGTGGTGGCCCCCAACCATAAAATTATTTTCATTGCTACTTCATAACTAATTTTGCTACTGTTATGAGTCGTAAGGTAATATCTGTCTTTTCCGGTGGTCTTAGGCCACCCTGCTAGAGGTCCCCTTAGAGCAGTGGTTGGCAAACTCATTAGCCAGCAGAGCCAAATATCAACAGTACAACGATTGAAATGTCTTTTGAGAGCCAAATTTTTTAAACTTAAACTTTTTCTAATGCCATGTCTTCAAAACAGACTCGCCCAGGCCGTGGTATTTTGTGGAAGAGCCACTCTCAAGGAGCCAAAGAGCCTCATGTGGCTTGTGAGCCATGATTTGCTGACCACTGCCCTAGAGGGTCCCAGAAATCTTAAGGGGAGCCTTTAAAATATGAAGCCCTGAGTCAGCAGCTGGACATCCCTGCAGAATCTCTTTTGTACCCACTGGGCTCTATCCCAGGGCCAGATCTCAGGCTAAGGACAAGATGAGATTTGAGACATTCCAGTCACATGAACAATAGTGGAAAAGGTATAGAAGGTGTTCCTTCTAGTCCTGGAAAAGTAATCTTCTTGATCATAGGATCTATTAAAAAGAAGCCTTCTGAAATTTGGTGTAGAGTTTGGTGGAGTCTTAAGCCAATAAACAAAAGTTACAACCTTTAGGGACTTAGCTTCATTCTAGGAAGGTGCTATTGGAAAGAATCCCAGATACCTTGGATGGCTGCCTCCCAGGAAGAATGGGAGACACCATGATGCCCTCTATTATTTACAAAGTTCTAATTTTTTTCCTCTGGTGAGACAAAATTGCATGTAATTGGTTGGTTCAATACTTGAATGGAGGGAAATCAAAGGCATGCAAATTACTTGATTTAGTCTACTTTAAGATGCCATCCTGTGTAGCATTTACTCTTAGGCAGGCCAAAGAAGCAAAAAGCAAGCCCAAATAATGTTCTCCTTTCCTGAGATACCAAGCATAGCCTTTTCCCTGCTTTTTTTTAAATTTAGTTATTTGTTTTAAAGTTGGGTTTCCACTCAGTGTAAGTATAGCTAGTAAGGTATGTTTCACTTTGATTATATAATAGTCTTGTGGAGCAACATGTGAGCAAGAATACAAGTTGAAGCTTCTCTTTTCTAATCAAAATGTTATTTTGTTACTAAATTCTAAGCACAAGGATCTAAGCATTTAAGTCTCTTTTCATTATCATTTACAAGAAACATTCTATTTCTCACTTCATCTTGGCTTCTAGGAACCTCAGAGCCAAATTTAGTGCTCAGTTTTACTTGACATCCTTATTTTAGGTTTTCAGGTATAATATGTTTACATTCACAATGTTTATTATTTACCCATAGCTTAATGATTTTATTTTTTAAAGAGTTGTTTTAGCCTGGCCGGTGTAGCTCAGTGGTTGAGTGTCGGCTTATGAGGGAGGTAAACGTTCCATTTCCAGTCAGGGAAGATGCCCTAGTTGTGGGCTTGATCCTCAGTGTGAGGCATGCAGTAGCAGCCAATCAATGATTCTCTTTCATCATTGATGTTTCTCTCTCTCTCTCCCTCCCCTTTCTCTCTGACATCAATAATTTTTTTTTTTAAATAAAGAGTTGTTTTACTACAGGGAATGCTTTGCAGCAAAGAAAAGAGAGAAGATGATCAGCTGGTCCAAGAACCTTTGGTGCATGGTGAGCATGTTAAGATGCTCAGTGGCTACAGAGACCAGCGGAGGATGGAGAGTCAGAGATTGTAACAATATTCCCCAGTCACCAGGCTTTGGCAGTCATCCAGGACCCCTCCAGTTCCCTCGCTCCCAGACCCAGTCACTAAGACCTGGATTCTGCTCTAGTGATGTCGCTCACACCCCTTCCATTCCGTTCATGCCTTATGCTAACACTTCACGTTCTCATTACCTCATGTCTGGATCATTTCAAAAACCTCTTAACTTGTCTCTCAGCCTGAATGTCGATAAGTCATCCCTCCTATAGCCACCACATTACTCCTAAGAAAACGACTTCCACCATATAATTTCACTGTTCAAAACCACCCAATGTCCACCGAATACAGTTATTTTTTAGAATGACATCTAGATCCCTTCTTTATCGAATTTCAATCTTCATTGACACACTGCTCTTTCAGGACTCCTCTCAGAATACCAAGAGTTAGCCAGAATTGTGTCCTTGTTATTCCTTAACCATGCTATCTCCTTTCCCACTCCCAAGCCTTTACCTATGCCATTCCCCATGCCTGGCACACCCTCCTCCAGTCTTCAATATTCTGTGTGTCCATTATAAACCAACTTGGTTACCCTCTCTGCTCTGATACCTTCTTTCCTCGCTTCTGGGGAAATGGAACTTCTCCCTTATCTAAGTTACACCATTCATTTGACACTGCCTTATATTATAAATTCACCCTTTTTGGTATATGTCCTGCATTCCCTATGACATTGTGACTATTCTACAGCCAAAGGAATGAAGGAGACAGATGCTGGAAGGGCTCTGACATGGGAGGTGGTTGAACAGCCTGGTGGTTATACTTGTTGGCTCAGGAATCAGACAGGCTGGATTTGAATCACAGCTCTGTACTAAATTACTGACTAGGCAATGCTTACTAAGACATCTTATTTCTCAGCATCCCCATCTGTAAAATGGGGGAGGGAGGGATGTTATTGTGAGGATTTGATGAATTAATATGTAGAGAGCCTTTTTCCAGGCCCTCGAATATAAATAAATCTCAATTAATATTAGTTATTATTTCCTTCATTATCAGATAAGAAAAAAGAGTTTATGATGTCTAGACTCCACAAGAATTACCTTGTTTAGTCTAACCAGTTTGGCTCAGTGGATAGAGAATCAGCCTTTGGACTGAGGGTCCTGGGTCCCATTCCAGTCAAGGGTACATACCTCGATTGCAAGCTCAATCCCCAGCCCTGGTCAGGACATGTGCAAGAGGCAACCAATTGATGTGATGTATTTCTCTCACATTGATGTTACTCTCTGCCTTTCCACATCCCTTCCACTCTCTAAAAATCAATGGAAAAATATACTGAAGTAGGGATTAACAAAACAAACAAACAAAAACTACCTTACTTCATTTATATGACAACACTGTTAGGTAATAGGATGTCAGAGCTATGGAGCCATGACCAGCCCAGAACTACTAAATCAGGACTTTTATTTTTTATTTTTTTTAAATACCTGAAATTTTGTTGTTGTTGTTGTTTTTTAATATATTTTATTGATTTTTTACAGAGAGGAAGAGAGAGAGATAGAAAGTCAGAAACATCGATGAGAGAGAGACATTGATCAGCCGCCTCCTGCACGCCCCCTACTTGAGTTGTGCCCGCAAGCAAGGTACATGTCCCCAACCGGAATCGAACCTGGGACCTTTCAGTCCGAAGGCTGACGCTCTATCCACTGAGCCAAACCGGTCTCGCCTAAATCAGGACTTTTACATGTGAGAGAAATATACTCCAATCACATTTAGGCCATGTTTAATGTCCCTGTTGCAACTGAACTTAATTCTAACAGACTGCTGTGAGAGAGAGACAGAGACAGAGACAGAGATAGAGACAGAGATAGAGACAGAGACAGAGAGAGACAGAGAAGTGATAAATCAGTGACACAACACCCACTCTCCCACCCCCTTCTTGATGGCGGAGCTTGTCCTTTAATATAGCTGTGAATTGTAGTTATTCATATCCTCAGATTCCTTTGCAGCTAAGGCATAGATATAAGACCAAATTTAATCTAACTGATCTCTAAAGTCTGCTGAGGGTCTTATGGGAAATTCCTTCTTTACTGGGTTTAATCTGGTTGGCATGTGTGCCTGGAACTGCTGTCGCCATCTTGTTAGCAGGAGGGAGATGTGGCTGATACACTGAGGAAGGCAGAGCCAGGAGACAGACAAAATCTGGTTCCCCTGACAAAATTGATCAAACTCAATTGAATTGAATCCAGCTTATTGCTCTGTGCAATAATGTCCTTATTTGTTTAATTAATTTTGGTTAGATATTCTGTTACTTGTAGCAAGAGCATCTTTACTGATGTAGTGGCCAAATGCATTTTAACATTCTAGGCTATAATGTTATATCATTTAAAAAATATTTTATTTATTGATTTCAGAGAGGAATGGAGAGGGAGAGGTAGATAGAAATATCAATGATGAGAATCATTGATCGACTGCCTCTTGCATGCCCCCTACTGAGGATTGAGCCCAAAACCTGGGCATGTGCCTTGAGTAGGAATCCAACAGTGACCTTCTGGTTCACAGGTCAACACTCAACCACTGAGCCACACCAGCCAGGTTATAATGCGGTATCTTTATAGGCCATCCTAGTTAACACAAATGATTCTTGACCTTGCTAGCATGTTATTTCCCCATGTTCTAATTGGAGACAGGCTAGGGGAAATGCTATATCCAGTCAATGGAAGGTTATGCAGCTAAGTAATCTCAGTTTGAAACGTGGCTTTACCTGTGTGACCTTGGGGAAGAAACTTTTCTGTACCTCAATTTCCTTAACCATAAAATGGGGAAAATAACCATCCTGCCTCCTAGGATTGTATTGAGGATTATAATGAGCAAATACATATCAAATAGTTAGAATAGTGCCCGGCCTATACAAGACATCAGTCAACTTATAACAGCTTTATTTTCATCCTCTCGAGCAGTGCGCCCTTCTGTATGTTTCCAAGCATTTTGTCATCATACTTTCCACCCACATTCTTCTTTGCCAAGCACTCCTTGGAAGAGCTGAAATGCGGGACAAGCATTGCCAGCTCAGTTCTCTTCCTAGCATGCATACCACCAGATCATCAGGAAAAAAGTTTAACTAACAGAAAGTAACAAATATTTTGTCTGAAAGCACCAGACAAAAATTCCCTACACTCCTCAGTTCCCATGCTCTGGGTGTCCTTCATCCCATGCACTGAGACAGGGGTGACAAGGGCTCCTCAGAATTGGTTTTCCCACAGGTCTCTGGGGTGTGCCCTTAGCACTGATCTCTAAAACCTGAGTGAATAGAAATGGGAAAACCCCACAGATCCTCTTACATCATTATCACTTTTCACTTTTCCACCTGCCATTTCTTACCTTCTTTTAGCATTTTGTTGGCCCAAGAATCTCTTTTTTTCTTCTTCTCCTGGGAGAGGCCCCTTTTCCCATCAATGATGATTGGATATCCCTGTCTAACCACCATGACCAGGGCCTGCAGAAGCTGTTTCAGTTTCTCACATCTGCATTATGCTTGTCAATCTAGGTTGGGTTTCAGCCAATGCTTCTTTATATCTTATCTTTGGAGCCCTTGGCAGCTCTCAAAATACTTTGGTCTAAGTTATTTAATCTTCACAAAAATCTTGTATGGAGTATGTTTCCATTCCAAAGCAGAGTCCTTGGGGACCTTTTTTCCTTTTCCTGTAGAGATCAAGGGCAGAAGGATAAAAATACTTCACTTTCTTTACAGTATGAATCTGAGGCAATCTGGACTTTGTCTAGTTTAACCTCAGCAGTAAGTAGTTAAGGTGGAAGGAGAGCAAAGATACTGCAGAAGCCACTAAAAAAAAGTCTACCTGAAACTTGAGGATTTGGCTTTTGAAGGAAAAACAAACATTGGATACCTATCAGGGTACAGGACCTGGTTCTGACTTCTAACTGGTGGTCCAATGTAGAATAGAAGGACAGGAAAGAAGAAAGCTCTGGAAACTAGCTGGCTTAACAAAGTACTTCCTGGTATGAAATCTTTTGTCATTTGTATGTGTGAACCTCAAGAAACAATATATCTGCCAAGAAGGACTTCACGTGATTAACTGGGCCCACATTCATAACGAGAAGCTAGCAGCCATTGCTGACAGAAGCCTCTCACGCATCCTGCATTTTAAGGAAAAGCCAGACTGAACTTTCAACCTCTTGCACTGTACTCCTGCATTCTGAGTTGATCATTATAATGGAGCTCCTGGTGTTCTCTTTTAGCCAATGGACTGAGACCTGTCCTGTCCAATTAGAACTGTGCAGCTACAGTATATCCTCATTTGCATCTACGCTGAGAAATTAGACTAGCTCACTAACAGCTAATCAGAACACAGGAAACAAACCAATCAGGACCTTGCAATTTAGATCAATCAGAGCTATGTGATTTGGGCTTCTCATTTGCATAAAAATTGACCCATCAGGAACCAGGGTTGGAACTTTCTCAATAAAAGCAGCTCCCCTTTGTCTAAATTCTAGGTGGAGCACACTTTTGGTTTCCACTGGTGGCTGAGTTTCTCAAGTTTGCAAACTGTTCACCTGAATAAAGTTTCTCCTCTTGCAGTATCTCAGATCGGGAACTTTTGTTAACATATGAGACCAAAGAAGCACAGTATTTGGCACCCTTCAAATTAAAGATGCTCTGTTGATTTATTTATCCAAGAGCCACTCAAACCACTTACATTAGAAATGACTAGACTAGGCTGGTGCCATTTAGGGGCTTAGCCCATTTGGATTCCTGATGATCTGATAAATTTATAATTTTTTTAAAAAAAGAAATGACTAGACTAGAAACTGAGGAGCTCCCTCTGTCCCCTTCAAGAGTGGAGGTTTCAGATTGTGTGTGTGAAGTTGATGTGCAGTTGAGGTTTGCTTAAATAGGACTGCAGGTTTATGGAGCTTTGGTTGCTGCATTCTGGAAGGTACAAGGAGATGCAGGCCTCCACTTGTGGGCTGGTACCACACAATTCTGCCACCTCAGCATCTGTCATAGCTGCCAGACTAGTGGAAAAGTTCTTTTCATTTCTTCTGTTTTTAGTCAGTGCCAAGTTAGGAGGCCTAGAGAGGGGATCAGGGGCCCAACCACTGTGTAAACCAGAGCAGTACAAGTGATAAACACTGTTATTTCCATTTTTTCTTTTTCTTTTCTGCCTTCCAGGAAGATTTTTTTTTTAAATAAACAAACAAAAGAACCACTTCAATTTCTACTTTCAAGCACACCCTGTTCCTTCACAAGAAAAAAAAAAGCCACAGAGCAACAGTTATTCATAAAGTCTCTATTCAACTGTCCTTGCTTGGTTTTGGCAGAGTTCAGCTAACTGGTCCCACGCAGTGTGGACCAATGGGGGGAGGTGGGATTCAGAGTAGAGAACAGGAAAAACTTCTGCTTTTCCAGAAAGAATGGAAAACCACAATAGTCTGGATGAGTCTGGAGCACAGTAGTTTCTTTATTAACCTATTTGTCCCTTGGATTGGAGCCCACCTATGTCAGGCCTGCCCAGGCTAACTCACCCACTCCTGCTTGTAATGTCCAAGGGGCTTCCTTGGGAGAAAGTAACTCAGCGTTACTTGAATGGGCTCTTTCGGGTGGCTTTCATCATGTAGCGATTCCTACATTAGAGGGAGACAAGTGAACTATCTTTCCAGTTGGGCAGAGTGAAAACTTTGGAGTTAGTCTCGACTCCTCTCTTTCTCACACCCCACCTCCAGTTTACCTGCTGGACTGCATTCAGATGTATTCGGTATCTATATCAGTCAGTGTCTCTAACAATCGAAATCACAAGATTTATTCAGTATTTTGATATAGGGTTCAAGAATAGAAACAGAACCAGAGATTTCTTACAAAGAATTAGCTTATAGAATTGTGGGAGTTGGTTACGTAAGTCTGAAATCCGTAAAGTGGGCCCTCAAGAAAGGCAGGTGGGAATTCTCAGCACAAGCTGGAGCCGCTTTCAATGCATGGATTTTCTTCATTAAAAATCCTCAGCTCTGCTTATTAGGCCTTTCAACTGATGGAATCAGGCCTACCCTGAATTGAGGATAATTTCTTTCACTTAATCAACTATTAGAGACTTCAATCACAAAATATCTCCATAGCAACATCCAGATTAGTGTTTAATTGAATAACTGGGGACTGTAGCCTAGCCAAGTTGACCAGTAAAATGTACCATTACATTGTCTAACTTCATTTCTTCTTCACAGCCCCTCTCCTGGTCCAAGTCAGCACCTTTTCTCCCCATAGCTTTAGCCTCTTACTAGCTTTCCTGTTTCTTCTCTTGTCCTCCCTACTCCTTCTTCCTCCCTACCCCAACTATTTCCAACAGCAGCTAAGAGTGACCATTGCTCCATTGCCCAAAGCCCTCATGGTGGGCAGAAAAATGGTTGCCCACAGATGCCCACATCTCAATCCTCAGAACCTGTGAATAGTTATCTTTACATAACAAAGGGACTTTTGCTGGTGTGCCTTGGGTAAGGACCTTGAGATAAGGAGAAGATCCTGGATTATCCAAGTGGGAATAATCAAATCATATGCATCCTTAAAAGTGGAAGAGGGAGGCAGAAGAGTGGGTCAGAGAAATGTGCTGTGAGGACTTGACCTTCCACTGCTGGCTTTGAAAATGGAGGAAGGGGCCACAAACCACAGAAAGGAAGAGGGAACCTCAGTCCTACAACTGCATAGACTGAGCAAGGAAACAGATTCCCTCCTAGTTTCCAGTAAGGAATGCAGCCCTGCCAACAGGGCTAAAACACGTATGTTTCCTGTTTCTAGCCTGGTGAGACTTGTGTTGGACTGCTGATCTATAGAACTGAAAGATACAAATTTGTGTTGTTTAAGCCAATAAATTTGTGTTAATTTGTTATGACAGCAATAGAAAATGAATACAACCTTCCAGCAACTTTCCCTCCTACTCAGAGAATAAATCAAGATACAAAAATATAAAAATTTTGAAATATAAAAATAGGATTCAACCCTGCATTTGTATAACTCACACTCCCCCCCTCCCCCCCCAGTCTCTGATCCTTGGTGCTCTCAAACTTCCAGGAACACTCCACCAGCAGCACTTTTCCATTTGCTTTTGCCCCAGATGTCTGCAAGACTTCCTGCCTCATCTGCTTCAGTCTTTGCCCAAATAACACCTCCACAAAGAGCTTTCCCTGACACTGTATTTAAAAATTGTAGTGGCCCTCACCAGCACTCCCTGACCCCCCTCCCTCACCAGCTTGCTTTATATTTCCCCAAAGCACATTTAATAATCTATTTATTACTCTAAAGGAGGTAAAATTTCTCCTCTACTTTCTTAGGGTTTCTTCCTGAAACTGTCTTAACAAATTAAGAGAAGAAAAATGTACACATTTTATTTCATTAAAAATTTAGATGTCATAGACATCCTCAGAGGAAAATGAAGAATCAAAGAAATGTCCAGGCCTAAATCTTATACACTAGGTTGAACAAAGAATGGCAATTATAGAAGAGTAACTAAAATATATGGGGAACTGAAGGAACATAGAGTTATTTTAACAGGGCCTATTTGTACAAATTTCTCTTTGTCTCAACTCCTCATCTCTGGTGATAAGAATATTGTCTTTCTTCCGGTACAGGGAGAGCACCTTTCAGAGGGGAGTTGCATTTCCTGTTTTCAGAAGGAAGAGGGGAGGTCAGAATGCTCTTCTTGTACCGATTGTTTTCAAGTGACTTTAGCTCAAAATAATCAATGTGCCAAAGCAGCATAATTTGGGGTGATGTGTTCTGAACCCCTTCACTACTTTCTGCTAACTGCTGTTTCATCAAGACCTAGAAGTTTGTAGTAGGTGTTCTGTAAATATTTATGGTGGGACTGAAGAAAGGAGAGGAAGGATGGAAAGCAGCAGTGGGGGATGTGGATGTGGATGTGCATTCAAAGAAATTTCCCATTGGTTAATTGAAGTCTGAAATTTCCCATTGGTTAATTAAATCCCTGAAGAACTGTAGTAAATTTCAGTCTGTTGGTTTAAGGAAACATGAATTAACAAGCAGGGTTATTTTTTGCTCTCCCAAAGGGTAAAGAGCCAGGAAGAACCAGTGTGTTCTATTAATTAGATTGGATTAGCTGTGTACTTTCTTTTTTAGAGCATTACCTAAATTCTGTTTCCAGTGAAGTTCTGGGAAATGTTTGAATTTCTATGGATTATTCCAAATCATTTGAGATAGAGTCTCTGCAACCCTGTGTTTAATAATGCCTAGAGATTTCATTCTTCTCTAGCTCCCCCTCAACAATTACAAATTCAATTTTTTATGATCTCCTTCCTCCAATTTTTATGAGTGGACTCTAATAATGCTATTATCAAAAATTAGTAATAACCTGCATCAAGATAGATTTTTCTGCCACAGTAACAACAACAAAAAAAGTAGTAGATATATTTCAAGGTTGATTGGGATGGAAAACAGACCCAAGTTTTACTGCCATCCATTGACTGATTATTGAATGACTAACACCCACGTAACTAGGGGTTGGCTGAAATATAGGACCTGAGCTTTAAGCAGAGTAAAGTTGCAGATGGTGGAACATGATTAAACTATGTGGATTGTGGGCTAAAGTGCCCAATGTGAACACTGTAGAGTAATTAAGTAAAGAAACTAGGTTAGGAGAGAGAGAGAAAAAAAGAGAGGTACAAAGGGAGCAAAGAGGAGGGAAAGGAAGAAAAGAGAGAGAAAGGAGGAGGAGGAGGAGAAGAAGAAGAAGGAGGAGGAGGAGGAGGAGGAGGAGGAGGAGGAGAAGAA
>JAAGEH010002528.1:27481882-27589942 GCA_011751065.1 Lasiurus cinereus
GAGGAGGAGGAGAAGGAGGAGGAGGAGGAGAAGAAGAAGGAGGAGGAGGAGGAGGAGGAGGAGGAGGAGGAGGAGGAGGAGGAGGAGGAGGAGGGGGAGGGGGAGAAGAAGAAGAAAGAGAGAGAGAGAGAGAGAGAGAGAGAGAGAGAGAGAGAGACTCAAAGACAAGCCTGAGAGCATAGCTTCCATTCCTGACAAATAATTCCAGTTATTGTTCTTGATTTCTTGATTCTTTGCTTCCTGTGCATAACTTCCTGTGGGCTCTCCCCATGGCCTTACTTAAGCTAGTCTGAGGGTTCCCTCTTTCTTGTACTCTAAAGAGCTGACTAGATTGCAAGTCCCTAAGGATGTCATGGTCCCATTTGAACACCTGAACTGTATGTGAATGGGTTCAACCCTTTTTCATGTCCCTTGATAAAGCAAAAAGTTCTTTGAGAAGGACTTGAAAAAGCACAGCCAGAATTGTGCAGTTTTCTACTGGAATTAAAGAGTGGGTTTTGATGATTTAGTATATGAAAGGTAGTTTCAACTAAAGGTAGTTTCTTGGATTGGATATTGGTGGTAAAACCTATCAAATCTGAATAAAGTCTGGAGCTTGGTTAATAATAATAGTAATATTAATTCCTTAATTTTGACAATGTAGCATAGTTATGAAATATGGTAACATTAAGGCAAACTGGGTAAAGAGCATACAGAACTCTCTGTACTATCTTTGCAACTTTTCTGTAGGTCTAAACTTATTCCAAAGTAAAAAGTATATTTTTAAAAATATGTTTCAATTTCTAGATAGAGAAAGAAATAGAATGATGGTATGGAGATAGCAACTATAACAGAAGCAAAATATCCCAGGGTCAAACCTAGAGAACCTTGGGCTCAAGTCCATGCTGGCTTCTTCCTAGCTGTGCAGCCTTGGCCAAGACACTTCTCTCTGATCCTCAGTTCTTTCATGAATTCACAGTGCGATTTAGAAGGCAAACAATGTGACCAACAATTATAGCATGGCATAATGAGCCAGGGTAATAGTGTAGAAAAGAGGGGAGCTGGTCCCATTTGAAAACCTGAACTGTATGTGAATGGGTTCATCCCTTGGCTTGTGGTACTTACTAATTTCTTCCAGTATGTTCTTCATTTTAGATATTATATTCTTCATTTCTGACTTGTCCTTTATTATGTATTCTATGTCATCTTTCATGCTGTTGAGCATCCTTATAACCATTACTCTGAACTCCATATCTGATAAATTGGTCACCTTCCTTTCATTTAGCTCTTTTTCTGGAAATTTCTCTCTCTCTCTCTCTTTCTCTCTCTCTTGTTCTGTTTTCATTTGGGGGCTGTTTCTTTGTCTCCTCATTTTGGCTGCCTCTTTGTGTTTCTTTGTCTATATTAGATAGATCTGATATGACTTCAGTGCGGTCCAGTGGTGCAGTCTCCTTGATCACTTGACCTGGTCCCTTGTGTGGGTTATGTAAGTCCTCTTGTTATAATTGAGTCTTAATTGCTATTCATGCATGGGATCAACCCTCAGCCTGGCTGACTGTGAGGCTCAAACCCCAACTATGGTGTGCCATCTGCTCTATAGGTGCTGACCACATGAAGCAGAATTCACCTCAGCAGGATTTGGTGCCTACTGAAACATTCTTTTGGATACACTGCTTGTGCAACTTGTTAGATACTACTCTGATGTTGTCATGTCTGGGACAATCCTCTACTTTTTCAATGTGCTTGCTATGTGACTTTATGCTCATGCTGTCACCAAGGCTCTCTGAACTTCCTGCTTCCTTGGCTGTAAAAGGCACTGCAAAGATTAGCAATGGTGAGTGGAGCTGGCACTGAGCAATAATTTATGCTTTTCATGGTTGTGAAACATCCTGTTGGATAGACTATTATCCATTCTACTATTGATGGACATTTGAATTATTTCCAAGTTTGGACTAGCCTTTCTAATAAAAAAGTGATATGCAAATTAACCATCACTCTGCTACACCCACAAAGTCACACCTACCAGCCTCTCGGGAGTGAGTATGCAAATTAACAAACCAAGATGGCTGCAGCCATGGAGAAAGCAAAAGGCTTGGGTTTCCCCAGCAATGGAGGAAGCCAAGCTTTCCACACACCCTGGCAGGCCCAGGCCTCCACTCAGGCTTCAAAGTTTCAATTATAGAAAATAAATAAATCCCAACAAAAATGGCTATGGCCACAGAGCCAATAGGAGGCTTGGCTCTGCTCCAGTTTACAAAGTTTCAATTATAGAAGATAAATAAATCCCAGATACCAGGGCCTCCACTTGATTAGCTCAGGGGCATGGCTGCAAACCACCACAGGCCCCTCGCCTAGGTCACCCTACACCCCAAGGGAACACCCACCTGATCCAGGACACCCTTCAGGGCAAACCAGCTGGCTTCCATCCATGCACCAGGCCTCTATCCTATCTAATAAAATAATAATATGCAAATTTACCATCATTCCATCACACAAGATGGCTGCCCCCATGTGGATAAAAGATGGCCAACAGGGGAGGGCAATTGTGATCTATCAGGCCAGTAGAGGAGGGCAATTGGGAGTGACCAGGCCTGCAAGGGAGGGTAGTTAGGGGTGACCAGGCCTGCAGGGGAGGGCAGTTAGGGACAAACAGGCTGGCAGGGGAGCAGTTAGGCATCAATCAGACTGGCAGGGGAGTGGTTAGGTGGTGATCAGGCTGGCAGGCAGAAGCGGTTAGAGGCAATCAGGAAGGCAGGCAGATGAGCAGTTGGGAACCAAAATGGGCAGTCAGACATCTCTTGAGGGGTCCCAGATTGGAGAAGGTGCAGGTGGGGCTGAGGGACACATCTCCCCATGTACGAATTTTGTGCACCAGGCCTCTAGTTATGAATAAAGCTTGTATGAACATGCTTGTGCATATCTTTTGATAGACATAAGCACTCATTTGTCTTGAGTGTATATCCAAGAATAGAATTGCTAGGTTAAAGGATATAAAAATATTTAGCTTTAATGGTACTGTTTGGTACTGCCAAACAGTTTCAATACCATCAGCAATGTATGACAGTTTCAGTTGCTATATAGTCTTACCAGTACTGGATTTTGTCAGTCCTTCTAATTACTTACTTGTCTTGATTTTCAAATATGCTTCTACAGAAAGATAAGATTATGTCTTGTGGACTGCAAAATGCCCAGAAAGATTCCCTAGACCAAGAGTTAAAAGGTGAACTTAAATGCTGACCCAAAGGGCAACAGAAACTCAGAGATGGGGGAGATCAGCATGGACATGGAGAGATATGAACCTCTGGAAAGGCTAAAATGTGTGAGGTTTTGACCTGTCGGTGGGATCTGAATAAAGGATGAGAAATAAGAATGCATCCTGTCAGAGTGCACAGCTTGAGCAAAGACAAAAAGGTAGGAAAGAGCTCGGAGTAGAAATCAGGGAGAGAGCTGACCTCACTTGGACAAGGACTACCTCCTGAGAGGAGCAGGGCAAGTAGTTGGGCTGGGAAGGGGGGACCAGTTTTAGGCAGGGGCTTTGAACTAAAAAAGTGGCTTGGAATTGGGTGACTGGAGCAGGGGAGGTTGGTGGAATGTTACTGAGTATGTATAACCTTGAGTGGAAATGAAACACATTAGATTAGAATCAGATGGTCTCTTATTCAATCTCAGTTTCCCACTATATCTCAGAGTAAGGACATCTCACCATGATGAGTATGATGATCATTTTTCTTTCAACAGGGCCCTGACTGCAAGCCAACTATTTCATTTGCTGCTCAATGGAAGGGATAGATCTGTTCCTATACCAGAGAGAAAACCAGATGTACTGGATTGAGAAATGGTATATCTGCACACTGTACTTTAGAGGCATTATAAGCAATACTCAAGGGGCTAATTTTGATTTTATGTGATTTATACCTTATGGGCTTACTTCACTAAGTTAGGAGGCTTGTAGCAGGTGCATCTGTATAACGTGATAAACACAGTCTACTGGCCCCAAGAGTGGAAAGAAATTGCTCCATCTCCCCTTCTTTCCATTCCCCATGGCTGGGCCCATTTATCTGCACACTCAGCACTGCATTGACCAGTTGATTCATTTGTTTATTTCTTCAGTTATTCATTCAGCAAACCTTCACTGGATACTTAGTGAGGGCCAAGTAATGGAATCAAAGACAAAAGCACAGGATTCTGTCTTCAAAAAGCTAACAGACAGACAGGGAACACTAGTATGGAACAACTGAATGCTAATAAGATAGCAAAGAGCTACAATAAAGGCAATGCAGAGAACATCAATCTACTTTTGGAAAGTCAAAGAAATGTTTGAAACTGAGTCTTGAAGGATTACTTGGCATTATTGCTGACAAGATTGGAGGAGGGCCTTCCAAAGAAAAGAAAACAAGTTGCAGCTTGGCAGGAAGACTGCAAATTATGTAGCTAGAGCGTAAAGTTTGTGGTAGAAGTAGCTGGAGATGAGGTTGAGAAGTAGCCAGAGGCAGATCATAAAGGGCTGCAAACACCAAGCTGATGAATAATGACTTTACCTTGTGGACAGTGGGGAGCCATTGTAGGATTTAAGTCAGAACTATATACTCCAGCAATTAGAAAAATCACAATGGCCCCCGCATGAAGGATCAAGCAGAGGGAGTGAACATCGAGACAGGAAAATCAGTATCAAGGTTATTGCATCAGACTTGGTTTAAAAAAACAAACAAAAAAAAAGACACAAGCTTAAAATAGGCCCATGACAGAGATGGTGGAGAACGGGAAATGGGTATTTAGGGGGTAAAATCTATAAGACAGGAGATTGGAAGAGGAAGGGCAAGGTAAGGAGAAAAGGATTTGGATGTGTCTCCTATTCTGTCTGGGTGAATAATGGTACTGAGAGGAAATGCTGAGGAAAACCGAAGCTTTGGGCAAGAGATTGGAGGGGTAGAGAAAATTAGTTTAATTTTGGTCATTTTGAGCTTGAAGTGTCTGTGAGATATAAATAGCCTATAGCACTTAATGTACAGTCTGACACAGAGTTCTGAACTAGAGAGTAGATTTAGGATTATCAGTACTGTGAAAAAGAATATAAATAGAGCCACTTCAAAATGGAGTAGTAGCTGTTATCCCAGAGGAACTGCCTTGCATGTATTACTCTTCAAACCTTTGAAATGTTTAAACTGAGCAAAATAACCTTTGGACTGGACAAAACCAACATTGTATTCCAAACAACTGTTGGCAAACCTAACAGAAAAGCAGATGTTTTGAGTAGTAGACTAAATATTAGAGACATTCTTTAGAATTAGTATCACGATGTATAGCCAAAGAATAGCTTAGCTTTATTTGCACCTAGAGAAATTCTTTCCTCAACTTATAACACCAATAGAAATTACATCTATTCATGTAATTATTCCATTTCTCATAAAAACCCCTTGCCTTCACGCCCTATTCAGAACATTATTTGGCTTTTTGACTGACAATGTTTCTTAAATAGCTGTTCTTGTGGATCTCAAATAAATGCTTGTTGCCTCTCATTCCAGCCCTTTAGGTTAATAGTGCACAGGTGATAGATAAAGCCTAGAATAATCTTAGAAACAAACAATCTGCCAAAACTCAATGAGAAAGAAGCAGAAAACTTGAATAGGTCAATAACAACTGATGAAATTGAAGCAAACAAAAGTCTTGGACCAGATGGCTTCACAAGTTTTACTAAATATTCAAAGAAGAATTAACATCAATCCTCCAAAAACTGTTCCAAAAATTTCAAGAAGGTACACTTCCAAGCTTTTTTTTTTTTTAATGAGGCTAACATTATCCTAATTCCAAAACCAGATAATTGCATTACAATGGAAGAAAATCATAACCCAATATCCGTGATGAGCATAGATGCTAAAATCCTCTATAAAATATTAGCCAATAGAGTCCAGCAATACATAAAAAAGATCATACATCATGATCAAGTAGAATTTATTCAGGGGATACAAGGATGGTCCAACAATCAAAAATCAATAAACATAATACATCACATAAACAAAATGAAAGATAAAAATCATATGATCATATCAATAGATGCAGGAATAAACAATTGATAAATCCAGCACTCATTTATTATAAAAACTCTCAGAAAAGTAGGAATAAAGGAATCATACCTTAATGTAATAAAAGCCATATATAACAAACCTACAGCCAACATCATATTCAATGGGCAAAACTGAAAACATTTCCGTTAAGTTCAGGAACAAGACAGTGCTTTCATCACTCTTATTCAACATAGTACTGGAAGTTCTAGCCACAGTGATCAAATAAGAAAACATAAAAGACATCCAAATTGGCAAAGAGCTTGTAAAACTGTCATTATTCATAGATGACATAATATTGTATATAGAAAACCCTAAAGACTCCACCAAAAAAACTGCTAGAAGACAAACAAACAACAACAAAAAAAACACAACTGCTAGATTTAATATATAAATCGGGCAAAGTAACAGGATATAAAATCAATACCCAGATATCAATAACATTTTTATACACCAATAATGAACCCTCAGAAAGAGAAACTAAAAAAAAAGTCCTGTTTACCACTGCATGAACAACAACAACTAAATAAGATACTTAGGAATAAACTTAACCAAAGAGGTAAAAGACTTGTACTCTGAAAATGATAGAACATTGGAAAAGGAAATAGAAGAAGACAAAAAAGTGGAAACACATACAATTTTCATGGATTTGATGAATTAACATCATTAAAATTGCCATACTACCACAAGCAATCTGCAGATTCAACACAATCCCTTTTAAAATACCAATGGCATATTTCATATATCTATATCAAATATTTCAAAAATTTATAGGGAACAACAAAAAAGACCCCAAATAGCTGCAGCAATATTGATAAAGAAGAACTAAGTTGGAGGGATTATAATACCAGATATCAAACTATACTGCAAAGCCACTGTAATCAAAACAGACTGGTACTGGCACAAGAACAAGCATATAGATCTATGGAACAGAAAAGAGATCCTATAAATCAACACACCCCAATATGGCCAATTAACATTTGACAAAGGTGATAAGAACCTACAATGAAGTAAAAATAGTCTCTTTAATAAATTTTGGGAAAATTGGAGAGGTGCATGCAAAAAAAAAAATGAAACTAAACCACAAACTTACACATACACAAAAATAAGCTCAAAATAGGAAAAAGACTTAAAAATGAGTCATGAAACCATAAAAATCCTAGAAGAAAATAGACAATAAAACCTCAGACATCTTCACTGATATATTGCCTGGGGCAAAGAAAACAAAGTGGGGGAAGACACAATGGGATTGCATCAAACGGAAAAGCTTCTGCACAGCAAAAGAAACTATCAACAAAATGAAAAGAGAACCTACCGTATGAGAAACATATTCACCAATGATACATCTGATAAAGTTTAATTTCTAAATATAAAAAGAACTCATACACTTCAACGCCAGGAAGACAAACTATCCAATTTAAAAATGGGCAAAGGACCTCAATAGACCCTTCTCCAAAGAGGACATAAGGAAGGCCAATAGACACATAAAAAAATGCTCAGTCACTAATCATCAGAGAGGTGCAAATTAAAACCATCAGGCATTACCTCAAACTTGCCAGAATGGCTATCATCAATAAATCAACAAAAAACAAGTGCTGGTGAGGATGTGGAGAAAAAATAACCCTAGTACACTGCTGGTGAGAATGCACACTGCTGCAGCCACTGTGGAAAATAGTGCAGAGGTTCATCAAAAAATTCAAAATGGATTTACCATTTGACCCAGCAATCCCATTTCTGGAAATATGTCCTAAGAATCCCAAAACACCAATCACAAAGAATATATGCACCCCTATGTTCATAGCAGCATTATTTACAATAGTTAAGATCTGGAAACAGCCCAAATGCACATCAGTAGATGAGAGGATAAAAAAGCTTTGGTACATTTAACCATGGAATACTATACAGCTGTAAAAAAGAAGAATTTCTTAACCTTGTAGATAGCATGGATGGACCTGAAGAGTATTATTCTAAGCCAGTTAAAGGAAGACAAATATCACATGATCTCACTTACACGTGGAATCTAAAGAACAAAATAAACTGGCTAAGAAAATAGGGCTAGAGGTATGGATGCATGGAACAGAATAATAGTGTAGGAGGGAGAGAACAGGAAGAGATCAACCAAAGAGCATATATGCATAATCCATGACACAGAAAATAAATAGCATGGGGAATACCTGAGGTAGGGTAGGGTTTGAGTGGAGGGGGGCAAAAAGGGAGAAAATGGGAGACATCTGTAATACTGTCAACAATAATAATTTTTAAAAAGCCTAGAGCCTTAAACCAGTTTTGCTCAGTGGATAGAGCATTGGCCTGCTTACTGAAGGGTCCTGGGTTCGATTCCAGTCAAGGGCATGTGGATGCCCTCCTGGGGGTGTGCAGGAGGCAGCTGATTGATTTTTCTAACCCTCTCTATCCCTCTGCTTTCCTCTCTGTAAAAAATCAATAAAATATATTTTTTAAAAGCCTAGAATAATTCAGAGGAACATGAAGGTGAGAGGAAAAAAGAGACAAGGACAAGGATATGGAGAACACCAGCCTTTAAGGGTATGTGAACAAAAGTCACCCCGGTGAAGGAGACCGAGGAACAGTTAAAAAAGATGGGAACAAGGCCAAAAGAAATCATAAACTCTGTTAGAGCTGTTTCTTCTTGTTCGTGATGTATTCGTACCCACGAAAATGTCCAGCTCACAGTTGTTGCATGAAGAATAAACAAATGGAGTGGTGTCATAAAGATAAGGAGGTATTTCTAGAAGAGTACACACTCAGATGCTGCAGAGAGATCAGTGTTGCAAGGTGAGAGCTCAGTGTTACCAGACTGATGTGCACGTGAAACAGAGAGCGCTGGGACATCCTCAGCCACCCAACCTGAAGGGCTCAGCCTAAGTCAGTCTTCTCTTCACATAGATAGGTTCATCCAGTGCTGACCATTGGATACTCCTTTCAGAGCTCTCAACCTTAAGCCCTCCCCATTTTTTCACTCTGATATCTTGGGGCTGGATCACTGTCCTTAATTCCATTCCCAAGCTCCTATTTGATACATTGCAGTGTTAGTTATCTATTGCTATGTGACAAATGACTGTAAAATGTAATGTGTTAAATAGCACATTTATTATCCAACAGTTTCTAGAGTTAGGAATCCAGAAGTGGCTGAGGTGGGATTTCTTTTTTAAAAAATATATATTTTATTGATTTTTCACAGAGAGGAAGAGAGAAGGACAGAGAGGTAGAAACATTGATGAGAGAGAGACATCGATCAGCCGCCTCCTGCACGCCCCCTACTGAGAATGTGCCCGCAACCAAGGTACATGCCCTTGATCGGAATCGAACCTGGGACCCTTCAGTCTGCAGCTCAACGCTCTATCCACTGAGCCAAACTGGTTTTGGCCTGAGGTGGGATTTCTGCCTCAGAATCTTTCCAAAGGCTGCAATCAATTTTCAACTGAGGCAGGATCCATTTCCAGCTCACTCAGTGGCGGTTGGCAGTTCCTCACGGGCTGTTGGACTGAGGGCCTCAGTTCTCTACTGGCTGTTGGCCACAGGCTTCCCTCAGTTCCTTGACATCTGGGCCTGTCCAAAGAGGCAGTTTTCATCATCAAAGCCAGCAAGAGAGAGTCTGCTAGTGAGAATAAAGTCACAGCCTTTTGTAACCTACCACAAAAGCGCCATTTTGTCATAGTTGCCATATTTTATGAATTACAGACAAGTGACCAGGTCCAGCCCACACACAGGGGTTGTGGATCACACCAAGTGTGAATACTCAGTGGTGGGAATCATTGGAGTTCATTTTAGAAATCTGCCCTTTCACAACTGCCTGGAACCTCCATTCTCTCCCAAAATTTAAGATCTGTTTTGCTGAGTTCTTCTCTGACAACTATCTTCACCATCTTGGTTGAACCAAGGCAGAAAAATCTCATGGCCTTAAATTTCCTTGTACTAATAATGGCTAATGCTTATACAGTGCTAACTACATGCCAAGCTTTACATGAGCTTTACATGAGCTTTATATGAGCTTTACAAATATTCATGAAATCCCCACAACAGCTCTTGGAAGTGTATACGCTTGTGAACTAATGTTACAGGCAAAGCAACTGAGTTACAGAGAAGTATCTTGCCAAAGGTCACACAGTCATTAAGTGATAGAAATGGGAATTGAGATCCAAGAGTTTGGTTCCAGAATTCCTGCTGTTAACCATTATCCTATTATAAAACCCGAATATAAACTGGAATAAAATGTTGCCCAGTGTTGGCA
Organism: Lasiurus cinereus; assembly: GCA_011751065.1. Taxonomy (NCBI): domain Eukaryota; kingdom Metazoa; phylum Chordata; class Mammalia; order Chiroptera; family Vespertilionidae; genus Lasiurus; species Lasiurus cinereus. The sequence goes on from JAAGEH010002528.1 coordinate 27,492,170, forward strand.
TGATATGACATTAAAACAAAACATTCAAAACATAACACATTGAGCAACCAAAACAATATTTCTAGCATTTTATTACATTAAAAGAGATTCAATCTACACCCTACAGCAATGTATTTTGGATCTCAGAGCATTTTATTTGTATCCACCTCAAATGTCCCAGAAACCTAGTGCAGGTTATTTTTCATTTTCTGTTTCTTAAGCTCTTCTCTCTTAGCTCTTCATTATATAAGTTGACTTAGTCACCTGGCTTCATTCTTTTGTATCTTATCTATTTGGTCCATGACCTGAATTTTACAGATCAAATGTTAGTCTTGGAATTAGTTAACTCAATCATTAAGAATTTTACCCCTTTTCTTCCAAACTATTTGAACTATGACCTGAATTTTATAGATCAAATGGTAATCTTAGAATACACCCAGCCATCAAGATAGTTCTTCCAAACTGTCCAGTCTGACTTATCTCCCCACCACCCGCATTCCTCCCTCCCTACTCCCCTGCCCCCCCACCCCCACACACACACGATAAACCCAGTAGTCAGAATACACCTTAGGGAAAAGGGGAGAGAGAGGAATTGAGCAATAGAGAGAAAATTGTCTTTAGCTAGTGGGGGTGTGGAGGAGAGAAAGGAGAGTCGAAACTGGATTCCTAACTCTAGTAGGAACACATAAACTAATAATCCTGGTCTTTGTCACATTCCAAGAGATGCATGACTGTTATGCTATGTCCTTATTATCACAGATGAGGTCACCCTTGGAACTGAAGCCCTGGGGTGTGGCAGGGAAGTTTCCATCTCTGATCTCATCATCTTACTCTTCTCTGCAGCTGTGAATTGGGGTAAAGCACATGGAGAACTAGGGAGAATGAGAGATGCTTCCAGTCTTTCAAGCCCTCCATCTGAGGTCCACATTTTGCTTAGGGTTTGTGTACTAGAAAGTAGTGAGAACTGCTGATTCAAGAAAAATGAAGTAGTCACACTGCATTTTCTATCTAAGCAAATCAAAGGAACTGACTCTCAAATCCTATCATAGCTCCCTCAGCAAAGCCTCTCCAGTAAGTCCCTCATATCCACCTCTGCCCTGATCCACTTCCACTTCCCCTGTCAGTCCCCACTTCCTATCTTTCTCCATTTCATTTCTCACACCACTGCCAGTTTAATCTTCCTCAGTACCAGTCTGATCACACCACTTTCCTGCTTAAAATCTCTTAGTTGCTCTCCTTTCCCTATAAGTCCTCATCTAAACCTTTAAGACCCTCAAAACTGTCTTTCTAGATATATTCTTCTATTGTATGATCCACCTAAACTACGTGACTCACTGATTGCCAAGCACTCCACACTTTTCTCCTCCATGCCTCTTACTGCCATCATGTCCCTTGCCTCTAAAATCTTCCATTTCCCTCTGCTCCCCTGCCCACAATGGTACCAATTAAAAGACCATCTGAAAAGCTACTTCCCACGTTGAAATAGTTGTATCTGAGTGTGACTTCTCACTTTTTTCATTTTCTGTATCATTCATTCTATCTTCTCTATGACATTTTTCTTATACTACAGTATTCATAAGCCACCCATTTATTAGGAAGCACATGCTTTGAGAGGAGAGGTTATTTTCTTGCTGAATTTCAAATATCCATCAGTGGCCAGCAAAGAGCCTTAAATATGTGCATGTTATGCATTCAATAATTAGTAATTGAATTAAAATAAAATTTGCAGCTCTGACTGGTTTGGCTCAGTTTGGCTTAGACTCTAGAGCATCGGCCTGTAGATCAAAGGATTGTGGATTCAATTTCCCATCAAGGGTATGTACCTCAGTTGCTCATTCAATCTTGGGGTGAGTGCGGGAGGCAGAAGATCAGTGGAAAAAATATCCTCAGTGAAGATTTAAAAAAAAAAGAAGAAGAAGAAGTCTGCAGGGCTGATATTTCTCTAGTCCTGATTTATTATCTAAATTTTTCATTTTACATCTTTTGCTGGAATAGGCAAGACACATTCCTTTGAAGAAGGAGGGAATGAGGGAGAGCACAGCAGAGGCCATTGACCTGAGCGGTCATGGTCATGTACATTCCACAGCTTGAATTTCATCAAAGCCCAATAGCATTTAGTCTCTGGGTGTTACCTAGTAGGCAACACCTTTAAGCAGCCTGGCCTCATACTTTTCAACCTTGTCACCTACCACCATCTGAGGGAGTGGGGCAACAGGCATGTCAAATAGGAAAGACAGTTCACATCAATTCAAGTCTACAAATACCCCTGCAATACCCACTATGAGCTAAGCACTCTGCTAAGAGCTGGGTTTGGAGGAATAAACAGAAAAATATGACAATGGAAACCTCCAAAATATAATTCCAATAATAGCTATCCTATACCGACAGCTTATTGTAGCAGGCCCTGGATTCAGTATCTGACATGCATTGTTTCACTTAATCCTCACAGCAATCCCTGTCATCACTTTCATTTTATAAATGGGAAAATGAAGGCTTAAAGAACTAAAAGTAGTTTGTTACCTGGATTATCAGGTAATGAAGCTAGAATTTAAACCTAGGGTTTATGACTCGAATCCATTCATAGGAGCACTAACGTGGCTTCCTCAACAAGCTTTTGTGCTGTTCAAAACAGAATCTTGCTCCCTTTATTTTTTGAGTCTTGCAAGGTGGCTTTGGGTGAAGGAATGCACAACATAAACAATTTTGCCTTCCTTTGCCTCTGGAGATTCCACACGTCCGTAGAGCAGCCTCCTCTGGATTTCTCTGACATTCCTTCAACTACAGCGCTCAGACTCAAGTAGCACATGGCCAGAGGCAGTATCTGCTCATCTAGCATAAAGGTATCCCTCCCACACTCTGCCCTGATATTCTCTACTAGTCAAAATCACAGAGACAGGAAGTAGAATGGTGAGTGTCTGGGGTGGGGATGGAGAGAACAAGGAGTTTCTGTTTAATGGGTATAAAAGTTCAATTTGGGGAGATTAAAAAGTTCTAGAGATGGAGGGTGATGATGGTTGCACAACATTGCAAAAGTATTTAATGTCACTGAACTGTACACTTAATTATGGTCAAAATGGTACATTTTATATTATGTATATTTTAGCACATTTTTATTAAAGTTCAGTTTCTCATTGAATAAAAGAGGAACCTGAGTTTCAAGGTGAAGTGGCTTGTCCAAGTTCTCTCAACAAAGTAACATAGTTAGGAACTGTGAACCCAGGGCTCTTGGCCATCAAGCCATGGCTGTCTCTGTTGTCACATACTCCCTGCTCCCTGGGTCAAGGGGTCAAAGGGTTAGAGGAGGCCCCAGGGAAACTCCAGAGATCATCACCCCCTAGAGTCAGGAAGTGTTTCCACAGCAGCTCTTTCCCCTTGCCTGAGGCCTTTCTATCTTCAGTTCACTTTCCTCTTCTTTTTCTCTCTGAACCAAATGCTCTTTTTTTTTTAATTTAATAAATCTTTATTGTTCAGATTGTTACAATTGTTCCTCTTTCCCCCGCCCCCATAGCTCCCCCTCCACCTAGTTCCCACCCCACCCTCTGCCCTTACCTGCCCCACTGTCCCCATCAATAGCTGTATGATTTTTGCCCAGTCTCTTCCCACATTCCCCAACACCCTTTTCCCCTGAGAATTGTCAGTCCACTCCCTTTCTATGCCCCTGATTTTATTATATTTACCAGTTTGTTCTGTTCATCAGATTTCTTATTCACTTGATTTTTAGATTCACTTGTTGATAGGTATGTATTTGATGTTCATAATTTTTATCTTTACCCTTTTTTTCTTCCTCTTTTTAAAGAGTACCTTTCAGCATTTCATATAATACTAATTTGGTGGTGATGAACTCCTTTAGCTTTTTCTTATCTGTGAAGCTCTTTATCTGCCCTTCAATTCTGAATGTTAGCTTTGCTGGGTAGAGTAATCTTGGTTGTAGGATCTTACTATTCAACATGTTGAATATTTCTTGCCACTCCATCTGGCCTGCATAGTTTCTGATGAGAAATCAGCTGACAATCGTATGGGTGCTCCCTTATAGGTAACTAACTTAACTTGCTGCTTTTGATATTCTTTCTTTGTCTTTTGCTCTTGGCATTTTAATTATGATGTGTCTTGGTGTGGTCCTCTTTGGATTCATTTTGTTTGGGGTTCTGTGCATTTCCTGGATTTGTAAGTCTATTTCTTTTACCAAATGTGGGAAGTTTTCAGTCATTATTTCTTTAAGTAGGTTTTCAGTATCTTGCTCTCTCTTTTTCTGACACCCCCATAATTCAGATGTTGGTATGCTTGAAGTTGTCCCAGAAGTTCCTTACACTATCTTCATATTTTTATCGGCCTTTTCTAGAAAATTCTTGAAAAACCTTATAACCATGGTTTTGAACTCTATATCTAATTGTTTGCTTTCCTCCATTTCTTTCATTTGTGATCTGTTTCTTTGTCTCCACATTTGGCTGCTTCCCTGAGTTGATAGAATAGCTTTGTGTGCTAAGTGTCCTATGGGGCCCAGTGGCTCAGCCTCCCCTGTTACCTGAGGTGGACACTCTTGGTGCACCCCTTTGTAGGCTTGTGCACAGTCTTGTTATAGTTAAGTCTTGATTGTTATTGGTATCACTGGGAGAAATTGACCTCCAGGCAATTGGCTGTGAGGATTTACACTGGGAGAACATCTGTGCTAGAGACACCCTTATGAGACAAGATTTGCAAAAACCTCTGTGCTCAGCTTGGATGGGCCAAAGTCTCAAGGTGGAGCAGACAGCATTGGTTTCCCGTCAGCCCTGCCCTAATAGGTTCCTTTGTCTCAGTGTCTCGTGGTAATCATTGCAAGCACCTCTGAGAGAAAGCCGTCCTAAGTTCTGCCTGCTGCCAGACCAGTTTCTCTCCTAATGAATCTGGGTCCCCAGAGTTCAGCGCAGTCAGGAGCTTTAGTCTCCCTCCTGCTTGAGAAAGCCAGCTGCACACTCAGTTGCCTGCCCTCTCTACGCATGTGTCTTGGTACCTCTGTCTCCTACTGCTCCTCTAAGTCTCAATGTGCTTTCCACTTTCCTTATAGTTGTATAATTTCCACTCAGCCAGCCCTCCTGTAGTTCTGGATGATGTCTGTTTTGTCTTTTAGTTGTAGTTTTGACATTGCTGTGTGAGGCAGCAGTTTAGGTGTTTACCTATGCCACCATCTTGCTTTTTCTCTGAACCAAACGCTCTTTATAATCAAAGCAGACAAGTACTCATGGCAAGGCCCTGGAAAATCAAATGCAGATGGAATGAATGGAAAATGTGGAGTTTCTCCAACTTTCTTGGCTCTTAACTGTTGGGATGTCATTCCAAGTGGAATTTCCAGCCCTAGCCTAGCTTCTAATGCAAGAGATTTATTTTTTTCACGTGCCTCTCTCCTGCACTTGCCAGTTGTCTCCCTGGATGCTACTGGTTGCCACGCTCCAGGTCTGCCTGTTGGGCTTGAACAGTGCCTCCATTATTGGAGAAGCATGTCCTGGCAAGCTCTGAGGGCACATCCTGTCCAACCTGAGGGAGAACACACCCTTGGGAAACAGGTTGTCTTACCTGCTGCAAAAACATCTGCTCCTTTAGCACATCCCATGTACCAGGGGAAAGGCCTCAGAGAGATCCAAGAGCTTCCATTTGGTCTTCAGATCCTGATGGACCAAAGGCTTAGCCTAAGGTAAGCAGGCAAAGAAAGGTGTGGGGAGTTTGAAACCACTCTGAGAGCTAAGATGAAACTTCCACAAATAGATCAGATAATGCTCTGAAGGGAAACAGTTTTTTAATCTTTAGTCAACGAAACTATACTGAGCACCTACTGTGGACTGGAGACTATGTTAGGAGGTGGAGATATGCGGGTGAAATGAGAGAAATTAAGTTCTCTGCCCTCCTGGAGCTTATAGTTTAGTGAAGGAAGCAGATAATAAGAAAACAACTAAATAAGAAGAACATTATAGACTGTGAGGTTCGAGGGAAGAATCAGTGAGATGATAGCAGGTAAGTGTGACAGGAGAACATAGATATGCTGCTTCTTTAGATAAGGTGGTTAGAGAAGGTCACACTGAGAAAGTGAATCTAAACCGAGACCCCAGCCCTAGCAGGTTTGGCTCAGTGGATAGAGTGTAGGCCTTCAGACTGAAGGGTCCCAGGTTTGATACTGGTCAAAGGGCTTGTACCTTGATTGCAGGCTTGATCCCTGGCCCCGGTCAGGGCATCTGTGGGAGGCAACCAATCAAAATCTCTCTCTCACATTGATGTTTCCTTCTCTCTCTGTCTCTCCCCCTCCCTTCCACTCTCTCTAAAAGTCAATGGAAAAATATCCTCGGGTAAGGATTAATAAACTGAGACCTAAAAAATAAGTCAAATATATCAAAATCAAAGGGAACAACATATGCAAAGGCTACAAGACAGAGAGAGGGTGGCACGTGTGAGAACCAGAAGGGCCACCAGTGTGGCTGGAGAATGGAGAGTGAAGGAGAGAACAGAGGCCAGGATGTAAGGGTCCTGCTTAGCTGGAGTTTGGCTTTTATTCTAAGGGCAGCAAGGAAGCCTTTCAAGGTTTGACATAGATGGAAATGATTCTGAACAGACCTCATTGCCTTGGCTGAGACTTCTCTACCCTGAGCAGTTCTCTCTAAATTACTAGGCCCCAGTTTTAAATATGCCCTTCTCTGCCCTCATGCTAAAGGATAACAATTAAGCTTTCAGACATTCAGTGGCCCACGAGATTCCTGAATGAACTTGGCCATGTTAAACCAACTTTCATAAGTTTCCATGTCTCTGTCTGCTTTTAAAGTGTTGGAATTCAGCATTAAAAGCCGCCTCCTGTCTGAGGCCTGACAGAGCAGCAGAGGAGCTCTCAGGAGCATATCACTACCTCACTCACTGCATCTGGAATAAAAATCAGCCAGCTGATCTTTACATTAAAAGTGTAGACCGCCTTTTCTGCCCCCTCTCACTTAGCAACCAACGTTAAGCAACAGTCACTGAACTGGTGAATGACACATTCATCACAAACCTATCTAGGCCTATTTTCATTCTTTACTGAAGCTACAATTAACCCTAATGGAGACTCACCCATCTGTTCCCCGCTGCCCTCCCACCCACCCACCGACAGAGGAAAACCCAACTACTCCTCACCCGTAACCTAGGAAAACAGAAATTGTTTTCTAGGAACACATGGACACATATCCCTTTTGCAGGAAGATCATTTATGTCCTGTTCCTTGTAACATAGGACCATGCCATGGGCATGCACAACAAACAGGTTGACGTCTGGAAGAGATGTAGGGAAGGTACCTGTCCCACTGAAAGAGTGTCTTTCCTAGGTCACTTAAGTGATTCCTGGCTCCTGCTTTCTTTCTTTCTTTTTTTTTTTTTTCATTTGTTCCACAAATATTCATTAAGCAGTTAATATATATGTTATGCAACAATGTTTTTTGATGTAAAGGAATCTTTCCCGGTGTGGTATAGTGGAAAGAGCATGTGTTCTGAAGTCAGAAAATCTGCAGTTTTGATTCTAGGAGGTCTTGTTTGCCTGGAGCAAGTAATTATACTTCCCCAAAATTTGGTATTTCTTTGGCAACCTAAAGGCAGCTCTGAGGATTAAATATAGTCGTGAGCATGAAAGTTCTGTAAATTATAAAGCTCCCCAAATGATAGTTGGTTTTTTGAGGGAATGTATTTGTTTTAAGATGGATATCCTTTTGGTCACTCACAACCTCTAGCCAAGAGAAGGTAACAGAGGTTAAGCCTTACTTGTATATGCCCCATCCAAGGTCCACTAAGTAGCTTTAAACAATGTATTCTGATAGTCATACGTTTTTATAAAGCTTGGAAAATAAAGACATTTTAATAGCAAGAGGTTAAGATCACTGCATCTTCCATCTTCGACTTTCTCACTGTCAATCTTTTCTTATTGAACAGTGAAGAGTGACTTTAGGCATTTTTTGTATCTGGCTAAAGAGAAGTTGAGTTGAGGATACATGAAGTTTGGTTAAGTGGTATATATTTCTATTGTTTGCAGTCACTTCCCTGGTTAGTTAGGTTATTACTAAACCTCCTGGTGTAGCAATGACTTTCAGGAATACTCCTTTCCCTACTATGCTCCATCTGGCACCATAACATAAAGGTGCAGGGCTAAGGGCAAAATTGTGGATATGGAAGTGTCCATCAGTACCTAGCACAAGAAATAGATGGAAATAATGGAGGAGAAATAAGGTTTGAAATCTATAGTCAAAAGCTAGTCTTTAGAAAGTTGTTCTAGTCATCGAATATCTACAGTTGTAAGTGGAAGATTCAGTTTTCATTAACACCTTATTTATTTATTTATTTATTTATTTATTTATTTATTTATTTATTTATTATTTTGGTTAATCTTTACCCAAGAATGCTTTTCCATTGATTTTCAGAGATTGGAAGACAGAGAAACATCATATGATCACATCAATTGGTTGTCTCCCGCATGCACCCTGACCAGGGCCAAGAATTGAGCCCTTGACCTGAATCGAACCCCGGGACCCTTCAGTCCTTGGGCTGATGCTCTATCCACTGAGCCAAACTGGCTAGGGCAGAGGTTGGCAAATTGTGGCTCATGAGCCACATGTGGCTTTTTGGCCCCTTAAGTGTGGCTCTTCCACAAAATACCATGGCCTAGGCTAGTCTATTATGAAGAAGTGGCTTTAGAAGAAGTTTTAAGTTTAAAAAATTTGGCTCTCAAAAAAAATTTCTATCATTGTATTGTTGATATTTGGCTCTGTTGACTGATGAGTTTGCTGACCACTGGGCTAGGGCAACCTTTAATTTAAAATTAACATTTGTACCAAAACCAGTTTGGCTCAGTGGATAGAGCATCAGCCCAAGGACTGAAAGGTCCCAGGTTCAATTCTGGTCAAGGGCAGGTACCTTGGTTGCAGGCACATCTCCAGTAGGGGGCGTGCAAGAGGCAGCTGATGTCTCTCTCTCATCGATGTTTCTGACTTTCTATCCCTTTCCCTCTTCTCTGTAAAAAAAATCAATAAAATATATATATTAAAATAAACATTTGTAACTGTCATAAACATTTATTAACGCATCATATACTTTCTTCTTTTTGATGAAAATCTTACAAAATAGAATTAATCACAATTACTGAGTTTATAGGACATAAGCTTGTAGCAGTATTACCAAGGGCAAGTACATCTCTTGTGAAGTCTCATGTTTATGCATCAGATTAGATCAAATCATCTCTTAACATATCTGATCTTCTTGTGCTGACAAAGTCTGTTTCAATGAAAATGAAACCACATTGCAATAAACACAGCAAAACGGCCTGAAGAAACAAATGTTCCAGTGTCAAAACTTCCACACATATTCATTAATAAATCAGTATTAGTACAAAATTAATTTTATTACATTACGATATAGACCAATATAAGAAGCAATTTAAAGTTGCTCTTCTATGTGCCTTAATTTCAGACTAATTTTATATATTTTTCAGAATTAATGATCACATAAAAATTACCCAAAAACATTATTTGGCATGTTGGGTAGCTAATGAATAAAAACAATATATTTTTTTAATTTGGTGATATTTGTAATACTTGCCAGCATTTTTTTTTACATTTTAAAATTAATATTATTTCTTTCTTTGTTACATAAGTGTTTATTTTGTGCTCTTTATACATACTTAGTTTTGTATTCTTTTTCTTAAGGAGGGCCCCCAAATTGTATAAGCTTCATGTCCATCGAAACCTGGATCCAGCCCAGCTCAGAGTTTGAGCATTGACCTATGAATTAGGAGTTCACAGTTTGATTTCAGGTCAGGGCATACGCCAGGGTTGTGGGCTCGATTGCCAGTGTGGGGCATGCAGGAGGCAGCCAATCAATGATTCTCTCTCATCATTGATGTTTCTATCTCTCTCCCTCTCCTTTTCTCTCTGAAAAAAAAAAAAAATGTATATATATATATATATATATATATATATATATCCTTTATAATAGAAGCCTAATATGCTAAGTGTTGGGTTGGCTGGTCAGCCATTCAACCAATTAAAGTGTAATATGCTAATTACATGCTGAGGCTGTTCAACTGCTCGCTATGATGTGCACTGACCACCATGGGGCAGATGTTCTGACCAGTAGGTTAGCTTGCTGCTGGGGTCCAGACAATCTGAGTGAGATGGGCCGGACAAAGCCTGGAGCCCTCCTTGGCTGGCCAGCTTCCCACATCTTTCCCTGGCCTGATCATGCACTGGTGAGATCCTTTGGCCTGGCCTGCACCTTCTCCCAATCTGGGACCCTTTGAGGAATGTCAGAGAGACAGTTTCAGCTCAATCTCACAGGCCAGGCCAAGGGACCCCACTAGTGCACAAATTCATGCATAGATCTCTAGTATGTATCCTAATAAAAGGGTAATATGCTAATTAGACTAGATGTCTTCCACCAATCATCCGGATGTCATTCCAGACAAAACTACAGTGGTGGGGCTGAGGCAGAAGGAGGGCTGAGGCAGAGGCAGTTAGGGGCGACCAGGCCAGCAGGGGAGAGCAGTTAGGGGTGACCTGGCTGGCAGGGGAGGGAAGTTAGGGGGATCAGGCCTTCAGGGAAGAGCAGTTATGGGCATCAGGCAGGTAGGCAGTGTTGGGGCAGGCATACAGGTGAGCAGTTAGGAACCAGAGGTCCCACATTGAAAGAGAGTGGTGGCCGAAACCAGTTTGGCTCAGTGGATAGAGCATCGGTCTGTGGACTGAAAGGTCCCAGGTTCGATTCCGGTCAAGGGCATGTACCTTGGTTGCGGGCACATCACTAGTAGATGATCGATGTTTCTAACTCTCTATCCCTCTCCCTTCCTCTCTGTAAAAAAATCAATAAAATATATTTGAAAAGAGAGAGAGAGAGAGAGAGAGAGAGAAAGCAAGCAAGCTTGTCCAACTGCTAGTTTAGGCCCAATCCCGCAGGAGATAAATAAGTAAATAGGTATTGATTGATTGATTTGTATGGTGTAAAATTTTTAAACTGGCAGTTGGACATCCCCTGAGGGGTCCAGGATCGGAGAGGATGCAGGTCAGCCTGAGGGATGCCCCCCACCTAGAATATAGATATAGATATAGATATAGTCAGAATTCACTTTGATTCAATGCAAAATATGGTTACCCCACCCTGCTGTAAACATGAGTCCAGTATCCTTGCTCCAATCATTGCTCCACCCTTCACTAAGAGCTCTGAACCCAAGAATGCACATTTCAGATCCTAGGACCTGACACCCAGTACAAGAAGCAAAACATCTCAAAGTCTGCCAATGAAAAGATTCTCATTAATGGGTTCCTGGAAGTTAGGATTAGAATAGGATGCCAAGAGAGAATAAGGAAGGAAGGAAACTGCAGAAGTTATTAAGGCAAATACCTCTCAGATAAAAGCTGTATAGCTCACGGTGAAGATATTAAAAGATTGTTTACACATTGCACCCCACATTAGTATTTCAAGCAAGAATAATTAATCATAGGGAAGTATCTGTGTTGGAGAATGCTTGCTGTCTTTGAAAGTCCATCTCCCCCCCTTACATAGAGTGTAGATTTTAAGCTAAGTTATAGACACTGATCAAGAGATTCCACTTCCCAGTCTCCTTTGCAGCTGGCTGTGGCCACATGACTAAGTTCACCAATGGGCCATGAGCAGGAAAGACCTGTGCCTGTCATTTATTTATTTATTTGTTTGTTTATTTATATGGTGTAAAATTTTTAGACTTAGAATTAGGGAGCTGGACTCAGTTTAGAATGATCCCAATTTTGTTGGCAACATCCAAAACATCATAGTCAGGAGCCAGTCGAACATATGCCTTCTCTCCATGAGGCCTGATCAGGGTGTTGATCTTGACCACATCAATGTCACAGAGCTTCTTCACAGCCGGTTTGATCTGGTGTTTGTTGGCTTTGACATCCACAATGAACACAGGTGTATTGCTGTGTTCTATCTTCGTCATGGCTTACTCGGTAGTCAGAGGGAATTTGATGATGGCATAGTGGTCAAGCTTGTTTCTCCGGGGTGCACTCTTCTGAGAATATTTAGGCTGCCTTCGGAGCCTTAGTGTCTTTGGCCATCGGAAGGTGGGTGATGTGCGGATCTTCCTTTTCGTGTGGGTGTGGATGCCTTTCAGCACCGCTTTCTTTGCCTTCAAAGCTTTTGCTTTGGCTTCAGCTTCTTAGCTTTCGTTGCCATCCTTGTAAAAAAAAGCCTGCCTGTAAAAAAAAGAAATTGTTTCTCTAGACCTTTTTCTTTGCCCCATCTCCCCACCAGCTGGAAAGTGACATCTTACCTTGAAAATCCCAGATGAAAATATTGCACAGAGGCTAGACTTTTCCGTTTTTAGCACACTTAATGTCTCAGTGATTTTTATCACAGTGTTCCCAGACCAAAAGAAATAACTAATAGTTCTACTTATTAAGTAGTTTTATACAAACAACCTAATAAGTATTGAGGTCCCAACAATTAATGCCAAGATTGTGAAGGGTCTGAGATTTTCTCTAAAGTGTAAGCTAATGAGTTAGCCTGCCACAGTTTCATGGGTGTTGACAAAAGACAGGAGACTCCTGGGCCAGAGACGAAGGAATGTATTACTCATGGCAGGAGCAATAGTTAGTGAGTGTCAGCATTTGCTCTGGTTTCCTGAGCCCCAGTTCCCATGGGTGTAGTGAAGAGGGCTGCATGACACCTGCACATGCAGTGGGTTGTGTTATAGGATAGGTAACCTGAATCTCGGTTACCAAGCTTTGGCAACCTGAACCTTTTGTAATGGGCAGTAAACCTGCCTGGTCTTTGCCCTAGAGAGAGACATTATTTCTATTATGATAGGCAGTAAGCAGATTTGCTCTTTGTTCCTGAGAAGGTCACTATCTCAGTCTTCCAAGTCTATTAGCTATACAAACATCCTTGAAAAGATAGTCCGGATCAAAGGCGGTCAGTGTCTCTGCTTACAACATATGCAAAACCATGAGAGAGCTCTATAAATAATCATCTTCTAATATTTAGTGGCCATCTGCAAAAATTATTATGCATAAATTGGAAAAAACATGTTTCACTTTGCTTTTAAATAACTGTCATAATTTGGTAATGGATGTGCATATCGGTTAGGCACTGCACAACAACTCTAACCTTGGAATCAAATTAGATACCACCCACTCATTCTCTGTTTTGCATTCATTTTCTCATAGTACTTATCTTTTAACACAGCAACCACTAAAAGATTAGCTTCACAAAGTTATTATGGCATCAAAAAGGAAGCAGTGCTATCTAATGTTGAAACTCTGAGCTACCTCAAGCTACTAGTTTATGTGGTGTCTGTATATTGAGAATCACTGTTTTCCTCAGACAGTTGACATATCCTATGGGGGCCTCTTGTGTTCACTGAGGATCCCTAGGATAACTTGGTGCATGGTTTGGGAACTGCAGCCCTGAGTACTTAGGGAAGAAGCACTTGATTCTGAATGGCCTTGAATTGTCTTGATAGCTAGACTAAGTAGATTGTTACATCAAAAAAAAATTAACTTCTATCCTCTTTGGTCAAATTGGGGGGGAGGAGAAGAGTTTGCTGCAGTACCAATGGCCTTTATCCTAACTAATAGAATCTCCTATGTAATTTTGACGATATCTTACAAGATAGTATTTGAGAGCATATGTTCTTATATTGTGGAGGGAAAAAAACTGTATTCCAGGTGTTTTTGTTTGTTTGTTTGTTTGTTTGTTTGTTTTTGTCTTTCTAACCTTACTCAGTCATGGCTTTAATCAACATTTATTGAGTCCTTACTATGCCCTGGCACCTTTCAAAATTCAAGCCCACTTCTCTGTTCTTTAGTCTCCTTAGCTTCAGGCTCAGCTCTTGACCCTTGAGCCAAACCTAAACCAACCTCATCCCCATTTAGCAAGAAGGGTCTGGAAATTGCATTGACGCTTTACTCCCTTGGAGTAACTGGTGTGCCCAGTAGCTGGTGTGCTTTTGTTGCTGGCTGGGCTTGGGCCTGGACTCAAAAAGGAGAACTTGGGTGAGCTGAACTGAACCACCTGGATCAATCCTTTCTTGCAATCTGGTTAGGACTAAGAAATCTCAGACCAAAAGCCAATCTGACATATCCAGTAAGACAGAGACTGTATCCAGAAAAAAAAGGGGGAGGGGTGGGGGAAAGGAATGCAAGCAGCAAGGTAGAGAGATGGAGAGTACTTGTTTTCACTGCCTAGTGCTGAGCTGGCTTGATTGCTGTTGGGTTGGTGAGCCCTGTGTGTGACTGAAAATGGAACAGGCTCTGATCCATCAGTGATTGAAGAGAGAAAAGAGAAGAGGGCTGGACTGGTCTTGGGTAGTGTTGAGAAAAGCAGGTCCTGTGACCACTTTCTATTTCTGCAAAGAGAAAGAGTGGGGGAAGGAGGGGGAAAGGGGAGAAAGAGAGAGAGAGAAAGAGATGGGGGGCGGGGCTGGCAGTTTCCAATTCTGCAGCATGGAGAAAAAAGAGAATCCTGAAAGAGTGCCAATTTTTCCACACCCACAATGAGTGACATTTTAATGCACATTGATCGCTAGTGAACTTGGCCCAATAAATGTCCTCGAATTAAGACAATCCATGCCAACTTTTCTTCTTGAGAGAACCTTTGAATTTTGGGATGATGCTCTAATCAACTGAGCTACCCCACCAGGGCTTAAATATTGCTTTTTTTTTTAAATATATATTTTATTGATTTTTTTACAGAGAGGAAGGGAGAGAGATAGAAAGTCAGAAACATCGATGAGGGAGAGAGACATCGATCAGCCGCCTCCTGCACACCCCACAGTGGAGATGTGCCCGCAAGCAAGGTACATGCCCCCGACCGGAATCGAACCTGGGACCTTTCAGTCCACAGGCCGAGGCTCTATCCACTGAGCCAAACCAGTCTCGGCTAAATATTGCTTTTGATTTCACTATTTATCTCTTGCTTTCCATCCAAATCATTTTGGATGGATTGCAGACTCATGTAGATTATTTGAACTCTATAAACCAGTTAAGAGACAGAAAATATAACAACTTTCCCACATGTGGAATAGGAGAACCGGAATTTAGCCTCTGAATAAATCTTGGAACATTAAGAGCTGCTCTGTCCACAAACCATGACCTAGAAAACTCTTCCCACTGGCCTGGGGATGGCGATATGGCAGCTTGCCTTCTGTCTGAGACTTTGGGTATTAAAAATATATATCGCCAAAACCGGTGTAGCTCAGTGGATAGAGCGTCAGCCTGCAGACTGAAGGGTCCCAGATTCGATTCTGGTCAAGGGCATGTACCTTGGTTGCGGGCATACCTCCAGTGGGGGCGTGCGGGAGGCAGCTGATCGATGTCTCTCGCTCTCATCGATGTTTCTAACTTTCTATTTCTCTCCCCTTTCTGTCTGTAAAAAATTAATAAAATATATTTAAATATATATATAAAAAAATCAAAGCCCAGAACTCAGGCTTTATACTGCCTGCATGCTGCAGGAACCCTAAACATGTAAGGTAATGAATTAATATAAAAACTGTCTGGACCATTAAAACATGTAGAAGTCTGATAAAATCAAACAGGAAACTGCTCAGTAGAGACACTTCACTACCCAGAGTTCATGAGAGATTCACAGCAAAAACAGTTTCCACTGACAATAAGTTTACAACCAAAAATTCACACCACATGATTTGATTTGTACCACTCTTACGAAGAGTTGGCAGCCACAACAAACAAGAAGCTCTCTATTTTAGAATTGGAGATAGTCAAATAGCATAAGGATAATGAGAATTTTTTTATATATATTTTATTGATTTTTGACAGAGTGGAAGAGAGAGGGATAGAGAGTTAGAAACATCGGTGAGAGAGAGAGATCGATCAGCTGCCTCCTGCATACCCCCTACTGGGGATGTGCCCACAACCAAGGAACCTGCCCTGGACCGGAATCGAACCTGGGACCTTTCAGTCTGAAGGCCAATGCTCTATTCACTGGGCCAAACCAGTTTTGGCAGATGATAAGAATTTAACTGTTGCTTTTGCATAGCATTTTACATAGCCATGTTATGGGACTGATGTCTCTGCTAACTGGGTTTCTGTGACTTGTAGAGACTCACTGAGTTTATGTAAGTGGGGAAATAAATTACAGCTACCCTTTCAAAACAGGAGCACAGCAGCTATGAATCTGATTAGCTAGGATAACTGAACTCCCTCAAGGTCCCCAGGTTCTCTCTTACAGTCAGAAATAGGGGTTTCAGGATCTCTCTTAGCGTCAGAAACATGGGTTCCAGCCATTTGCTGCATTGTACCTTTCTCCAAACAAATGTGAGGATTGTGATTAGGAAGGAGTCATGATGAGAAAGCAATGGAAGATTTTTCTCTTTGTGTTTCTACATTCTATCAAAGGAAGTGGGGGGTGTATATTCTAAATTCATTCCTTATTTGGTGAAATGAAAAAAAAAATATTTTTTTTCCTGTGACCTGGAAAGAGAATCAAAAAGTATTAGAGATTGATTGCTTGAATGTTATGTGGCTTGAGTGGGGCCCGCGGAGCCAGAATGGTTCTGCTGGAGAGTGAGTAGTTCCTGACAGAGCTGACCAGGCTCTTCCAGAAGTGCCGGCTATTGGGCAGTGTGTTCATCACCCTGAAGTATGATGGCCGAACTAAACCCATTCCAAGGAAGGGTTCAGTGGAGGGCTTTGAGCCCTCAGACAACAAGTGTCTGTTAAGAGCTACTGATGGGAAAAAGATTAGCACAGTGGTGAGATCCAAAAAAGTGAATAAGTTTCAGATGGCTTATTCAAACCTATTGAGAGCAAACATGGATGGGCTGAAGAAGAGGGACAAAAAGAGCAAGAGTAAGAAGCGCAAAGCAGCACAGTGAAGGGCTCCAGATTCTCTGCTTTCACCAACTAACCATCAAATTGCTGTTTTCCCTTTGTTTTTTTACTTTTGGCCACAAAACTAGGTTTCTGGTTCCTCTACATTTGGTTTCATGTGAGATTATGTTCATTTTGGATGGAAGAAGAGCTGTGATGTTTACAGGGTAGTTATAAGAAAGCCAGTTTATTTTAGATCTGGCTAATTGGTCTATGTTGCCTACTTGCATATTCCTGGATTTTAGTTAAAGACTCTGCAGAAATCTGTGTGAAGAACAATGCATCATTAAGCCTTCTATTTATCAGCATTAAAAAAAAGTATTATTTTTATGTGTGCAAGATGTAGTAGGTGAGAAATGTGTGATGAATTTTAATCAAACTGTTTATACATGATCTCAAGAAAAAATTTAAAACACATGTATTGTTAATGAATTTTAAGAATTACTTTGAGAGCACCTGACAACTTAATTCAGAAATGAATATTTATTCCACAATAATTATTTATCCTTCAAGCATAAGCTTACTATTAAATTACTCCATGGTTTCCCACACTGGCGTTAAATGACGAGAATGTTAAGGTGATTATACATGTTGCTGCTGAAATGTTTACGACCCAACTACAGGAGAAGACTTTTAACTTTTCTTCATTAACTGGAGGTAGCTTAAACACATTTGTCTAGTTTTTCAATGACAGAAACTTGAAAACGATTAGGCTTGGCAGGCAAAGCAGATGGCCTTGGAATTGGTCCAAGGTAATGGTTCAGTTGTGGGATCAGAAGGACCAACTTGTTTTTCAGGTTCTGTACCACCCTGTCCATCCCCTCTTGCCCAAGATCCTGGGGTCATTTACACTACGTCTCTGCCTTAGCAGCCCCATCCTCCTGAGCATTTGGAGGTTTACTGAATCTGTTTTCTCTGTAAAATAAATACATTCATTATTGTAAATATATATTTTTTAAATAAGATACATTTTTAAAATAACTTTTTCATTGGAAAATACAGGGGCGGGCAAAAATTGGTTAATAACAATAAATAATACAAGAATAAACTATTTCATGTACTCATAACTCTAAACATACTTTTGCCCACCCCTGCATTTTATTAGTGTGCTGAAAGTACTATAAACTTAAACTGTTGTGTTTGTTTTTTGAGGCAAGTATTTGTTTTAAAAATAGGTTGCTGCTAAATGTTCATCTTAGGGAACAAGTAAAAAATCGTTGTTAAATTAACTTAGTGGGATACTAATACACACAAAGAAAAGATAAGGACACTTAATTTACAAATATAAAAACCTCTCTGAGATATATTATAAAACAAAACAAAAGCAAGTCACAAGATCTGTGTGTATAACAATGGAATATTAAGTACCAATGAGAATGAATGAATTACAACTACAGTGGTACCTTGAGATACGAGTTTAATTCGTTCCGTAACCTTGAGGCGCTCGAGTCGCGATAAACTGGTGGGTCCTGTGCAGCCTGCCGATCCTCGCGATTACTGCTATCTCAAATGTTGCTCGTATTTCAAAGCAAAAATCACTCACTCAGCGGCTCGTATCTCAAAAATCTCGTATGTTAGGGCACTCGTATCTCGAGGTACCACTGTACATCTGTTCATATGAAAGAGTCACACAGCCAAAATGTTGAGGGAAAGAAGCGAACATGGACATATTAAATCTTCCACCTATGAAAGGTATACAGACTGTAAAAGTAACCCATGCTATTAAGAGTCAGGGTTCCACCTGGGAGAATCCAAGATGGAGGCATAGCTAAACACCTACACTGCTGCCTCGCACAACAATTTCAAAACTACAACTAAAAGACAGAACGGACATCATCCAGAACCACAGGAAAGCTGGCTGAGTGGAAATTCTACAACTAGAAGGAAAGAGAGGGACTCACAGAGACCCAGAGGAGCTGCATAAAGCTGAGGTACGGAGAAGCAAGTGTGCAGAGACTGGGTGCCAGAGAACCTGGCTGGCTTTCTCTGGCGGGAGGGAGACAGAGACTCTCAAAGGCATTGAACCCCTTATCCTACGACACTAAACCCCAGATCCAGCCGAAACTCATACGGGGGGAGTTTGGACTGTGAAAAGGGAGAAGTGCACAGAAATTTAGGGGAGTCGCAAAAGATCAGAAGTCTGGTGGTGTGCACGCCACTGTGCACAGAGGACCAACTGCTGATTGTGCCGCTGGCTTTCATGAGTGGGCGGGAGACAGACCCTCCCAATTGTGCCATTTCTAACTCCACTAAACCCCAGGTTCGGGCAAAACCCTGGGGACCCAGACTCATATGGTCCTGGAGTGCAGGGGAGCCAGAGTGAGACTCAGGGGCCGTGGAGGGTGGGGCCGACTGGAAAGCAAGGCGGTCCCTGAAGCCCTGAGACTCCACCCATCCCAAGCTCAACAGAGAGGCTTTTTCAGCTTTCCAAGTCTGATATCATAAGGCTGAATCTAACACAGAAGTTTTCCCGGCATAGTGAAAATGTCAAGACAAGGGAAGGGATCACAAACAAAAGAAATGGAGGAAAACAAACGACTGGATATAGAGTTCAAAACCACACTTATAAGGTTTTTCAAAAATATCCTAAAAAAGTTGGATAAAGTTAGCGAGTCCCAAGAGGAGGTGAAAAAGAACCAACTAGAATTTAAACATATACTGACTGAAATAAAAAAATATTATTCAGAGACCTAACAGCAGACTAGAGGAAGGCAAGATCAAGTCAAAAATTTGAAATATAAAGAATCAGAAAACAACTGGAAAAGCAAGAAGAGAGAAGAATCCAAAAATGTGAAGATAATGTAAGGAGCCTCTGGGACAGCTTCAAGTGTACCAACATCAGAATTGTGGTGGTGCCAGAGGAAGAGAGAGAACAAGAAAACCTATTTAAAGAAATAATGACTGAAAACTTATTTAAAGAAATAATGACTGAAAACTTCCCACATCTGGTAAAAGAAATAGACTGACAAGTCCAGGAAGTACACAGAACCCCATATAAAAGGAATCCAAAGAGGACTACACCAAGACACATCATAATTAAAATACCAAGAGCAAAAGACCGAGAGAGAATATTAAAAGCAACAAGAAAAAAAACAGTTTATTACCTACAAGGGAGCACCCATACGACTGTCAGCTGATTTCTCAACAGAAACGATGCAGGCCAGACGGGAGTGGCAAGAAATATTCAACGTGATGAATAGCAAGAACCTACAACCAAGAATAATCTATCCAGCAAAGCTAACATTCAGAATTGAAGGGCAGATAAAGAGCTTCACAGATAAGAAAAAGCTAAAGGAGTTCATCAACTCCAAACCAGTATTATATGAAATGCTGAAAGGTACTCTTTTAGAAGAGGAAGAAGAAAAAGGTAAAAAACAAAAAATTATGAACAACAAATACGTATCTATCAACAAGTGAATCTAAAAATTAAGGGGATTAAAAATTTGATCAACAGAATAAACTGGTGAATATAATAGAATCAGGAGCACAGAAAGGCAGTGGACTGATAATTCTCAAGGGGAAAGGGGTGAGGGGGGTGCAGGGAGAGACTGGACAAAAATCATACACCTATGGATGAGGTCAACGGGACGGAGGTAAGGGTAGAGGGAAGGGTGGGAGCCGGGTCGAGGGGAGCTATGGAGGGGAAAAAAGAGAAACAAATGTAAAAATCTGAATAATAAAGATTTAATAAAATAAAAAAAAGAGTCAGGGTTCCCCCATGTAGAGAAAGTAAAAAGACAGAAACAGTATGTTGTCAGAAGAGTGGGGACCCTTGAGGGATGTGTGACTAAAATGGACCCCGAGGGTACCCTGGGGTTCAGGTAACATTGTTTCTTGATTTGAGCATTGGTGGTAGAAATGTCTTCTGCGTGTGACAATTCACTGAAGTGTGCACTTTTTAATAGATGTTATATTTCAATTAAACTTTTTTTTAATGCACATAGGATGCTACCGTTTGTGAGCATCTCTGGAAGTATAAGAAGAAATAAATCACCTCTCTGTTTCCTGTCAACCAGCCAACTGTATAGTAGGGAGAGAGATGGGGTGGCTGGAGGACAGAACAGGAGGAAATTTTCGCATCATACTCTTTTGTACTCTGTGACTTTTGAATCATTTGAATGTATCACCTATTCAAAATATTAACCATTTTCTGATAGTATTTTTAAATTTCTTATCCAAGGAGTGAAGATATTTTTCCATTGATTTTTTTTTAACAGAAAGTAAAATGGGGGGAGGAGAGAGAGGAAAGAGAGAGAGGGAGAGGAGAAACATCAATGTGAAAGAGACACATCAATTGGTTGCTCCCACACACACCTGATCGGGGGTAGGATTGAACCTCCAACCCAGGAACGTGCCCTTGACTGGGAATCAAACCCATGACCCTGAGGTGCACAGACTGGCCCTCTAACCACTGAGCTGCCAGCCAGGGACCTGATAGTGTTTTTAAAAATTATTTTTAAGAGTAATTTTCCATTGAACATGCTGCCCAGTGCAATCATGTTTTTATAAATATTTTATTTAGAAATTTTCTAGAGCATCCAGAAGTGCATCGTCATAAACTGTAGCTTTGGGTACTTTTATGTACAAACTGCTGCACTGTGAGGTAACCGTTCCCCAGATGAAGAACACACTACAGTAGAAATTGTCAACATAAAAAAGATTTTTACAGCAGAGTCTTCAGCACCTTGTTGAAGGTGAGGAAGAGAATATTTTAGACAATGAAGACTGTTACAAAAAGCTGAAGAACAATTGGGATGCAGTTTGTAATGGAATTACATAGAAGGAATAAATGGTGATGGAAAAATAAAATATAAAATAAATAAAAATTTAAAAAGACAAGATGCTACCCCAAAAAAATACTCAGTTGGCAGACAGTGACAGCAAATACCACCGCACTCCATATACTATGTTTCAGTGATTTTGATGTGTACATTTTCCATGTTTTAATGACTCACTATGTCTTATTATCACTGTTGACCAGATAGTGGGTGTGAAATTGTCATTGTCTCCACATGCATATCAATAATTGAAGAATGAATGTCACTAGATTGGAAGGAGGTCCTGAAGATAGTAGTTGACCATTCTTTTTAAAAATACATTGTTGCCTCTTCAGCCGGCATGGCTCAGTGGTTGAACATCAACCTCTGAACCAGGAGATCACGGTTCAATTCCCGGTCAGGGCACATGCCTGGGTTGTGGGCTCGATCCCCGATGTGGGGTGTGCACAAGGCAGCCAATCAGTGATTCTCTATCAATGTTAATGTTTCTATCTCTTTCCCTTCCTCTCTGAAATAAAGGGGAAAAAAAGATTAAAAAATGCATTGTTGGTGGTCTTAATGGCACAGAGAGGGATACTGTATCAAAAAACCTGAGTGTGACTGAGCCAGACTGAGTGTGAACTTTTTAGATGAATTTAAATTAGTTTTTCATGTATTCCTTATAATGTCTAAAGAAGAGCTATAATAAAACTCTTTAACTAAATTAAAAAATTTTTAAAGAATTTTATTTTATGTCCTCTAAAAAGAAAAGCTTGTCCTGCTCCCCATATGCATTTGAACCTATTGGTAACCTTGGCAGACAAGTTCTATGCATGTGTGTATGAATGCCTGTGAAGCATGGTATTTCCAAGCCCCTAGCATTATCAAGGTCACTACATGCTGTGGGTGCTGGTGGGATGGTGCACCTAATCTCCATGACTTCCCAGGAACCTCTCAGAGAGAATTCTCTTTGAAGGGGGAGGAAACCAGACTGAACATGTTTGTGCAGACAAGAGACATGATCTCAAGTAGAGCTGGGTGGCTCAGCCCAGGATCCCCATAAGTCATGTTTGAGTCCTATGGGGGCAACAAAAAGAGATTTCATTAGAGACCATTCACCCAGCTGAAACAAAACAAAACTCTTGTGGGACCACGGAGAGAATATAAGTAACTATTTATATTAGTTTCCTGAAGCTGCCGTAAAAAATTACCACAAACTGGGTAGCTTAACACCACAAAAGTTTCTTGTCTCACAGTTCCGGAGGCCAGAGGTCTGAATCAAGATGTCAGCAGGACTTCATGCTCTCTGGAGGCCCTGGGGGATGGGGGTGGGGGTGGGATACATTCCTCGTCTCTTCCATCTTCTGAAGGCTGCCCCAGTATTTCTGGGTTTGTGGCCACATCATTCCAAATCTATCTTCATGTTGCCTTCTCCTCTCTATGTCTGGGTGCTCTCCTCTTTGTCTGTCTTATAAGGAAAGATATGATTGCATTCAGGACCCACTAAGATGGAGCAAGCTGAGCATCTTCTCTCCATATCCTTAACTTGATCACATCTGCGAAGACTTTTTCCCCAATAAGGTAACATTCACAGATTCCAGGGATTTGATCTGGATATATTTTGGAGGGCCTTTTTTTGGGCTACCATATGATCCTAATAACAGAGCAAAATCCAAGGCAGGGGGGGTGGGGGTGGGGGTAGGAGGTTCCCTCTGCCTACTTGGCCCTGTACTTCAGCAGCATAGGGTAACAGTGCAGGACTCTGGCAGCAGAACACAGGGATGGAACATTGCAATTGAACTGACTTAACTATAAGGACCCCAGGAAACTCCCTGTGGGCATCCAAATTATTTAAGATGAGGAGCATGGAGGACTTTGCAGGGAGGAGGATCCTTCATCAGCAGGAGGTGGCAAAAATCCTCTATCACCTCTTTGAACAGCTTTGTATGTGACAAGATCAGTACACAAAGCCGGGGACTGGCTCAGAGGAGGTACGAAGAGACACTGTGCCTCTACTACAGCTGTCAGTCGGACAGGTAAACCATTCCCGGGGCCCATGCCGGCCTGGGTGTTGCAGCATGTTCTGCCTCAGGGGCAACAGCCAGCCTATTGCTTGTCAAGGCTTCAGCATCCAACTCCAGGCCCCTAGATCCCTCAGGCTGGTGCTGGGACTGGTTTGTATGATCCAGGCTCAGTCTGGGGCCAGTTTCAAAGGTCATCCCTGTGGTTTCTCAAAGTAGCATGGGCTCTGGGAAACAGGGGTGGAAATAAAGGCAGAACCCTGACAGTTGAGGTCATGCAGTAGGTACATACTGAGGCGTGGTCCAGCAGACTTCCTGTACCAAGGCCATGCAGGTAGCCTCAGCATTTCAGTCTGAGAGCTAAGGCCAGGGACAGAACGCAGGCAGGGCTAGATGGGACCTGGGCATTGTTAAACACTTAGTGGAGTATCTGTGGGCAAGTCCTGAGACCTCTTAAGTGGAACCTGAGTTTTGTTTCGCTTTGTTTTTAATAAAGTACAAGTTCTGTCATTGTCTTTTTCCCTGCTGGCCTTCCTTACTAACCTACTGCCTGATAAAACCCAACACACCTCCCCAAACACTCAAGTAGCTGGGAGGTTCTAGCCACCTCAGCCATTCTGCTGCCCTGTTAGTGTGAAGCTCCTGATCAGGCCATGGTTGGGAGTGGGGACAGAGTGAAGTCTGGTATCTCTGGAGCGTTGGGCGTGGCATTGAAGTTGGAGAGACCATTGCAACGGAAAGCCTGGGGTGTGGTGGAACTGTCAGGGTAAGACAGGGAGGCGGACAGGTTTATTGCAAAGAGCTAGGTTTTATTTTCTGGGAGCCTGTTCAGCACTTCACCTGCTGAACCTGAGCTTCTTTTTTCATTTTTAAATATGATTGTTTGTTTTGGGCTCCCGCTTCCTGAAGTATCAGTTTCTGTCAGACCAGTTTGTTAAAAAAGCACTTTGAGCAAATACCAGAGGCCAGGATGAAAGTTAAATAGGGAGACAAAAAAAAAAGTTTTGCTTTTACATAACTTGGAATTCATTCCTACTCAGGGTTAAACAAAGTTCTCTTCAGAATCAAGAATGCCCATTGGCCAGAAGGAGTTTCTGACCTGGCAGAGGAAGGGCAATTGCCTTACAGTTGGAGACACCACCATTTGATTACAACTATGGGCTTTAACACACCAAGAAAGAAAATAGAAAAGAGTTGTTTGTGCCTTTTGTTATACTCTGGTTATCTTTTGAAAATTTATATAGAAAATTTCTACACTGATTTCTAGTCACAGTGTAATAAGTGAGCTCAATGAAAGACCCTTCCCAGAAAGTTTTATAAAGCTCGGCCCCTGCAGGGCCAGGACTAGGGTGAGGAAAATAAGGGATGCCACCAAGCTCAGCAATCAACATTAATAATATGTTGTCCTAGCCAGTTTGGCTCAGTGGATAGAGGTCACCGTGCAGACTGAAGGTTTCTGGGTTCCATTCTAGTCAAGGGCACATACCTCAGTTGCAGGCTCTTCCCTGGCCTGCCCAGGCCCTGGTCAGGTTGAGTACAAAAGGCAACCAATGGATGTGTTTCTCTTACACTGATGCTTCTCTCTGTCTTTCCCTATCTCTTCCACTCTCTCTGAAAATCAATGGGAAAAATATCCTATGGTGAGGATTTTTTTTAAAAAGATTGATAATATGTTGATGCCATATTTTAACAGATTAGAATTAATGTAAAAATCCATAATAAACAAATTATCAAAAAATTAATATATTTTTATTGATTTCAGAGAGGAATGGAGAGGGACAGAGAGATAGAAATATCAATGAAAAGAGAAAATTATCCATTAGCTGCCTACTGTACACCTCAGACTGGGGATAGAGACCACAACCTGGGCATATGCCCTGACCAGAAATCTAACTGTGACCTCCTGGTTCATAGGTTGACGCACTGAGCCATACCAGCTGCACCAAATTATCAAAATTCTTCTCTGAGATTCCAAGCCCCTGCATTTGCTTCCAGTGGGGCGGGCTAAGACCACTTCTCTAAGTAAGAGATGGGGAGAAATTTATAGGTAACAAGTGCTATGATGCCCTCATCACTCACTACCTTGCTGAAAATGAGCCCATTCTTCTGTCTACACCACACATAAACATCATAGTCTTTTCGAAAGATGATTTTGAAACAAATGGATATCCACATGCAAATAATTAAATTGGACCCCAACATCACTCTATGTAAATATTAATTCAAAATTGATCAAAGGCCTAAATATAAGAGCTAAAACTATAACTCTTTTTAAAAAAAACAAATGCAAATCTTTTTTTATTGTTTAAAGTTTTCCCTGATTGACCCCCCACCCAGCCATTCCCACCCCCGAGGACAAGCCCCCACCTCCCCAGTGTCTATGTCCATTCGTTATGCTAATATGCAGGCATACAAGTCCTTTAGTTGATCTCTAACTGCAAATCTTCTTAGTAATGATTTCTATACCTGGTGCCAAAAAAACACAAATGACAAAAACAAAAAGATTAATTGGACTTCCTAACTTTAGATTTGGCAATGGCTTCTCATATATGGCCTCCAAAAAACACAAATGACAAAAGAAAAAGTAGATAAATTAAGAACTCTTTTCATGAGTCAAAGAACAATGTCACTAAAGTGAAAAGAAAACCCACAGAAGAGAGAAAATATTTGCAAATCATGTATCTGATAAGGGACTTGTATCTAGAATATATAAAGAATTTTTACAACTCAACAACAGCAAAAGGCAAATATCTCTATTTAAAAACAGGCAAATAATTTGAATAGCTATTTTTCCAAAGAAGATACACAAATGGCCAACAAGCACGTGAAAATATGCTCAACATCATTTGTCATTAGGGAAATGCAAATCTAAACCACAATAAGATACCAGGTCACACCCATTAGGATGACCATTATCTAAGAGACAATACCAAATATTGTCTCCCTCCAATTGCCTTCCTCCAAGTATCTCCTTCTTTGAAACATGTACGTTCCAAACTCTAAAGGCTCTATGCTTCCTTAGGAAAACTCAGGCTTTCACTACAAGGAGGAAGCTCATTCCTGGTGTGGTTTATTCCTCCAGTGCATAAAAACTTCCAGTCTCGAAACACACTTTGTAGTGGATGCTGCCATGTGCCACTAGGCCCCCTCCTGGAATGAAGAACTTTGTCTCCCAGCTGCTGGAAATGTGGCCAGGAGATTGCTCTCAAATGTTGTCCTTCTTTGGGACTGCCTTTGGTAATAAAAACTGCCTTGCCCAGACTCAACCTCTTGCAAAGGGTAGGCCACATTCAATGCCTGACCAAAACAGGAGCGTAAAGGACAAAACCTCATTCCAATTTGGGGCAACTCTGCAGGACCATTTCAGATCCAGATCTCCCTATGGAGGTGGTTGAAGACTTTTGCTGGGTCTGCATCATCATTCAACTTCTCCCTTCATTCAATCCTGCTTTCTCTACGTCCCTTTCATAGGTATTAGTCCCAAGAGCATTGTGATCACACACACACACACACACACACACACACACACACACACACACAGCTTTAACATGTGCCCAGTTAAACTGATAACATTTACATCTTTGCAAAACATCAAGGGCCATTAAGGGGTACGGAGCTGGAGCCGCTAGCTCCACACAGTCAAACGGGACCAAGATTCTTATACTGGTTCCTTTACCAGTGACTACATTAAATTAAACTGATAACATTTATAATCAGTGGCCGGCAAACTCATTAGTCAACAGAGCCAAATATCAACAGTACAACAATTGAAATTTCTTTTGAGAGCCAAATTTTTCAAACTTAAACTTCTTCTAATGCCACTTCTTCAAAATAGACTCGCCCAGGCTGTGGTATTTTGTGGAAGAGCACACTCAAAAGACCAAAGAATCCCATGTGGCTCATGAGTCGCAGTTTGCAGACCATGGACCTATACTACAATGGAAGCATTTCTCTTTCAACAGCTCTTCTCATCTAGGTCTTCACTATCAGGAGAGAAACACTTTCCTCATTCTTTGGGAAAGAAATCTGTCCTCATCTGTAAAGGGGAATAAATAATCTTCAAGCGTTTGCAGATGCAGCGAGTGTGTGTGTGTGAGGCATGCAGAGCCGTGCCCAGTCTGTGGTGAGTGCTGTGCTCACCTGAATAACCAAGCAATGAGAGTATTTCTGAATAGCAGCTCCCTTTGTTGCCCCACAACGACGCCATGCCCAGACTTAATGGTTAAGGTTCTGCAGTTTCTCTTTGTGGGAGGAGGGTTGCCAATTCTTTCATCTTCATTTTAAGAGGTTTACCTGCATGTGTGGGAGGGGCTCGTTCCCATAAATGTATCAGAACACTCTCTGTGCTCATATAATAATGCTCATTACATTCTCCCATGATGGGACCTATTGCAACACCATCGTAGAGGATTTGGCCTTGCAAATCTTCAAAAGATATATGATGTTTCTTAAGCTTATTTGTTCATGAAATCCACTCCCTTCCATTGTTTTTCAGTCATGCCTCAGTATTATTTCTTGAGTCGTGTTCTGTGGAATACATTTTTGGAAACTCTAATTTCTTCACGATGGTTATATTGATTTAGGAGGATATTTTACCCAAACAACAGCAGACTAGAAGTTAACTGGAGCTGATGGCCAGTTCGTAACGTGACACTAATAGTCATAACTACTCTTTATTGAGCATCTGTCAGGTGCCAAGCATTGTCTTGAGAGCTTTACAAGCATCACTTCATTTAACTTTCTTAACAGTCCTCTTAGAGATGGTGTTTTACAGAGTAGGACATTTAGAAGCAAAAGCATAAAAGAGCTTGCCCACGGTAACAACACAAGTAGTAGAGCCAAGATTCAAATCCAGGTTTGTCTGACTTGAAAGCCCATGAATTTTTGTTTCTGGTTTGAATACAGTGGTATAAAGGTAGCATTTCTCTTCTTCTCTGCACTGAAATCAGCCCAAAACAACCAAGACAGAGAAACAAATACTCAAAATTATTTTTCCTATATGTTATATGTTATTGGAGGACCAGTGCACAACATTGGTGCACTGGGGGGATGGAGGTCCCTCAGCTCGGCCTGCAACCTTTCGCAGACCAGGAGCCCTCAAGGGATGTCTGACTGAAGGATTAGCACTGCCGTGGCTCCTGCCCAGCAGCTTCGCCAGCCAACGCAGCTTTGCCAGCTGCCAGCCCAGCTTGTGGCTGAGCAGCACTTCCCCTGCGAGAGTGCACTGACCATCAGGGGGCAGCTCCTGCACTGAGCATCTGCCCCCTGGTGGTCAGTGCATATCATAGCAACCAGTTATTCTGACGTTTGGTCAATTTGCTTAGTACTCTTTTATTATATAGGATGTTATATATGTTGTATGTCATTTATCTCTTAATGTTACATGTCAATTATATCACGATAAAATTAGAAAAATAAAGTAGTTGTTCATTTAAAAAAACAAAAGGAACCAGTTGCAATTCTTGAAGCCAAGGTGCAAAACCTAACTCCCTTGCTTGCAATATTGGGGCAAGAGTGCATCTACTGGTGCCAAGAATTTCCCTATTCTCTGTTTGGTATTAAAAGACAAAAGTTTCTTTAGCCATATCTAAAGAAACTACCTCTGTGGCAGCACAGAATAGTCTTTGGGTTGTAAAAACTTCACAGCTGCTTATCTTTACTGCTTAGGGAGAAGCAAAACCTAAAGAAGTTCATTTAAAACCCAAATTAAGAGAAATTCCAGCAGGCCTAATGCTTTCCTCACACAAACCTGTAAATAGCTCATCAAGGAAAAATTCATCTCCTTCAATGATGAACAATCTAAAAGAAATGAGCACGGAAAGCCATACAAAGCTGCCTGGCTGGTGTAGTTCAGTGCTTGAGCATCAACCTATAAACCGGGAGGTCACAGTTCGATTCCTGATGAGGGCATGTGCTTAGGTTGCAGGCTCGATCCTGAAGATGGGGCATTCAGAAGGCAGACAACCAATGATTCCCTCTCATCATCGATGTTTCTACCTCTCTCTCCCTCTCCCTTCCTCTCTGAAATTAATAACAATATATATTTTTAAAAACTATACAAATCTACTATAAGAGAAAAAGGTGAAAAAGAGCAGGAAATCAAATGATAAAAAAGCATACACACTGGAATAATGTTGCTATGAAACAGATAATAATTTTTTACCTTGAATTTTAAAAACGTAATGAAGCCATTCTTCTATGAAACCGGAACACAAAGCAAATAGGACTAAAACTCAGGAAGGATGCAGTGAGATGATGGATGAAATGAGCTGGCGGAGATCAGATGTCAGTGCAAGCCTGGAGACAAAGCTCATGCATTCATCTGCATACAGTACTAGTAAAACACAACACAGGTGATGCAAACAGAAGGAGAAATTTGAACATAAATACCACCAGAACATGATTAGAGGGGAAATTGTGGGCTAGATGAGGTCATCTCTAAAAGTCCCAGGTGGTCTGCTATAGTTTTTGGTCCAGCTTTAGAGCTAACTCTGACTACAACATTCAACAGATACCATGTATTCAGAGAGCTCAAAGTTAAAAACAATGGAATGTATCAAAGTCTCTCTTACAGATTGTCAACTTATTGCATGGGGAATTTAATTTAAGGGAATCATGCCAAAGAATGATTACTATGGGTAAATAATTTAGGAATCCTTAAATCCCTTTACACAGAAACACAAATGCGCACTCCTAGGTAGGTAGGTAGATAGATGATAGACACTCACACATATAAATATATACTGTAAACTAAATGTATAGGCCTAGGCCTTTTCTATCAGAGACTACAAACAATGCCATATTTCCCTCTCACAGCCAAATTACATTAGCTTAAGCCCTCATTTAGCTTATCTTTGGAGAAGCTAGGTTTATTGTTGTTGTTGTTGTTGTTGCTGTTGTTAACTATGTATTCTATACCAAGTATCACTGGAAATTTCTGGGAAATGTTTATTAGCTTCCAAATCCATTTCAGTTGGTCCATGTCTTCTCAGTAGTGATCACCCCAGCTCAGCACCATCCTGGGCTACTGTTTGCTCTGCCATATCTCTCACCTGGAGGCTCCTAAAATGCCCTCTCTCTCTGGTTACTGCTGCTTTCCTTTGTAGTGCTTCATCCCAACCAGGCATAAGCCCTCTTCCCTTATTTCTACAGAGGTAGCTAGAACCAGGTTGTGAAGTTTAACAAAGACTTTCTAAAAGCTGGTGGTTAACATGAAGGAACTGTAACACAGGCCTGGAAATGCCACAGGTTTGGGGACATTCCACAGTAGTCCTTTGTGGAACTCTAGCCTGCAATCATGTAGTGAGGCTCCTATACTTCACTTCTCTGCTGACCCCACAAGGGAGTCTTTATATACATCTTCTCTTTCAAGAGTCCAGGCCCCAGTAAAAGAAGGAATTGCCTAATAACAGCAGTGTGAAACCCCTTCCCAGCAGCCTTGTCTCATTTCCAGGACCTATCTTTTACCAGAATGATTGACAGCAGAAATGTCCCATTCCCAACAACAGGGAGAGGTAACCTTGCTCTAACCGAGCCTCACCAGAGGTCCTGGCAATTCACTATTCTGTAGGATTCTAGTCTAGCACCAGGTCAAGCATCATAAACTCAATCCAGTTTACTTTTTAGATGTCATTGTATTCCAGAGAACAACCCTCCAGCTACTTTCAGTCTTGTGTCTTGATCTCCTATGAGCAACTATTTGCAAAGCAATATAAATATATACATTTTCCAAAAATAAGAAATAGTATGTCTATACTTTATAATGTGTATACTTTACACACACTTTTCAGGTCAGTTTAGCTCCTTGGACCATGCATACCAAACATCCACTCTAGAAGATGGTGTGGTATCCAGTCTCTGAAGATAGCCCTCTCCCTCCATGAACTTTATCTCTTGGTATTAAGCCCTTCAGTAGTTCTCTCTAACACAAAATCTGGGTTACTCTCATGACTCATGATTCAATAATCCAATAGATTGTGGCAGAAGTGACATTGTGCCAGTTCTAGGCCTAAACCTAAAAAAGTCATTGCAGCTTCTACTTTTGAACTTTTGGGAGCCCTGAGCTTCCATTGAAGAAGTCAGACCACATATGGGAGAGGTCATGTAGACAGCGATCCCAGCCTTCCAGCCATCCCTGCTCCAAACATATGTGAATGATGCCATTCTGAGGGTTCCAGCCAGGCCACTCTTTGACTACAGCTGCTTGGAGTCCCTTGTTATGCAACTATAGATAGCTGAAACAGAGCCTGTGTCTTCCATGAAATTCAAAGGAAAAAAAAAAAATCTAACCCAGAGGCAACTGTCTTGCTTTCATCTCTTATCTACTTAAAGTTGCAAAATTGTTTCTCTTTCCATATTTCAAATATGTTAGGGCCAGTTTAGGTTAAGGTTCCAGTTTAAAGTATCATTGCTTTCTTAACCCCTTAGCAGACTTTGTATAGCTCAGAGCCTGCGCAGGAGAGCATGGCCCTGAAACTAGGGCACAGGGAAATCTCTTTCCTCCTTCTGTGCTTAACTCCAAAGGTCATGGCCTTTCTCTGTTACAGTAAGAGAAGCCTTCTTAGGAAAGAGCATGTACTACATTAAAAGTTTTGCAAGTATACTTACAAATAATATTCATAATGTAGAGCATGGTGACTATATTAATAATAGTGTGTTGCATATTTGCAATTTGCTAAGAGAGTAGATTTTAAAAGTTCTTATCACAAGAAAAAAATTTTGTAATATGGTGATGGATGTTAACTAACCTTATTGTGATGATCATTTAGCAATCTTACAAATATCGAAATATTTTATTGTATTCCTGAAACTAACATAACATATGTCAATTATACCTCATTTTTTTAAAAAGGAATCAATGCAATAACATATAAGATATCCCACCTCACTAATAAAGTATGCATATTAAAATATGGAGACCATTTTTCACATAATACATTGGCAGAGATCCAAAAGGCA
Source organism: Lasiurus cinereus (assembly GCA_011751065.1). Classification (NCBI taxonomy): domain Eukaryota; kingdom Metazoa; phylum Chordata; class Mammalia; order Chiroptera; family Vespertilionidae; genus Lasiurus; species Lasiurus cinereus. The sequence goes on from JAAGEH010002528.1 coordinate 27,524,725, forward strand.
GATGATACTTGGTGCTGGTGAGGAAAACAGGCCATATATACTGTGGATGGATTTTTTTAAAACTTTCGCAAATATTAAAAAAAGAAAGAATAGAAACACACATATCAATATATTAAGCTAGAGCCCAGCTGGTATGACTCAGCAACTGAGTGTTGACTCTTGAACCGGGAGGTCATGGTTTGATTCCAGTCAGGATACATGACAATAGGGGTCGTGCAGAAGGCAGCCTATCAATTATTCTCATCATTGATGTATCTATCCCTGTCACTCTCTCCCTTCCTCTCTCTGAAATCAATAAAAAATATTTTAAAATATTAAGCTAGAGATATTGGTGTGAAATAAAATGTAAATGCAGCAGAATGGAGTATACCGTTTCTCCAAAAATAAGACAGTGTCTTATATTAATTTTTGCTCCCAAAGATGTGCTAGGTCTTTTTTTTTTATTAAATCTTTATTATTCAGATTATTACATTTGTTTCTCTTTTTTCCCCTCCATAGCTCCCCTCGACCTGGCTCCCACCCTTCCTTCTACCCTTACCTCCCTCCCATTGACCTCATCCATAGGTGTATGATTTTTGTCCAGTCTCTCCCTGTACACCCCTCACCCCTTTCCCCCTGAGAATTATCAGTCCACTCTCTTTCAGTACTCCTGATTCTATTATATTCACCAGTTTATTCTGTTGATCAAATTTTTAATCCCCTTAATTTTTAGATTCACTTGTTGATAGATACGATTTTGTTGTTCATAATTTTTTATCTTTTACCTTTTTCTTCTTCCTCTTCTAAAAGAGTACCTTTCAGCATTTCATATAATACTGGTTTGGAGTTGATGAACTCCTTTAGCTTTTTCTTATCTGTGAAGCTCTTTATCTGCCCTTCAATTCTGAATGATAGCTTAGCTGGATAGAGTATTCTTGGTTGTAGGTTCTTGCTATTCATCACGTTGAATATTTCTTGCCACTCCTGTCTGGCCTGCATTGTTTCTGTTGAGAAATCAGCTGACAGTCGTATGGGTGCTCCCTTGTAGGTAATAAACTGTTTTTTTTGTTGTTGCTTTTAATATTCTCTCTTTGTCTTTTGCTCTTGGTATTTTAATTATGATGTGTCTTGGTGTAGTCCTCTTTGGATTCCTTTTATATGGGGTTCTGTGTGCTTCCTGGACTTGTCAGTCTATTTCTTTTACCAGATGTGGGAAGTTTTCAGTATCTTGCTCTCTCTCTTCCTCTGGCACCCCCACAATTCTGATGTTGGTATGCTTGAAGCTGTCCCAGAGGCTCCTTACATTATCTTCACATTTTTGGATTCTTCTCTCTTCTTGCTTTTCCAGTTGAGTGTTTTCTGATTCTTTATATTTCAAATTTTTGACTTGATTCTTGCCTTCCTCTAGTCTGCTGTTAGGTTTCTGAATAATATTTTTTATTTCAGTCAGTGTATGTTTAAATTTTAGTTGGTCCTTTTCCATCTCTAGTTGGATCTTTTTCATCTCCTCTTGGGACTCGCTAACTTTATCCAACTTTTCTAGGATATTCTTTTTTTTTTTTAATATATTTTATTGATTTTTTTACAGAGAGGAAGGGAGATAGATAGAAAGTCAGAAACATCGATGAGAGAGAGACATCAATCAGCCGCCTCCTGCACACCCCACTGTGGAGATGTGCTCGCAAGCAAGGTACATGCCCCCAGCCAGAATCAAACCTGGGACCTTTCAGTCCACAAGCCAACGCTCTATCCACTGAGCCAAACTGGTCTAGGTTTTTCTAGGATATTCTTGAAAAACCTTATAAGCGTGGTTTTGAACTCTATATCCAGTCGTTTCTTTTCCTCCATTTCTTTTGTTTGTGATCCCTTCCCTTGTCTGGACATTTTCACTATGCCAGGAGAACTTCTGTGTTGGATTCAGCTTTATGATACCAGACTTGCAAAGCAGCAAAAGCCTCTCTGTTGACTTGGGATGGGTGGAGTCTCAGGGCTTAAGGGACTGCCTTGCCTTCCAGTTGGCCCCGCCCTCCATGGCCTCTGAGTCTCACATGACTGGGTAATGGCTGGAGAGGTCCCTGTGCACGCATGCACACTCTTGCAGTGCCTCTAGACTGCTGACCCTCCGGCTCCCCTGCGCTCCGGGACCATATGAGTCTGGGTCCCCAAGGTTTCGCCCGAAACTGGGGTTTAGTGGAGTTAGAAGTGGCACAGTTGGGAGGGTCTGTTTCCCGCCCACTCATGAAAGCCAGTGGCACAATCAGCAGTCGGTCCTCTGCTCACAGTGCTGTGCGCGAGTCACCAAACTTCTGATCTTTTGCGACTCCCCTAAATTTCCTTGCACTTCTCCCTTTTCACAGTCCAAACTCCCCCCGTATGAGTTTCGGCTGGATCTGGGGTTTAAATGTCGTAGGATAAGGGGTTCAATGCCGTTGAGAGTCTCCATCTCCCTCCCACCAGAGAAAGCCAACCAGGTACTCTGGCACCCGCTCTCTGCACGCGCACGACTCCATACCTCAGCTTTTTGCAGCTCCTCTGGGTCTCTCTGAGCCCCTCTCTTTCTTTCTAGTTGTAGAATTTCCACTCAGCCAGCTTTCCTGTGGTTCTGGATGATGTTCTTTCTGTCTTTTAGTTGTAGTTTTGAAATTGTTGTGCAAGACAGCAGTGTAGGTGTTTACCTATCCCACCATCTTGGATTCTCCTCCAAAGATGCGCTAGGTCTTATTTTCAGGGAATGTTTTATTTTTCCATGAAGAAGAATATGGTACACATTTATTGTTGAACAACAAAAAAAGGAAATGTATTACTTGTACAAGGTACAGTAGTAGTTGTCATCACAAAGCAGCTCATTGATTGGCCATAGCACAGCCAGAGCTGTTCAATGTAAGGTCTCTTTAAATCTGGAGTCAGACGCTTACGGTAGCTTCAGGGGCCTTATATTCCAGGGAGGTCTTATTTTTGGGGGGATGCCTTATATTACAGAGAGAGGCAAAACTGGAAGTAGGTCTTATTTTCGAGGGATGACTTACTTTCGGGGAAACAGGATATTGTACACCTAAAATTAAATTAAAATTTAAATTAAATTAATCTGACTTTACAACATGGTATGGGGTAAGTCCATCTTGACCACTGCCTAAGGGAATCATTACTGGGGCAATGGTTACAATATTTCTGCAACATAGTATTTAGTTTCCACTTAGTCAAATAAATGCCTGTATGGCCAATTCCTAATTACCCAAAAGCAATAGGGAGGTTATATCACATGTTGCTGACAAATCATCTTCTGCCATTAGCTCCCTCTCATCATCTCCAGATCCATTTTCTTGTTTTTCATAACAGCCTTCTACTCTTGCCCCTCAATTCACAAGGTCTATAGGAAGAGAATTTATATCTATTCATTCAATCACCTGTTCATTCCTCAAACATTCAGTGAGTGCTTACTGTAGAATAGATACTCTTTAAAGCACTCCAAACTCAATTCTGGTTACTGCAACAATTACAGAACATTTTGTAGTTTCCAAAACAGATTCAAACACATTACAGCCTCTGGTATATTAAATGTGTCACCAAACACTTAAACCTCTCAACAAAGATGAAGATAACCCACTTACCTCTAGGAGTTGTTTGCATACATGCAACACCACTGAGGGTTTTGTGGCCCTGAATTATGCCAAACATAAAGAATGCTGGTGATACTTCTGCAGAGGCCTCATAGAAGTCCCTTATCGATAAGTGGTCATAACTCTAGGTGATGATGCCACTGCAAAATCACCATTTATAAATAATATAATGCACTTGAAAACTAAGTGCACCTCTCAATAACAGAAATGATGCAAGCTGATGTAGAAAAACAAATTAGCAATATGCTATAATAAGTGCTCTAAAAATGCCTACTTATATTAAATGGGTGGAAAATGGGGGGAGAGAGCTAAACTCACATATTTCTCTCTAGTTCCTGAGTATTTATCAGAATTTTTCTCACAAAGTGGTCAGAGAGTTTCTTATTTCATGCCACAGGACATGCTAAATTATTAGGTGGACCCACTGAATTATTGAATAAGCCCAGGCAGATAATAATAATAAATATTTTATTAGCACCAAGAAAAGCATTTTGAACACATGGCAATATTTTCTAAGAAAGTAGACCACTTCTAGAAGCTGCAGAGCTCAAAATAAAAAAATACTCAAAGAATAGTATGTGTATTTCATATATAAAATGTGGGTATTAGCAATATATTTGCTAAAATGTTGTTGTCTCTTTCGGTGTGTGAAGAATAATTTGAATACATTTGATGTGGTGGCTGAATGATAGTGTTCATTTGAAACGTGTTCCTCAGAAGCTATATCTAGGGCTAAAGAAATTTAAGATCTAGTTTTGTTTTTCAGTCCAGAGTGAAGTTAACAAGTGTCGAAAGCTATTAATTTTACAGATGATGGAAAAATGATGAGAAAGAAAATGAGACTGCTGTTTCCCTCTGACTTCAAAGAATCCTGTAGACACTTTTATTCATCTAAGAAAACAACCCTGCTAATTATATTACATGTAATTATATTATTATATATAATAAGCTAATCTCATAGTTGGCTGTTTTATGGAAAGAGAATTTAGGCCTTGGGAGAACTATGCAAAAGTGGAAAAACCAGAAAGAAACCCCTAGATCCTCAAACTCTGGCTCAGACTACATCCTCCTTGTAACTTGAGATGCATTTTCCTGCTGGTCTGACTGGTTCAGGGCATTGTGTACTCCTCAGTAATGGGAATGTATCTTTTCCATCTCCCCTGGTTTCCATGTCACCTCCCACTCTTGATCCTCTTCTTATATCTCTGCTCACTTCTCAGTCTTTTTAGAGGCTCCTCTTCCAGTAGATATCTCCCAAGCCTTGCAGCTATTGGTCCTTCTTTGGCCCTTTTTCCTTGTACAGCTTCACTCCCCCTGAGTAAACTTTCCTTTCCCATGTCTTCACCTACCAACCACATACAGATGACTTTCTACATTAATTTCCAAAACCAATCTCTTTCTTGAACTACTGACCTATGTGTTTGTCTTCTGTTTCCAAATGGATGCCCTTATATGTTCCCAAAAGTTCAGCATCAACCACCTGCTCTTCTTCTCTTTTTAAATATATTTTTATTGATTTCAGAGAGGAAGGGAGAGGAAGAGAGAGATAGAAATATCAATGATGAGAGAAAATCATTGACTAGCTGCCTTCTGCACACCCTCAATTGGGGACTGAGCCCACAACAAGAGTATGTGCCCTTGACCTGAATCGAACCTGGGACCCTTTAGTCCGCAATCCAACACTCTATCCACTGAGCCAAACCAGCTAGGGCAAGACCTGTTCTTTTTAATTTTCCCCTTTCTCAATGGATGTCATATCTATCAACTCAAATGTTGAAACCAGGAAACTGGGAATCATAGAAGATTCCTTTCTCTTCCACAGACCCAAACAGTTAAGTCCTGGTCCTCAGCCTCTGAAATCTTCCTCAGATCGGCCTTTGCTTATCCATTCCTGTTGTGCTGTCTTCTCCTCCTCCTCCTCCTCCTCCTCCTCCTCCTCCTCCTCCTCCTTCTCCTCCTCTTCCTCCCCTTCTTCTTTTTCTCCTCCTCCTTCTCCTTTTCCTTCTCCTTCTCCTCCTCCTCCTCCTCCTCCTCTTCCTCCCCTTCTTCTTTTTCTCCTTCTCCTCCTCCTCCTCCTCCTCCTCCTCCTCCTCCTCCTCCTCCTCCTTCTCCTTCCTCTTCTCCTCCTTCTCCTCCTGCTTTTGCATGCTGTATTATCTTTGCCTCACCCTGATGTCTAGTTAAAAATGCTTATCATACTTTCAAATTCAAGCATTCCCTTTTCTGTGAAAGCCTTCCCTGATTTTCCAAGACAGATTTTGACCTTTTTCCTCCATGCCCATTACACCTACTACACACTACTGTTGGAGCATTGACAACACAGATTTTGAGGCAAGATTATATTTTGATATAACAATTTATATATTTCTTTCTTTGATAGCAAGGCATAACTTACAGTGAGCAAAGTGCACCAATCTTAAAGTATGCAGCTCGATGAATATTTACACAATGAATATTTACACTGCAGCACCACTGTCCATCTACTGGATCAACCCCTAAAGATAACCACTAATCCTTTATTACCATAGATTAGTTTTGCCTGTGTTTGAACCTCATATAAATGGAAGCATATAAAATCATTTTTATGTCTGGCTCCATTTGTTCAACATTGTCTTTATGCTTTAGATATGTTGTTACATGTAGATGTAGTTTTCTCTTAAATTGCTAAGTAATATTCCATTGTATGATTATGACAATTTATTAATTCTACTGTTGGTGGGCATTAGGACTTTTCCAGGGATTTAGTTATTTCTTTGTTTGTTTGTTTTGTTTTGTTTTGCTTTGTTTTACTCTTACAAATAATACTGTTAGAAAATTCTTGCACCTAAATTTTGGTGCATCTAAAGACTCAATTGACATAGAACTATAAGTGGAATTGCTGGTTCATGAAAATACTTTTGTGAGAAACCAAGATGGCGGCATATGTAAACACCTAAACTGCTGCCTCACACAACAATTTCAAACTATAACTAAAAAACAAAACGGACACCATCCAGAACCACAGGAAGGCTGGCTGAGTGGAAATTCTACAACTAGAAGAAAAAAGAAAAGCACACTGAGACTTAGAGGAGCTGCAAAAGGCAAAGGTACAGAGGTGCACCTGTGGAGAGGGCTGGCAACTGAGTATGCAGCTGGCTTTCTCAATTAGGAGGGAGACAAAAGCTCCCAACTGTTCTGAACTCCAGTTCTGGTGAGACTCTGGGGAGCCAGACTCATTTGGGGAAAAACAGGACTGGCTGGCAGTGGGCAAACTCAGGGGCAGCTTTCTCTCAGAGGTGCTTGCAGCGAATACCACGGGACACTGAGACCCAGGGGCCTCTTAGGGCAGGGGTGACGGGAAGCTATCACTGTCTGCTCCATCCTGATACTCCCCCCCATCCAAGCTGAGCACAGAGGCTTTTGCAATTTTGCAAGTCTTGTATCATAAGGCTGACTCCAGCACAGAAATTCTCCAGTGTAGACACTGCTCATCCTCACGGCAATTGGCCTGAAGGTCAATTCCTCCTAGTGATACCAACAACAATCAAGGCTTAACTACAAGATTGTACACACAGCCCCCAAAAAGGTGCACCAAGAGTGTCCATTTCAGGTAACTGGGAAGGTGGAGTCACTGGACCCTATAGGACACCTAGCACACAAAGCCACTCTATCATCACAGGGAAGCAGCCAAAATGCAGAGACAAAGAAATAGGTCACAAATGAAAGAAATGTAAGAAAACAAATGACTGGATATAGAGTTCAAAACCACTATTATAAGGTTTTTCAAGAATTTCCTAGAAAAGGCTGATAAATTTAGTGAGACCTTCAAGGATATGAAAAAGGACCAACTAGAGATTAAACATACACTGACTGAAATAAAAAATAATATACAAAAATCTAACAGCAGAATAGAGGATTGCAAGAATCAAGTCAAAGATTTGAAATACAAAGAAGAAAAAAACACTCAACCAGAAAAGCAAAAAGTTAAAGAATCCATAAATATGAAGATAGTGTAAGGAGCCTCTTGGACAACTTGAAGCACACCAACATCAGAATTATGGGGGTGCCAGAAGAAGAGATAGAGCAAGATACTAAAAACCTATTTGAAGAAATAATGACAGAAAACTCCCCCCACTTGGTGAAAGAAAGAAACTTACAAGTCCAGGAAGTGCACAGAACTCCAAACAAAAGGAATCCAAAGAGGACCACAACAAGACATATCATAATTGTAATGCCAAGAGCAAAAGACGAAGAAAGAATATTAAAAGCAGCAGGAAGAAAACAGTTAGTTACCTACAAGGGAGCCCCCATATGACTGTCAACTGATTTCTCAACAGATACGATGCAGGCCAGATGGGAGTGGCAAGAAATACTCAAACTGATGAATAGCAAGAACCTACAACCAAGATTACTCTACCCAGCCAAGCTATCATTCAGAATTGAAGGGCAGATAAAGAGCTTCATAGATAAGAAAAGTAAAGGAGTTCATCACCACCAAATTAGTATTATATGAAATGCTGAAAGGTACTCTTTTAAAAAAAGGAAGAAAAAGAAAAGGGTAAAGATAAAAATTATGAACAACAAATACATATCTATCAACACGTGAATCTAAAAATCAAGTGAATAAAAAATCTGATGAACAGAATAAACTGGTGAATATAATAGAATCAGAGGCATAGAAAGGGCGTGAACTGACAATTATCAGGGGGGATCGGAGTGTGGAGGGTGCAGGAAGAAACTGGACAAAAATCATACATCTATGGATGAGGACAGTGGGGGTGGGGGTAAGAGCAGATGGTGGGGTGGGAACTGGGTGGAGCGGAGCTATGGGGGGAAAAAAGAGGAACAATTGTAATAACCTGAACAATAGAGATTTATTTTGAGGAGAATCCAAGATGGCGGCATAGGTAAACACCTACACTGCTGCCTCGCACAATTTCAAAACTACAACTAAAAGACAGAACAGACATCATCCAGAACCACAGGAAAGCTGGCCGAGTGTAAGTTCTACAGCTAGAAGGAAAGAGAGGGACTCACAGAAACCCAGAGGAGCTGCAAAAAGCCGAGGTACGGAGACGCGCACGCTGTCACAGCGGGTGCCGGAGTACCTGGCTGGCTTTCTCTGGCGGGAGGGAAACAGAGACTCCCAACGGCATTGAACCCCTTATCTTACGACACTAAACCCCAGATCCAGCCGAAACTCATATGGGGGTAGTTTGGACTGTGAAAAGGGAGAGGTGCACGGAAATTTAGGGGAGCCACAGAAGATCAGGTCCGGTCTCACACGCGCACGATGCTGTGCAGAGGACAGATTGCTGATTGTGCCGCTGGCTTTCGAGAGTAGGCGGGAGACAGACCCTTCGAACTGTGCCACTTCTGAGTCCACTGGGCCCCTGTTTCGGGTGAAACCCTGGGGACCTAGACTCGTGTGGTCCTAGTGTGCAGGGGAGCTGGGAAGGCAGCGGTTAGAGGCACTGCCGGTGCGCGCACAAGGACCACTCCAGCAATTACCCAGTCACATGAGACTCAGGGGCCATGGAGGGCGGGGCCGACTGGAAGGCAAGGCGGTCCCTTAAGCCCTGAGACTCCACCCATCCCAAGCTCAATAGAGGCTTCTGGCTTTGGATCTGGTATCATAAAGCTGAATTCAACACAGAAGTTTCCCCGGCATAGGGAAAATGCTGAGACAAGGGAAGGGATCACAAACAAAAGAAATGGAGGGAAAAAAACAACTGGATATAGAGTTCAAAACCACACTTATAAGGTTTTTCAAGAATATGCTAGAAAAGTTGGATAAATTTAGTGAGACCCAAGAGGAGATGGAAAAGGTCCAACTAAAGATGATAAAGGACTAAATAGAAATTAAACATACACTGACTGAAATAAAAAATATTATACAGAGTCCTAACAGCAGACTAGAGAAAGGCAAGAATCAAGTAAAAAATTTGAAATATAAAGAAGCAGACAACATTCAACTGGAAAAGCAAGAAGAGAAAAGAATCCAAAAATGTGAACATAATGTAAGGAGACTCTGGGACAGCTTTAAGCGTACCAACATCAGAATTGTGGGGGTGCCAGAAGAAGAGCGAGAACAAGATACTGAAAACCTGTTTAAAGAAATAATGACTGAAAACTTCTCGCATCTGGTAAAAGAAATAGACTTACAAGTCCAGGAAGCACACAGAACCCCATATAAAAGGAATCCAAAGAGGACCACACCAAGACATATCATAATTAAAATACCAAGAGCAAAAGAGAAAGAGAGAATATTAAAAGCAGCAAGAGAAAAACAGTTCATTACCTACAAGGGAGCACCCATACGACTGTCAGCTGATTTCTCAACAGAAACAATGCAGGCCAGACGGGAGTGGCAAGAAATACTCAAAGTGATGAATAGCAAGAACCTACAACCAAGAATAATCTATCCAGCAAAGCTAACATTCAGAATTGAAAGGCAGATAAAGAGCTTCACAGATAAGAAAAAGCTAAAGGAGTTCATCAACTCCAAACCAGTATTATATGAAATGCTGAAAGGTACTCTTTTAGAAGAGGAAGAAGAAAAAGGTAAAAGACAAAAAATTATGAACAACAAATACATATCTATCAACAAGTGAATCTAAAAATTAAGTGAATTAAAAATTTGATCAACAGAATAAATTGGTGAATATAATAGAATCAGGAACACAGAAAGGGAGTGGACTGATAATTCTCAGGGGGAAAGGGGTGAGGGGGGTGCAGGGAGAAACTGGACAAAAATCATACACCTATGGATGAGGTCAACGGGAGGGAGCTAAGGGCAGAGGGAAGGGAGGGAGCTGGGTGGAAGGGTGCTATGGAGGGGAAAAAAGAGAAACAAATGTAATAATCTGAATAATAAAGATTTAATTTTAAAAAAATAAATAAAAATAAAAATAATAATAAATTTTTACTTATTAGACACCAAAAAAAAAAAAAGGATTTATTTTAAAAAAAGAAAAAATAGCCGAGACTGGTGTGGCTCAGTGGATAGAGCGTCGGCCTGCGGACTGAAAGGTCCCAGGGCATGTATCCTGGTTGCGGGCACATCCCCAGTGGGGGCCATGCAGGAGGCGGCTGATCAATTTTTCTCTCTCATCGATGTTTCTCTCTATTCCTTTCCCTTCCTCTCTGTAAAAAAATCAATGAAATATATTTTTAAATATATTTTTTAAAAAATAGACTGAAACTCATGTCAGAGGCAGTAGCTTCAGAGAAAATATTTTACTCTAAGCATCAGTATCTGAATTTTGAATATCAGTATCTAAAATCCAAAGGAATTTAGGGCAGTAAGGCATTTCTATCACCAATACATTTGGAAGAATGCATGTTCATATAAGACTGAGTTTTCCTACTTTAGAGGAGGTAAAGGCCCTCTGGGCAGAGGTGAAGAGCAAGAACAATTCTGACGAGTGTCCTGCTTCAGACCAAATCTGAGAATGCAGTCAGGGGAAATGATAGAACCTCCCAGTTGGTTGAGGGTCCCAATGCAGAGGGAACCTATTTCTGAACACCAATATCATAGGATCTGTCTGCACACCATATGAAATGGGCACAGAGCATAAATGGCTTGAAGGTGTGTCAAAACCAAGTGCACCTGAGACAGCCCCCCTGACTTTCCCAGAGCCTTAAAGTCAGCTGAACAAGCATTTCCCATTTCCTGGGAGAGATGTGAAGGTGACTGAGAGGGCAGATGAGACTGAGCAAGTCTTATGATTAGAATGAAGTAACTTAGGTAACAGCTGATAATTGCTTGAACCTCCTGACCAAAACTATGATAAGAAAATAAAATCACCTCGGGGGATTCTACTGAGAAAAATAAAGAACAACCAAGAACCAGGTAGAATATGGCCATTGAGTCCCAGACACCAACTAGTCTTTTCCCTCCTCATCAGAATGTCTTGACATAGCCCCCAGAATAGAGATGTAACCCTAGAGTGAAGTGGACAGAGACAAAAGCCTGATTGGCTGATAAAGCTTAATTGATTAAAATTACATTTCTACCACTAGGTAGAATGGGGGCTCTTCTTACACACCCAGGAATGTATACTGAAATTAGTTTGGGCTATATATTAGTCTGGGTTCTCCGGAGAAAGAGAACCAATAAGATATATATATTTACTATAAAAAATTGACTCCTGTGATTACAGAGGTTGAGAAATCCAAGACCTGCAGTTGGCAAGCTAGAAACTCAAGAAAGCCAACTTCAAGTCAAAGTCAAAGAGCAAGAAAAGACCTACATTCCATCTTGAAGAAGGTCAGGCAGAGAGAGAGCAAATTCTCCCTTTGTCAGCCTTTTATTCTACTCAGGACTTCAGTGGGTTGGTTGGGGCTCAACCACCTTGAGAGAGCAATCTGTTTGTTTGTTTGATCTATGGATTCCAATGCTAATTTTTTCCAGAAACACCTTCCCAGACATAGAAATAATGTATAAGCAAACATCTGGTACCCAATGACCCAGTCAAATTGACACAAAATTAACCATCATAATCTACAATAGCTTTTACCTGTTCACATGTCTGTCTACCCACTAGACTATACATTCCTTGTGGTTAGGACCATGTCTTTTTATCTCGGACTCCCCAGCACTTATCATAGAGCTTGAAATACAGAAGGTCTCAATATATGTCCAATGGATTCTTCCTTTGGATACCTATCTGAGATTCATATTAAATGATCACAAAACCTGGGTGGGGTAAATTACTCCATGAGCCCACCCAATCCTTTTAGTTAGGGTTTCATATATGTTCGGGACAGAGAAGAGGAGATAATAGGGGTAAGGTAACCTGTGGAAAAGCCCAGCAGGCCTTTATTAATCACTAGAAATCATAATGTTACAAGGTCACAGAGAACTCCTTTGAGGGCTGTGTAGGATCTAAGCCAAAACAAAGTCAGACATCTTTGCCCCAAAGACTGAAGGTAAGTCTGGTTTGAGTGCAGGTGAACTACACCTTTTCCTCCATTGTGTAGCTCCCTGAAAATCCTCATTTGCTCCTGCTGAGTGATGCCTGATAGTCCACTGTCAATAGGCCACTCCTTTAACCTGAGATTTTGAACCTTGCTAAAACGAAGGCACACTTGAGAGAAATAATAGTTTACGTTGTTATCAAGCTTGGGTGATCAAAAGAGCTGAGAAATTTTTACAATAAGAGGCGGTACAGTGGAAGGGGAGAGAATAACAAGTAACTGGAAATGGTGGCGAGGGCAGGTGGGGGAGGGGGGGGCAAGGGGACAGGGTCCCCTGTAGAATTAGGAGAATGGAGAAGCCGAGGGTGCAGATTCTTTGTGGACTTTGCAGTTCTACCTAGTTCCTACTATACCTATGCAAATCCGGATCTAGTCTGCATCTGGAAAGGCTGAGGAAAAAGAACAGAGATGCCCTCCTCTCCTCGTCTCCATTCCCTGCAGTAGTCATTGGCACTAAGGGAATTGTCCTAGACTGCTTGGCAGAGGTTTTCTGTCCTGGATTAGTTGGTGTTTTTCTAATAAAGAAGACAGATGAGATGTACTACAGTAGAAGGAAACCCTGGAGCATGGGCCAATTCCTCAAATTATTTCCTGGGTTTGTGATGCAGAGAACTCTGTAATTATGACACTGTACTACATATAAATTGGATTGAAGAAATTAGACACATACACCCAATTGCCAAGAGCAATGAGAAAAGACAGATTTGTTGGAACCAAATGGTGTGGAGGCAAGCCACTTGGAGGCTTGGGTTTCCTGGTGAGAAGACACTGCTGAACTAAATCTAATTACTGCAGGAAGTAGCTCTCACTTTCCAAAGCCAAGAATTAGTGGTGGCTCTGGCAAAGCTGTGACAGGCAGGATCTGAAAGTGTGTTCAAGAATTTTCTGAAAAGATTGACTGCCAGAGAAGTTCGTTGTTCTCATCTAATCATATCTTCTCGAATGGAATGAAGATCTCAATCTCCAAGTTCAAGTCAGCTGTGCTTCCGTCTCAGTTATTGAATAAGTTAGGGTGCCACCTTGGTGAGGCTTAGAAAAAAATTTATAGTCACTGATTGTAACTTAGATGTCTTTGGAAAAATCACCTCAAAATGAAAGGCAGTCAGGAAGATTTAAGTGATGTAACTCCTACTTCTTCCTCTTTGATCTTTACCCTTTCTGCCAATGGCTCTGTCAACCTCTCAGTCCCTGGGTTGGCATGGTGAAGTAAGCTCTTGCTAAGAGCTAAGGAAATGCTTGTTGATTCTACATCAAAAAAACAACTCAATCACCAGCTCATCTCAATAGAGCATTAGTGGAATTTTAGTGCTAGAGCTTGAAATGCAGTAAGTGTGCCTCAGGGTTTTCAAGGAGAGAAGCTGGACTGGGGTGAAATTTCCCTCCACTATGCCCAGGAGACAATTGCAGGCACAAGAATAAATAGGTGGGTCGGGGAAATCCAAGATGGTGGCATAGGTAAACACCTATACTGCTGCCTCGCACAACAATTTCAAAACTACAACTAAAAGACAGAACGGACATCATCCAGAACCACAGGAAAGCTGGCTGAGTGGAAGTTCTACAACTAGAGGGAAAGAGAGGGGCTCACAGAGACCCAGAGGAGCTGCAAAAAGCTGAGGTACGGAGACGCACGCGAGGAGAGAGCGGGTGCCGGAGTACCTGGCTGGCTTTCTCTGGCGGGAGGGAGACAGAGACTCTCAAAGGCATTGAACCCCTTGTCCTGCGACACTAAACCCCAGATCCAGCTGAAACTCATACAGGGGGAGTTTGGACTGTGAAAAGGGAGAAGTGCACGGAAATTTAGGGGAGTTGCAAAGGATCGAAGGTCTGGTCACGCACGGCACCACGCGGAGGACAGATTGCTGATTGTGCCGCTGGCTTTCACGAGTGGGCGGGAGACAGACCCTCCGATCTGTGCCACTTCTGAGTCCACTAAGCCCCTGTTTTGGGCGAAACCCTGGAGACCTAGACTCGTGTGGTCCTGGTTCGCAGGGGAGCCGGAAAGGCAGCGGTTAGAGGCACTGCAGGTGCGCGCGCCCACAAGGACCGCTCCAGCCATTACCCAGTCACGTGAGACTCAGGGGCCGTGGAGGGCGGGGCCGACTGGAAGGCAAGGCGGTCCCTTAAGCCCTGAGACTCCACCCCTCCCAAGCTCAGCAGAGGCTTCTGCGGCTGAATCCAGCACAGAAGTTTCCCCGGCACAGTGAAAATGCCGAGACAAGGGAAGGGATTACAAGCAAAAGAAATGGAGGGGAAAAAAACAACTGGATATAGAGTTCAAAACCATGCTTATAAGGTTTTTCAAGAATATGCTAGAAAAGATGGATAAATTTAGTGAGACCCAAGAGGAGATGATAAATACACTGACTGAAATAAAAACTATTATACAGAGTACTAACAGCAGACTAGAGAAAGGCAAGGATCAAGTCAAAAATTTGAAATATAAAGAAGCAGAAAACATTCAACTGGAAAAGCAAGAAGAGAAAAGAATCCAAAAATGTGAAGATAATGTAAGGAGCCTCTGGGACAGCTTCAAGTGTACCAACATCAGAATTGTGGGGGTGCCAGAAGAAGAGAGAGAGCAAGATACTGAAAACCTGTTTAAAGAAATAATGACTGAAAACTTCCCACATCTGGTAAAAGAAATAGACTTACAAGTCCAGGAAGCACACAGAACCCCAAAAAAAGGAATCCAAAGAGGACTACACCAAGACACATCATAATTAAAATGCCAAGAGCAAAAGAGAAAGAGAGAATATTAAAAGCAGCAAGAGAAAAACAGTTTATTACCTACAAGGGAGCACCCATACGACTGTCAGCTGATTTCTCAACAGAAACGATGCAGGCCAGACGGGAGTGGCAAGAAATATTCAACGTGATGAACAACAAGAACCTACAACCAAGAATAATCTATCCAGCAAAGCTATCATTCAGAATTGAAGGGCAGATAAAGACCTTCACAGAGAAGAAAAAGCTAAAGGAGTTCATCAACTCCAAACCAGTATTATATGAAATGCTGAAAGGTACTCTTTTAGAAGAGGAAGAAGAAAAAGGTAAAAGACAAAAAATTATGAACAACAAATACACATCTATCAACAAGTGAATCTAAAAATTAAGTGAATTAAAAATCTGATCAACAGAATAAACTGGTGAATATAATAGAATCAGGAGCACAGAAAGGGAGTAGGCTGATTGATAATTCTCAGGAGGACAAAAATCATAAAGCATCAAACAGACTGTGAAATTATAGCAGAAAGATTAAAGTTAGGTGAGGTAAATAAGTGATCAATCAAAGGACTTGTATGCATGCTTATAAACATAACCAATGATCACAGACACTGGGGGGTCGGGGTATGCCTGGGAGGGAGGGGGGACAATAGGGAGATATGTATAAAAAATTAATAAAAATTAATTTTAAAAAAAAAGAATAAATAGGTGTGTAAAAACAAATCAACACTAACGTCTAGACTGAAAAAAATGTTGAAAAGAAATCAAGTCTTTTGTAATGCTGGGATTGATGTCTTAGAATCAGGATAATGAAAATATAATAAAACATATCAGGTTATGCAAAAAAAATAAAATATCAGCAGTATCTTTCAAATGTGTATTTAGCCAGGGTTCTTCAAATAAACAAAACAAAAGAGATAAATATAAAGGGATAGATATACATATATAGATCTAGATATACATATAGACATAAATATAAATTTGTGGTGATTTCTTATGCGGAATTGGCTTACATGATTTTGGAGGCTGAGAAATCCTATGATTTGCTATCTGCAAGCTGGAGATGCAGAGAAGCCAATGGTGTAATTTTGTGTGAGTCTAAAGGACTGAGAACAAGGGAAGCCAATTGTCCATGGGCAGGGGAAGAAGCAATGAGATGTCCCAGCTCAACAGTGAGGCAGAAAAAGAAAAGAAAAAAGAAAAACATAGTAAATTCTCCTTCCTCCACCTTTTATTTTATTCTAGCCCTCAGTGTGATGGATAATGCCCACCCACTTTGGAGAGGACAATCTACTTTACTGAGTTCACCAATTCAAATACTAATCTCATCCAGAAACACCCTCACAGACACAGCTAGACATAATGTTTAATCTCAGCAACCCAAGGTCAGTCAAGTGGACACAGAAATTAACCATCACAGTCATAATCTTAAACCATGTCACACAAGTGAATTTTTCCTTCTTTTTTTTTTTTAGATCAGCTCCTTGAAATGTTTAGCTGCTTTCTCCTTCGCTTGAGTTTATGTGATGAGTTTTACAAAGTATTCATTTAAAAAATTCTTTATTATCTTTACATTTGGCTTTAATTTATAACCATTTTTGCTTAAACAGCATGCTAAAGATATTTTTCAAGTGAAGGCAAGTTGTATTTGGAAGGAAGATGGAAAGGATGTGAAGGGTAGATTCCCTACCTCCTCCTCACGTATAGTCCAGGTTCATAAGTTATTTATTCATCTCTGTTCTTCCCTTGCTTCTAAAGTTATCCCAAGATCATCTGGCCAT
Source organism: Lasiurus cinereus (assembly GCA_011751065.1). NCBI lineage: Eukaryota > Metazoa > Chordata > Mammalia > Chiroptera > Vespertilionidae > Lasiurus > Lasiurus cinereus. The sequence goes on from JAAGEH010002528.1 coordinate 27,541,790, forward strand.
GTTCCCTCTAGAGTGAAAAACATATTTATAGTGAATGTCCCTTGTGGTCACTTTTTCTGATCTTCGCTCCTGAGGAAGTGGATGCAGATGGGATGGAGCCCAGCCAGCCTTCTCTCCAGCCTTCCTGTTTCCTTGCCTCTGTCCCTGCGCAGGGACTCCAGAGACCAGAAAATCTCTGCAGTCCCTTCTTCATTCTTAAGGTGCTCGGGGTTGCTAGATACATACCCATATTCATTTCCCCTTCTTCCTCGCTAATAAACCTTTATTTTACTGCAAATACCAGTATGTTCAGTTCAGTATTTATGGTCAATTACTTTTCCAAGCCTCCCAGATGGGAAAGGTTTGTAAGTGGAAAAGTTTTGGCTGATGAGACAGAAGCAGGAGTTGTTGAGTAGGATATCTGCAAAGCTCCTCAAAAGGGGAAATGAAACAGCTCACCTGGAAGGCCCCCCTTCATACTTTTCCCTTCCCTTTTCTTGCTTATGTGTCTTAAGCACAATCACACAACACTACATATTTGACAAGGATATAGCTATTTAAGAGCATAACAGTGGGATGCTGCCCGAGACAGGTGATGGAATGGTGGGTGGGAAAAGTGCATTTTTTTAAAAGATATTTTATTGATTTTTTTACAGAGAAGAAGGGAGAGGGATAGAGAGTTAGAAACATCGATCAGCTGCCTCCTGCACACCTCCTTCTGGGGATGTGCCCACAACCAAGGTACATGCCTTTGACTGGAATCGAACCTGGGACCTTTTAGTCCACTGAGCCAAGGCAGTTAGGGTGAAAAATGCATTTTTAAAAAGAGAAGGGCCTTGCACAGACTTCGAAGAATGTGCTATGGGTAGGTGCTTGTTTAAAGCTCAACTCTGCACCTGGTGTCTTGAAAAAAGAAGTGGGGCAGAGGAGGAAGACAAAGAAGAGCCAGTGCAAAAAGGTATTGTCAATAATCCTATGAAACTTTGCAGTATAACACATGGAAAAAATTCATCTGGCATCAACTGACTCAGGAAACCATGACAACTCTCCTAGCCTCAAATCTTCCCAATCTTGCCAGAGTCTGACTTCACTCCTGGGAGTTCTCAAATGTTCCGTGGTACAGCAGCCAGTCCTCCGTGGATGCCTGAGAAGAATTTTCTGCTTCCACTACCTTTCCCTGCAGGTGTGAGCAAGAACTCTGGGCGTTCCTGCAGGAAGGACGCAGGCTGCTGGCCAGCCCTTATATCTCAATCCAAACACTGTATTCTCTTTCCAGATACTCTGTCCTGGGCTTGGCCCTTATCCAACTTCGGGGCTTGGGTCAGTCTTTGCACAGCTGTCTCTTTTAGAACTCAATAGACCTTACTTCCTGTTTAGGTCTGTTCTCCCTGTGGGGAGATTGCTATATTCTTCCTCTAAATAGAGGTGCATAAAATTAAATGTTAAGCAAAATCTCTGTGTCATGAAAGAGGTGTTGGTTTTTTTAAGTCTTTTTGAAATACGGTTTTATTGATTTTAGAGAGAGAGGAAGGAAGAGGGATAAAAAGATAGAAACATCAGGAGATGAGAGACATCAATCGGCTGCCTCCTGCATGCCCCCCGCTAGGGATTAAGCCTGCAACCTGGGCGTGTGCCCTGACCAGGAATCAAACTGGTAACCTCTTGGTTAATGGATCGACGCTCAACCACTGAGCAACACCAGCCGGGCATAAGCGAAGTTTTTTACTGAAGAGCCTTGCAATAGAGACTTAAGGAAGAGTGTGGGAGACTCTCACCTGGTACACCCCATAGCCATGCCTCCTGGCATTCAGACCTTTGTGTAGTCTCCTTTTCTTGACTCCATGGCTCTGTGACTTGCTTTCACCAATAGAAAGAGGCAGAAGTGATGCTGGGCCAGTTTGGGGCCTGGGGATTAGGAAGGCTGGAGGTTTCTGCTTTTGTGCCCTGCACCACAGGAAGCAGCTGCCAGGTAGGGAGGCCGACTACCCTGAGGAAGCCCACAGGAAGTCGGGTGGTTTGTCATCCAACACGAATAACCAAACAAAGAGCTGCTAGAGTGCATTATTTTAGGGTTTGGAAGTCGAAAGATGGAGGCAGAGGGATGATATTTCTTCACACAAGGCAAAGAGACTGATCTTGGACAGACAATCCTCCAACCCATGCTGACGAGGACGTGTGCCACCACAGAACTTCATGTCCATGCTGACTTGATCTCGTCTTACCATATGTCTCATTCTGTCCCTCCACCTCCTCCCTGTCCCCTGGATTTGTGATGCTTTTCCTATTTTTGTGGCCATACCACCCATCTGTAACGGCTCCTCCCTTCATCGGTGTATCGAAATACCCTGCTTTTCCCAAACCACCGTAAGGCAGCATCTCTGGGTAAAGTTTCCTCCGAGTGCTCCAGCCCCCCTCAGGGCTCCTCCTTTCCTCTGAACGCCATTCCCAGAGCAATTCCAGAGTAGTGTTGATCTGGCCTTTAGCCATTATGCAACATCATTTCTCTTCTTGTCTTGAACCAATAGTAAATGTATTTTGATATAAGTTTCTAGCTGGTTTATCACTCATTCCCAGAATCTGATTGTCACTTAAGGATAGGAGCACATGTGTGTCCCCCTCAACAGAAAGTCAGTAAACATGGTTGACTTCTACTATACTTTCCAGTAATTTCCAATCCAAAAGACCCAATAGCTATATTTCCTTTTTTTAAATATATATATATTTTTATTGATATTTTACAGAGAGGAAGGGAGAGGGATACAGAGTTAGAAACATCAATGAGAGAGAGAGATCGATCAGCCGCCTCCTGCACGCCCCCTCCTGGAGATGTGCCCACAACCAAGATACATGCCCCTGACCGGAATCGAACCTGGGACCTTTCAGTCCACAGGCCAATGCTCTATCCACTGAGCCAAACCGGTTTCGGGCCCCCCCCCTTTTTTTTTTATGAAGCCCAAAATAGTGCATTTGCAGCATGCATTTAAAATATTTTGAGATATAATTGGCATATAACATTATATTTGTTTTATATTTTCCTTTTAAAACTTCCATAGCCTAACAAAATATTTGTAATGATTTTAAACTTTTAGGCAAGAGGAGATTTCTGTGAAGGGGGAACCTCATTTTTAAAACTGGGAAAGTCTCATAGAAACTGAAATGTATTGGCCACTCTACTTCTATGGCTTCTTGCCTCATCTAATTCACTTGGTGCTATTTCTTCCCGCCCTTCCCCTCCCCCTCAGAGCTTTAACTGTAGAAACTGAAGAACAGTTGCCCAATCTTATTTTCACATAAATTGTTCCTGCACCCTATAAAGTTAAGCAGGTGGTCTCCTAAATGAGTTTCGCTATCATTTAAATTTGATAGGAAGGCTTTTGAAAGCCAGTTTTGGTAATTATATGTTAGCATCCAGGAGGTTGTTTTCACAGTAGGAGCCATAAAAGCAAGGATAAAAACTTGCTGGATGTTCTCCAGCGTGGTTCTCCAGAGGGAAGCTATGTGTGGCAATGACATGTCATCGGGACCCCTGAGAATTTCCTGTATTCCCTGTATTCCATCATGTAGCAAAGAAAGCCCAGCTCATCACTAATACCTTCGTGAGAGCATGTATTACAGTTTACTGAAATTTGCTTTCTCTGCATATTGCACTTTACCTTCCAGTACTGTGAGCTGAGCTTCTAAAAAACAAAGACTGGTATATTTACATGATAACAAAACACATGATGTGGCAGATTGTGTTCTCTTCTTTGTAACAACTGTTAACTCATTTAATTCTCCTATCACTCATATCAAGTAGGTGCAATTATTATTCCCATTTTATAGGCTAGGAAACTTACACACAAAATGGTTAAGAAAATTATCAAGCTAGTAATTGACAGAGTTGGAATTTGCTTCCAAGCAATCTGGTTCTAGAATGTGTTTCAACTACTATACACCCTTCCTAATCTTTATTTATTGTTGTATCCACAACACCTAGACCCATCCCTGGGTCTCCATGAGACTCCATAAAAGATTTATTAAAGAATGAATAAATGAATGACTCCCATATGTAAAACAATTATATGTCCAGGACATTCTTGGAGAGTCCTCCTAATTTAAAACATAGTGTTATGTTTTTAAAACATGTATTTAAGCATGTACCACATGATGCATTTACATTTGGAAGTCAGAAACTGTGGCACAATTCCCATAAAATTATCCATTTACTCTGATTCTATTTTCAACAAGTCACCTCCAAATTGGTCATTCTTAGTCCAATAAACCTTGATGGCCAGGTCAGAAATATACCCTGTTAAGAAACTATCTTATGAAAGGGGCTGCTATCTCGTGTTAAAAGCTGGTTTCCAGAATAGTTTTAGCTAAGGACTCCCAGGTTGAGAAAATTATACAGTGATTCTCAAAGTATAGTCCCTGAGCAGCAACAGCAGCATCTCCGAAGAACTTATTAGAAATAAAAATGTTGAGCCCACCCTAGACCTACTGAATCAGCAGCTCTTGGGGTGGGGCCCAGCAACCTGCGTTTTAAGAAGCCCCCGAATGATTCTGATGTGAATCACAGATCTACAATAATTAAGTTTGGTTTGTTTTTAACTTTATTCTAAAAAAAAAAAAAAAGGTTTGAGAATAAGTGAACTGATTCTGTGAAATGAACTAAACAAGATTGTTGAATTAGTAACTTAAACAAACATAAACCCACACTCACATGGGACAAGTGTCACCCAACTTTCAGAAGTCCCATTAAGGTCTAGGGGGTGTTAATCTCACAGTTGATCAGAGCCTGCAGCAAAGCTTTCCATCTGTTTCAATGGGCTCTATTACTTCATGCCACCCCACCAAGGTGGAAAGGAGCCTCAAGACAGAGCTAGAGTCTCCTGGTGGCCTTTCTTTTCTTCCCTTTATATTCTGGCTCTCCTTTCCCCAGGCACACATGCTGTTTCTCAAGGGGCTGGAGGCCAAGGTCACCAAGACCAGCTGTCTCTAAAACACAGCTCCCTCAGGATAATCTCAAATCCAGCTGACTCTACTAGAAGATATTATTGTCTCTGCTTTCAATCTTTTATTTAAGGGTCACAGTCCCCAAAATCAATTTCTACATGTCTACACTGCAACTCTAAACTGGGTTCCACTGCTTTCCCCGGGGTTTCTGGACCATACATGAAACAAAAAGAATGTTTGTAAAATAACCTCTCTCTTTGTGTGTGATTTTTATTCTGCTTGTATATTGAGGGAGGAGGGGACCATGTCAACTGGTTTTTATTTAAGAAGATAACAATTCTTGCCCTACCCCATTTGGCACAGTGGATAGAGCGGCAGTATACCTGAACATGGCAAAATGATTCAGTATACCTGAAAACCTTCTTTAACGGAGGGGACTGACCTGTCTAAACCTAATAGGGGTATTGAAGAAGATGGTGTGGCCTAACCTCACATGCCAACCTCAACTGACTGGACCTAAATGTTCTGTCAAACATATGCATCCATCCATCTCTCATCCAATCGTCTATCTGTTCACCCATAGAAAGCACACATGGGCACATGCATATCCTTACAGGAACAAGGCAGATTATAAGTATCTTTTTAAATATACCTATGTATAAATGTGTCTGGGTATGAAAAAAACCCACAAATACTATAAAATATTACTCTCAAAAACATTATTTTTATGTACTATAATATATGACTCTCAAAAACATGATTTTTATATGAGACTCATCACTAAGGAATGGATAAAATCTTAGTTAGATGAGGCTAGTGTAACCATTTCTGCCTTGATTCAATATGGACCACCCACCTTCCCATTTTCTGTCAACTCAGTCTATTTTTTGCTAATACTCTTCAGTGGTTACATCAATCTTTTTTGGAAGAAACAATTACAGTTTGCCGAAACCGGTTTGGCTCAATGGATAGAGCATCAGCCTGCAGACTGAAAGGTCCCAGGTTTAATTCCAGTCAAGGGCACGTGCTTTGGTTGTGGGCACATCCCCAGTGGGGGGTGTGCAGGAGGCAGTTGATTGATGTTTCTAACTCTCTATCTCTCTCCCTCTCTGTAAAAAAAAATCAATAAAAAATATATATATATTTTAAAAGAAACAAGTACAGACTTTGCTCACCACTGAAAATTATGACTCTGCAATAGGTCATATGTCAGACCAAAAACAGAATTGACTATATCGTCACAGCCTTAACCACTGCTGTCATTATTTATTAGGAGTTTTGTTTGCTTTCAAGGTACTTTCTATAATATGCCAGCCACAGCTGCCACTCTCAAAATAATCTCGCTTTGTGTGTGATTTTTACTCTGTTTTTATATTGTAGGGGGAGGGGACCATGTCAACTGATTTTTATTTAAGGAGATAACAATTCTTGCCTACCTGGTTTGGCTCAGTGGATAGAGTGTCAGCCTGCTGACTGAAGGGGGTCCTGGATTCGATTCCAGTCAAGGGCACATGCCTGGGTTGCAGGCTCCATCCCCAGTGAGGGGGTAGGGGATGCAGAAGGCAGCCAGTCAGTGATTCTCTCTCATCACTGATGTTTCTCTCTCTCTTTCCTTCTCCCTTTCTCTCTAAAATCAATAAAAATATATATTTTTTAAAAAAATAAGAAGATAATAATTCTAAGTAGTTCTTTAAACACCAAAGAACCTGGATAGTCTCCCCAGTGTGCAGGAGACATTGACATAATAGTTATTTTCTGGGTAACACTTAAACCCCCCTTGGCAGTAGCTGCTCAACATTTTCCACTAACAATTTCAAACACATTATGTGTGGGCTTCCGTTGGCTTAGGGATAGGACAGTATCTATATCTAAGATGTAATGAATGAGCTATTTGGAGATGGATAGTTACCCATTTAGAGAGGTCTGAAAATATTCTACTATTGTAAAGGAAATGTTCCTAAAAGTAGATCAGCCACCCTGATTTTTTATTTCTGCCATTAAAACAGTATTTTAGATTTGAGAGAGAGAAATATCATTTGTTGTCCCACTTATTCATGCATTCATTGGTTGATTCTTATATGTGCCCTGACCGGGGATCAAACCCGAAACCTTGGCATATCAGGACGATGCTCTAACCAACTGAGCTACCGAGACAAGGCTCATGTGCCAACTTTGAACAGCCTGTATTCGCTACCCTCCTCACAAGAGCCCCCACCTTACAACCAAATCATTTTTGGTTGACAGTCAGAAGAAAGGCCATCATGAATTGAACCCTGATTTTTGTAAAAACACGATGCTATTTTGAAAATTCAGTGTTACAAAAATTATAACATTGATCACAAAAAAAGTAGAACCAAAAAAATTCCAAATATATTTAAAGGCATTCTGTAGGTAAAAATCACACAACCCTAAAAAGAGTGTAACAAATGCTCCTTTTGAGAGACGTTTCTGCCTGGCTTAGCCTTGTTGCAGCTAATCAAAATATATGGCTGATGAGGACAACTTTTCCTGATAAATCACCTTGTGGCTAACAAAGGGTTTCTTTACTCCTCCAAAGGCTAACGTACCACATTGAAAATTAGAGTCATCTGTCTCACACCTATTCATTGCCGATTTCACGTGCATGGATGCCTCTGAAAGTCTTCGAGGGTAAGTGCTACTCCGTGACACCTCGCTGTTCCGTTTCAGAAAGGAATTCATTGCTGAGTTGGATAACTAAGATTCTAAAACTTCCATGCTGCCCTCGTCAGGACCTTTAACCAGCAGCTTGGTCCATGTTGCCAGTCCAATTGCCATATCCTTGGCACTTGGTTCCATTTGGTCTCTATGGTGGAATTCTTATTTTTAGTAATACCGGTCCCGGTCATTAAAGTGGGGGGTCAAAGGTCAAAGTATTTAAAGTTATGGATAAAAAATATACATGAACGTGCTTTGTAAAGTATAAATGAACTCTTTAAACTGTAAGTAGCCAAGTGCAGAAGTTTCAGGGTGAAAGACAATGAACCAGAAGGGAAGTGAGGGGCAGAGAACCTAGAGAAGGAAAGTTGGAGCTTCCTCATCAACTTGCCCACTACAGAGAAAGAAGTATTCTCTCCTGTGGCCACTGGTCCCTGTATCAGGGCTGTGTGCTCAAGTCAGCAAAGCTAGAGCCCTCCTCCTCTGGCTGAAACCCTCCTCCTCTGGCATCTTTTCAAACTCCTCCTTTCCCACCCACAACCAAAGAGCGTTTACTAAGTCCACTGCTGAGTGTCAAACTGTTTCTATTTCTTTCTTTCCTATCTTTTCACCTAGATCCTTTATCCCACATTAACTCCGGCTAGATCATTCATTCAGCTGCATTCGTAGAAATTATGTCTTCAAAGAATCAAAGCATAAGCGCCTTTATTTAAAAAGCAGTTTGCAAGTGAAATGGAACTCTCCCAGATTTGGGACAGTGCCCACAAGTTAGAGACGCATCACTTAGCTGGCCTCAGACTGAGCTGTTTGAGCGGCTGGCAGCCCGGTTCTCAGGGAGCCACTGCCCCCTGGTGTCTCAGAGCTGGCTACGAATTAGTCCATGAGCAGGAAGAACATTTGGCAACCATCTGTACAAGATTATTTATTGGTGGGCTATTTCAGGCTCTTAGATTTATTGGTGCAAGTAAGATTTCCTTTCATCCCTTGGCTTTTTGAATGATAACTTTTCTTGCCACCGATTTCTAGAAAAGCATAGTTCATTCTAATTGTCAAAATAATGTATAGCTCTTGAAGGAAAATTTGTGTAGTTATTCAATTGTGTGAGTGTCTTGATGTATTTTCTCCCTAATTTTTTTTCTTTATCCATATAAGGAAACCTAGTTTCACTGGGAATCAAGAAAAAAAAAAGCCACAAGAACTATGAAATCTAATTTTATCATAAATGTCATGTAAACATGATCTCTTCTCCACAACAGGAAAATTAAGTTTGAATTTGCTAGAGAACTGAGAAACAAAGTTGTCTTCTTCTCGGAAACAATATAAAACATAAAGGATAGTACTTTAGAGCATAGAACCTCATAAAATTTGGCTGTAATTTCATATCTGTGGACTAATACTATAATGAATGCAACTATTCAGCACATTAAATTGAACATCTCATTTTTAAGACAGAAAAATAAAGATTCCCGCCCTAAAGATGTGGGAGTTAGGGAATTGGGTAGTCTAAACATTGCAGTTACTGGCAACTGCTTTCAATATAATTAGTCCTATCTCTAAGTGTTGTGTAGGTATGCTCCCCTCCCCCAAATAATATGGAAACTATAGAAACAAAGGCTTAGAACTAGGTATTATAGGAGGAGCTGAGTGAATACTTAATAAAAAAATCTAAACCCAGTATAAAGTATGCTCCTGGAGTTGTTTAAGATCACCCAGCCATTCAGTGTTGTTCTCTTTTTCAGAGTAACAAAGAAAAAAGAAAATGAAATTCACTGTTGGGCAAGCGGCAAAACCTTATTTCCCTTGTGGTGTGTGGGTTGGGTCTTAGTTAGCTTGCCTGTTTTGGGGGAAAGTCAGAGATGTTAGTGGTTTTATTGTCATGATCTTATGAGGCCTTCTGGGCATTTCTACGATCAACAAATATGCACATGGTCCCAGGCATGGAAGATGCCATGACGAACAAGACTGGCAAGATCTCTATCCTCTGGGAGCTTCTATTCTATAAATCTCCATAGACCATGGGGATATTCTTCTCACCCTTTACTTTGGGTGATTATAATCACTACATATCACTTTTATAATGAGAATATTTTGAAGAGAGGAAGAAAAATGGAATTCTTCCATAAAGGATGGATGTAAATCTGAATTTGCCATACAACTCTGAGTGAGGAAATACAGGACAGCTCTGTCTGAACTACACAGAAATGGCGGTGGAAGGACCAGGCACTCATTTACCATGGAGAGTACATAAATAGAGAATACATAAATTTTCAGAAAGAAATTTTTTGTAGTCCTTTTCAACACTTTAGGTATGATTCTCTTCTAACCAAGTACTTCCAACATATGAATTTATCCTACAGAATGCTTGCACAAATAAAGAATATGTGTACAAATTCTTTATTGCAACATTAGTTGTGATAGTGAAAAATGAGAAATAACCTAAATGTCCATCACTAAGAAATTGCATAAATAAATAATGTTATGTCTATATAATAGAATACAATGCAATTGCTTTTCAAATGAAATAGATCTGTATGTACTGACATGGAAAACTATCCAAGATATATTCATGTAGGGTCTGGGATAAGTTAAAAAAAGGCAAGCTATTTTTTTAAGCTAGAGTTTTCTATAATAAACCCAACATTTTAAGTGTTCTAAGCACCTTACACCTTTATCTCATTTACTCCTCACAAGATCCCTATGAAATAGGTACTATCATGATCCTCACTTGACAGATGAGTCAGATCATAACTTGCTCAATTAATGCATATATGTGACTTTGAGCTCATGTGCTTAGTTACACTGCTATATCCCTTTAGCTTAGCTTAATTTGACTTGGGATTTTCCTACCTTCAACCAAGAGAATCCTGACAATCCAAATATAGATAAAAGAGACTGGGTAACTTATGGCATAATAATAGTGTTGTTTTTAAAGAGAATAAAGTACATCCATTGGTGTGAAAACTCAAATAGAGGGAGAAAAGCAAGTTTACAAGGCGTGTGTGTATGTGTATGTGTGTGTGAGAGAGAGAGAGAGAGAGAGAATTTTTATATAGACACATACCTTAGGGAGAGCAAAAAGGTTAATGTTGCTTACCTCTGGAGGCTAGGGTAGGAAAGACTTACACTTTTTATTTTTATATATTTCTTTTTTAATTTTCCAAAAAGCTTATCCTACTTTTATAAAACTTTTAGACCAAACTTAACTATAGAACCTGAAGCCAATACAAAATAATATTGAAAGAAAACTATAATTTAATTGAAAAATGAAAAAATTACAAGACATTAACTTGGCATGCTTATGTTGTACAACTGCCTGCTTCATTGCCTCTATTCCACGTGAGAACAGAAGTCTGGGAGCCTGGAGACACAAGCCTCCATGCCAGGCTACTTCAAATGTGTTCTCTAGCCTTGGGCAGGTTGGTCAGCTTCCTTCTAAGAAGACCGCTTGAAACCACAGTAACTGCTATTACAGTGGTTTCTACGTGCCAAGCACTGTGTGAAACAGTTTTCTCATAGCAGCTCCATACACTGAGCATTATCCCCAGGTCCCAGAGAAGAAAACTGAGGTACAACTAAGTGTGGGAGTCAGATTTCGAACTCAGGTTTAGGCGACCCCAAGAAGCCATATTGCTTCCACTGCATACGCTCTCAGACACCTCTTACCTCATGCCTCATGGTTTCCTGGTACTATAATCATACCCTTAAACCCGGGACTTGATTCAAAATCCTCTATCTGGAACACATTGTTGTTCTAAATGAATGCCTGGTCACTTTTACTAGTTTTGTTTATTCTTTATGTTGCATCAAGCTCTAAAGCAGGGTGTCTCAACTTCAATCTTTTAGAAAAGTTTGTTGTTTGGAGCACGTCTGTGCATTATAGGATGTTTGGCAGCAACGGTGCCTCTGTCCACTGCCTTCCAGTAGCATCCACCCTCCAGATGTGACACCAAAAATGCCTCCAGACATAATGCCAAATGTCCACCGGGGGCAAAGTTACCCTGTGGTTAAGAAGCACTACTCTAAAAGGAAGACAAGCCGAACACCTGCATTAACGAGGAAGGAAAACTGTTTTTGAAAGGAGTTATTGAGCCTGGCTGGCATGGCTCAGGGGTTGAGGATCAACCTATGAACCAGGAGGTCACATGCTGGGGTTACAAGGCTTGATCCCCAGTAGGGGGCCTGCAGGAGGCAACCAATCAATGATTCTCTCATCATTGATGTTTCTATCTCTCCCACCCTCTCCTTTCCTCTCTAAGATTAATATATATTTTTAAAGAAGTTATTGAGCCGAAACCGGCCTGTGGACTGAAGGGTCCCAGGTTCGATTCTGGTCAAGGGCATGTACCTTGGTTGAAGGCACATCCCCAGTGGGGCAAGTGCAGGAGGCGGCTGATCAATGTTTCTAACTCCCTATCCTTCTCCCTTCCTCTCTATAAAAAAATCAATCAAATATATTTTTTTTAAAAATAAGTTATTGAATCCAGTAGTTTTACATTTTATTTTTTACCCTCACCTAGGGATATTTTCCCATGCATTTTTAGAGAGAATGGGAGGGAGGGAGACAGAGAAATATCGATGTGAGAGACTCATCAATTGGTTGCCTCCCACAAGCACCCTAATTGAGACCAGGGATTGAGCCTGCAACCCAGGGACATGCCCTTCACTAGATTTGAACCCAGGACCCTTCAGTCCTCTGGTCAATGCTCTATCCACTGAGCCGAACCCACCAGGGTGTAAATATTTTTACTTGCATAATTCTTTGACTTTACCAGCTCAGGTTAAAGTCAGCTCCATGTATTTCACAGTTATTTGCCATGTGCAGAACACTGTGCCAGTTACATATACCTATCCAAGACTCAGGGAAATGGTGAACTAAAATAAATCTTGCCTCTCAACAATGACTCCGCTTCTCCCATCGTGAAATTCACCTTTGCTTGAGAGGAAAAAAGCCAGCTAGAGGCTGCTGCTGAGTGAGAATGGATAGTCAACAGAGAACAGAAATAATTGAACAATGCTGATTTTATTGCAACTAAATAAGGCAATGCACAAGCTATCTGAGCAATAAGCTTGACTCAAGGGGCAAAAGCCAAGAAACAAGGATTTTGTTTTTGTTTTTTGCTTTAATCATCAGTTATTGCACATGGTTGTCTTCCACATCTCCTCTCGGAAAATGTGGGTTAACAAATCTCATGCAAAGAAACATAGGAAAAGAGAAAATGAAATTCATCTAGTGTGTAGTTGAAGGCAGTTTCTCCAATTTCTCTTCTGTAAAATGCTCCATCAGCATGGTCCATCTCGGATTATTTTTATATCATGACCATCTTCCCTGCAAATTTAACAATCATAAAAACACATTTATTACCTCGCATATTGACACTGTCCCAGTACTTATATTTTTTTAAAAATAAAATCATGTCAGCCTGTTCAGTATGGCTCAACAGTTGGACATCAACTCAGGAACCAAAAGGTCACTGGTTCAATTCCTGGTCAGGATATTGGGTTGTAAGCTCAACTCCCAATAGCAGATGTGCAGGGCAGCTGATCAATGATGTTTCTCTCTCATTGATGTTTCTATCTCTCTATCTTTCTTCCTTATTCTCTCTCTAAAAATCAATCTTGTCTAATAAAAAGCTAATATGCAAATTGACTGAATGGCAGAACGACCAGTTGCTATGATGCACACTTACCATTGAGGGCAGATGCTCAACACAGGAGCTGCCCCCTGGTGGTCAGTGCACTCTGGCAGAAGGAATGCTGCTCAGCCAGAAGCCCTAAGCCAGGCTCACAGCTGGCAAACACAGCAGTGGTGGCAGGAGCCTCTCCCACCTCCATGGCAGCACTAAGGATGTCCAACTGATGGCTTAAGCAGGGAGCGGGCCTAAGCCATGAGTCAGACATCCCCCAAGGTCTCCTGGACTGCAAGAGGAAACAGGCAGGGCTGAGGGGACCCAACCCTCCCCACTCCCCATCCCCAGTGCACAATTTTTATGCACCAGGCCTCTAGTAAAAACGTATCTTTAAAAAAACATCTATGTCATTGTACATTATAGTCTTTCTTGGGCAATATTTATGTAATCATTTTTAAAGCTAAATGAAAAAAACAATGAGGGTGAAAGCTCCAACTCTTGTCATTTTTTTCTCTACCCATAGGGTACAAGGCACTAACCCTAAAGAATCACTCTGAGAAGACCTAGGAAGCTCACTGAAGACGGAGGTCAGAGAATGGACCCCTGAGATGCAAAGCAGCATACCTGAGAAGAGGCATAGTCCCTCAGCCAGGCAGAATACATTTATGATTTAGCATTCTCTAGGTAAAGTTATTAACATCTACTGCCCAAATAATGCTGCAGGTTATGCAGGTCACCGGCACATGCCCTCTGAATTCAAACAAACATTTAATATTTCACAGAGTTTAACTGTTAAATATACTCTTAATTTTGGAAAATCACCCACCCATGGATAGTAACGTAACTCGATTATCCAGTCTACAGTTGTACATGTCACTCTCCAACTTCAATCTAAACAATGCACTGAAGGATTCTGGTATATTTTTAAATGTCAGTGTGAAAATAGAGCTACTTATGTTGCAGGTGATTCTTATATCCAAGAAAGGAGCCACTACTTCATAAGTAATCAAAATTCAAGGGCAAAAGAAAACGTGGCTATTCTACACTGTAAAAATATGTTACCTGATTTTCATGCACAGAGTACACTCGTTGGGGTAAGTGGACATGTCGCTTCCACATACAGGGTTAAAGTCTCTGGGACATCCTGGTAATCTATATTGATCACAGTTTGGCTAGAAAAGAGAAAGGAGGACAGAAATTAGAGAGCCACTGAAACACCCTAGAAAAATCTATTTTACACACACACACCAAAAAATGATGTTTCTAATGCAAAAATCAGATGCAGTGTTAAAACATTGGTTCAATACCAATGTAAGAAAAGGTTAGGTCTGCTGATTTTTAAATGGAAGTCCAGGCATGCCACCATGTCTACTTTATTATCCTTTAGCTTCATAATTAGTACTTCACTCCTATTTTCAGGTGGATGTTTTATTACAGCCATCTTAATCCCTTGTCATAATGCTGAGACACCCTTGGGAAACTTAAGGAATTTTGTTTGTTCCGGTAAATGGTATTCACCTTTCCTCCTTCAGAATAAAAGAAGCCACTCATTTTAACAATCTGAACAAATGAAATGCATCTTTCTATTGATATAATCCGGATTTATAAAGACCGAGGCAGATCTGGCTGTGGGCCAAACTCTGAAGGAAAAGAGGTCTTGTTGGCACTGGCCATCCTCCGCTCAGCACGCCATGCTTCACGTAAAAGCATGATGTGTTCTTGCCGCTAGGCTCACTAAGATGATGCCATCCAGGGCTGCTCTCACGGGCAGAGGACATGCCCACTTATCCAATGAGATTGGGAAACGTGGTAGTAGATCATTTAATTGAAAAAGTAAATTAAAACAAGGAAACAATGATTTTAAAAATAACACATACTCTAAACATTTTATCCTAAAACATACATGGAAGTAAAACTGCCTATCTTTTCTTTTAATTTAAATTCTTTATTGTTTAAAGTATTACATATGTCTTTTTCCCTCACTGACCTCTCCCTGGCCACTCCCAATCCCAAGCACATGCCCTCACCCTGCTACTATCTGTATCCATTGGTTATGCTTATATGCATATAAGTCTTTTGGTTGATCTCTTACCTCCCCCCTCCTCCCAACCTCCCGTGCCTTCCCTCTGAGGTTTGACAGTCTGTTCAATGCTTCTGTGTCTCTAAAACTATTTTTGTTCATCAGTTTATGTTGTTCATTATTTTCCACAAATGAGAGAGATCATGTGATATTTGTCTTTCTCCAGCTGGCTTATTTCACTTAGCATAATGCTCTCTAGGTCCATCCATGCTGTTGCAAACGGTAAAAGTTCCTTCTTTTTTAATAGCAGCATAGTATTCCATTGTGTAGATGTACCAGTTTTCTAATCCACTCATCTCCTGATGGGCTTAGCTATTGTAAATCGTGCTGCTATGACCAAAGGAGTGCAAATATCCTTTCTGGCTGAAACCGGTTTGGCTCAGTGGATAGAGCATCGGCCTTCGGACTGAAAGGTCCCTGGTTAGATTCTGGTCAAGGGCATGTATCCTGGTTGTGGGCATATCTCCAGTAGGGGGTGTGCAGGAGGCAACTGATCAATGTCTCTCTCTCATTGATGTTTCTAACTCTCTATTCCTCACCCTTCCTCTGTAAAAAATCAATAAAATATATTTAAAAATATATAGATATCCTTTCTGATTGGTATTTCTGATTTCTTGGGATATATTCCTAGAAATGGGATTACTGAGTCAAATTGAGTTCCATTTTTAACTTTTTGATGAAACTCCATACTATTTTCCACAGTGGCTGCACCAGTTTGCATTCCCACCAGCAATGCACAAGGGTTGCTTTTTCTCCACCTCCTCACCAGCACTTGTCGTTTGTTGATTTGTTGACGATAGCCAGTCTGACAGGTATGAAATGGTACCTCATTGTCATTTTGATTTGCATCTCTCCATGATTAGTGACTTTGAGCAGGTTTTCATATGTCTCTTGGCCTTCTGTATGTCCACTTTCTTAAAAGTATCTACTTAGGTCTTTTGCCCATTTTTTTATTGGATTGTTTGTCTTCCTTTTGTTAAGTTGTGGGAGTTCCCTATAAATTTTGGAGTTTAAACCCTTATCAGATATAACATTTGCAAATATTTTCTCCCATGCAGCGGGCTCTCTTGTTTTTTGTTGATGGTTTCTTTCACTATGAAGAAGCTTTTTATTTTGATGTAGTCCCATTTGTTTATTTTCTCCTTAGTTTCCATGAAACTGTCCATCTTTTCATGTACAGACAATGAATAGTAGTGTATTGGGTCATCTATAATGCTGGGTATAATCATATGATTAAGGTCAGGCCAATAATTTGTGGAATTATTGTGCAGTAGCTTCTGGGAGCCTTAGTATTTTAAAAAAGCTGTCACCTATATTCTGCTTCCCCCCACAATTCTGATTCTTTTTTGTCTATTCCTCCATCCTGCTGCTGGGCACACAGAGCACTCACCTTTGGACCAAGAGGACAAAGGCCACATTTCAGGAGGGCAGCACTGGGCACTGTTATTTTTGAGTCCTTGTTAGGTATAATTGAATCTAATCTTAATACAAAAAATAAGACCTTTCCTTTGAATGTTTCAACTAATTAGAGTTCTGTGGATTATCACTGTAAAACTCATAAATAATTCACCTAGAATTTCCTGTTTTGGTTTCTTTAAAACAGGACTTCTCATCTCCTATTCACATTTCAGACCAGATCGTTCTTTCCTGTAGGAGGCTGTCCTTGGTCTTGTAGGATGTTTGGTAGCATCCCTGTTCTCTCTCCACTACTCAAATGACAGTCTCAGTGTCTTCTGGGGGCAAAACTACCCCCAGTTAAGAACTACTGTCTTGCCGAGACCGGTTTGGCTCAGTTGATAGAGCGTTGGCCTGCGGACTGAAAGGTCCCGGGTTCGATTCCGGTCGGGGGCATGTACCTTGCTTGCGGACACATCTCCAGTGTGGGGTGTGCAGGAGGTGGCTGATCGATATCTCTCTCTCATCGATGTTTCTGACTTTCTATCCCTCTCCCTTCCTCTCTGTGAAAAATCAATAAAATATATTTTTTTAAAAAAGAACTACTGTCTTAAAATACAGTGAGAATTTTTTTTTAAATATATTTTATTGATTTTTTACAGAGAGGAAGGGAGAGGGATAAAGAGCCAGAAACATCGATGAGAGAGACATCAATCAGCTGCCTTCTGCACGCCCCCTACTAGGGATGTGCCCGCAACTAAGGTACATGCCCTTGTCCGGAATCAAACCTGGGACCCTTTAGTCCACAGGCCAACGCTCTACCCACTGAGCCAAACCAGTTTCAGCACAGAATTTAAAGACATTTATAAAAATAACATACAATTTTTAAAAAAAATCTACTATTGTTTTATCTACATCTAATTCAACAGCAGTTTTTTTAAACAATTTGTCTTTTAGCAAGTCTTTCAAAAGCATTTGACACAGTTCTCATATGACAACTTTGTTTCTATACATTCATGTTAATGTTTTCTGTACATTTTTAAGTAAAATAAAACTGGCAACTGGCCTAACAGGCTTGTGAACACACACATTTGAGTCTTGGTACTACAATTCCACTGAGGAAAATAAAGTCTACTTTATTACTAGAGTAGTCTATTGGCAACCAGAGAGTGGTAGATATATTATGGGAATTGTTCAGAGAGAAAGGAGAGGGTCGTTTGTGAGGTAGTTAAGTGGAGGGCATTTGAATGAATTTTTAACCATTAACAAGTAGCCGGAGGTGAATCCACAGAGGGCTGTATGTGCATGTCACCTTGGAAGCCTGTTAAAAATACAGATCTGGGAGAGAAACCAATATGGTGGCAAGAGGTAACCACCTAAACTGCTTCCTTGCACAACAATTTCAAAACTACAACTAAAAGACAAAATGGACACCATCCAGAACCACAAGAAAGCTGGCTGAGTGGAAATTCTACAACTAGAAGGAAAGAGAAAAGCACATTGAGACTCAGAGGAGCTGCAGGTATGGAGACATGTGCAAAGAGGACTGGCGGCTTAGTGTGTGGCTGGCTTTCTCAAGGGAGAGAGATATGGAAACTCCCAACTGCACTGAACTCCAGTTCCAGGTGAGACCCTGGGGACCAGACTCATTCAGGGGGAATCTCGACTGTCAGGAAAAGAGAAAAGCACACTGAAACTAGGAGAGCTAGAGAAGGCAGAGGTCTGGAGGCGTGCAAGCACAGAGAGGACTGACTTCTGAGTTGCATGGCTGGCTTTCTCAAGTGGGAAAGAGAAGAAAACTCCTGACTGTGCTGAACTCCAATTCCGGGGAACCCAGATTCACTCGGGGGGAATTTGGACTGTCTGGTGGTGGGCAAAACTCGAGGGCGACTTTCTCTCAGAGGTGCTTACAGTGATTACTGAGGGACAGTGAGACTCAGGGGCTTCATAGGGGAGAGCTGATGGGAAGCCAAGGATGTCTGCTCTGCCCTGAGATTCCGCCTGATCCAAGCTGAGCACAGAGGCTCTTGCAATTTTGCAAGTCTTGTCTCATAAAAGTGTCTCCAGCACAGAAGTTCTCCCAGCATAGAAAGAGGTGATCTTCACAGCCAATTGGCCTGGAGATCGATTCCTCCCGGTAATACCAATAACAATCAAGACTTAACTACAGAGAAAAAAATAATGGCGGCAGAATAGACGGACATGTCCTGAGCCTTGTCCCGGAACAGACAGAGGGAACAGCTGACCATTGCATGGGGAGTTGAGGGACAGCTATACTCCAGGAGAAGGTGGAGGACTGCTGGACGGGGCTCTCCTGACTGGGCAGCCCCTACTGCTGCTTGGTTCCCTCCTGGAGCCACCAGCTTGGACACAGAGACCACACCATCTTGAAGGGGAGGGTGGATGTTATGGAAAGTCTGAAAATCTACAACTACAAAATTCACCACACAGCTGCAAGCCCCAGAACACTGGTCCCCAATTTGTGCAAACACACGGATTCAGAGAAGCTCTACATTCCACCACGAAAAGGTCAGATTTCGCCTTGGATGAGGTGAGATCTCTGGTCCTGCAGGAGAGAGAAGTGTGTGCACTGTGGGAGCTGGAGATCAGGGAAAGTCTGCGCCTGGAGATATCCGTGGCTGTTGGGGCTGGCATGATCCATGAATGTGGAAAGGGGTCCTCAGAGCTGCTAATGGAGGGGATCTTCAGAAAGCAACCCATTTTGATCTGAATCAGAGGGACAGCCTGGGAGTTTTAAAAGTATGCTGACTCCTTGGACATGAGGGGGGAAGGGAAGATTGTACACTTGCACTCTTTCCTCTTCAGATTCTTGCTTCTGATTACTGAGCTGAATACATAGGCTCACCCAGTGGGGAACACCCTGGTAAACTGCAGGGGAAAGTTCTTTTTCTGGAACCTGGGGATCGGAATGGGGAGTGACGATCAGAAAACTAGCTCTGGGGCAGCCCATTCCCACAAACCAGTATTGAGTGCCACAGGAAAAGCAGGATTAAGCACAGGCAAGAGAGGACCTATAATCTCAGAGGTCAATTCAGAAACACTGCCACCCAGGGGCTGATTACTCTTGTGTAATCACAAATAAAGGAATAAAGAAATTAAGACACAGTGCCCACTTAAAAATCAGGACTGTATTACAACACTGAGGAGCAGTGAAATGCAGGAAACTGGAATACTGTCCTGACTAGAAAACAGGCGCACCAAACAGAAAAACAGAGGGAGTGAATGACCTTCATTACTGCACATTCTATTTTTTTATTTTTTTCATTTTTTATTTAAGAATCTAATTTTTTTCCTCACTTGATTTTAACTTTTTCATTATTACATTTTATTTTCAAACAGTAAAAAAAAAAAATACAGATCTGGGGCCTCCCCCCAGACCTGTTCGATCAGAATCTCTGGAGTAGAATATGTGTGTCTGGAGGTCCCTGAATTCTGGTTCAGCTAGGACTGGCTTTAGGAACCGCTGCTCCCAGTCATCTTGACATTCAGTCCACTCTACTAGATAAAAGCTAAGAAAAATGCACAAAGACACACAATTTCACTCACAGTTTCAGGAAACTCCTTGCTCTAACCGTTTCTGCCTCTCCTTTATAATTAAGACAGATCCTGCTCTGTCCTACTCTCTCAGAGATGACCAGGTAAACAACTAACTAATCGAAATTAATCTATGCCTGAAACTCTTAGGTTTTTTTTATATTTGACAAGAGTTTTCAAATATTTTCATCTCAAAGAATGATTGATGTATGACTTTTAAGACTTTTGATGTCCGTCAGATCTTTGAAGAAGAACTTGCCCAGCTGGCAGGCAATGTTGGGTTCCAGTCTGTTTCAGGTCTGTCTGATTCTCCTGACTTCAAAGCTATGTTTGGATACCTAACATGTAAGTTTATGACATTTGGGTTACTCACTTCCTGGATTTTCTCTGATCTGAGGTCTAAGGCAGTATGAGCAAACACTTTTCACTCTTATCAATGAGATCAAATAATTTCATTAATAAAGCATTCCCGAGAGAAATCAAGGTGGTGGCATAGGTGAACACCTAAACTGCTGCCTAGCACAACAATTTTAAAACTACAGCTAAAAGACAAAACAGACGTCATCCAGAACCACAGGAAAGCTGGCTGAGCGGAAATTCTACAACTAGAAGGAAAGAGATGGGCTCATGGAGACTCAGAGGAGCTAAAAAAAGCTGAGGTATGGAGACATGCATGTGGAGAGGACGGGCGGTGGAGTACCTGGCTGGCTTCTTCTAGCCAGAAGGAGACAGAAACTCCCAATTGCACTGAACACAGCTGATCCTCACAACCAATTGGCTTGGAGGTCAAGTTTCCCAAGTGATACCAACAACAATCAAGACTTAACTACAACAAGGCTGTACACACAGTCCACAAAAGGGTGCACCAAGAGAGTCCACCTCAGGTAACTGGAGAGGCAGAGCCACTGGGCTATATAGGACTCCTAGCACACAAAGCTACTCTACCAACTCAGAGAAGCAGTGAAAATGCAGAAACAAAGGAACAGATCACAAACAAAAGAAATGGAGGAAAACATTCTCTATGGGAACTGGGAAGTAGCTACATTTTGCAGAGACTTGCTGTACTCAGAGTAAGGATTTTGAAGAGTAATTGCAGCAACAGTGTGCAGAACCAGGAAAGTAGAGATACTAAATATTGAAGAAAACTGCCTAGAGGGCTATTATGCTAGTCTAGGTAAGAGATAATAAGGGCCTTAAACTGGAGCAGTAGCAATGAAAATGGGGAAGAAAAAACAAAGGTCTCTTGCATGATTCATCCTTTTAATTATCCTGTAAAAAGAGAGCAGGGTCCTGTGGTATGTGCCTCTTGAGAATGAGTGCCTCCTTAAATGTTGCACCCTAGTCACCTGACCTACCTTACCCTAATCCCAGCCTTGAGATAGAGGTGGGATTGTCCTCATTTTCTGAAAGAAAATCAAACTCAAGAAAATTGAGTCATCTGATCAAGAAGTATTAATGAAAACCCACTAAGTGCTGACAATTGGTCACTAAATAACAAATAACACCACAGGACAGAGTGCAGTTTACCGGAGGGAAGACAGGCAATTACAATTCAAAGCGATGATGGGGTAGTGAAGAGCACTGCATCTGCAGTCAAATTGCTTGGGTTGGAACCATAGTTCCACCATTTCCATG
Source organism: Lasiurus cinereus (assembly GCA_011751065.1). NCBI lineage: Eukaryota > Metazoa > Chordata > Mammalia > Chiroptera > Vespertilionidae > Lasiurus > Lasiurus cinereus. The sequence goes on from JAAGEH010002528.1 coordinate 27,563,672, forward strand.
TAACCATGGCCAAGGGGATAACAAGGATATCCACCTAGTTCATAGTGTCTTAAAAGATTGAGTTAATATATATAAAACACTTAGAACAGTGCGTGGCACATGGTATTTTAGTATTTCCTGTTGAAGGAAATCAGAATATGGCTCTTTGACATAAAAATTATTTTGACCTAAAGGCAGTTTTAAACGCAGCAATCCAGAAGAAGCTCCCTCTACCCTCGCACTTTCTGCCTAAAAGCAGAAAGGCAGAATGTAAATTCTCCTTAACTGGATGGACTCTAGGCTCTTAGAGATGTCACCAGAGGGATCTGCAAAAAAAAAAAAAACTTACCCCATTAGTTTCCTCCCATCCATTTACTGCCCATTGTTGGTGCCCTTGGAAGCTTAAGCCATTTGCTCTACAAATTCACTGCTCTTTGCTAAAGATAGAGTAGTTCTAAGCCATTTCTTTGTGTTACCCCCTCTACATGCTCCTACGTATATGTGCAATGTACATGTTAATAAACGTATTTGTTTTTCTCTTGTTTAATTTGTCTTTTGTCATAGAATCCCAGCTGAGAACTTAGAAGGGTAGGGGAGATGGTTTTTTTTCCTGCCCTATGCTATCATAATGATGACAGTGCAGTCTAGGTTGAATGGAAACATGAAGAAAGTGCATTTATATACACTTTGGAGAAAGGAAATAGGGTGGGAAGGCTTCCTAGAAGAGGTCTAATCTGAATTGAATACTCAAAGCTGCCTAACCCAGGTCAATATCCCACATGTAAAATAATAATATCTATCTTACAAGGTCATTGTGAGGATTGACCAGATATACAAATGGACAATGCCAAACCAGATATTAAAATAGAAATATGACCCAGAGCTGCAGCAACCTGCCCAGGAAACTAACTCATTATGTAGAGTAACCAGACCAGGAAGCCGGCCTGCTCTAAGCCAGACTTGGAAGAAGTCAGATGGCTACCTATAGTGACCATCCAGGAAGCTAAACAATAACCTCTGCAACTTTTGGCCCCAAATGGACAGGCCTTGATTAATAACGGACAATTTCCCTAATTTTTGTCCCCACTTCCAACTTAGGACCAATCAGAGAAAATCAAATATGCACTCTTAACCAACCACATGTCCAACCCATGCACTATTTGCTTTTAGAACCAATCAGAGAAAGCCAAATATGCACTCCTAACCAATCCCATGTCCCACCCATGCACCCCCAACTTCCCCATGCCAACAGCCTCGAATCAGGGCATACCTGGATGAAGACTTCCTACCCCCACTATTGTATAAAGCTTTCCCACGCCCCCACCTTCATTGAGTCTCTGCCAAAATACATGTGACATGGCTGACTCCCCTGTTACAGCAAGTTCTGAATAAATAGGTTTTCTTTGTTCTCATTTGGTTGGTCTTTGCTTCCAGTGAATTTAATCTGATAATGTACTGTACAAAATGTCGACTGCAAGGCGTAACTATTGAATCAAAGACTTTCTGAATCATTAGAGAAAATAATGAAGGAAACAAAGGCCTGAGGCCTTCAAGACCTGAGCTATTTTCAACCAAAATTTACATTTTTTTTATCTGTATTAAAAAGCCACTGACTTCTAAAGTAGTCAATAATTTCAAAAATATCAGGTCAGAACTGAAAACTAGTCCTCAACCCAAATTGCTGTGGACTTCACTGTACCAGTGGTTTCCTACTTACTGTTTTATATCCTGAAGGTTGGCCAAATTGATTGTTCAGAGAGGCTGAAAGAAGAAAACAAGACATTTTAAAAGTATGTGGTTAAGGTCAATTCTTGTTCATAAGGGCCTTTTTAAATCCAGCTTGTGATTTAGCCAGGGCACACCTTCCTTTCCCTCCAATACTTCTTTGAATCACCCCCTCTGACCCTCACACCCTCCTCCAAAGGATATTCCCTTGCTTTCTAGCACCTCTCTCAGCAGGCACACACAGAACTTCTGGTGCGGGTTCCATAACTGACCGCCCTAATAGGTTTGCCTGAGAAAGGACTCTATGGAGCTATGGAATGAAAGTCAGAGAAGTGGCTCCTAATAATTCACACTAGTCTTTCCCTCTGCAGCTCGGGGTAATGAACACAAAACTTAGCATGTAGGTGTACCATTTTAACTCCATTGTAAAAAGGGCTTCAAGTCTGAAGCCCCTTTCTCAGAAGCCCACAGACACGCCGCCGATGCACCTGCCCATCACCATCCCCACCTCCCCATACATCTCCTGCCCAGACTCAGCCCCTTATCCTGGGCTCCAGAAATCTGCCTTAAGGGAGAAAAGGCGGGCAGCAGGGTGTCGCCAGAAGGAGCTGGGAATGAAGCCGGAGCCAGGGGGTCCCGGGTCCTCAGCCACGCCCACACCCCCACATTCCTCACGGACCGCAGCGGGCCCAGGAACCGCCAGTAACGGGTGCTTGGAGGGCCGCCAGGGACGCCGGGATCCCGGCAGTGGCCAGCGAGGCTGCCTCTCATGCCTCCCCCACGAGCCCGGCCCGACCACGCCGGCCGGCGAGCGTTACCTGCCAGGTCCGCGGCCAGCAGCAGCAGCGCCCAGCTCGCCGCCAGCAGCGCCATCCTCCTCCGCCGCCTGCGGTCGGGTGCTGCGCGCGAGAGGCGTGGGACGTGCCCAGGTCGGACCTGCGAGGGTGTCGGGTGAGGGCGGGGCGGGGACCGGGAGGGCCAGACCAGGAGGAAGAACGTGGAAGAGGAGGAGGGAAGAGAGGGTCAGGAAAGGATGCGGGGGAGGGAGAAAGCCTGGGAAGAATGGGGGGGCGGGGGGTGGTAAAGGATGCTGCTAGGCTAGCCCTCTCTCACCCACTCCCCCACCTCGAGGAGGATGGGAGTGATGGGTTAAGGGGAAAGTCTCTCCGTGTAACAAACGAGGGGTCACAGCCTGGAGGGCTGCCGGTCAACCCCTAGTTCTTCAGCATCTCCTCGGTCGTCCCCGGGGGTGTTTTGGAGGCTGAACTCAGCGAAAGAACCCCTGCTCTCAAGAAACTTTCTCATGCAGGTGTTGGGGATGGAGTGACACAGGGAACTCCAAAACAGCAGAATCGATACGAAAGTTTCTAACGTGTTCGAAAATGGTGGGGAAAAGGGGAGAGTTTCCATTGGGAAGTCAGGAAAGGCCTTTCAGAGGCGACATTTTAAAAAATCTTTATTGTTCAAAGTATTACATATGTCTCCCCCCGACCCACCCACCCACCATGGCCCTCCTCTAGACCATCCCAGACCTTCACCACACTGTTGTCTGTGTCCACACTTTATGCATTATAGGCATCCTTGTTCTTTAGTTGATCTCTTCTCTCTCACCACCCTGCCCTTTCATCCCTCTCTCCCCCCCCAACCCCCACCCCACCTGTTCCCCATCTTCCCTCTGAGATTCCATGGTCTATTCCATGCTGTTATGTCTCTGGATTTATTTTGCTCAACAGTTTATTTTGTTCATCAGATTCCACATATAAATGAGATCATGTGATGCTTGTCTTTCTCTGGCTGGCTTATTTCACTTAGCATAATACTTTCGAGATCCCTCCATGCTGCACAGTATCAGAGGTGACAGTTGAGCTGAAAGCTGATGCATGAGAAGGAAGCTTGGTGAAGACCTTTGGACAAGAATTGCAGGCCCAAAGAAAAGCAAGTGCAGAGATCCGGAGGCAGGAGCCAGCTCAGCGTTTCAACTGGAGCCCTGCATGGAGGGGGAATGGGAGCAGGAGAGGAGACTGCAAAGCCAAGGTCATGTGTGGCTGGGTAGGCCGTGATAAGGGCTTTGGATATTTTCTGGTTGCAGTGATAAATCAGTGGAGGACTTTAATCTAGGGAATGCCCTGATCCGACTTCTTTTTTAACAGATTGAATGAAGAATGGACAGGAGATAGGAGATTTGTTAGGGAGATGAATGAGGTGGCTTTTGCAGTGATCCAGGCAAGAGATGAGGACATAGGTAAAGAAGGCACTTATTCTGTTCCTAAGCAACTAGGCACTTGCTCCTAACTCAGGTTACATTAGCTATTGTGTTGTCATAGAGCTGAAGACCTCCAGCCTGTTCTAGCAAGTGACATGGTCTATTTCTCTGACTTCTGTGTTCCTAGTGCCTAGCACTGTGCCTGACACAAGCTCAGAAAATGCTGGCTGAATAAGTGGATCCTTAAAATGTTAAACGGACATCACAATAAGAAAATAGACCCAAAAAAGGAAGACCTGGGATCCAAGAAGTAGGAACTCCAACCCAAGGGAGGAGCAACAGGAATTAGTAGGTGGCAGTGCAACAGTCCTAGAGTTCAGCTGGTCCATAGTGGAACAAGCAAGAGGCCCCGAGAGAGAGTTTCTAGAGGACAACATAGCTGGACTACGAAATGTGTCTTGCAGTAACCAAGATGAGAAATTGATTAGTAACAAATTCAAAGAAAACTAAGTAGGCTAGGGGTCTGTACGGACAAATGGGAGTGTAGGTGATGGTCTGAGACTTCCCTGCCAAGCTGGAAACCAGGGAAATGGCAGAGACTGACCAAAAGATGGGGCAGGGTCTCACCTTGGTGATGCAGACACACCTGCAACGGATGCAAGATAAATTTCAGACCATATCTAACCAGATCATTGGAAGAATTGATGATGTGACTACTCACATTGATGATCTAGAGAAAAACATTGCAGATCTCATGACCCAGATTGGGGTGGAACAACTGGAAAGTGAAAACAGGATACCTGCTCCACAGAAGAGTTGAAGGTGGTTAATGTACACTGAAATCTGGAACATTGTTTTTATAAGCCAAGAAAAGACCAAATGGCTTTTACAACTAACTACTGTGTACAGGCATATTTTATTTTATAAAATGCACATGCTTCTTATCACTTACTATATAGTTAGTTTATAGAATGACTTCCCCTCCTTTCCCTTCCTCCCCCCTTCCCCGTCCGCCCCCCTCCCGTTTTTTGAGCATGATAACTTCACATCCTGGATGATGGGCAGTTGTACTATTAAGTATTAAAACTAAAACTTTGGTGATGCCTATGTAAAATTGTCAAATTTTTAAATGTTTTTTTTGTGAAGCCATTTTTTAATCATTCCTTTTGTTTATTGATTTGAAAGAGAGAAACATGTCAATTTGTTGTTCCACTCATTTATGCATTTATCGGCTGATTTTTGTGCATACCCTAATTGAGTTACTGAACACCCAACTTTGGCAAAATGGGCCGATGCTCTAACCAAATGAGCTACCTGGCCAAGGCTCTATCATTCCTTTTGTATGTAGTAGTTGCTGTTTGATAAAAGTTGCTGTGTAATTTTTTTCTAGTAGATCCTTCCATTATAATTAGACTGCGTGGTAAGACATTTAATTCTCAACACAGAGTGACTGTTGAGCTAACATCAAATAGTGTGTTGGTGATACATTTCAAATTGCTAAAATCATTTAAAAATTGCTTAATCAGAATACCTGGCACTACTATGTTGCAAAAACTCAGACTTGAACAGAGATTTTATGTCTAAGTCCCTGAAGTCAAATTAATGAAGAGTAGCCACTGCCACTTTAATGTGAAAATCTTTAAGTACAGAAAATGAAAGAATTGCCTAATGTAATGAGGCATTCATTAGTTAGAGTTTTGCATGAGATTTGAATACTTCTGTAGGATCCTACATTGTTCATCTAAAATAGTTACCATAGAAAATCTGGAAGGATTTTAAAACACAATTACTCCATCTTTTCTTTGAGCTACTAATTGGGCGGGGGGCGTAAGGGGGGACACAGAAAAGGAAAAGAGACCATATTAAGTTTGTGCCTGTTGCTTCACTCAAAAATAATAACTTGTAGTAGGCTCAACTTTTTAAAAAATTGTTTTTCTTTACACTATTCTATTTCTTTAAACTATTTCTTAAACCTAAATTCTTTCAAAGTAACTTTTTTTTACTGATTATAGAAGACAAGGATAATAACTCTTGCCACTCAAAAATGTAGTGTTGGGGTCCTAAGTATTGACTGTGAAGGAGATCCATGTAAGTATCCCAGCAATTCTGTATAGGGGAAGAGGGGGAATGAAAAAGTTAAGGAATGCTATTGCGCTTCATAGAGGAAAACTTTTCACAAATACAGTATTTGTGTTGTTGTTGTTTTAAAGTATCCTACATCATCAGTCTTTAATGTGTTGAAAAAAATGATGTTAAGGGGAAAAAGAAAACTAAGAAAAGCTAAAAAGATAGTTATTTCTGAAAAAAAGTTGTTCAATAATATAAATATCAATAACTTATTTAATCAAAATTATGATTAATGATTTAGGAAGAATGGGAGAGTAAATGGACATAAGGGTAGAGGGAGGGATAGGAGATGAGAAAGAGTTGAATATTTCTTAGTGAAAACCATGAAAATTTAACCTTGAAGAGGCATTTATTCATATTAGAGGTGTGAAGATAAATATCCAAATAATATAGTCTTTTTTTTTAATATATAGTCTTTATGAAAAGAATTAACTTTAAGAAATTTAACAAATGTCCTAGCCAGATTGGCTCAATGGATAGAGCATCAGCCTGCAGACTGAAGGGTCCCAGGTTTGATTCCGTCAAGGGCACATGCCCCGGTTGCAGGCTCAATCCTGAATGGGATTGTGCAGAAGGCAGCCAATCAATGGTTCTCTTATCTTGAATGTTTCTATCTCTCTATCCCTCTCCCTTCCTTTCTGAAAACAATTTTAAAAAGAGAGACTCTAGCCATTTTGGCTCAGTGGATAGAGTGTTGGCCTGCAGACTGAAGATTCCTGGGATTGATCCGATCAAGGTCACATGCCCAGGTTGTGGGTTTGATCCCCAGTAGGGGACATGCAGGAGGCAGCCCATCATTGAGATTTCTATCATCATTGAGGTTTCTATCTCTCCCTCTCTCTTCCTCTCTGAAATCAATCAAAATATTTTTTTTTAAAAGAGAGAAATTTAACAAAATTCCTGAGAAACACACATCATTGCTCTTCAATACCTAATACAGTGTTTGAGAATATTTATTTACTGATTTTTTTTTTCCCCTTAAGAAGTTCCCTTTGGCCGAAACCGGTTTGGCTCAGTGGATAGAGCGTCGGCATGAGGACTGAAGGGTCCCAGGTTCGATTCCGGTCAAGGGCATGTACCTTGGTTGCAGGCACATCTCCAGGGTGGGGCATGCAGGAGGCAGCTAATCGATGTTTCTCTCATCGATGTTTCTGACTTTCTATCCCTCTCCCTTCCTCTCTGTAAAAAATCAATAAAATATTTTTAAAAAATAAGAAGTTCCCTTTGACTTAGTTATTAACTTTGAATACACGTTTTGGTAGCTATTCAACAAACCTTAATGAGAAGTTTAGAGAAGCGAAATAATTTTGTCACAGAGGCACAAGTTAGTGCATTGGCAGTTGCACTTTCTACTAGCCGATGTGTCAAATGTTGGTTCTGTGACATACTCCCTGTATCAGTCAGGATCTAGTCTGAGAAACACAAAACTCACAAGGCATTGCACCAAAGAAATTTTAGTGTAAGAAATGGAACAAACCAGTATTGGGAAACTAAAAACAAGCAGAAAGGGAACAATGAGCTAACACGCCGAGATGGTAACTTCAGGATGTAGGTATCACCCTTAGGTCACAGGGAGTAAAGGACCAGGATTGTCAGAACCTAGAAATTTGGAGGAGGTGCCCTGGAAAGCTGGGGCTCAAACCTCTGAGTGGGGCTGCTGCCCGGCTGGTGCTCGTGGTTCTGAGGAACACAATGAGGCAGCTCTGAGGAAGTGAGACAGAGCGGAGACTGGCACTGCCAGGTGGAGGCATTGCTGGGGCACCGCTGAAAGGAACAGGAAGTGTACAGGAGCAGGGCCCTCCTCCACGTTCCTGCTTTGCAGGGTCCTCTTAAACATCCTATTGGCAGAGCCTTCAGAAAGCCAGCTGGCAGAGTATAAATGAGTTCCAGCATCACCGAGGGATAGCTTTAGAGCTGACTTACAATAACCTAATGGCTGGCACAGCTGCAGACCCCACCCCTTGACGTTAGCAACCTCAAAACTGGGGCAAGAAGACACAGCCTACTGTTTTAAATTCCAGCTGGCACCACTCACAGCTGAGATCTGGCTAGTGTCCTGTTTGAGGCCAAAGGGTAAATTTGGAATTAGTGTTAATACTTTTCTGAGTCACGTAATCTACGGTCCTTGAACAAAGGTCATAAAGGAGAGATGGCTTCTTTTGCTGAAGACTTTCATCGAGGATTGATGAATATACATATTTCCTCAACTTTGTTGGATTTCTGTTACCGAATAACGTATACGCTTGCTTATAAACCACTGATGGGTCAGGGACACAAACTGAAATCGGACTGAGGGATAATGCTTAGAGTCTTCATAAGAATTTCAGCTTCAAAAAGAAAGCCATTTCTGTCCTAGTTGGTTTGGCTCAGTGGATAGAGCTTCGGCCTGTGTACTGAAGGGTCCCAAGTTTGATTTCAGTCAAGGGCACGTACCTTGGTTTCGGTCACATCCCCAGTAGCGGGCGTGCAGGAGGCGGCTGATTGATGTCTCTCTCTCATCGATGTTTCTAACTATCCCTCTCCCTTCCTCTCTGTAAAAAAAATCAATAAAATGTATATATTTTTTAAAAGTTTGATTAAAAAAAAAGAAAGAAAGCCTAATGGACACAAGACACTGAGGGGTTAGGGCATGCATGGGAGTGGGGTAGGAGTGGGGGAGCAATGGGAAGATATGTACACAGTAATACATTAGATAGATAGATAGATGATAGATAGATAGATAGATAGATAGATAGATAGATAGATAAAGCCATTTCTGCTTTGGCCAGTGTGGCTTAGGTAGTTGAATGTTGTCCTGTACACTGAGAGGTCGCCAGTTCAATTCCCGGTCAGGACACATGCCCAGGTTGTGAGTTTGAGGCAGTCAACTGATGTTTCTTTCTTTCTCTCTCTCCCTTCCTCTCTCTCTCTAAAAAAAAAAAAAATTGTAAAAAGGAAGACATTTACTCCCAAGATAGATTTGCTATAAATGTATGTGGGTGTATGTTGCTGCCATTATATTATTTTGTTCCAAACAATTGATATAACGTGTAATTGATATTACACGTTAGAAATACAGTAGTTTGTACTATGGTGCTTTTCCCATAGCCATGTAGAACAAAGCTTAACAAATATTTTCTGTAAAGAGCCAAAGAGTGAAACCTTTGGACCTTGCAAGTCATACAGTCTGCCACAACTTGTCAACTCTGTCACTGTTGTGCAAAAGCAGCATGGACCTCCAGTCTATGAATGGACATGGCTCCAGAACAACTTTACAAAACAGGCAATAGGCCACATTTAGACTGTTGGCCATAGTGGACTGACCCCTGGCCAAATATGCCAAACACAAATGTCCAATGCTGATGATCAGCATGCTTGTTAAAGGGAACACCAAGAGCGAGCTAGGAGATATGTTCTGCAGTTCTGTGGCTGGGTTTTCAGTCCCTTTTTAGGTACACTCTGCCGCCTTAGGTCTCCACAGCTCAAAATGAATGAAAATTTCATAAGTTGTATAGGCAATATAAAATTTTTTCAGCCCTATTATCTGGTGACTTCATTCAAAATCATTACTCTAAAGAAAAAAAAATCATAGTTCTTTTATGCTGAACTAGAGGCCTGGTGCACAAAATTCGTGGGGTGGGGGAAGGGTCCCCCTCAGCCTAGCCTGCACCTTCTTCAATCTGGAACCCCTTGGGGAATGTCCAACTGCCGGTCAGACATCCCTCTCACAATCCTGGACTGCTGGCTCCTAACCTCTCACCTGCCTGCCTGCCTGATCACCCCTAACTGCCTCCCCTGCTGGCTTGGTTGCCTCCAACTGCCCCCCCCGCTTGCTGGCCTAGTCGCCCCAACAAGCCTGCTGCTCGGTCATTTAGTCATCTCTCACTAACCCCCCTGCCAGCCTGGTTGCCCCTCATAGCCTGTTTGGTCATCCATTCAGTTGCAATGGTCGCTTAGGCTTTTATACAGATAGATTATCTTACTGATTGTGCCTACAGAGATCTTTTAACTTCAGTTTTCTGTCACTTGCTGCCAGAAATATAGGTGCCAGTGAGTCTTAAAATTACCAGACATAGTTATTACCTGTGTGACAGAGCAAACATCTAATTACCAAACATGTGTTTTTCTTGTTGTCCTATAAATGTCCCTCCTCCCCTTGGAAGCCCCATACCCTTATCCCATTTCTTATGATGACATATAAGCCTAACCTGACCAACTTGCTCTTGAGTCCCATACTTTTTTAATGGGGCTCCTGTGTGTATGTAATTTAATTTGTTTTTCACCCTAGCTGATTTGGTTCGGTGGATAGAGCATCGGCCTGTGGACTGGAAAGTTCCAGGCTTGATTTCAGTCAGGGGCACATGCACAGGTTGCAGGCTCAATCCCCAGTAGGGGGCGTGCAGGAGGCAGACAATCAATGATACTCTCTCATCATTGATGTTTCTATCTTTCTCTCCCTCTCCCTTCCTCTCTGAAATTAATAAAAATACATTTTTTAAAAGAAAAAAATTCATTTTTCTCCTGTTAATCTGTCTGTCAATTTAATTACTAGATAAGCCTAAAGAACCTGAAATAGTAGATGAAAATGTTTTCCTTCCCAACAGAGTCCTTTTTGAAATATTGGTAGGTACTTTGCAGGGTCACATTTAGAAGTTTACAGAGCCCTAGCCAGTTTTGTTCAATGGTTAGAGTGTCGGCCTGAGAACCAAAGGATCTTGGGTTTGATTTCTAGTCAAGGGCATATACCTCCTTTGCAGGGTGTGAGTGGGAGGCAAGCAATTGATGGATCTTTCTCACGTTGATGTTTTTCTCTCTCTCTCTCTCTTGCTCTAGCTCTCTCTGGTCTTCCTTCCTCTCTTCCACTCTGTATAAAAATCAATGGGAAAAATATCCTCAGGTGACGATTATAAAATAATAATATGCCCAGGTGGGGTGGCTCAGAGGTTGAGCATCGACCCATGAACCAGGAGGTAACAGTTCAATTCCCAGTGGGGGAGTGCAGAAGGCATCGATTGATGATTATCTCTCATCACTGATGTTTCTGTCTCTCTCTCTCTTCCTTCCTCATTCTGAAATCAATAAAAACATTTTAAAATAATAATAATAATAATAGACGTTAACAAAAAATTCAAAGAAAAAATGTCATTTCTTAAAAATAAGTAGGAATAGGTGTTTAGTGTTGTTGTTTTTTAAAAATATTGTTGCCCTGGCTGATTTGGCTCAATGGATAGAGTGTTGGCCTGTGGACTGAGGGATCCGAGGTTCAATTCCTGCCAAGGGCACATGCCCAGGTTGTGGGCTCGATCCTCAGTTGGGGGTGTGCAGGAGGCAGCCGATCAATGATTCTCATCGTTGATGTTTCTCTCTCTCCCTCCCCCTTCCTCTCTGAAATCAATAAAGAAATATATTAAAAAATATATATTGTTACTGCTTTCAGAGACGAAGGGAGAGAGAGAGAGAAATAGAAGCATGATTTATGCAGAGAGAATCATTGATTGGCTGGCTGCCTCCTGCACACCCCCTATTGGAGATTGAGCCTGCACCTGGGCATATGCCCTGACCAGGAATTGGACCAGTAACCTCTTGGTTCAGGGGTTGACGCTCAATCACTGAGCAATATAGCTGGGCGATGTCATTATTTTTTAATAAACCACCCCTACTATCCAGAAAAATATATGATCCTATAAATTTTATTCATTCATTCATCCCACAAATAATTATAAAACCCTATATATGCACCGTCCTAGGAACTAGATTTAGCAGTGAACAAACATACGAAAATCCCCTGGCTTCGAGAAGTTTACATTCTAACCCTACCCAAATTGGGCTTAATGGATAGAGTGTTGGCCTGTGAACTGAAGGGTTTTGGATTCGATTCTGTACCTCAGTTGCAGGCTTAATCTCTAGCACCAATCAGGATGCCAGTGGGAGGCAACCAATGGATGTGTCTATCTCTGTCTCTACCTCTTCTTTCCACTCTCTCTAAAAATCAACGGAAAAATATCCTCAGATGAGGATTAACAACAACAGCAACAAAATAATCCTAATCTGTCAGTGTTGTTTGAAAAGTAACTGGAAAAACAAAACAAAACTTAGGTTTATTTAAAATAAAACCACAAGCAGATGGTTCACTCATTTGAAGTAACATATGCACCCCACCATACTTCAGTACAGCTATAGAAATGAGACCAGACGCTAAACTATATTTGATGGTGTCTACTGCCATCCAGTGGAAATGAATTGACATTATAACAAGTGCTTCATTTATGTGGTAATTCTCAAAGTACTCTAAATAGACATTGTTATTCCAGTTTGTTTTGACTTTTTTATATATATATATTATTGATTTGTTACAGAGAGGAAGGGAGAGGGACAGAGAGCCAGAAACATCGATGAGCGAGAGACATCCATCAGCTGTCTCTTGCACACCCCCCACTGGGGATGTGCCCACAACCAAGATACATGCCCTTGACCGGAATCGAACCCGGGACCCCCCAGTCCACAGGCCGGCACTCTATCCACTGAGCCAAACCGGTTTCGGACAGTTTGTTTCGATTTTTTTTAAAAAAAAAAACTTCATATCACTGAGCTTACTATGATCCAGGCACTATACATGATCTTATTTATTCCCTGTAATAATCTTATGTGATACATATGTATTGCCTGTGCGGTTATTACATTTAAAGATGAGGAAGCTAAGGGTAAGAGAACTGAAGAAACATATTCAAACTGTTATAAACATATTCAAACAGATTATAATCAGGAGCATCAGGTTTCATACCCAGGCACACATCACTAGTATAAATCATCATCATTATTTTCATCTTCATTATCATCTTCACTATCACAAAGTGTTGTGATTATATGCCAGGCATTTCCTAAGCCCTTATTATAATAACTTAATTCTCATAACAACTCTTATGTTGTTAGTTATAGTTGCCATGTTGTCCATTAGATCCCCAGAACTTGTGCATCTTATAATTGGAAGTTTGTACCCTTTGACCAACATGGCCCCATTTCCCCTAACCACACAAACCCCCTAACCCCGGCAGACACCGTTCTATTCTCTGTTCCTATGAGTTTGATTTTATTCAGATTCCACATTTAAGTAAATCCATACAGTATTTGTCTTTATCTGTGCTGTTGAAGCCATGATGGAAACATGTCAAGATGAAAAAATAAACAGCAACCCATGCTCAGAGACTAAACAAGGCCCAGCTGGTTTCTCAGTGAAGAAGCTACTGATGAATGTGATGAGTACAGTTTCTGTGAGTAATGGAAACTGAAAGCGGATTTCATAATGTGGGGGAATAGAGTAGAACTAGCTATTCCTCTTTTTCTAGAAAGACAGAGAAAAAAATAGTAGCTAAGGCCGATGGCAGGGGGATGTGAGAGAAAGTGAGGCAAGGAAGAGGACAGATTATGTGACACTTGTTTGGTTTGATTTGGCATGGGTGAGACCCAAGTCTATGATTTATGCAGAAAGAGAAGGGTGTGAGGGGAAACTTCTCTTGTAAATATACAAACGTGTACTGAACGTCAACTGTGTGGCCACTCCAGAGATAAATATGACAGTCTCCAGCTTCAAGGATCTCACAGTCTTGAGTACTAAGAGGCCTCTGTGGCTCTCCCCTGAAACCTTAAGAAGGAAGTAAACTGAGCATAGATTAGTGATGAGCAATCTTTTTTCCATAAGGCCTGACTTAGGAAAGACATATATATATGGTCCCCAGTTTTCTTTGCAATTATGTTAAAGCATTCTTTTTCAATTTTAATTAATTTATTTATTTGTGAGAAAGGGAGGGAGGGAAAGAGAAGGGGGGGGAGAGAGAGAGAACGTCAACTTGTTGTTCCACCCACTTATAGACTCATTGGTTGATTCTTGTATGTGCTCTTACCAGGAATCAAATCCACAACCTTGGTGTGTCGGGAAGACATTCTAACCATCTGATCTACCCAGCCAGGGCTTGTTTAAGAATTCTTTCTCTCATAGAACGTTGGTCTGCAGACTGAAGGGTCCAGGGGTCAATTCCAGTCAAGGGCACATTCCCTGGTTACGGGTTTCATCTACAGTGTGGGGCGTGCAGGAGGCACCAATCAATGATTCTCTTTTATCATTGATGTTTCTATTTCTCTCTCCTTCTGCCTTCCTCTCTGAAATATATACATACATATATATATGTATATATACATATATATATGTGTGTGTGTGTGTGTGTGTGTGTGTGTGTGTGTGTGTGTGTATAATTTTTTTTTTTAAAGAATTCTTCCTCTCTGTCACTGAAAGGTTTCATTTTTAGGCTAAAATTCAGGGAAGAGATTTGGCATCAGAAAGCCATCACAGACCAGAAACAACCACAAAAACTCTAGCCCTGGGGGCAAGGTTCCACCCTACAACTGATTGTCCACTTCTAGGCACCTGGAGTTTTCCAACCTGGTAAGTTTCTGTACCTGGTGGCAACTGGAGGAGGAAGGCTGCTGACTCAGTGGGAGCACAGGACCACTGTGGAGTGAAGTGACAGAGTGCAGGGCAGGAATGAAGGAGACGGGGGTGACTATGCAAAAGAGAAATTATCCTCTCCTATCTCCTCTCAGCCAAAAACCAGTTGATAGTGAATAAAAGATTTGAGCCCCACCCAGCCCATCCTCTGAATGAACTCACCACCACATTAAGTTGCTGTAGAGATTTCTGGAAGAGTTGAAGGTCAATCCTCATCCAATTCCTGTCCTGAAAGGTAACTATTATCCCCTTGTGTCTCATTCATATGCAAATATTCTGAAGCACAGCAATCAAAGAACTAGTCCTGGGAGTCAGGTTTAAGACAAGCAATGAAGATGCTCACTGCCCTTGCAGCTTTAAAAGGGCCTACATGATGCAGAATCCTGGAGCTCTTAGGAGATTCTCTAGCCACTTGGCTTTCTGGAAGCTCACCCCACCTACCCCTGGGCTAATACTTCTGTTCTCGGAGTCCTTCTTTCTCCCTGGGACAGCCTGGGCCATCTTAAAGCAGCCTGGCCCAAACGAAGGAAGAACGATTCTACTTGCTTCCTATAAGGATGAGTGTTTGCACAGGCACAGATGGTGAATTTGCTGTAGGCAGTTAGACAAGAGCAGAGCTAGGACAAAGATGGGCCAGATACAGAAGGTCACCAGGTTGGAAAGCTCCAGGAGCCTAGTAATTGTAGGGTGGGACCTTGCCCCCAGGGTGACTTTTCCTCTCCTAGCATACTGCTGGTCTTGCAGTTTGGACCCCCTAGACCTTTCCTCCCCAGAGATAACATCCATACCTCAGTTGTATTTTAGCTCCAGGCCCAGATAAGCAACAAAACCAGCTATGGCTCACCTCAGGACCAGCTGTATTGAATAATGACCCCCTTCTTTGGTGCCAGCCAACCAATCAGTGGAGACCACAACCCTGAAAGTGAAGCATCCATCTTATATAAAAACTGCTGTTTAAAATGTTAATCTTGCTTTTGGCTTCTGTAAATGTTTGCTTGCTTAAATAATAAGGAAAATGAGACTATTCTCGCTTCAGAGAGGCCATTAAACCTTCCCTGGACAAAATTATCAATTCTGGCACCAGGCCAGGTCTTTGGTTGAGGTCTGAAGGCCTTAGCACATAGGGGCCCTTTAAAAACTTGCAAAGGGGCAGAAAGCATTCCATATTTGGGAGACAAAGAAGGTAAAAACATATAAATAGGGAAATTTTCTGCATGTTAGGGCCCAAAATCTGAGAAACATTTTCCTCTGGACCTGCGTGAAATAAATGTAACTCCAAACTCTCCAAGCATTGTTTGATTATTCTGGTTTTCTGTAACAGAAGGACACACCTGGAAGGCTACTCAATATTGTATTGAGATCTTTCCCTGGGCCTGGCTGGCATGGCTCAGTAGTTGAGCTTCAACCCATAAACCAGGAGGCCACGGTTTGTTTCCGTGCCCAGGTTGCGGTTTCATCTTGTTTGGTGCATGCAGGAGGCAGCCAATCCATGATTCTTTCTCATCATTGATGTTTCTATCTTTCTCTCCCTTTCCCTTTCCTCTCTGAAATCAATAAAAATATTTAAAAAAAAAAAAGATCTTTCTCTGGGACCTTTCCTAACATCTCCATCCTTAAAACCCTTAAGATAGAGGACCCTGTCTCTCTCCCTTCAGGGAGTATGCCCGTGCCTTTTCCTTCCCTCTCCATTTCCCTTTTCCTTCCCCTCCCCACTCACCGGACACATGACCAGTAGTTTCCTCTCTCACAAGCTCTAAAGGCCCTTCCTTTACCTCTAGAACTTTTTTACTAAGCCCATTTCTTCTAGGAATTACTTTTTCTGCCTCTGACATTTACCCAATAAATATTCTCTTACAGTTTGGATCTGGACTTTAAATTATTTCCTAGCTAGAACCCAAGTACAGAGGTTGCTGAACCCAGGTTTCACACACCTGCCTACAACACATTCAGAAGTGGCTCTTCTGGAGAATGGCCTTCTAATGGTCCTCTCCATATGAGAAGCCCAACTAGGTACTGCCTCCAACAGTTTTCTGACACCTTAATAATTAAGGTTCATGCACCTCAGTAAGGTGGTTTAAAAACTTTTGTGTTTTCTTGAAAGTTTCCTGCATGCAGCCACTCCTCAATCTGGGTAAGCGTCCTCCCCTCATCTTCCTCCTCAGCTTCCCAAGCTCACCCTCACCTCTAGAAACCTGCTTGCCAACATGCACAACCCCTGCCAAGTCTGGGCTCTTCCAAGAAACAGGTCTGATATGTCACATTTTCCAAAAGACACGCCCAGCCCACATGAATGACTTCTTTCTCTTCACTTCTATGGTAAAATTTGTAAACCGGCCTCATTCACACAGTCATTCAGAAAGTATTTATGAAGGCTTATTGCGTGCATGCCTGAAGATTTTGTAAAGTACACTAACAATTCCAGGAAGGATAAAGTGGACAGTCCTATTCCCAAGGAGCTCAAAGTTCAGTGAGGGAAGATGACATATAAACACATTACTATATGGAAGGTGCTATGCTCAGGATGGTCCCAAGTACCACAAAAATCAACCCAGATTTGTGGGTCCTGGAAAGGCTTGTGGAGGAGGATTGGGAAGGGTATTTCAGGCAGATGAGTGTACAGGCAAAGATGTGGAGAGAGGCCCTGGCCTAGGTAAGGAACACCAGTGAGTCAGCTGGGCTGGAGGGCAGGTCAGAAAGGGCACAGGAAAGGCAGGATGAAGCTGGAGTGGAGAGCAGAGGCCAGAACATGAAGGATCTTTTGAGCCTTGTTAAGGAGTTTGTCCTTGATCTCTCAAGCAGACAGGCATTTAAGAAAATTATTCTGGTTGGGCCGTTTTGACTCAGTGGTTGAACGCCAACCTATGAACCAAGAGGTCATGGTCTCATTCCCACTCATGGCACATGCCCAGGTTGCAGGCCCAATCCCCAGTGTGGGGCATGCAGGAGGCAAGATTAGCAAACTAAGGCCCCAGGGCCCTTCTCTGTGGTAAGTGGGGCCCTGAGGTCCCAGCCTGCAGTCTGGATCTCAGCACAGCCACAGGTGTGGGATGTTAGGATCCTCAGGTGTGCATTAGGTAGAGGAGACAAAGACTTGGGAGTGGTGAAGCAGGTCTCCACACTCCAACGCAAACTCTTCCATTAATTTTCTGTTTTATTCTAATCGCAAAACCAGATTAAGACACTATAAAGAGAATTACAGGCCAATATCCCTGATGAACATAGATGCTAACAAAATTTTAGCAAATCAGATCCAGCATTACATTAGAAATATAATGACCAAGTGGGATTTATTTCAGGGATGCAAGCCTGGTACAATATCCGCTAATCAATAAGCGTGATACATCACATAAACAAATTGAGAGACAAAAATCACATAATCATATCAGTTGATGCAAAAAAGGCATTTGACAAAACCTAATACCCTTTCTTGATAAAAACTCTTAGCCAAGTGGGAATAGAAGGATCATATTTCAATATAAAAGCCTTATCTGACAAACCTACAGCTAACATCATACTTAATGGGCAAAAACTAAAACCATTTCCCCTAAGAACAGGAACAAGACAGGGATGTCCACTCTCACCACTCCTGTTCGACATAGTACTGCAAGTACTAGCCATAGCAATTAGACAAGAATAAGAAATAAAAGGCATCCAAATTGGAAAAAGAAGAAATAAAATTGTCATTATTCACAGATGACATGATATTGTACATAGAAAACCCTAAAGACTCATCAAAAAACTACTAGAACTAATAAATGAATTCGGCAATGTAGCAGGATACAAAATTAACACCCAGAAATCTATGGCTTTTTTATACACAGAAAGAGAAACTAAAAAAACAATCCCACTTACCATTGCAACAAAAAAAGTTAAGATACCTAGGAATAAATTTAATCTAGGAGGTAAAGGACCTATACTCAGAAAATTACAGGACACTGAAATAAGGGTAGAGGAAGATATAAAAAAATGGAAGAATATACCATGTTCAACATCATTAAAATGTCTATCCTACCCAAAGCAATCTAGGGATTCAATGCAATCCCCATTAAAATACCAATGGCATACTTCAAAGACCTAGAACAAAATCTACAAAATTTCATCTAGAATTAAAAAAAAATAAATAGCTGCAGCAATCTTAAGAAAGAACAAAGTTGGAGGGGTCAAAATACCAGATATCAAACTATACTACAAAGCCACTGTTCTCAAAACTGCTTGGTACTGGCACAAGAACAGACAGACCAATAGAACAGAGAACCTAGAAATTGACCCAACCCATTATACTCAATTAATATTTGACAAAGGAGGCAAGAGCATATAAATATACAGAAAGCTGAGAGACATATGAAAACATACTCAAGGTCACTAATCACTCAAGAGATGTAAATCAAAACAACTATGAGGTACCATCTCACACCTGTCAGAATGGCTATCATCAACAAATCAACAAACAAGTGCTGGTGAGGATGTAGAGAAAAAGGAACCCTTGTGCACTGTTGGTGGGAATGCATACTGGTGCAGCCACTATGGAGAGCAGTATGGAGTTTCCTCAAAAAACTAAAAATGGAACTCCCATTTGACCCAGTAATCCCACTTCTAGGAAAATATCCCATGAAACTAGAAACACCAATCAGAAAGGATTTATGCACCCCTATGTTCATAGCAGCACAATTTACAATAGCTAAGATTTGGAAACAGCCTAAATGCCCATCAGCAAATGAGTGGATTACAAAACTGTGGTACATCTACACAATGGAATACTATGCTGCGGTAAAAAAGAAGGAACTGCTACCATTTGCAGCAGCGTGGATGGAACTAGACAGCATTATGCTAAGCAAAATAAGCCAGTCAGAGAAAGATAAATATCACATGATTTCACTCATTTGTATAAAATAATTAGCATAAACTGGTGAACAAAAATAGAACCAGAGTCATGGAAGCATGAAATAGACTGTCCGACCTCTAAGGGAAGGCGGGTGGGGAGTAGGGGTAGTAAGGGGGTAAGAGATCAAGCAAAGGACTTGTATGTTTGCATAGGAGCAAAACCAATGGACACAGATAGGGAGGGGGTGGGGAGGATGAGAGCATGTGCTGGGGTGGGGGTGGCCGGGAGAGGTCAATGAGGGAAAATTGAGACTTACATAATACTTTAAATAATAATAAAACAAAAAAAGCATGTAGGTAGACTTGTGCAAGTCACACAGCAAGCCCTCAGGAAGTGTTAACCAGTTGGGATAGCTCACAGAGAAAACCTGGGGATGCCCTGATCTCACCTCTCAACATGAGATTGTGTCAGCCACTCAACCCTGAAGAAGCAAACTACACTGGGAATCTGAAGTCTCTCTGTTGGTGGTCTCGGCCTCATTCCTTCCCTGTGAACCTGACCTCCCTGTCTAGGTCCTGGTCTCAGAGCAAAATCCCAACCCCCAGACTCCTCTGCAAACCTCCATATAGTTAAGGGGCCCTTCCTTGTCCTCTTCCTGGACCAGGAAGTCCCCACTCAGTTTCCCCACAGAGTGCCCCTTGTCCCAAGCTGGGACAGGAGAGAATAGGATAAAATAACCTGATGACCTCTTGAGTCAGGAGTTGACATGGAGCCAAGGTCACTATGGATCTGTGTCCTTTTTAAGAACAAAAACACTTGCCAGTGTTGTCTTTGCAGTGCAATGCAAGATCAATATTGGTTAGGAGATATGAACTCTGACCCTGGGTAGTCCCCCCTGCATCCGAATTTAAGATTAGCAAACCAAAACGCCAGGGCCCTTGCCTGTGGGGAGTGAGGCCCTGAGGTCCCAGCCTGCAGGCTGGATCTCAGCACAGCCGCAGGTGTGGGATGTTAGGATCCTCAGGTGTGCATTAGGTAGAGGAGACAATGACTTGGGAGGGGGGAAGCAGGTCTCCAACACAAACTCTTCCATTAAATTTCTGTCTTCAGTACCAGCATTTCTTAATTTGAATACATTTCTACAAGTTCCCTAAGAGCAAAGGGGAAAGGGAACCCCCTTTTTCAGATTTCCCTTCTCAGTTTGTAATAAGAATTTTCTAATCCTGGCAAATTGCTTCTCTGAGCCTTAGTTTTCTTATGTATAAAATAATTTTTTTAAATATATTTTATTGATTTCTTATAGAGAGGAAGGGAGAGGGATAGAGAGTCAGAAACATGGATGAGAAAGACATCGATAAGCTGCCTCCTGCACGCCCCCCACTGGGGATGTGCCCGAAACCAAGGAACATGCCCCCGCCCGGAATCAAACCCGGGACCATCAGTCTGCAGGCCGATGCTCTATCCATTGAGCCAAACCGGTTTTGGCTATAAAATAATTTTTTAAGTCAACACTAAAATAACACTTATTGTTTGCCAGGTGCTGACCTAAGCACTTTCCATTTTTTAATCCATATAATCCTTACAACAACCCTAAATTATGGGAACTGTTATTGTCTCCATTTTACAGGTAGGAAAATTGAGGATCAGAAACAAGATTCACTGCAGCACTAGTCTGGCTAGGAAGCTGCCCTTGGCACTTCTGCTGTGGGACACTCGGGACAGGCACTGGAAAGAATTATTTCTCAATCATACTTACATATTTACATCACTAAATCCCAGGCCATTCCAGGATAAGCTGAGCCTAGGTCATGTGCCCAAATTCATCAGGAATTGACAGATTTTATTTGGCCCTTTTCAACACCCATGATGGAGGCTGAGCCTACCTTTGAAATGTGAGATTTGGGGTATAGACTTCTCATGGGTTCTTGTCTGACAAAGATGAAGAATAAATTTGTGGACTAACAGATTTCTTTAATAAAAATGTAGAAGTTTATTGGAAGCATATACAAACTCCACCTGGGCAAAGGTGTCCCCAAAAGGGACTCCCTAAAGAGGAGCCCCAAATGGGAAAAGCCTGCTCACGCATGTTTTCTTTCTTTCTCTCTCTCTCTCTCCCTCTCCCTCTCCCTCTCTCCCTTTCCCCCTCTCCCCCTTTCTCCCTCTCTCCCTTTCTTTCTCAAAATAAAAACAACAACCCTGCCTCGTGTCCCTTGTCTCCAGTTTGTATATGCTGCAGTTCTTTGTTTGAACCTGACCCTTTCTAATTGGACCTTTCATTAATTTAGGACCCCGTGCTCTCCTCATTGGTTATTTGTTAGATAGTATCAGTTACAAAGGCCAAAGCCCATGTGGTGCCCCCTCTTTTTCTCCCCTTATCTTGAAACATTCCTCTATTTTCTGTAAAAATATGTTTTCTTTTTCCCATCATCCTGTGATTTTTCTTTATCCTCTGTGAATGTATGTCTTCTTACACCCTTATCCTGTGGCATTTCTCTATCCTTTGTACAAGTAAGATAAGCATTTTGGTGTCTCCAAACTGCTCAGGTCAGAGCTGCTTTTGATCTACCTTATACGTACTTGCTTTAATTGCTCAGGCCTGAGATACCTCTGTCCTTCACATATGCATTCCTCCCTAAACCGTCTTTATTCCCTAAACCTGCCTGTTCTGTCTCTCAAATTCCTTTCACCTTCAACCAAAGTGCAAACAATAGGTGACTTATCCCTGTATTAGTTTTCATTGCTGTGTAACAAATTATCCCAATCACAGAGACTTAAAACAATAAACATTATCTTATAGTTTCTGTGGATCAGGAATCTGGTTAATGTGGGTGGGTCCTTTGGCTCAGGGTCTCTCATGGAGAAACAGTTATAGTCAGTATTGTCATCTCAAGGCTCAGCTAGGTGAGGACCACTTCCCAATTTACTCATGTAGCTGTTGCCAGGCCTCAGGTGTTTACATGTGGCCAGAGTCATCATTTCCTTGCCACATAGGCCTCTCCATAGGGCTACTTAAACCATGGCAGCTGGCTTCCTCCAGAGTGGCAGGGGGTGTGGGGTGGAGGTGAGGGAGAAAAAGAAGGAAGAGGAGGAGGAGGTGAAGGAGGAAGAGGAGAAGAGTACAGTAAATGCATTCTTAATGTAAATGGAAGAGAGTAGGAAAGAACAGAAAGAAGGCATTAAGGTAGGAGGCCAGGGCAACCCAAAGGACTAGTGAAATGGCTTGAACATTATTGTTTTTCTTTTGTTTTTCCATATGTTAGGCAGATAGATTCCATATGGAAACAAATTACAACTTAAAACTAGAGGGAAAATAGTCAAAGTTCAGGAATCCACCATGTAGCGAGAAATTAACAAATTCTCAATATGAAAAACAAGCGAGTGTAATTTTAAAACGGATAAAACCAAAGAAGTCTGAGTTGCCATGAAATATAAGATCATTGGAACAGATGGAAATCGTCAATGATATGCAGGTCGAGAAAGGAAAGTTAATCTCTGGAAAAGATGAGTCAGAGTTTGAAGCCTATAAAGTTGTGGCATACATTTTTTTAAAATATATTTTATTGATTTTTTACAGAGAGGAAGGAGAGGGATAGTTAGAAACATTGATGAGAGAGAAACATTGATCAGCCGCCTCCTGCATGCTCTCCACTGGGGATGGGCCTGCAACCAAGGTACATGCCCTTGACCGAAATCGAACCTGGGACCCTTCAGGCCACAGGCCGACACTCTATCCACTGAGCCAAACCGGTTTTGGCTGTGGCATACATTTTAATGGAGAAATGTCATACCTTCCCATTTCAGAGTCATGGCTCATAATTAAAAATGTTTGGAAAACTATCTGTGTGTACAGAATTACTTTCCACGTACCCTGAGAACTGTGCTCTAGTAGCTTTCAAACACTTTGACCTAGACAAAGAGTAAGAAATACATTTTACACAGCAGCTAATGTGCACACACTCAAACACAAAAGTACAGTGATACCTCGAGATATGAGTGCCCTAACATACGAGCCATAGAGCGAGGGATTTTTGCTTTGAAATACGAGCAACATTTGAGATAAGAGTAATTGCGCGGATCGGCCGGCTGCACATGACCCACCAGTTTACCATGACTCAAGCATTTCATAGTTTCCCACGCCTCAAGGTTACGGAACGAATTAAACTCGTATCTCAAGGTACCACTGTATGCGTTTTATGAAAACAACATTCATTCTTGGCTGGCGTGGCTCAGTGGTTAAAGTGTAGACCTGTGTATCAGAGGGTTTTAGGTTTGATTCCTGGCCTAGGGCACATACCTGGGTTGCAGGTTTGATCCCTGCCCCATCAGGACACTTGTAGAGGCAACCAAATCGATGGGGACATCCATGTTTCTTTCTCTCTTTCTCCCCCCTCCCACCACCCATCTCCTTTCTATGCTCCCTAAAAATCAATGGGAAAAAATATCCTCATTCCTCCAGTGAGGATTAAAAAAAAATTTTTTTTTATCCTTATGTGCTTTGCACTCATACTTTTTTTTTAATTTTTTAAAAATATATTTTATTGATTTCTTACAGAAAAGAAGGGAGAAGGATAGAGAGTTAGAAACATTGATGAGAGAGAGACATCAATCAGCTGCCTCCTGCACGCCCCATACTGGAAATGTGCCCGCAACCAAGGTACATGCCCTTGACCGGAATCGAACCTGGGACCTTTCAGTCCGCAGGCCGACGCTCTATCCACTGAGCCAAACCGGTTTCGGCTGCACTCATACTTTTATATTCTATTGTATATCATTTTAAAATTCTGGTCAAGATCCGCTATACAGATTTCATGAACCATTAACAGGTATGACATACAGGTTTAGAAAAATACTGTTCTGGAGCCATTGCTGCAGGAAAAGTTTCCACAGAGCTGAATAGTCAAGATGCATGACTTCACCAGGGACCAGACCACAGTGTTCAAGGAGGCCTTCCAACTCCTTGACCAACTAAGAGGTGGCAAGATTCTGTACAGCCAGTGAGGGGACATGATGAGGGCCCTGGACCAGAACACCACCAATGCAGGGGAGCTCAAAGTCCTGGGGAACCTCAAGAGTGATGACATGGATGCAAAGATGTTGGGCTTTGAGCACTTCCTGTCCATGATGCGGACGGTGGTCAAGAACAAGGAGCAGGATACCTATGAGGACTATGTCGAAGGCCTTAGGTATTTGACAAGAAGGGGAATGGCACTGTCATGGGTGCTGAGATCCAACATGTTCTGGTGAGAAGATGACAGAGGCAGATGTAGAGATGCCGGTGGCATGGCACGAGGATAGCAATAGTGGTATCAACGATGAAGAGCTATTCGTACGGTGCCGAATGGCTGAAGACATGCCCAGTGTGCCTGGAGCCCTGTGCCTGCTCCTGCATGAGACTGTGCAGTAACCCGAGGCTTTCTAGGTTCTCTTGTCACAGAACTTTCCCAGCTTGTCTCTCTTGGATGAAGTCTGCCATCAGTGTTCACCAAATAAATGTACTGTGTGCCCTAAAAACAAACAAAAAAACAATAACACTGCTCTGCAAGGCTTTTACCCTGTTTCACCCTTCATTACAGAGAATCCTATCTAATAAAAGTCATATGCAAATTGATCGTCACTCCAAGACACAAGATGGCCGCCACAAGATGGTTGGCAGGGGAGGGCAGTTGTGCACAGGCCAACAAGGGAGGGCAGTTGGGAGGACCCAGATCTGCAGAGGAAGGCAGTGGGGGAGTGCCAGGCCTGCAGGGGAGGGCAGTTGAGGGGTACCATGCCTGCAGGGGAGGGCAGTTGTGGGTGATCAGGCAAGTAGGGAGGGCAGTTTGGAGAGACCAGGTCAGCAGGGGAGGGCAGTTGGTAGGGAACAGGACTGCAGGGGAGGGCAGTTAGGGGTGACTGAGCTGGCAAGGAGGGCAGTTGGGGAGATCAGGTCTGCAGGGAAGGGCAGTTGTGAGCGATCAGGTCAGCAGGGAGGTCAATTAGGGGTGGCCGGGCCAGCAGAGGAGGGCAGTTGGGGGTGACCAGGCTAGCAGGGGACAGCAGTTGGGGGTGACCAGGCCTACAGGGGAGGGCAGTTAAGGGTAATCAGGCCATCCAGGGAGAAGTTAGGTGTTCATCAGGCTGGCAATGGAGTGGTTAGGGGGTGATCATGCTGGCAGGCAGAAGCAGTTAGGGGCAATCAGGCAGAGGCAGGCAAGCAGATGGGAGCCAGCAGTCTTTGTGAGAGGGATATCTGACCTCCCGTGGGATTGGGCTTAAACATAAACTCAAGGGGTCCCAGATTGGAAAGGGTGCAGGCAGGCTGGGCTAAGGGATACCCCCCCACACACACCCCCGCACAAATTTTATGCACTGGGCCTCTAGTACTTACACTAAAACCAGAGAACTCAAAATTTATATCAGCTTACTTCCCACTAGAGAAAAGAAAAATAATTGAATGTACAATTGATGTTTTCTTTTAAAGATTTGAACAATGCATAAAGTTGAACCAGGTACTTAAGTTTCTTTTCTATATCTGTACTTATTTTCCCATTCTCATTTTTTATGTTTTCATGCTTTCCTTTTTTTTTATTTCTTAGGTTAGTTACTAGTGTATTGCTTTTTAAAGAACTTTTTAAAGTTCTTGGATTTACTTATTAGTTCTACTATTTTCAAATCTCAAATTTGTTAATTTTATAATAGATCTCTATTTTGCTTTCCTTGGGCTTATTTTTTCTTTTAAATTTTTTAAATTCAGTTTTAATTTACATACTTTAATTTTTCTTATTGTATTAGCTGTCTATTGCTAATTGTTGCTAATAAATTACCCTAAAACTTGGTGACTTAAAACAACATACATTTAGCCCTGGCCAGGTAGTTCAGTTGGTTAGAGCATTGTCCCAACACACCAAGATTGTAGGTTCAATCCAGGGTCAAGGCATATACAAGAATCAACCAATG
>JAAGEH010002528.1:27589952-27619380 GCA_011751065.1 Lasiurus cinereus
GATGAAGCCAGGGCTGCCCCCTCCCTCTTTATTGTTTTCCTATTCCCTTTGGGCTTTCTTCTTCTTCTGGATGAAAGGCTTCCTTCTCTTTATTTTGTAAATATAGACCTTTTGCTGTTTCCAGCTCCCTCATTCTATGGAAATGTACCTATTGCAGCTTTTCAGCTTCCCTATTCTATGGAAATATACCTTCTGCTGATCTGCAGCCCTGTGTTCCTCCATGGTTCCCTTAATTTCCAAAATTTCTAAAATTTCCTAAAACCTGTCTTTTACACCCCCCAAAATTCCTGTTTCACTACCAGGGATCAAGCCCACAACCCAAGCATGTATGTACCCTTGACTGGGAATTGAACTGGCAATCTTTTGGTGCACAGGACAACACCCAACCAACTGAACCACATTAGCCAGTGCCTAAGCCATGTCTTTGACTTACTCTTTTCCTTAGTCTTTTCCCATGTACATATAAGATATTCACATTAATATCTCGGTTTGTTTTTCTTTTGTTAATCTGTGCCTTTATTACAGAGGATCCTGCTAAGAATTTAGAAGCAAAAGGGTGTTTTTTTCCTCTCCTACAGTAACCTCATGAGAGAAGTTTCAATCCATCACTGTTGCCATATTCTGTTCATTAGAAGTGAATCCTTAAGGGGAAAAGACCAAGGGTGTAAATACCAGGAAGCAGAGATCACTAGGAGCCATGTGAGAATTGTCTGCCACACTTATAAACAGTGATCCTCAGACACTCTAGCAGTCATGCAGCCTTGCACAGAATGGCAAAAAGTTGAGTTGGCTGATGTGCCTGTTGTTCTCCACTGAGATTGAGTAAGGGACAATCTGCCTTCTTATTTTAGCTCTCATGCGATAAATAAGTGCCCTTTCCAAAATCTATTTAGTTTCACATTGTCCAAATTTTTGTGTTTTTTTGCTGGTGATTTTTCTGTTTATACCCTCCTCCCACAACACACATATACATTAAGTGCTAAGTATTGCCTATTGTTCCTACATGAAAAAAGATTGTGAGGAACCTTCAGGAGAAAATACAAGTGCTAAATGAGCTTCATTCGGGCATGAGTTATAGCACTATTGGACATAAATTCAATGTTAATCGATTCACAACATATCTATAATAATAAAAGCATGATATGCTAATTACACTGGACAGCTGAACAACATTCCGGATGTCCTTCCGGATGAAGCCAGGTCTGTAAAGGCTGAAGCAGGCAGGGCTGTGAGGGCCAAACCTCTTGCACGAATTTTGTGCATCAGGCCTCTGGTCTATAATAATAAAAGCATAATATGCTAATTAGACTAGACATTCTTCTCCACGACCTTCCAGATGAAGCCGGAGCTGTGAGGGAAGCCCAGGTGACGGGTGCCAGAGGGAAGCCAGTGCCAGCAGCCGTGGGGAGGAAGGCCTACTCTTGCACAGGTTTCATGCATGGGCCTCTAGTATTAAATAAGATCTCAGAATTCTGATATGTAGAGTATGTCTGTTGTTAACCTATATAATCTGTCACCTTCAAACCCAGAAAGAATTACTTTCCAAGTACCTTGAGTCCTGTATGCCAGTGGTTTTGAAAGCTCCATGCTGAGCTTTGTGAAGTGAGGTTAGAACTCTACAGATTACATTGCTTTTTTGTCAGCTGGCTGCTATTAGGTTCTGCCAACAGGGGACACTAGAGGGAGACTTGAAGGCAGGAGAAGGAAGCTGGAACTTTGGCCAGCAATGCCCTGGCAGGGCCAACAGCCGATGCCCATAGCCTCCAGCTTCTTTTCCACCCTCCCTAAGCCGTCCCTAAGCCACACCCATTGAGTCTCCGAGCTACCATAGTACCTTTCCTAGAGTAAGGAACTGCTACCTGCAGGCATTACCTCGCAGTCACCACCTTGCCTCTTTGCTTTTCAGTCCTTTACTGTCTGAATTACTAATTTCCAAATTAAATTCTCTCTGTAGAATTACCTACTACGAAGTCTATTTTCCTGGACCCTAACTGATACATAGAAATTCTTTAACTTTTTATTTTGTAATGATTTTAAACTTCTAAGAATATTAGAGAGAAATTTTGGATACCTTTTATATCCCTTAACTCAAGTCCATCCTTTGTTTTTCATTGAGGTGAAATTCACATAATATAAAATTAACCATTTTTTATTTTAATTTTTTAAAAATATATTTTATTGATTTTTTTACAGAGAGGAAGGGAGAGGGATAGAGAGCTAGAAACATCGATCAGCTGCCTCCTGCACACCCCCCCACTGGGGATGTGCCTGAAACCAAGGTACATGCCCTTGACCCGAATCCAACCTGGGACCTCTCAGGCTGCAGGCTGATGCTCTATCCACTGAGCCAAACCGGTTTGGGCTAAAATTAACCATTTTTAAAGTGAACAAATTAGTGTCCATAGTACATAACAGAATGAATCCATCGAATGTTGACATTTTGCCACATTTGCTTTATATTTCACTCTCTGTATGTATACATATATATGCATGTATAATTATGCATGATTATTTTTTGTCAACCATTTGAGAGTAAGTTGAATTACATGTACTTCTGAAGAACAATATTTCATATAGAGGCATTGGTACATTACTTTTATCTAATCTACAATCCATAATTCAATTCTGTGAATTGTCCCAATAATATCCTTTCTAATATTAATTTTCCGATTAGTGCAAAGTCCAGTCCAGAAAGACATACTGAATGCAGATGTTATGTCTGTTTAGTCTCTTTTGATGGGGAACAGTCGGCCTTTCATAACATTGACATTTTTCAAAGAATACCGGTCAGTTATTAGAATTTGGGTTTCTCCTTGATTAGAGTCTGGTTTTATGTTCCTGTAAGAGATTCGTGTCCTTTTCAGGGTACCACAAGATGTCTGTCTGTCTCTGATTGGTGATGTTGATTTTGATCATCACCCCAAGGTGTCTTCTGATTTCTTCTATGTATACTCTTTTGCTTCTTGCAACTAATAAGCAATCTGTGGAGAGACACTTTGAGACCATAAAACTATCTAGAAATTTCATAGTATCAATCTTTTGTACAGTTTGCAGTTTGGTCTTGAATCTTCTGGATTTTTCTTTGATTCAGTGTTATTGTAAAGAGAGCTTTAAAATATCCAGGTGTTAAGGGCAACATATAACTCCACAAATCTTGTTATTCACTATTTCATTAAAGGAAAAACAAATCATATTATTTTTAAAAAACTATTGTTTTGTTATGGATTATGCTTATTTTGTTATGGCTTTATTCTCAATCTTTTCAATTAAAATTTATCCTTTGAAATTTTTTATGTAATTCAAAACACAGTTAATACAAACAGCAGGCAGTGAGGTCTCCATCTTACCAGCTACTCAGTTCTCTGAAGTAATCAATGTTACAAATTTCTCTGTCTTCTTCTAGAGATAGTTTTTATACATAAAGCAAAAACATATACATCCCACCCCCACCGCCATACAAGTAGACTTTTGTCTATACTTTCCACACTGCTCTGCACTTGGCTTTTTGCTTTATCAATATATCGTAGAGATCATTAAATATCAGTACATTAAATATTAGCTCCCTTATTCATTCTGTTGAGTGAATGTATTCCATTGCACACATGTACTATGATTTATTCAACTAGATATTTGTTGACATTTAAGTTGTTTCCATGCTTTTTTTTTTTGCTTTTCTATAAACTATGGTGCAGAATAACCATTTCATATATCAGTGCATATGTAAGTATGTTTATCATATAAATTCCTGGATGTGACATTTCTGAGTCAAAAAGTTTGTGATTTTGTGCTATAATTTTGATAAATGTTGTCCATGTATTCTTCATCAAAGTTTCAGAGAGACTGTACCGATTTATCAGGAATGCATTTTAGCACAAATGTTCCTTATCTCCTTGCACCATATGCAATGGCCGTGAGAAAGGAAATTTGAAAATAGTAAGCAAGAAGATTCTAAAGGAGTGGCTTTTCCAAAAATGGTACATTTAATATTGCAAAATATAATTCTTAGGAATAAAAAAACCTACCTTATAATAAAGCTGGAATTTTAATTTAATGCTTGTACTTGAAAAGACTGTTGTCTCTCCCAATCTGAAGTTGTGCTATTTGGCTTAATTTTTTACTTTAATGATGCACATATTTCCAACTGAGAACAAACTCAGGAAGGTAGCAAGTATAGTCCAGCTGTTGTACAGACACAAACCCGGGCAGAGGGAAGAGGAAAAGGGGCTCTCAGCTGGCCTCTTCTACAGGTTTTTCTTGTTCTTAAGGCATTTTTCTTGCCCAAATAAGAAGGAAAATTATTTTCCAGTCTTAAATCGAGTGCCAAAATTATTCTTGGAATTGTTCCCTTAATCTGTCAGTTTCATTTTTTCCCATGGAGGCGTGATAGAGTCGACCAAACCTTCCCAGTCGGAATCGGGGTTGGAACTTGATTGCTCCCACAGACAGCTGGTTTGGGAAAACCCCTTGCAAGGCAATTTCAATAAGGGACTAGAAACATCAGAGAATTGATGCTGGGATCTGAAGGTCTAAGTGTACATGTGACTTCAGTCTCTGTGCAGTGCTATTGGCTAACAGAGACACAAAGGAATTAATTTTCTCCAGGGATTTCTCAGGAACAAGAAGACTGAGTAATCCAATTCCAAGGAACCAAACTCCTTAGTATTGGTCTCCAGCTTTTTCACTCTCTTTCTCAGTCTGGTCTAGTCATGAGATGGGCTTTGGAGCACTTCAGTTTACACCCAGGCTTTGTCCCTTGCTGGCTCAGGATGGCAGATAAATTAACCTCCCAGATTGGGGTGGTGAACACACAATACAATACACAGATGATACATTAGAGATGTGTACACGGGAAACCTATATAATTTTACTAACCAATGCCATCCCAATATATATTTTGTTTAAGTTGCCCTGGCCAGGTCACTCATTTGGTTAGAGCATTCCCAATGGGCCAAGGTTGTAGGTTCCATCCCTGGTCAGAGTACATACAAGAATCAACCAACAGCCAAAAACAGTTTGGCTCAGTGGATAGAGCATCGGCCTGCAGACTGAAAGGTCCCAGGTTTGATTCCCTTCAAGGGCATATATCTTGGTTGCGGGCACATCCCCAGAAGGGGGCGTGTAGGAGGCGGCTGATCAATGTCTCTCTCACATCAATGTTTCTAACTCTCTATTCCTCTCCCTCTCTGTAAAAAAATCAATAAAATACATTAAAAAAGAGAATCAACCAATAAATGCATAAAAAAGTGGAACAACAAATCAGCATTTCTCTCTCTCCCCCCCCTTCTTCTTTTTCTAAAAATCAATAAATGCATATTTTTTTAAGTTAGCCTCTCAAAGGCAAATGGTCCTCACCAATAAAACTGTGGGTCAAAACAAACAAGCATTCTACTTTATTTGTGGTGTTAATGTGAGGATTAAAGGAAGTCAAGTATATGGGCATAGTGCCTAACACAGTCTTGACAAACAAGCCCCAGTAAATGTTAGCTACTTTCTTATTATCCTCTTTCTACAATTCTGATTAATGCCTAAAACTCATTTTTCTAGAGCTTATAGTCTTCACCAGTATTAAATTAGGAGAAAAAAAATCACTTATAGTAAGACAATCTCAGTGGAAACATCAGATTTAGTCTAAATTAGAATTCATATATTTAAAAAAAATATCCATTCCTTTCTAGGTGGTAAGATTTCAAAATCTCAGAAATATATTTGGCAGTGTTGACAGCCACATTATTAAAAGAAAATCCACAGCCCTAACCGGTTTGGCTCATTGGATAGAGAGTCGACCTTCGGACTGGAGGATCCCAGGTTCAATTTCGGTCAAGGGTATGTTCCTTGGTTGTGGGCACATCCCAGTGGGAGATGGCTGATTGATGTTTCTCTCTCATTGATGTTTCAAACTCTCTATTCCTCTCCCTTCCTCTCTGTAAAAAATTCAATAAACTATATATATTTTTTTAAATAAAAGAAAATCCACACCTTTGAGGATAACTCTGGCAGGTGTAATCAAGTCAAACTATAGCTCATACTGAAATATTACTCAAACTTACCAAGCAATTTAGATACAAATGGAGTTTTTACAACAATCAAATGGAAGTACCTCTTTTCTTTCCTGTCCCCGGAGTTTATAAAAGGCCTCTCTCAAGAACAGAAAATGGTTTCTTGGTCAGTTTGTCTCAGTGGTTAGAGCATCAGCTTGTGGACAAAAGAATCTCGAGTTTGACTCCCAGTCAAGGGCACATACCTCTATTGCAGGCTCAATCTTGGGCCCTGCACGGGGTGCAAGTGGTAGGTAACCAATAGATGTATCTCTCTCACAGCAATGTTTCTCTCTCTCTTCTCTCTCCCCTTCCACTCTCTCTAAAAAGAAATGGAAAATACTGTATGTCCTTACTGAGGATTTTAAAAAGAAAGAATAGGAAATGAGTTTTAGAAAAAATTACATCTAAACTACCGAATAATCATTATTCAAAACTGCCTGAAATCTAGCTAAACGAAAGTCTTACAACTAAGTGTTACCAGAGAAATTAGGGTGTCAAATTTCTCCATCTTGGGGTACTGCTGAAATAAGCATTTTCAGAAGCCCCCTTGGGAGAATGAAATATGGTAAAAGACTTTATTTTCCAGGTGGCAAATCCCATGCCCCTCACCCAGTCCTGACAAAGGTGCCGCAGGGGTTCCAGCAGAGCCAAAAGCAAAGCCAACGACCAGAGCTTCCCTTCCATGTAGCCAGGTCCAGTCTAGCATCAGGTTAATAAAATTCCATTAGTCCATTGTGTGGAGTCTGCATGGCTGTGAGCCACATGGGAAAATGCAAGGGAGCATGTCCCCTGCAACAGGCATCCCAAGAGGGTCAAGAGACAAGGGAGAGAACTTCCTTTGTTCAGAAGTTTAAATATTCAGGTTTCGTGCCTTTGCAGTGGCCACACTTATTCTGGCCAATTACCTGTTCCAGGTGTGATTGACAGACAGGTAAGCACCTTCCCATGTCATTCAGACCTTGCTGGGCATGGGCCCAAACTGCCCTTGTCTAGTCCCTTCCCCATCAATCAGTGGGGAATAGACTTGAAGAGTGTTAAATTAGCAAAGCTGTAAATAGCATGCCTATATTATCTGTTCTTCTCTTTATTCCTCTCCTATTAAATAATAATCAGATTATTACAATGGTATCATAAAGATATACTAGTATAGAAGCCACATCAAGACTGCATTTTAAGTCATTTGTGTCTTTGGACCCACCAGCTTCTAAAGGTACCATACTCTGCCCAGGAGGTCCTGTCTGCCAGCTCAGAGGCTCCCATGTTTCCAGAACCTTCCAAGAGCAGCAAGAAGCATTGCTCTTGGCAATGTGTTTAAATTTGAGCCCAGTTGCCACTTGGTAGTTATCTTCTTTCTCAAAGGTCTACAGCTCTGGCCCATTGCTAAAGTCAGCGAGAATATTACATTTGTGCATAATTCCTCAGAGAAGTACTTAAAATGAACAAAGATGATTTTCATGAAAGTGCTCTTTTTTTTTTTAATCCTGGATAATTTTAACATATCATCTGACTGGCAAGTTATCTCTAATAAAATATAAACTGAGAATAGGAAGAAAAAAAAAAAGTAAAGAATGGTTTTATTGTAGACTAGAGGTCTGGTGCACGAAATTCATGCACTGGGGAGAGGGGCTCCCTCAGCTCTGCCTACACCTTCTTGTAGTCCAGGACTTCTTGGGGGATGTTCCTGTGGGGAGCAGGCCTAAGCCAGCAGTCGGACATCCCTCTCACAGTCCAGGATCCCTCACTCCTTACCTGCTCGCTACTCCTTATGGCTTGGCTGGCTGCTCCTGAGCACTGCTTCTCCTGCCACCGCCGCTGTGCTCACCAGCTGTGAGCTCAACTTCTGGCTGAGCAGTGCTCCCACTGTGGAAGTGCATTGACCACCAGGGGGTAGCTCCTGCATTGAACATCTGCCCCCTGGTGGTCAGTGAACATCATGCAACTGGTCGTTCTGGTCATTCCACTGTGACAGTTGCTTAGGCTTTTGTTATATAAATAGACTTTGGAAATTCTTTGAAATTTAATGGTTTCTGGATTTTATAAATACAAATATAAAATAGTACATTATTTTACTCTAAACTCTTTATGTATAGGTATCTGATAGGGACCAAATTATTTAACCACAATAGCAGAGATTTGCTAGCCTTTCATAAATCCTCTTTTCTCCTCCTCCTAGGCATGCAACTAGGCTATATTTCACAACCTACCACTTAGGTAGGCCAAGTGGAATGTAGTCAAAAGTGATATGTGCTGAAACCAGTTTGGCTCCGTGGATAGAGCATCAGCCTGTGAACTGAAGGGTCCCAGGTTCAATTCTGGTCAAGGGCACGTACCTTGGTTGTGGGCACATCCCCAGTAAGGGGTGTGCAGGAGGCAGCTGATCTGTGTCTCTCTCTCATCGATGTTTCTAACTCTCTGTCCCTCTCCCTTCCACTCTGTAAAAAATCAATAAAATATATATTTTTAAAAAAGTGATATGTGCCATTTCCAGGCCTGGCCTATTAAAACTCCCATTCATCCCCCTATGTGCCCTTGAACCCTCCCAGCTGATAGGAAGGAAGATGACTTCCAGGGCAACCTTGGGAGCCACATTTTTATATGGAAGGAGGCTTGATCTCCTAACTACTTAATGGAGAAATGCCCAACCAGGAACATCTCCTAACTACTTAATGGAGAAATGCCCAACCAGGAACATCAACATTAGACTGTTTTGAGAGAGAAGTAAGCTCTTTTTGTTTGTTTGTTTGTTTGTTTGTTTGTATTAAGATACTAAGATTTGGGATAGTTTATTTCTTACAGTAGCTAGTAGTACCAATATAGTCTTAAACACAAAATGCCATCTCAAAGTGCTCAGGTATCCTTATACAATTGCCCTTCTTCCTCTTCCTCGTCCTCTTCCTTTCTTCCTCTCTCCCTCTCTTTGTCCCTCCCTTTCTCCCTTCTCCACTTTCTCCCTCCTTTCTTTCCCTCCCTCCTTCCTTCTCCAATACTAAATAGTAATACATTCCATCTAGGCTTACTCTAGGCACTGGGGACATTGTGTGAACAAAACAGACAAATCTTTGGGGGCAACAGTCAATAAACCTGGAAACACTATGGTTTCAAGCATTGATAATTAGAAGAAAACTAAAAAGGAATGAAAGGAGTCAGAGAGGGACAAGGAGGATCTTTTAGATTAGGAAAGGGCTTTCTGCAGAGGTGGCCTTTAACCAGATATCTGCATAATAGCAAGAAGTTAATCATAACAAAGATCTGAAGAGTCAAAGATCTCTTAACAATCATTTCTCTAAAAGCAGTGATCTGTAGAAGGAAAACAAAGCTAACAACAGTACAAAGAGAAAAACTGAAATGACTCAACTGAGTCAAAGATGAGTCAGAGAGATGAAACTCAAACCAGATGCATGTATTCCTAACCTGACTTTGCTCTTGGTCAGAAATCCTTAGCATCATCAGTAAGCTCTCCCACTTTTGGCTGACTAGTTCCATATTTCTCAGTCCTTCAATTTGAAGTTTTCCCATGCATTCAGGCAACTCAATCAATATAGCAATATGTCAGGTTCTCTCCTTAGGCACTTATAAACACTACCTAAATGAACCTAATGTGGAAACTCCAGCTAGTTATTTAACCTCTCCTGTCCTTAATTTCCACATCTCCAAATTGGAGACAGTTCTCAGAACTAAGTTACTGCATAGGCTTGTTCTGATGATACATGAGATTGTACACATGAAGTGCTGGTATAGAGCAGATGCTAAAGAAACATTTCATTCAGGTGAAATTAACCTGCACACCATTCAGAGCCCAAATCTATCAGATACCCAACCAAGTTCTATGTTCTTTTTTTTTTTTTTAATATATTTTATTGATTTTTTACAGAGAGAAAGGGAGAGGGACAGAAAGTCAGAAACATCGATGAGAGAGAGACATCGATCAGCCGCCTCCTGCACGACCCCACTGGGGATGTGCCCGCAACCAAATACATGCCCTTGACCGGAATCAAACCCGGGACCCCTCAGTCCGCAGGCCGATGTTCTATCCACTGAGCCAAACCTGTTTCGGCAAGTTCTATGTTCTTAATAAAAACATGGTATTCCTGCTTCTTTAGGATCACATTCCAATACTGATTTGGAAGGGATGTATAGTCTTCCCATAACTTTGTATGCGGTGCAGTTGGCTCAGGGAAGCAGTATGCTTTGTGTGAGGGATGCTCAATCATGAGCAGCTCACCTGAACTACCCACCTGGCTGTCTGGGACGGGATCACCGTGGGCCATGTCCTGTGCCATTCCACAGGGCACCATTCACATCGAAGGTGAGTCATAATCCCTTCGTGAGTTTGGAAATCAATCTGTGGGTCATGGCCAGCATCTTTTTAAATTTTTATTGATGCAAAACCTAAAAGCAGAAAAGTGCACACATCAACCATGTGTGGCTCAATAAATTTTTACAGAATGAACACGCCCACGGAACCAGCCTGACATGAAGAAACAGACATTTCAGAATCCTTCCTCAGGTGCCCTCTCAGTCACTGCCTCCCACCAAAGCAAACCACAAGCCTGATTCATAGCACTAGAGGTAAGTTTCATCCCTTGAGAGTCTATTTAAATATGATCGTATGGTGTGCATTCTTTCGTATTTGCCTCTTTTGCTCAGCATTATATTTGTGAAGTTCACCGTGTTGTTGTGTGATCAGTAGTTCTCATTGCCATTGACCGTTCCATTGGATGAATATGCTGCTATTTATCTATTGGGCTATTAGTGAACATTGTGTTGTTTTGAGGCCATTTCAGAGAGTGGTCTAAAAGAACAGTCATTTCCTCATGCTCACAGATTTTATGAGTCAGGAATTTGGAAAAGGCATTGTAGAAATGGCTGATCTGTACTCTGACAAAGCCTGAGATTTAAGGCCCTGGCCGTGGCTGAAAAGACCCCATGATAGATGGGGGGTTGAGGCAAGGTTAATTGATGGTGACACCAGCACATATCTGGCACCTGAGCTGAGAGCACTCTAAGACTAAATACTGCCAGCTGGGTCACCTATATGTGGAACCTCTGCGAGTGTGGTTTCTTCCCAGCATGGTGGCCTCAGGACAGTTGTCTTCTTATGTGGTGGCTCAGAGCTGAAAGCATGAGTGTCCCCAAAAATGAGGTAGAAGCTACATGGCTTTTTCTGATGTAGGGAGAAAAAATATATATTTTCCCTCTACCCACTTTAGGTTCATTGGTTGGCCTTTGCAAATTAGGCTGACAAAAAACCCACACACAGATTAACAAGAGAAAAACATGCAGCATTATTTACAACTAGAGGCCCAGTGCACACCATTCATGCACTGGGGGTGGGGGTCAGGGGTGACCCTCAGCCTGGCCTGCGCCCTTTAGCAGTCCAGGAGCCCTCAGGGGATGTCTGATGGTTTTAAGCTGCAGTTGGACATCCTTAGAGCTGCCAAGAAGGCAGGAGAGGCTCTCGCTACCGCTGCTGCATTAGCCAGCTATCAGCCCAGCTTGTGGCTGAGCGGCGCTCCCCCTGTGGGAGCACACTGACCACCAGGGAGAAGCTCTGCCCCCTTGTGGTCAGTGTGTGCCATAGCGACTGGTCTTGGTGCCTTGCGGTCAATTTGCATATCCTGTTTCCCCGAAAATAAGACAGTGTCTTATATTAATTTTTGCTCCCAAAGATGCACTCGGTCTTATTTTCAGGGGATGTCTTATTTTTCCATGAAGAAGAATATGGTACACAGTTATTGTTGAACAAAAAAAAAAGGAAATTTATTGCCTGTATACAGTATGTAGTAGTTGTCATCACAAACCAGCTCACTGATTGGCCACAGCGCAGCCGGAGCTGTCAGGCAGTGCAAGGTTTCTTTAAATCAGGAGTCAAACGCCTTAGGTAGCTTCGGGGGCCTTATATTCTGGGGAGGCCTTATATTCAGGGGGGATGCCTTATATTACAGTGAGAGGCAAAACTGGAAGTAGGTCTTATTTTGGGGGGATGTCTTACTTTCGGGAAAACAGGGTATTATTTACCCTTTTATTATATGTAGAATAGCCAAGACATGGAAGCAACCTAGGTATCTTTCAATAGATGAAAAGATAAAGAAGATATGAGATATATGGAATATATAGTAGACTGAATGGAATATATTCATTGATAAAAAAAAAAAAGCCTGAAATTTTGTCATCTGTTGCAATATTGATGGATCTAGTGGGTATTATGTTAAGTGAAATAGGTCAGACAACCCAGACCGGTATGGCTCAGTGGATAGAGCGTTGGCCTGGGGACTGAAAGGTCCCAAGTTCGATTCCGGTCAAGGGCATGTATCCTGGTTTCGGGCACATCCCCAATGGGGGCGTGCAGGAGGCGGCTGATCGATGTCTCTCTCTCTCATCGATGTTTCTAACTTTCTATCCCTCTCCCTTCCTCTCTGTAAAAAAAATCAATAAAAATATATTTAAAAAAAAAGAAAGAAAGAAATAGGTCAGACAGAGAAAGACAAATACTGTAGATTTCACTTATATTTGGAATCTTAAAAAAACAAAAGAACAAAATGGAAATAGACTCATAGATACAGAGAACAAACTGATGATTGCCAGAGGGGAGGGGGATGGGTAGATGGGTGAAAAAGTGAAGGAGAATAAGAGATATAAAATTCTAGTTGTTATAAAATAAAGAAATCATGAGAATGAAAATATACAGCACAGGGAATATAGTCAATAATATAGTAACTTTTATGGTGACAGATGATTACTAGACTTACCATGATAATCACATTGTAGGGTATATAAATATAGAACCACTAAGTGGTACACCTAAAACTTAACATGATATTGTATTTTAACCATACGTTAATAAAATAAAATTTAAAAAGAGAAAAGCAAACAGAAGTTTATTAGCACTCACACATGGGAACACTCTGTGATGAGCAACGCAAGGGGTTAATAGAACTTGGGCTTATTAACATCTTAACAAAAGATCTATAAATTTTTAGAGATGTGACAAGACAAATAAAACGGACTTCAAGTGTTAGGAAGGCAAATTGTGGGAAGGTAAATATATGGGAGAACTAGTGGGAGATAAGGGCCAGTTTCAACAAGGTTATGGAGCCATCTCCGGCTGATAAGGTCTGGAGTTGTCTCTAGTGATTTACTGCCCTTCTTCTTGGTAGAACAGAGGCAGGACATCTTCACAAATTTATGTCCTGCATTTAGCCAAGTGGAGAGAAGACAGAGCTTTTATTATGGCTTCCTTTTTCTCAAATGCCTTCAGCTCAGAAGAACCTTAATATCAAAGTGTCTTACTTTGGGGTGGTATCTCTGCTACCCTCCATTGGCTTGACTTTGAAAGTCATACAACAGCACTTCCACAGCGTTTTATTTGGTACAAGTTTTATTTGGCCACAAGCTTGCCTAGGTTCAAAGGGAGGACACACACATCCTACCTCTCCTAGTGAGGAGTTCTTACGTTACATTCTAGGGAAGTGTATCAGAAAAGAAGAGATTGTTGCCCTAACTGGTTTGGCTCACTAGGTAGAATATCGGCTGCAGACTGAAGGGCCCCAGGTTCAATTCAGGTCAAGGGCATTTACCTTGGTTGTGGGCACATTCCCAATAGGGGATGTGCAGGAGGCAGCTGATCAATGTTTCTATCTCATTGATGTTTCTGACTCTCTATCCCTCTCCCTTCTTCTCTGTAAAAAATTAATAAAAAACATATATATATATATATTTTTTTTTAAGAGAGATTGTATGTGGAAAAACACAATCTGTCCAACTGCTATGACCATTCTTGGACATTTATTGTAACATATGTACATTTACGTTGGGTATGTACCTTGGAGTACAATTGTTGGGTCAAAGTGTATATGTATGTGAAGCTTCAGTAAATGATGCTAAATTTTTGTTTGTGTGTTTGTTTGTTTTTAGTGTGTGCCAATTTATAATCCTGTAAAAAATGTATGAAAGTTCCATTTTCTCCATATCCTTACTAACAATTGGCATTAGTTTTTCTCATTTTAGCCATTTGGCTAGGTATTCAGTGGTATTGCATCGTGGTTTACATTTGCATTGTCCTGATGACTATTGAAGTTGAGAACCTTTTCATATGTTTATTGCCTATTGGAGTATCTTCTTTTGTGAAGTGCCTGTTCTCTACTGGACAAATAGGAAGGGTCGATCAATCTACTCTTGCCACAGTTTAGGATGCCACTGATGAGCCACCTTCAGAACACGCTGTGGAATCAATTAAAGCTTCACCTAGGGTGCAAGAGCATCACAGTTCAACTTCTTCCTGCTCAATCCTGTGTCCCTGGTTCTTTCGCAGGTGCTGACCCTTGAGTACGCCCCAGTAACCCAGCAGCATGCAATTCTCTTCCCAGGGAACTAAATGTACTCTGTGTATGTAGTGCGTCCTAAGGATAAAATGCCTTTCCTTGCTGGGGGAATCAATCCACTGGTAGAGTAGATATTAGTTTTGTCCACTCAGAACTCTCTTCCATTAGTGACAGCATCCTGCTTCTTTTGGGAAATGTAACACTCCTCCAACTCAAGTCAGAGGTTCTTGTGGGTACCTCCAATTTCAGTACCCCTATCCTCTGCCAACTTTCCGTAATCATCACAGGAATAGACCTGTGATTCACACAGACCAATGGGAATCCTTTCCTAGAATTTTTCTATTCAACATTAGAGAAAAAAAAAAAAAAAAGCCCTCCTTTCCTGAGGGCTACTGGAGGCCATGTAGTCTCAGGGGAAATACGGGGAAAGGGATTCCTGTGGCCTTACAGTCTGGATCCAGGACAGCCCTGAGACTCTACCCTTCCAGGTGGCCTTCTATGATTTGCAGCCAAAAGGATCCTGACTGGTGCACAGTTTTTTAAGAAGAGTAGACTATGATAATGCATCAGGCAAATAACCAACAGTTGTACTGCTGCTTCTGAGTAATGATTTTTCTTTCTTCTATTTCTCTGTCTTCTCTTCTGTTACCCTGTTTTCTCTTCTTACTCAAATCTAACCCCTCCTTCAAGATCTGTTCAAATGCTCCCTACCCAGTGAAGTCAAACTTTCCTGCCACTCCCAGGTTACATGCATTCAGTACACAAACATTACTGAACTCTTGCTACTATTATGCTTATAGCAGCCACTATACTAGCACTGAGGCCCAATGATAGAATGGTGTGCAACTTAGGCCTTTAAGCATTTTAGTGTTGTAGTGGAGAAAGCAGACCCATAGATACACGTAGTTACAATATGAAATGGCAAGTGTAATGATAGAGATGTTACAGGGCCCCTGAGAGGGGAAGTGAGTGTCAGGAGACTACAGGAGGATTTCAGCAGAATATTCATCAGTTTTCCAGGTGTGCTCTTTCAGGGATGTGGCCTCTACAGATTGTTCAGCACCAGGGCAGAGGGCCATTAGTCATTGCAGGCAGTCTTGGTGTCGTCCACCGGGTTTTGCTGCTTTTCAGGGCCTGAAGCTGAAATACAACTGAGACTTAGATGTTATCTGTAGGGAGGTGACCTCTGTGTCTGGCTGTAAATTTCTCAGTTTATTCAACTATCTGTCTCAGTTTCCCTATTCCACTTGTCCTGGCTTACCAGTTTATCTCATAAGTGGATCCTTTAGCCACATTAAGCTTTCAGATGAGACTGCAGCCCCAGCTGACATCTTGACCACAACTTCATGAGACCCCCCCAAGCCAGAAACACCTAGCTAAGGTGCTCCCAAACTCCTGAAATTAGTGTTTATTATTGCTTTAAGCCACTCCATTTTGACTTATTGTAGAAATAGAGAACTAATACCAAAGATTTGTCTTCCTCCTGAGTCCTGAGATAAAACATTAAGAAACCACCAGGCTGGCGTGACTCAGTGGTTAACTGTCAATCTAAGAACCAAGAGGTCACAGTTTGATTCCTGGTCAGAGTACATGCCCATGTTGCAGGCTTAGGGGTCTCATGAAGTTGGGGTCAAGATGTCAGGGTCATGCAGGAGGCAGCCTGCCAATGATTCTCTCTCATCCTTTATGTTTCTATCCCTCTCTCCCTCTTCCTTCCTCTCCGAAATATATATATAATGGACTATATCCTACGTTTTTTGGCAAGTCATTTCTTTGAATAATAAATACATAAATAAATACAAACTCACTGTAAAAGAGTCAAACAATAGAGAAATACAGAGATCAAACAAGAAAATTCCCTCTCATGAACTTTCTGCCCTCCTCTGTCCCACATCAACTGTCCTTAGAGGAGGCATTGACATTTTTTTGTACAATCTTTTAGCTCCTTCTCGGTAGCCTAA
This sequence comes from Lasiurus cinereus, assembly GCA_011751065.1. Taxonomy (NCBI): domain Eukaryota; kingdom Metazoa; phylum Chordata; class Mammalia; order Chiroptera; family Vespertilionidae; genus Lasiurus; species Lasiurus cinereus. Next base: position 27,606,273 of record JAAGEH010002528.1, read on the forward strand.
GTGCCTAATGGCTGCTTTCTTTATCATTTCTTCAGCACCTTATGCATTTTCCTAGCATTTGTTTTATTCTATTTTATATTAATGGTTTGCTGTTTTCTTCAGGGACAACTTCATGGGTATGCAACCTGTGCAGTCACATGGGGCCCTGAAATTATGAGGAGCCTTTGCTTAATTTAATGCTCTGTTGTCACTGCCTTGAAATTCTTTTTTTTTTTTTAATATTTATTTTTATGGGTTTCAGAGAGGAAGGGAGAAGGAGAGAGAGACTGAAACAGCAATGATGAGAGGACTCATTGATTGGCTGCCTCCTGCATGCCCCTCTACTGGGGATCAAGCCTGCAACCTGGGAATGTGCCCTTGACGGAACTCGAACACAGGACCCTTCAGTCCTCAGGCTGATGCTCTAGACACTGAGACAAACTGGTTTCAGCTGTCTTGAACTTCTTAAAAACATTTTAACAAAGAACTTCACATTTTCACCTATCCTGGGACTGGTTTTCAGATTTTTCTTTCACACGATTATAAAGATAAGGGTCCGTGGCCTCGATCCTGTCCTGATCATCTTGGATTTCCCCACGTACCTTGAGAATGTCCACATTTAACAGTAAACATTTGTTAAAATGAAGAGAAAGTTTCTTATCTCTGAAGGGCCCTTTTCTTTTTTGTTTTGTTTTGAAGTCATGCACAGATATCTTTAATGATGATCAACAAACACAGAATAATCCAGAATTCTTATTATTATGGTTGAGCCTCATTTTCTCTCTGATTTTTGCATGCTACTCTGAGCTTCCTTTGTTCCATGCAAGGAACACAGGAAGAATAACGTTCTTTGTTTTTCCTTTAGAGAGATCTAGAAATACATTCTCAAGAAGCAACAACTTCTGCCTCTTGCAGCCTGTAAGTCCCATGTTTAACAATATCTGTACTCAGAGGAGGACTGTAAGCCAAGCATAAAGAAGAAATTCATGTTCTGAGGCAAGCAGTCAGTAGGCGCAAATGAATGAATAATGGAGTATATAACTATAATACTTAATATTTTGTCTTTTGCCCATAGTTCAGCCAGTGATATTCTGCTCATTCAGATGTTCAGTGTTCCTTGAATTTCTGTCAGGGAAAGATTACCAGGACTTCTTGAAAAGAACACATTAGACTTCAGGTTGTTCTAATTAATGATAAGGGATTTGGACTGAAACAAGCAGTGTTTCCCCTGGGCAGGATGGCTTCCCCGGCTCTTTGTCAGACTCGAATAATGAAACCACGGACAGAAGATGGTATAGCAAAGGTGGAAATTTATTAAAAAACAAGCACAGCCCTAACCGCTTTGGCTCAGTGATAGAGCATTGGCCTGTGGACTGAAGGGTCCCAGGTTCGATTCTGGTCAAAGGCATGTACCTTAGTTGCGGGCACATCCCCAGTAGGGGGTGTGCAGGAGGCAACTGATCGATGTTTCTAACTCTCTATCCCTCTTCCTTCCTCTCTGTAAAAAATCAATAAAATATATTTAAAAAACAAAAACAAGCATAGAGGGGACAAGAATCCCACTGAATTCCTTTTTCCTAGGTGGGACTTGTGTGGCCCTCCTCCCTTATTGTTTTCCTAATTCTCCTTTGAATGAGGGGCTTTCTTCCCTTTATTTTGTAAATGCATCTTTTGCTACTTCCAGCTCCCTTGTCTTGGGGAAATGTAACTTCTGCCTCCCCCAACTCCCTTGTCTTATGGAAATGTAACTTTTTGCAGCTTGGTAGCCTGTGCTTTTTCTATGGACCCCTTTAAATGTTTTAAAATATATTTTTATTGATTTCAGAAAGGAAGGGAGAGGGAAAGAGAGATAGAATGATGAGGGAGAATGATGAGGGAGAATCACTGATTGGCTGCCTCCTGCATGCCCCTACTGGGAATTGAGCCCACAACCCAGGCATGTGCCCTTGACCAGAATTGAACCCGGAACCCTTCAATCCACAGGCCTATGCTCTATCCATTGATCCAAACCAGGTAGGGCTGGACCTCTTTAATTTTTAAAAAGCTGCCATTTCACCCCTAAAAATTTCGAGTTCATTAACTTTTTAGAACAGCTTTTTAAAATCAAATGTCCTACTTTTAGAGTTGGGATGGTGGTGCAGGAGTGAACAAAAAGAAAAAAAGAAGAAAAAGAACTCATGGATATGGACAACAATGTGGTGATTGCAGGAGTGGAGGGGGATAGGTGGAAGTGGAATAGGGCATAGAAGGGATAAACGGTGATAGAAAAAATAAAATTTATTTTTTTAAAAAATGTCCTACTTTGCTCTAACCAGTTTGGCTCAGTGGATAGAGCATCGGCCTGCGGACTAAAGCATCCCAGGATCCCAGGTTCGATTCTGGTTAAAGTCATGTACCTTGGTTGCGGGCACATCCCCAATAGGGGGGGTGCAGAAGGTAGCTGATCGATGTTTCTCTCCCATTGATGTTTCTAACTCTGTCCCTCTCCCTTTCTCTATGCAAAAAAATCAATAAAATATATATTTGTAAAAAAATGTCCTACTTTTTCAAATTTACATTTAAAGATAATTTACCATTTTTTAAGATTTGCCCACCAAATCTTAAAAGAATTTTCCCCCTTTTTGTATGATTTCTTAAAATTTTTATGCTTTTTTTAAAAATTGATTTTTTACAGAAGGAAAGGGAGAGGGGTAGAGAGCCAGAAACATCGATGAGAGAGAAACATCGACCAGCCATCTCCTGCACACCTCCCACAACCAAAGCACATGCCCTTGACCAGAATCGAACCCGGGACCTCTCAGTCCACAGGCCAACGCTCTATCCACTGAGCCAAACCAGTCAGGGCAAAATTTTTATGCTTTTAGGAGTAAATCTTCACCTGGTTGGCATGGACCAGTGGTTGAGCATCAACCTATAAACCACGAAGTCACGGTTCGATTCCTGGTCAGGGCACATGCCCAGGTTGCAGGCTCGATCTCCAGTCTGGGGCATGCAGAAGGCAGCCGATCAATTATTTTCTCTCATCTTTGTTGATGTTTCTATCTCTCCCTCTTTCTTCCTCTCTGAAATCAATAAAAATATATATTTTAAAAAGAGTATATCTTCTTCGGTTAGTTCATTTGTTTTTTATAACTATTTTTTGTTTTCCTGTCTTTTGTGGGGATTCTTCTATGGTTATTTTAAATGGTGTAAACCATAAGTTCAGAATAGTAAAAATTTAATAAGAGAGTAGATGTATCTTAGCATTTAAAGTAAAATATTTTCATTATTCATTAAATCATTCATTAAACAAATATCTATGAACTTCCTACTAGGTACAGGCATTGTTTCAAACAGGGGAACACAGTAGAAAGTTCTCTGCCTTCTGGAGCTTGCATTAAGGTGGGAGAACAGCCCTAGCTGGCTTGGCTCAGTGGATAGAGTGTTGGTCTGCAGACTGAAAAGTCTTGGGTTTGATTCCAGGCAAAGGCACATGAATGAGCTGGTTGTGGGCCTGATCCTCCCTAAGGGGTGTGTGGGAGGCAGCTGATCTGTGGTTCTCTCTCACATTGATGCTTCTATCCCTGCCCTTCTCCCTTCTTCTCTGAAGTCAATAAAAATATATATTAAAAAAAAAAGATGGGAAAATGTAACAATCAACAGAAATAAGGAAAGGGTGATTAAGTAATAGGATATTTCATTTTAGCTAGTGATATGTGTGATGAAGAAAAAAATACAAATTTGGATTTTTTTATTTTTTTTTTTGGTTAAGGCTTTTTAAAAATATTTTTTTGTTGTTGTTTTTTATTGATTTCAGAGAGAAAGGGAGAGGGAGAGAGAGATAGAAACATCAAAGATGAGAGAAAATCATTGATTGGCTGCCTCCTGCACCCTCCCCCTGCTGCTTGGGATTGAGCTCATAATCCAGGCATATGCCCTTGACCGGAATCGAACCTGCAATCCTTCAGTCCTAGGCCAACACTCTATCCATGGAGCCAAGCCGGCTAGGGCAAGGCTTTATTTTTTTAGTGAAACATTTCTTTGTAAGTGAATCTTCAGTGAAAATGCCCTGAATATGTGGGGGGAAAGGAAGGCTAGACTGGATATTTATCGATATGAAAAGATCTTTGGAGTACATTATTCAATGAAAAATGAGAGCTGCAAAACAATAAGGTATGGGGACCTCAATTTTAGGAATATGTAGGCATATTACCAAAAGAAAGAAAGTTGAGAAATATATACACTAAAACAAAATGAGACCATTTGAATTTGGAATCTATTTTCCAATATTAAGAGCAAAAAAAAGGAGGGGAGGGTCAGCTTAATTCTCTGAGACCATCAAAACATCAGCTTTATCAGATTTTATGGTCAACTGGAGAGGAATTTTTCCTGATGGCCTGGAGCCAATACTGACAAACATAATTGACAGGGTGATAATTAATGCGAGATCTCTGGTTTACTTTAATGTGCTCCCCTGTCTACTTCTGTGGTCAAAATTTCATATTACCTGAAGCAAAGCTTTGCACATAGTAGATACTACATAACTATTTACTGCAAGCTGGCAGGAAGGAATGTATGAACTTACTGTGAAATGAAAAACAGATGTGACTACTTTGGAAATGTAATCAAACAGCCTTTGAGGTACTGGGAAGGTGCAGTATTTGCAAACCAGGAAACACTCAACCCCAGGAAGCAGATGCTGATATGCTGTTGGTCAAAACATCTTTTTCATAGAAAGCTCTGGGCTCTCATTTTTACTTCAGTGACTTTTAAAATTTTCTAATCTGTCTGGGGAATTTATTTCTAAAATGACATTCTGAGCCACTGCCTCCGTTCACAGCAAGCTGGGTTTTGTGATAATTGCCTTTGATGTCTGTTCTGTGGCCTTTCTTCCTCTCCTAACCTCTGTCGCTGTCAATTACCCTGGGAGGCTGCCCACACAATGGAGACTATTGCCTCAGTAACAGCTGTATCAGCAGTGCTGCTGAACCTACACAGAGAGCTAAGCCAACTTCCAAGGGTTTGCTCACACTAAAACAGATGATTTTCCTTCCTACAGGGTATGCCCAGCGTCACATGGTTTTGAGCAGCAGTTCCATCTCAGAGCTCTACTGGATCCTACTGTAGGCAAATTGATTCTTTTTTTTTTCTTCTTTCTTTTAAATATGTTTTTTATTGATTCAGAGAGGAAGGGAGAGAGAGAGAATGATAGGAACATCAATGATGAGAGAGAATCATTGATTAGCTGCCTCCTGCACACACCACACTGGCCTTTGAGCCTGCAAACCAGGCGTATGTCCCAACCGGAAATTGAACTGTGACCTCTTGGTTCATAGGTCTACGCTCAATTACTGAGCCATGCCTGCCGAGCCAAAAGGATCCTTAGCAGTGCGAGATTGCAGCTGGCAAATTCAGAGGACAGGTAGAAAGAGGAGGAGATCCTGGCTATGACAATGGCACTGCCCTAGAGGCTGTCTTCCATAAACCATTTCTACCTCCCACACCTAGAAACCTTTCCTTGAAGGATTAGGATATTTTAGGCAGTGCCAGAAAAAAAGAACTAACATTTAGTGAGTAACGATTATGCGTTGTTCAGATCCATTTTAATCCTACCACCTTTCAGAGGTATTATCAGTCCCACTTTACTGATGAGAAAAATGAGGATTCCTTGACTCAAGGATCTTTGAAGGAGGGACTCAAGATTACTGGCTTGTGTGGGGCAGTATGCTCAATAAATGGCATCAGGACTATGCTTCATAAGGATGGGCCTAAAATAGTCTAACCCACCATATTAGTTTAATTAAGTTGGAGGAAAATGCTCACATTTAATGCATCCTGATTTGGGAGAAATAACTGAAATTGGAAGACTATTGGAAGTACCTCATTGTGAACGCTTTAACAGTTTAACAGGTGTCCTGATTCCCAGCCCATCACTCCTCGACAATTATCAAGGACCAGAGGCTTCTTTTTTCAGACCCTTGCTCTCCAGGTTTTCACTATTGGCCATTTCCCAGTAAGGTAAATTAAAGATGCCAGCCATACTGGATAAAGTTTTATTTTGGGTTTCCACTGTCTTCCAGAATTATTACATTTCAAATATGACAAAACAATGAAAGTTATGCCCATCACCATGAACTCAATGTCTTTCTGAGCCGAGTCTTAACAATATTTAAAATTGACAAGTTGTTGGCCCTGGTTGAGTAGCTCAGTTAGTTAAAGCATCTTCTTGATACCCCAAGGTTGCTGGTTCAATCCCTGGTCAGGGCACATACAAGTACCAACCAATGAATGAATAAGTAAGTAAAACAGGAAATCAATGTTTTTCTATCTCTGTCTAAAAATCAATAAATAAAAATAAATAAAATTAACAAATTGTTTCCTACAAATGATATCCAAGTCAAATGTCCTTGTAAACCTAGAGTTGTAGGTAGAAGTGGTTTTAAAATTTCTGTGAAGCCAAGAAGTTCACTAGAGTAAAAGGTAGCTTCTTGTTTTTTGTTTTTTATTTTTTTTAAAAAAGATAAAATTGCCAAAACCGATATGGCTCAGTGGATAGAGCATCGGTCTGCAGACTGAAGGGTCCCAGGTTCGATTCTGGTCAAGGGCATGTACCTTGGTTGTGGGCACATCCCCAGTGGGGGGCGTGCAGGAGGCGGCTGATCAATGTTTCTCTTTCATCGATGTTTCTAACTCTTTCCCTTCCTCTCTGTAAAAAATCAAAATATATTAAAAAAAAGCCGGGGGGGAGGGGGATGTACCTTGGTTGCAGGTACATCTCCAGTGTGGGGTGTGCAAGAGGCAGCTGATCGATGTTTCTCTCTCATCGATGTTTCTAGCTCCCTACCTTTCTCCCTTCCTCTCTGTAAAAAAAAATTTAATAAAATATATTTAAAAATAAAAATAAAAAAGATAAAATTTTTATGTGGGCTAGTGGAAGAACATATTGTCATAGAGAATACTAAATTGTCTATAAACAATGTAAGATGTGTTCTTTACAAGTAGGAAAAAATTTTTTAAGTGGCTACAATTGATTCTGGAAGGAAAAAATATATATGGCAAAAGAAGCCATTTAACTTCTATTGGACCTTTGTCATTGGACATGACTTTGTCCCAGGCCAAGTCTAAAATAATGTGTCCTTTCCATTGTCTTTATTTAAGTCAAACTTATCAACACAAGATTCCAGCTGTGTGAGAAAAGTTGAATATTTAAAATGGAGCTGAGGACTAACTGATTTGGGGACTAAAGGGTCCAGTGTTCAATTCTGGTCAAGGGCTAGATCCCCAATAGAGGGAGTGCAGGAAGCAACGGATCAATGATTCTCACATTGATATTTCTATCTCTTCTCCCTTCCTCTCTGAAATCAATAAAAATAAATACATAAAAATAAAAAGTAAATATTTTTTTTAAAAAAGAAGCTGAAACTTTGTAGCAAGTCACTTGAGTGGGTATAATAAATGTCATAAATTTTATTTTGAATTTATAAATCTGCTTTTGGACCATTTATTTGCATAATAGATTTAGTTTTAATATGTCCTATTTCTGTGCAAAAATCTCTTGGGTCCCTGAATTCTTCCTAAGCTCCTTTCAGTTCTTCTTAAATTTTAATGTGCATACACAGCTTGTCAAAATGCAACTTCAGACTCAGTAGATCTGGGTTGGGCCTCAGATTCTGCATTTTTCACAGTCTCTCAGGTGATGGTAATGTGCTGGTTCATGGGCTACATAAAGCAATACTGTGTTTTTAAAATAGCTTTAAAATATATTTTTATTGATTTCAGAAAGGAACGAAGAGGGAGAAAGAGAGATAGAAACATTAATAATGAGAGAGAATCATTAACTGGCTGTCTTCTGCATGTCCCACACCAGGGATCGAGCCTACAACTCAGGCATGTGCCCTGACAGGGAATCAAACTCTGATTTGGTTCCTACTGAGCCATGCTGGCTGGGCCTAAAGCAAGACTTTAGGCCATAGAATTCTGAAAACTCACTGGGACCAGGTCTCAAAAGCAGGAACCAAATGGGTTAATAAAGGAAGACTTTTCATAAGAGGTCATTTAAGAGTGAAAGATTTAAAAAAATAAAAAATTTTAAAAAAGATTTTTAAAAAAGAATGAAAGATATATTAATAGAAACTACCTCTAAAACTGGACTTTTTGAGACCCTTACCATGGAGAAACATTAACAGGTTTTAAACAAAAAAGGATTTGGTCAAATTGGTTTATTATCACTCCTTTCTTGCTAACTAAGCACTAAACTTTAGTCCCTGAGTGGATATGAACAACACAAAAGCCACCACTGGAGAAAGCAGCCAGATAACAGAACAACAAAGCCTGCACAAGTCCTGATCTCTCCACCTCCCTCCCGCCCTTGCTGCCCTTAAGTGCAAGTTAACATCAAGAAATTCCATCTAGCAGAAGATAGGAGGTATAGTTTTTGCTCAAAGTATATATGATCTCAAAGCTGCAAACTCCCAGACCTTTACACTTTTGCAGAATTCAAGAAAATTCTTTAAGGATGCTTTCCAGCTTCCATAACAAAATGCAACATTTGTTCTCTGATTCTTTCTGAACTTTGATTTCTTTGTAAAATGTAGTATATCCTCACAGGTCATCATGAGAAAAAAATCATAGAGTCCAGGTACAGATCAAGAGTCACCTCAATAGGGATTTTTCCTGGGCCTTTACTAGGCCAAGCAACTCCGCTGGGTTCCCACCATCTACATTCATGTTTCGATAATGACACTTAATACCTTGTATTTATAAGTTTCTTCAATAATTTTCTTTTTAAAATTTTTATTTATTGACTTTAGAGAAAGAGAAAGAGAAAGAAAGAGAAAGAGACCTCAGTTTGTTGTTCCACTTAGTATTTATGCATTGTTTGGTTGATTCTTATAGTTGTCCTGACTGGGGATTGTATCTGCAACCTTGATATATTGGGATGATGCTCTAGCCAACTAAGCTACCTGGTCAGGGCAATAATTTTCTTACTTAAACTTGCTCCTTGGAAAAGATAATAATAAAGGTAACATTTAGTGAGCACTTGCTCTGGGCCAGGCAGATTCTATAAGCCTTTTTGTCTCTATAGTAGTCTATGAATTAGGTGCTATTGTCTCTAATCATTTTACAGATGAAGAAACTGAGACTCGGAATTGTAGTAATTGTCTAAATTCACTGAGTGAAATGACTGAGATTTGAGCTCAGGCAGTCAGCTCTAGAACCCACATTCCACGTGAATGGAAGCCTTCTCAACAGTTCTATAACACAACACAGTGTTGGATTTCTCATTGGTGAAATCATCAGGAACATGCTAGGAATGTAATAAATTCCTGTAGAGTCTAAGTCTCTTCCAGAAGTGCCAGACACATCTATAGTGAGCATTCTACTTGTCTCAGCACACCGGACCCAGATCAGCTTTCTGGTTTCTTTTACACTATATTGCTTTTCCTCTCTGGTGTCTCTGTTCCCTTTCCAGTCTCTTTGCTACTCCTTCTATCCTCCATAAAGTTGGAGTTCCAATTTGATATTATGTAAAGTTGTCTGTCTTTATTTCTTCCCTCATTATTTTCCCCACTTCTTCACCCTGCCCCTTTATCCTATAACTTTAAATACTTTTGTGATGATGCTAATAATTCCCAAATTTATATTGTCAGCCCAGGCCTTTTCCCTGAACTCTAAGCTCAGGACTTCCTTGACCTCTCCACTGGCATGCTTCATGGGCATCTTAAATCTCATAGGTTTGGCCAAGACCTGTTTGGCTCAGTGGGTAGAGCATTGGCCTGCAGACTGAAAGGCCCCAGGTTCGATTCTGGTCAAGGGCATATACCTTGGTTGCTGGCACATCCCCAGAGCGGGGTGTGCAGGAGGCAGCTGATCGATGTTTCTAGCTCTCTGTCCCTCTTCCTTCCTCTCTGTAAAAAATCAATAATAATAAAAAAAAATCTCACCGGTTCAAAACTAAACTTGACTATAAGGTACAAGCAGAAAAAATAAGCCCCACGAGGTGTGGAGATTGGGCAAATCTCTTGCCAAAAAAAAAAAAAAAAGTTTTTCTTTACATGACATTGACTATGAACGGGTAAGTAAAATGATGTTTATTAGTAACTTGCCCAAAGTTAAACTATGGCCCCTCTCTGGTGTCTCTGTTCCCTTCCCAGTCTCTTTGCTACTCCTTCTATCCTCCATGAAGTTGGAGTTCCAATTTGATATTATGTAAAGTTGTCTGTCTTTACATAATAATCAATAGTAAGTAGCATAGCAAGAGTGGTCTCTCTCTCTCTCTCTCTCTCTCTCTCTTTTTCTCTCTCTCTCTCTTTTAAGAATTAAATCATTCTTAGGTAGGCCCGTTAAGAGAGACCTCAACTACAATATTGAAAAGTTGCATGGCCTTCTTTTTGTCTTATTTCCACATTTTGGATGATTTTTCTTAACAAGTATCAGAATTTTTTTTTTTTCCAGGAGAGAGCGCGAACACAGTTCCCCAATACCACAAATTATGCAGTCGAGTTCCCCACATTTGGGGAAATCGCAGGGGTCAGCACATCCGGAGTGCAATGGATAAGTCTCGCCCTGGGAAAACCATTTTCGTGATCATGCTATCTCCCCTAGGTAAGTATAGTATCAGAATCTTTATGTACTTTTTTCTTGAGTACAAAACTGGTTTTGTTTGTTTGTTTGTTTTTTATGTTTTATTGATTTTTTTACAGAGAGGAAGGGAGAGAGATAGAGATACATTGATGAGAGAGAGACATCGATCAGCCGCCTCCTGCATGTCCCCCACTGGGCATGTGCCCACAACCAAGATACATGCCCTTGACCGGAATCAAACCTGGGACCTTTCAGTCTGCAGGCTGATGCTCTATCCACCGAGCCAAACCAGTTTCGGCAGAACTGTTCTTTTTTTTTTTTTTTTTTTAATATATTTTTATTGATTTCAGAGAGGAAGGGAGAGGGGGAGAGAGATAGAAACATCAATGGTGAGAGAGAATCATTGATCGGCTACCTCCTGCACACCTCTACTGGGGATCGAGCCTGCAACCTGGGCTTGTGCCCTTGATCAGAATTGAACCCAAGACCCTTCAGTTCACAGACCAACTAACTCTCTATCCTCTAAACCAAAAGGTTAGGGCAGAGCTGGGATTTTTTACTCCAAAGCTAATATTCCTTATACCATACTTCATCAATACATAATATTATATATATATATTTTATTGATTTTTTACAGAGAGGAAGGGAGAGAGATAGAATGTCAGAAACATCGATGAGAGACATCGATCAGCCGCCTCCTGCACACCCCACAGTGGAGATGTGCCCGCAAGCAAGGTACATGCCCTGAACCGAAATCGAACCTGGGACCTTTCAGTCCGCAAGCCGACGCTCTATCACTGAGCCAAACCGGTCTTGGCCATAATATATTTTTTAAAATATTTTTTTTATTGATTTCAGAGAGTGGAAGGGAGAGGGAAAGAAACACAATTATGAGAATCATTGATCAGCTGTCTCCTGCATGCCTCCTACTGGAGATCAATCCCGCAACCCGGGCATGTGTCCTGACAGGAAATTGAACCATGGCCTCCTGGTTCATGGGTCAATGTTCAAGCGCTGAGCCAGGCAATACATAATATCTTTACTTTAGGAGGGGTGCTAAAGTGATTTTCAGGCTCTAGGGCTGACAACTGAATATCCATTACCAAAATCAAGTGCTCTTAGAAGGCCAAAGGTTGAGCCTCCTTGTTAGATATCCTCAAAGCCTACTGTTAGTCCCATTGAATTTTCTCTTCCCAGAAACCTAATAGGTGCTTCAAGTTTATACCATTCATTTGCAGTTCACCTAATGTTTTGTTTAGTGTTATTTATATGTATGTATATTCCAGTCTCCATAAGTAGACCATAAGCCTTTCATAAGGAGGTTTTCTTTCTTATAGCCCCTTGGATATGCTCTACAATGCTCAGTAAGGGTTATTGAGTAACGAGGCCATATATATGTGACAAAATGAATGCTAAAGAAGTTGAGATAAAAGAGGCATATTGCAAAGTAAAATAATATGGAAAACTTGATGGAAAGAAGGAATCTAAAATTTGACTAGAAGAAGGCACAGGATTTATATTGCAATAATAATAAGGCCATAATTAACCCCAAAGAAATTTTCTAAGAAAGGGAATTATCAGTGATACCTGCTGGAGGAGGCTTTTCATGAGCAAATCATATATTTATTCAGCAATCTGTAATCACTGGGGATAAAGCTATGAGTAAGTCAGACATGGTCCTAACCTTCATGGAGATTATAGTGTCCTGGGAAAGATGGATACTAATTGCAAAAAAAAGAGTATTAAATTACTACTATAAAATTAAACTTAGCTTAAACCAGTTTGGCTCAGTGGATAGAACGTCAGTCTGCGGACTGGAAGGTCCTGGGTTCGATTCCGGTCAAGGGCATGTATCCTGGTTGCGGGCATGTCCCCAGTAGGGGGCGTGCAAGAGGCGGCTGATCAATGTCTCTCTCTCTCTCTCATCAATGTTTCCAACTCTCTATCCCTCTCTCTTCCTCTCTGTAAGATATCAATAAAATATATTTAAAAAAATTAAACTTAAATAATGCTGAAACTGGTTTGGCTCAGTGGATAGAGCATCGGCCTGTGGACTGAAAGGTCCCAGGTTTGATTCCGGTCAAGGGCATGTATTTTGGTTGCGGGCACATCCCCAGTAGGGGGTGCGCAGGAGGCGGCAGATGGATGTCTCTCTCTCATTGATGTTTCTAACTTTCTATCCTTCTCTTTTCCTTTCTGTAAAAAATCAATAAAATATTTTATTTATATATATAAACTTAAATAAAAAAATTTACTTAGAGTAACATTCAAAATATACCTAACCAATACTCCTCAAAACTGTCCAACTCATCAAAAGGAAGGAAAGTCTGAGAAACTGTCATAGTTAAGGAGACATGATGGCTAAATGTAATGGGGTTAGGATTCTGGAACAGAAAAAGGACAATAGGTAAAAACTAAAGAAATCTCAGTGGACTTATTCATGATGAACTTCAATTAATGAAGATATACAACAATTAATGAACCCATATTGGTTCATTAACTGTAACAAATGTGCATTTAAAAAAATTATTAATGTATTTCATGTATACATATCTTCCCATTGGGG
>JAAGEH010002528.1:27619480-27643434 GCA_011751065.1 Lasiurus cinereus
CCCCCCCCCCCGCCCCCGTGTCTTATGTCCATTGGTTATGCTTATATGGATGCATACAAGGCCTTTGGTTGATCTCTTATCTACCCGCCCCCACCCCGTCTCCCTAACCTTCCCACTGTAATTTGACAGTCTGTTTGATGCTTTACTGCCTCTGTATCTATCTCTTTGTTCATCAGTTTATAATGTTCTTTATTATCCATAAATGAGTGAGATCATGTGGTATTTTTCTTTCATTGACTGGCTTATTTCACTTAGCATAATGCTCTCCAGATCCATCCAGGTTGCTGCAAATGGTAAGAATTTCTTCTTTTTTATGGCAGCATAGTATTCCATTGTGTAGTTGTACCATAGTTTTCTGATCCACTCATCTGCTGATAGGCACCTAGGCAGTTTCCAAATTGTAGCTATTGTAAATTGTGCTGCTATGAACATAGAGGTGCATAAATCCTTTCTGATTGTTGTTTCTAGTTTCTTAGGCTATATTCCTAAGAGTAGGATTATTTGGTCAAATGGGAGTTCCATTTTTAGTTTTCTGAGGAAACTCCATACTGTTCTCCATAGTGGCTGCACCAGTCTGCATTCCCACCAGCAGTTCATGAGGGTTCCTCTTTCTCCACATCCTCGCCAACACTTGTCATTTGTTGATTTGTTGATGATTGCCATTCTGACAGGTGTGAGATGGAATCACATTGTCATTTTGATTTGCCTATCTCAGAAAATTAGTGACTGTGAACATGTTTTCATGTGTCTCTTGGCCTTCCTCTGTCTTCTTTCGAAAAGATTCTATTTAGGTCCGTTGCCCATTTTTTTTATTGGATCATTTATCTTCCTTTTATTAAGTTGTATAAGTTGGCTATAGATGTTGGAGATTAAACCTTTATCAGTGATAACATTTGCAAATATGTTCTCCCATACAGTGGGTTTTCTTGTTGTTTTGTTGATGGTTTCTTTTGCTGTGCAAAATCTTTTTATTTTGATGTAGTCCCATTTGCTTATTTTCTCTTTAGCTTCCATTGCCCTTGGAGCAGTATCAGTGAAGAAGTTCCTTCAGCATATGTTTGAGATTGTGCTGCTTGTGGATTCCTCTAGTACAAATGTGCATTTTAATATAAAATGTTAATAATAGAGGAAAAACTATGTTTTGGGGGAAGAGGTCTATATGAATTCTGTCCTATCTATCCCATTTTTCTGTAAATCTAAGAATGTTCTAAAAAAAAAATAAAGTCTGGAAACAATTTCAATGCTTTCACTGTAAATAAAAACAAAAATTATTTGTGATAAACACTGAGAAAGCAACAAATGGGACGTTTGTCATTAGAGTCTATAAAACTCCCAAGAAAAGGCTTTCCTGAAAAAATCAGACAAAAGCTGAAACTTAAAACTTGAAAAGGAGCTGGCCAAGAAAAGAGAAAGTCAAGATCCTTCTAAGCAAAGGTCACAGGGAATTCTAAGAATGTGAGAAAATTAAAAACAAGTTCTGTGTGGCTATAAGAGCTCTAGGCAAAAAAGATAAAATGATTCTGTAATTGCCTCAGATAAGCCTTGGATACCCATACCAAGTTAAGGATTTTTAAGTTTGTTTATAAAGCCAAAGGAGAACCATTCATTCAATAATCAATATTATCAGTTACTGGTATATTAGGGGAAGCTCTGCTAAGCACTGGTCCTATGACAATGAACAAAGCAATAAAATCCATGCCCTCAGGAAGCCCCCAAGACTGGAAAGGGTAGGGAAGTGTTGAGAGAAAATGGAGGGGGTGGGGGATTGAGCCCTGAAAGGCCTTACTCAGCAATAGAGGCTTTGAGGCAAGGAATGGCTTGACCTTTTGCATTAGTTATAAAACCTCACTTAGGCTATAAGCTATTCCCCCACATCAGCCAAAGTGAGCTTTGCAAACATAATCTCAGAACTGGTTACTGGGCCATAAGCCCTCCATTGTTTCTCCTTGCACAGCAATGGGAATCCAAACACCTAAAACACTTAAAGTAAATTAAGCACTTAAGAAATTTTAGCAAAATATGTCAACCTAGAAAGAAACTATATCTGATTTGTTTTTCAAACAGATTTCTACCTATAGTGTTAAAATGTGAATAAAAAGAATTCCTCTCTAGATTAAACCAGGCACCATCAAGGTCACTCTGAAGTGATCTGCATATGCAGACCAATGTTCTTTAGTTTATCTATTCTACCAATCTCTTAAATCCTTTTAGTGAAAGCCCTTCTTTAAATGAAAAAAAAAGAAGAAGAAAAGCTTTTATTGTATTCCTGAAATTCCTGAAGTTGCATACCACAGTTCACCAAATATACAGGTTTGTGAAACATCTTTATATCGTCCATACTGACTTTTTTATATATATACCAAGATTGGCCAGGTTTATGTTTGAGCAAATTTTGCTATAATATTTATAGGAGACACAACCCAGTAAAGACAACTACATGTTTATCATTTGATTAATATTCTGTAAGATTTTAGTTTTGAGATTGTATATTTCTGTAATGGCTGCTATTTTCTTTTCTTTTCTTTTTTTAAAATATATTTTTATTGATTTTTTACAGAAAGGAAGGGAGAAGGATAGAGTTAGAAACATCAATGAGAGAGAGACATCGATCAGCTGCCTCCTGCACGCCCCCTACTGGAGATGTGCATGCAACCAAGGTACATGCCCTTGACCGGAATCGAACCTGGGACCTTTCAGGCTGCAGGCCGACGCTCTATATCCACTGAGCCAAATGGGTTTTGGCTGCTATCTTCTACAACCTTGTTTCTGATTAGTTGTAAATCATACACACACACAAATCACAAGTTCTAATTTTATTAAACATATAATTATTTAGTATTTAAGTTCATATTTATAGAAACTAATAAAATAGAGTAAATTGTAGGACTTCATAAAAATAATAATAGTCAATGATAGCACTAAAACTTCTCTTTGGGTGTGAATGACCCATTTCATTTTGACTTTTAATTCAAGATGACTTTATACTTGCTGACATTAAAAGTGATTATTCTAACCCTAGCTGGTTTGACTCAGTGGACAGAGCATCGGCCTTCGGACTGAAGGGTCCTGTGTTTTATTCCATTCAAGGGCACATACCTCGGTTTCAGGCTCCACATGAGTGAGGCAACCAATCGATGTATCTCTCTCACATCAATATTTCTCTGTCTCTCCCTCTTCCTTCCATACTCTCTAAAAATCAATGGGGAAAAAAATATTCTTGAGTGAGAATTAAAAGAAACAAAAACTGTAAGCAAATAAATGTATTTTTTAAGTGAGTATTCTTAAAAAAAAGTTTTTATTGAATGTCAACTATAATTTTTAAAAAAAGCTATGCTGCCATTTCACAGTTTAAATAAAGGAAAAGTCTACCTCCTTAATTATAATTCCCAATCCCCTCTTTGCAAAATAAAGAGCTTGCCCAGTTCATACCCATTTACTAATCCACCTTACGACCAATTACCAGCTGCTCTCTCTGCTCACAACCCATTCTATGAGTGGGAAAACATGGTGACTCCTGACCACAAGTCAAGTTAGTCTGGGGCAAAACAAGTGGGAAAGTCAGCATCTGAACATTCCTAAAAGGTCACTAAAGTAGTTCCTTAGTGCACCTCTCCTCACATGCACAGCTCTACCAGAGGCTTGTTGAATGGATTTCCTCCACTCTCCTCTCTAGTAGACCGGGTTAGGGGCCCATTAGTGGATCCCATTGACTGTCATGCATCTGTTCTCCCATCCTAGCATTGTCCTGTTTCTCTTACTTTTCAGGCTGTTCTTCCCACTAAACTGCGAGCTTTTTTTTTTTTTTTTTTTTAAATCCTTAAGGCCTAGCAGGGAACTCATTGCTTGTCCACAAATATTTATTTAAATGCCTCTTTTGTGTCAGGCACTGTGCTCGATGCTGGAATTACAATGACGACCAAAGCAGGGGGAAAAAAGATATTATGGAATTGAGAGTCTGATAAGGGAAATTAGTTGTTAAATAAATATACAAGTAATGAATTCATTAGAACAGTGTCTAAGGCTATTACATCCAAGCACCAGGTGCTAACAGAGCACATACAGGCTTAGTAGGACTTGAACTAGTGAAGGCCTCCTGGAGGATGTGACCTTTAAGTGGATTCCTGAAGAATGAGAACAAATTGCCAAGCAGAGTTAGTCTGTGTTGGGAGGGGGTCGGGTGCTGAATTGGAACAGCACACAGGGGAAGCCTGAGACTGGAAATGGCCAGTTTGGTGCAGTTGGTGAAAGAAGGGCCTCAGCCAGGTAGGTGCCTCCTCATAGGCCTGGTGAAGCAGCTTGAACACTGCCCTGAAAGGTGAATTTGTAAGGCCACGCGATGAAGAATGGAATGTAGAGGAACAGGAAAGGACAAAAGGAGATTAAAACAGGAGATAACGGAATCTTGTTGAGTGCAAGTGGACTGAGTGACTAAACTTTAGAGTTAAAGTATAGAATATAAGACCTGGAAGTCCCCAGAAATTCCATCTAGGTTTTATATCTTAGTTAACAAGGAAACTGAGTCCCAGGTGGCACTATAAATTATTCAGTGCTACATAACTTAGTCATAGCAAGGCTAGGACTACAAAGCAGTTGTACCTTCTGTCTCTTTCCCTCATTTCCCCTAGATTTTATGTGAGGCAGGTTTTTTAATTTTTAAAAAAGCATGCTTTACCCCTTGCTGATGTGGCTCAGTTGATTGAGCGTCTTCCTGTGTAGCAAAAGTTGCCACTTTGATTCATTGTCAGGGTACTTGCTCAGATTTTGGCTCTATTCCTAGTAGGGGGTGTGCAGGAGGCAGCCAATCTATGTTTCTCTCTCATGTAAATGTTTATCTCTCTCCTTCTCCTTTTCTCTCTGTAAAATCACATACACACACACATTCTCTACTTTGGTTATGTTTGAAAATATTGATAAAGTTTTATAGGAAGCAATGCTTTAAAACTGTTGGAGTTTAGATACAAATGCAAGGTCTTTGAAAATTCGACAAAAGAAACTGGTCCTTAACTTCCTGGGACTCCTAGACTTACACAGCACCCTTTGGGTCCCATCCTGCTAGACCCAGCTGGGTGGTATTTGGAGGGATTGCCATAGTCACTGGTAATTCCAAATTGCTGATCTTCATGGTACTTGCATGGGGCAAGACATATAACCTCTCTTTGTCTCTTCTGTAAAATCAGAGTCCATGCTGTAATGCCAAAAATAATAATGCAATTTAGTGATGAATTTGATGTCCTTTTTTCAAGAGAGTAGACTCCATGAATTGGGGAAAGTAACGTACTTAAACAAGCAGGGAAGCACTCTTCCTAAGGGATTTGGGTAAGAATGAGTCTTACAGATAATCAGAAGAGGCAAGTGGGAAACAGGGTATAATTGCTAGGAGGTCAGGGATCTCCCTATAAGACCAGCAGGTCCTGTTTTCTAGGATAAGGTAAGCAGGCTAAAGCTGAGTTGGAGGTTTATGATTGTGTATGTTATGTTTCCTCAACAGTGTAAGCTGTTTCCCATAAGTGCAGGCTGACTTCAGTTTAGATTTATGACATGGATGAGGCCTCTGGGGCAGTCTCCATTCTATGGGTCTAGATATATAAATTACCTTTATTAATAAAGACAATTATTATACAGGGGATGTTGTGAAACCAAGATGAACGCATGTATGTAGAAGTACCTGCCTGTCTCACTTTCCCTGATCAATGAACACTATTTTTAATTGATTTTTTAGAGAGAGAGAGAGAGAGGAGAGATTGATTTGTTGTTCCACTTACTTATTTATTAGTTGCTTGATTCTTGTATGTACCCTGACCAGGAATCCAACCTGAAACCTTGGCGTATTGGGAGGACACTAACCAACTGAGCTACCTGGTCAGGGCCATCCTAGAATGATTTTCTTAGCATATTTTCTTCCACATGCTCACAAAATTTTTTGTTGTTCATTTATTTTGTTCATTAGATTCTACATATGAATACAATCATATGGAACTTGTCTTTCTCTGACTGGCTTATTTAACTTAGAATAATGTTCTCTAGGTCCATCCATGATGTTACAAAGGGTAAGATTTTCTTCTTCTTTTTTTAATTATTAAAATATATTTTTTATTGATTTTTTACAGAGAGGAAGGGAAAGGAATAGAGAGTTAGAAACATCGATGAGAGAGAGACATCAATCAGCTGCCTCCTGCACACTCCCCACTGGGGATGTGCCCACAACTGGGATACATGCCCTTGACCGGAATCGAACCTGGGATCCTTCAGTCCATAGGCCGACGCTCTATCCACTGAGCCAAACCAGTTTGGGCGATTTTCTTCTTTTTTTACAGCTGAGTAGTATTCCATTGTGTAAATGTATCACAGTTTTTGTTTAAATATATTTTATTGATTTTTTACAGAGAGGAAGGGAGAGGGATAGAAAGTTAGAAACATCGATGAGAGAGAAACATTGATCAGCTGCCTCCTGTACACCTCCTACTGAGGATGTGCCCACAACCAAGGTACATGCCCTTGACCAGAATCAAACCTGGGACCCTTCTGTCTGCAGGCTAATGCTCTATCTATTGAGTCAAACTGGTTAGGGCTGTACCACAGTTTTTATCTACTCATCTACTGATGGACACATGGGCTGCTTCCATATCTTGGATATTCAAATCAGTGTTTCAGTTTTTTTCAGATATAATCCCAGAAATGGAATTTCTGGGTCATAAGGCAGTTTCATTTTGAATTTTTTAAGGTACTGCCATGCTACTTTCCACAATGGCTGCATCAATCTGCATTCCCACAAACAATACACAAGGGTTCTTTTTCATCACATCTTTGCCAACACTTGTTGTTTGTTGAAATATTGATGATAGCAATCCTGACAGGTGTGAGGTGATACCTCATTAAGGTTTTAACTTGCATTTCCCTAATGATTAGTGAAGTTGAGCATATTTTCACATGTCTATTGGCTATCTGTATGTCCTCTTTGGAGAAGTGTCTATCCAGGTTCTTTGCCCGTTTTTTAGTTGGATTTTTTGTCTTTCTGGTGTTGAAGTGTTTTTTGTTTTGTTTTGTTTTTTTAAAAAGATATTTTTATTGATTTCAGAGAGGAAGGTAGAGGGAGATAGAAATATCAATGATGAGAGAGAATCATCAATTGGCTGCCTACTACATGCCTCCTACTTGGGATCAAGTCCACAACCCGGGCATGTGCCCTTGACTGGAATCCAACCCATGACCCTTCAGTCCACAGGCCAACACTAAGCCAAACTGGCTGGGGCTGGTGTTGACTCTTACAAGTTCTTTGTAAGTTTTGGATATTAACCCTTTATCGAAGGTATCATTAGCAAATATGTTTTTTCATTCAGTGGATTACCTATTCATTTATATATATATTTTATTGATTTTTTTTTACAGAGAGGAAGGGAGAGGGATAGAGTTAGAAACATCGATGAGAGAGAAACATGGATCAGCCACCTCCTGCACACCCCCTACTGGTGATGTGCCTACCACCAAGGTACATGCCCTTGACCGGAATCAAACCTGGGACCCTGGAGTCCACAGGCCGACGCTCTATCCACTGAGCCAAACTGGTCTTGGCTATTTATTTGATTGGTGATTTTCTTTGCTGTGCACAAACTGTTTAGTTTAATATAGTCCCATGTGTTTTTTATTTATTTTGTTTCCCTTTCTTGAGGCAAGATATAAAAAAAATATATTGCTACAAGAAATTTTCAAGATTTT
Organism: Lasiurus cinereus; assembly: GCA_011751065.1. NCBI lineage: Eukaryota > Metazoa > Chordata > Mammalia > Chiroptera > Vespertilionidae > Lasiurus > Lasiurus cinereus. The sequence continues at coordinate 27,627,194 of JAAGEH010002528.1, forward strand.
ACTGCCTGTGTTTTCTTCTAGGATGTTAATGGTTTTGAGTCTAACTTTAAGTCTTTAATCTATTTTGAGTTTATTCTCGTGTGTGGTGTAATAAGATGGTCTAGTTTCACTTTTTTGTACATATTTGTCGAATTTTTCCAACACCATTTAGTGAATAGATTGTCTTTACCCCCTTGTATGTTCTTCTTTCTCAGATTGCTATAGCTATTTGAGATCTTTTGTGGTTCCACATATTTTTTGTAATATATGTTCTAGTTTTGTGAAATATACCATTGGTATCTTGATAGAAATTGCATTGAATCTATAGATTGCTTTGGGTAGTTTTATGATGTTAATTCTTCCTATCCATTAACATGATATATGTTTCCACTTATTTGTATCTTTTCCAACTTCCCATCTTTCCTTCCTCCCTTTTTTTTTCCCTCTTTCTTTCTTTCTTTTTTTTTTTAAAGGAATCTTTCTTTTTTATACTGTACAATCCCCTTCAGTGCTCAAAGCCCACAGGTAAGAAGGTTGGTCAGTGGTTTAAGGATGCTATATACTCTGGCATGTGTACACTATGAGAGGTCCACAGAGAAGGGCCCATCATAAAAAATTCCATTTCTTTCTTTAGTGTCTTAAAATTTTCTGAGTATAAGTCTTTTACATTCTTGGTTAAATATATAGTTTTACTGATTTCAGAGAGAAAGGGAAAAGGAGATAGAAACATCAATGATGAGAGAGAATCATCCATCAGCTGCCTCCTGCACTACCCCTATTGAGGATGAAGCCTGCAACCTGGGCATGTGCCCTGACCAGGAATCAAACTGTGACCTCCTGGTTCATAGGTTGATGCTCAACCACTGAGCCACATCAGCTGGGCCTTCATGTTTTGTTGCTGTTGTTGTTTGATGCAATCGTAAATGGGATTGTTTTCTTAGTTTGCCTTTTTGATAGCCCATTATTTTGGTGTATAAAAATGCAACTGGGTATTTATTTTGTGTCCTGGTACTTTTCTGAATTTATTTATCAGTTTCAGTAGTTTTTTTATGGATCATATATTTTACATCACAGCTATGCTAATATTTTTGTCTTCTGTTTCCTTTTTAGCATAAACATATAAGATAAACTTTTCTAGTACTTTAAACATATGATAAAGTATTTATAGTATTTTTAATAATTATCATATGTAATAACTAGAGTATCTTTTCTTGTTGCTATACCATGAATCATTAATCTGATCATTTAATGTGTATTTTAAAGTTATTTGCTTCAAGAAATAAAACTAACTTACTTTCTTGTCCCTGGGCTAAACAATTCTGGATCAGATATAAATAACTTAGCTATTTGCTCTATGAAATTCTTGCTCCTAGGAGAGACCACTATGAATCAACTAACATAATTTATGATCGAAATGAGTAACTTGTTTAAACTTGTTTCAAAAATTTTCACCTTGCTGTGCTCATTAATCCTACATTATCCTATATAATAAAGAGGTAAAATGTAAATTGACCATCACTCCAACACGCAAGATGGCCACCCCCATGTATTCAAAGATGGCCGCCTCCATGTGGACACAAGATGGCCACCACAAGATGGCCGGCAGGGAAGGGCAGTTGTGGGCAATCAGGCCAGCAGTGGAGGGCAGTTGGGAGGAACCAGGCCTGCAAGGGAGGAAATTGGGGGTGATTAGGCTTGCAAGGGAGGGCAGTTGGGGGTGACCAGGCCGGCAGGGGAGCAGTTAGGCATTGATCAGGCTGGCAGGGGAATGGTTAGGGGGTGATCAGGAAGCAGTTAGGGGCAATCAGGCAGGCAGGCAAGCAGGAAGCAGTTGGGAGCCAGCAGTCCTGGATTGTGAGAGGGATGTCAGACATCCCTCAAGGGGTCCCAGATTGGAGAGTGTGCAGGCTGGGCTGAGAGACACAGAACTCCCCGCCCCATGCAGGAATTTCATGCACTGGGCCTCTAGTTATATTATAAACCCTGATCATTCCCAAACAGTTCCCTGCCTTGACAGACCTGATTAAGTCATCCAACTTAGGCCTAAAACCCTATAAATATCCTGCTTTGAGCACTAAGATTCTGTCAAGCACTATTTCTCCAGTATTCTAATAGGCAGCTTTGCTTGATCAGTAAGTTTTTCTGGGGGTCTTTTGGAGGTTAATAATTGGCAACAATAAATACATCCTAGAATTATAACAAGCAGTGAATGAAGTCATGTACAGTAATTACTTTAGTCACAGAAAAAGAATGTATGATCTATCATGATTTCCTGGTTTTCTTTTGCTGCACGAAAGCACAGAAATACATTTAGTGCTTAATCATAAGAACTTGGAGCTTTGGTCTCTCAGATTGTTACTTTCTATTTTTACAGCTTTGTATTCTTTATACCTTTTCTTTTTTTTCTCTTTCTTTCTTTCAATCCTCACCCGAAGATATTTTTCCATTGATTTTTAGAAAGAGTGGAAGGGAGGCGAGAGAGACACATTAGATTGGTTGCCACCTGCACATGCCCCAACCAGGATTGAACCTGCAACTGAGGTATGTGCTCTTGACTGGATTTGAACCAGGACCCTCCCATCCTTGGGCTGATGCTCTATCCACTGAGCCAGACTGACTAGGGCTTTCATTTTTTTAAAAAAATATATATATTTCATTGATTTTTTACAGAGAGGAAGGGAGAAGTATAAAGAGTTAGAAACATTGATGAGAGACATTGATCAGCCGCCTCCTGCACGCCCTCTACTGGGGATGTGCCTGCAACCAAGATACATGCCCTTGACAGGAATCAAACCTGGGACCTTTCAGTCCGCAGGCTGATGCTCTATCCACCGAGCCAAACCAGTTTCGGCTAGGGCTTTCATTTTTATTATTCTTTTAATAATCACCCAAGGATATGATTTTTAAAAAATATATTTTATTGGTTTTTCACAGAGCAGAAGGGAGAGGGATACAGAGGCAGAAACATCGATGAGACAAACATCGATCAGCTGCCTCTGGCACACCCCCCACTGAGGATATGCCCACAACCAAGGCACATGTACTTGACCGGAATCGAACCTGGGATCCTTCAGTCCGAAGGCCAATGCTTTATCCACTGAGCCAAACCGGTTTCGGCCCAAGGATATGTGATATGTTTTTACTGATTTTTCTGCTTTTTTTTTTTTTGCTTTTTTTTTTTTTAGAGAGAGAGAGAAAAAGACATTCATGTGAAAGAGAAACATTGGTTGCCTCCTGTACAAGTATTAGGGTGAAAGGGGTTGTCCGTTGAGAACCAAAGTTTTCTTCAATGAAAAACTTAGTTGAGAACCGAATTGTTCGAGTGAGGAGCTGTTGAACAGACTTTCTTGAATGTCTCCCATCTCAGAGATTCAGTTCTCCACCAAGTTGTTCGTGGAAAATGTTTTGGACCTGACAACTCTTTCATGCTGATACCTATATTACCAGTCACACATTTCTCAGGAGTGTATGTGTGAATATGAGTTAGTTTGCCATTAAACCCTGCATGGCAAACTAACTGTGCTGCGAATCTTTTCGTTTGTGCTGTGAATCATGCTTTTGCTTTTGCTGCTGCTTAGTATTATTAATTAAATATGTACAGTAAATCACGATGGTTCCCAAGGAGGTTAGTGAGAGCAGCAAAGAGAAAAGTTGTGAAAACAATGATAGACTTTAAAAAAGAAATAATTCTGGGGTGAGGTCATGTGCTGGGGGGTAGGAGCGACTGGGGAGACACCAATGGGGGGAAAATTATGTAATATTGTAAAAAACAAAGAATTTAAATAAAATAAAAATTTGTAAGAAGTAAAAAAAGAAAAAAGAAAGAAAGAATTGTGAAGTACGTGGAGGTGTTCGTGAGTCTCAGATATCTGGCTGCCGAGGATGGCGTGGGGGAATCAATGATTAGCACAATTTTAAAACGTAAAGAGGCCTTCAAGAGTGCTGATGTTGCTAAGGGTGTGAAAGTGCTCATGAAATAAGGATCACAGGTAACTGAATAAGCAAAAAAATTGTTGATTTGGACAAATGAAAAGCAGTTAGCGGTGACAGCATTTCGGAGGCAATGATAGGTGAAAAAATGAAGATGCTACATACTGACCTCCTTAATTGCGAATGTCCCCATATCCCACATGGCTCAGGGTTCAGGTTCAGTGTTAGGGTTCTGGAGGAGGCCGAATACAAATGAAAGAGACAAGACACCCCTAGCTGGTATGGCTCAATAGATACAGCATAGACCTGAGGCATGAGGGGTCTCAGGTTCGATTTGGCCAGGGGCACAAGCCTGGCTTGGGGGCTCGATCCTGGGTGTGCAGGAGGCAGCCAATCAATGATTCTCTCTCATCATTGATGTTTCTCTCTCTCCCTCTTCCTCTCCCTTCCTCTCTAAAATCAATAAAATATATTTTTAAAAGAGAGAGAGAGAGAGAGACAAGACAAGAAGATACTAATTTGGAAATTGGGAACTAGGCGGAAGCTCAAGAGAGGACTCAGCTTTGCTCTAGCCTTGAGATCCCTTTCATTCAGGTTTGGGATCCACCTATATAGCCTTAGGCAGGCAATTCCAGTAACAGGCAGACTATCTTGTCAGTAAGGATTTACGTAAGACTAAAAGGTGGAAGTTGCTTCAGCTGCCTTTGTCTCAACTGATGGCTCTGACCCTTGCCAGAGCCTCAAGGTTGACCAGCCTTCCGGCCTCCTTGTCCACACCTCTCTGCTAGTGAAGACAATGGGCGGTTTCCCACACGTAAAGATACCCCTGAAACGAGTACTGAAAGTGATTTAGTTAAGTCTAGTAAGGGATGGTTTGATAAATTTAAGGAAAAAAGTGGCACTCATACTCTACTGAGGCATGAGGAGACTGCCAATTCGAACAAAGTACTTGCTGATAATTTCATGACAGAATTTCAAGAATAGTACATAGAGGCTGAAGGAGTTGATCCCCCACAGTGTTCAATTGTGATGAGACAGGCCTCTTCTGGAAGAAAACGCCAAAGAGGACCCACAGCACACAAGAGGAGAAATAATTGCCTGGACACAAGCCAATGAAGGATAGGCTGATGTTACTGTTGTGTGGGAATGCAGGTGCGGACTTTCAATTGAAGCCTCTAATTTGTCTACCAGTCTGTGAGTTTTCCAGAAAAATAATGTCATGAAAAACAAGGTGAATATTATGTGGAGGGCTAACAGTAAAGCTTGGGTAACCAGGCAATGTTTTATTGAGTGGAATCATGAAGTGTGAATATATATATCTCTAGGAAAAACAATTGCCACTCAGGGTACTGCTCGGAATGGATAAGGGCCCTGCCCACCCTCCAGGCTTGGAGGCTGAGTTGGTGCAAGAGTACAGCTTCATCACGGTCAGGTTCTGGCCACCTCACACAACTCCTCTTATCTGGCCCATGGACCAGCAGGTCATTTCCAATTTTTTTTTTCTTTCCATTTCCAATTTTAAGAAACTTGACACAAAGGCATTGTTTCAGAGGTGTTTTGAGGTGACCTCTGAAACTAATTTAACCCTCAGGGAGTTCTGGAAGGAACATGTTAATATTCTCACTTGCTTGAGGCTCAGAGACAAAGCATAGTGGGGAGAGGCAGAGTGTCTTCCAGGAAGCCATGCTATCAGCCTGGAAGAAACTGTGGCCTGAGTCTATTGTTGAAAGAGACTTTGAGGGCTTTGAGGATCATGAGCCTGTGTCTGTTGTGGAGGATATTGTGTCTCTCGGCAAGTCTATAGGCTTGGAGGTGGATGATGATGATGTGGAGGAGTTGGTAGAGGACCACAACACTGAGCTGACCACCAAGGAACTCCAAGACCATCAGAGAGAGCAGCAGCTAAGGAGCTCTCTTTAGAGGAGGAGGAGGAAAGGGAAAATGTCCCCACTTCAAAGAAATGCTTAAGAAATGAGAGCCAAAACCGGTTTGGCTCAGTGGATAGAGCATCAGCCTGCGGACTGAAGGGTCCCAGGTTTGATTCCCGGCAAGGGCATGTACATTGGTTGCGGGCACATCCCCAGTAGGGGGCGTGCAAGAGACGGCTGATCGATGTCTCTCTCATCGATGTTTCTAGCTTTCTTTCCCTCTCCCTTTCTCTCTATGAAAAATCAATAAAATATATATTTTTTAAAAAGAGAAAGAAATGAGGAGAAATGCAAGTTTTATGGAGAAATAACATCTTGACAAATTAAACTTGTTCAGTGACAGTGCAGTGGTTCATTTCAGGCCAGTGTTAAAACACAAACAAAAAACAAACATCATTGGAAGGTTTTTAGTGAGACAGAGGCCCAATGAGCCTGAAGCAAGTTCTACTGGAGCAAAAAGACAAAAAAAAAAGAGCCCCAGAACCTGACACCCCTCCAAACAGTAACATCCCTCCACCCTTCCTCTCCATGTCCAGTCTTCAATAGCTCTCAACATTAAAGGTAAGGTCTAGTGTGTCTGTAAATTTTCATTTTTTACTGTACATTTCATTTTTTTAGTTAAAATTTCATTTACATTTCATGTCCTTTCTGTTTTTAAAGTGTTTATTTATAGATTAAACAGTACATTCTGCCAAGACCGGTTTAGCTCAGTGGATAGAGCATCAGCCTAAGGACTGAAAGGTCCCGGATTCAATTCCAGTCAAGGGCATGTACCTTGGTTGCGGACACATCCCCAGTCGGGAGTGTACAGGAGCAGCTGATCAATGCTTCTCTCTCATCGATGTTTCTAACTATCTTTCTTCCTCTCTGTAAAAAATCAATAAAATATATTAAAAACAACAACACAAAAAAAAACCCAGTACATCCTATATAATAAATGCCTAATATGCAAATCGACTAAACGGCAGAATGACCAGTTGGTGAGGTACAGGGCTGGCAAGCAGGTGGCATCATGCCAGCCAAGGTGGGTGCCAACAGGCAAAGAGTGGGGATGGTGATCGGGGGTTGGGGTTGGCCGCTTGCTTGCCTGTGCCATCCCCCAATCAGCACCTCAGTAGCCTCTACAGAGAGAGGTCAGACTGCAGCTTAGGCCCGTTCCCTGTGGGGAGAGGGGCTAAGCCATCAGTTGGACATCCCCTGAGGGCTCCCAGACTGCAAGAGGGCACAGGCCTGGCTGAGGCCTTTAGTTAGACAATAAGAAAGGTTAAGACAGAGAATCATCTGGGGGTCTGGAACAGATTAATTCAACTTACATTTTTTCTAACGGGGAAAAAATTATTTAAGTTTCAAACAAATAGCTTCTCAAACAGCCTTCCAGAACAAATGAACTTCAAGAACCAAGAGTCCAGTGTATCTGAAAGTCTAAACAATAATATTCTTTGCAATGCCTGGCAGGCAGCTTCTAAGATGGCCCACAATGATCACTTCCTTCCTCTTCTGTTTTCTTGAAACATCAGGACCTAATATGAAATAAGAAACTTAGAAGAGAGCCCTGGCTGGTGTGGCTCAGTTGGTTGAGCATTATCTGTGTACTGAGGAGAGATCACAAGTTCAATTCCTGGTCAGGACAGGTACCCACATTTCCGATTTGATCTCTGGCTGGTGTGCATATGAGAGGAAGAAATGGGGGACAACCAATCTGCTTCTCTCTCACATTGGTGTTTCTCTCTCCTCCTCTCCCTTCCTCTCTCTCTAGACATTAATTTAAAACACACACACACACACACACAGGAACTTAGAAAAGTAAAGAACTAACATTCACTGAGCATTCAGTATGTGCGAGGAACTCTTCTCCGTGTTCTCCATCTGTGATCTCATTTTGTCCTCACATTAGCCCTGTTAAAATGGCATTATTCTTCTGAATCAGCAGACAAAGAAAGGCAGGCTGAGAGAGGTTAAAGAATTTGCCTGAGGTCTCACTCTAAGTGGCAAAGCCAGGATTCCATCCGGGCCTGCCTGACTCAGCTTATACTTTCTTTCCTGTTATCACTTTACTTCTCAGACTTATATTGTTTTTACTGCAATTATAAAAGGTGAGGCTGAGGTTTCAGGGCAGGATCCTGTTTATATAGAACTGCACAGGGAAAAAAAAAATCCTAGAGCAGTAAGGACCAAATGGAAATATACTGCAAGCCATGTATGTAATCTAAAATTTTCTAGCAGCTGCAACTGAACATAGTAAAAAGAAACAAGTGAAATTGGTTCTTTAAACTTTTCTATTTAAAGTATTTTTAGATTCACATGAAGTTGCAAAAATAGTATAGGGGTATTCTGCCTTCCCCCTTTCACATTCCTCCAATGAGAATGTCTTATCCTATCTAATAAAGAGTAATGTGCAAATTACTCTGCTACACTTACAAGCCACAGCCACAAACCAGTTAGGAGTGAATATTCAGATTAACCCAACTAGGATGGCGGTGTCCATGGAGCGAGCAGGAGGCTTGGGTTTCCCTGGTAACTGAGGAAGCCAAGCTTTCCCCACACCCTGGCTGGCCTAGGGCTCCACTCAAGGCTACAACGTTTCAATTATAGAAGATAAATAAATCCCAGATACCAGGGCCTCCGCTTGAGTCACTGAGGGGTGGGGATGGGGGGGCCGTGGCTGGCCTTCAAACTATCACAGGCCCCTTGCCCAGGCTGTCCAACACCCCAAGGGAACCCCCATCCTGATCTGGGACACCCTTCAGTGCAAACCAGCTGCCCCCAACTCGGATACCAGGTCTCTATCCTATCTAATAAAAGAGTAATATGCAAATTGACCATCACTCCAACACACAAGATGGCTACCTCCACATGGTCAAAGATGGTTGCCCCCATGTGGACACAAGATGGCTGCCACAAGCTGGCCAGCATGGGAGGGCAGTTGGGAGGGACCAGGCCTGCAAGAGAGGGCAGTTGGGGGCAATCAAGCCTGCAGGAGAGGGCTGTCAGGGGTGATCAGGCAGACAGAGAAGGAAGTTGGGGGCAACTGGGCCTGCAGGGAAGGGTAGTTGGTGGGGGGGAACCTAGGCCTGTAGGGGAGAGCAATTGGGAAGGACTAGGCCTGCAGGAGAGGGCAGTTAGGGGCAAACAGGCTGGCAGGGGAGCAGTTAGGCATCAATCAGGCAGGCAGGGGAGTGGTTAGGGGGTGAACAGGCTGGCAGGCATAAGTGGTTAGGGGCAATCAGGAAGGCAGGCAGGTGAGCAGTTGGGAGCAGCAGTCTTGGAGTATGAGAAGGATGTCCGACTGCCCTTTTAGGCCCAATCCCAGTAGGATATCCCTCGATGGGTCCCAAATTGGAGAGTGTGCAGGCTGGGCTGAGGGACCCCCCTCCCCAATGCATGAATTTCATGCACCGGGCCTCTATATAATTATAATGTCAAAATAAGGAAATTAACATCAATATAATCCACAAAACTTATTCTGATTTCATTAGTTTTATATGCATGCAAAACTGTTCCATTACAGGAAAGATATCCTTTGTGTTACCCCATTATACTCACAAGCCACCACCTGCATCTCATTCTTTTTTTTTTAATTTTATTTATTTTTTTTACAGAGAGGAAGAGAGAGGGACAGAGCCAGAAACATCGATGAGAGAGAAACATCAATCAGCCGCCTCCTGCACACTCTCCACTGGGGATGTGCCTGCAGCCAAGGTACATGCTCTTGACTGGAATCGAACCTGGGACGCTTCAGTCCACAGGCCAACACCCTATCCACTGAGCCGAACCAGGCCCAGCTCATTCTTTTTTTTAAAAAAAAAAAAAATGTTTTTATTGATTTTTAGAGAGAGAAGGGAGAGTGATAGAGAGAAACATCAATGATGAGAGAGAATCATCAATTGTCTGCTTCCTGCATACCCTCTCCTAGCAATTGAGCCTGCAACCCGGGCATGTGCCCTGACTAGGAATCCAACTGGATCTTGTGGTTCCTGGTCGACTGAGCCACACAAGCCCAGCTCATTCTTTTTTTGTAATTGAATTTATTGGGATGACATTGGGTAATAAAATTATATAGGTTTCAGGTATACAATTCTATAATACATTATTTGTATATTGCATTGTGTGTTCACTACCCCAAGTCAAGTCTTTTATCTATCACCATTTACCTACCCTTGACCTTCTTCTACCCACAATCTTTCCCTCTGGTAATCACCATACTATTGTCTATGAAGTTTTTTTGTTTGTTTTGCTTTGATTAATCCCTTCACTTTTTTCAGCCTGCCCTTCAACTCCCTTGTTAGACAGAGAAGAGCAGAGCAAGGACGGTGGGCCAGGTACAGAAGAAGGTCACCAAGGCAGACAGCTCTGGGTGTCTGGCAAAGGACAATTGTAGAATCGGACCTACCCACCAGGGTGTCTTTCCTCCCATACCATATTGCTGTCAGTCTGTTCTCTGTACCTATGAATCTGTTTCTATTTTGTTTGTTAGTTTATTTTGTTCATTAGATTCCACATTTATGCAAAATCATGTGGTATCTGTCTTTCTCTGACTGGCTCATTTCACTTAGCATAATACTCATTAGATCCATTTATGCTGTTGCAAAAGGTAAGATTTCCTTCTTGATTTATGGTCTCCTAGTATTCTGTTGTGTAAATGTACCATAGCTTTTTTTTTAAATATATTTTTTTATTGATTTTTTACAGAAAGGAAGGGATAGGGATAGAGAGTTAGAAACATCGATGAGAGAGACATTGATTAGCTACCTTCTGCATGCCCCCTACTGGGGATGTGCCCGCAACCAAGGTACATGCCCTTGACTGGAATTGAACCTGGGACCTTTCAGTCCAAAGACCGACGCTCTATCCACTGAGCCAAACTGGTTTCAGCTACCACAGCTTTTTTATCCACTCATCTACTGATGAACACTCGGGCTGCTTCCAAATATTGGCTATTGTCAATAATGCTGCAATGAACATTTCGGGTTTCTTCAGATATATTCCCAGAAGAGGAATCTCTAGATCACTATATCTCATTCTTAACAACTTGACCCCATGTAGTCTATTTTTAAAAATATATATTTTATTGATTTTTTACAGAGAGGAAGAGAGAAGGAGAGACAGAAACATTGATGAGAGAGAAACATCAATCAGCTGCCTCCTGCACAACACCCCCCCACCCCCACCCCCTTGGGGATGTGTTGTTCACAACCAAGGTACATGCCCTTGACCTGAATTGAACCTGGGATCCTTGAGTCCCCAGGCCAACACTCTATCCACTGAGCCAAACCGGTTAGGGCTAGTCTATTCTTTATATCTACAATTATGTCTGTTCGAGATGATACATAGATGTAATTATGCAGTATATTAGTTTCCTAAGGCTGCTTAACCAATGACCACAAACTGAGTAGCTTAGAACAACAGAAATGTATTATCTCATAGTTCTGGAGCCAAGGAATCTAAAATCAGGTGTCAGCAGGGCCAGTCTTCCTCAGAATAACCTCCAGGGAAAGAGCCATTCCATGTCTCTCTCTTCCAGCTTCCAATTGTTGCCAGCTTCTTTGGCTTGTGGCCATATCACTCCAATCTCTTCCTCAGTCTTCACTTCAACTTGTCCTCTGTTAATCTTATGAATACACTTGGGACACACCAGGATAATCTAATTTCAAGATCCTTATTTAATGACATCAACAAAATCCCTGAGATCAAACTATACCTGGCAGTGTGGGTGGAGTCCTGTGAGTAAGGAGCTACTGTAGCAGATGTGAGGGGAAAATAGTAGGAGATGAAAAAGTTAAAATACCAGTTGATAAATTACTTTTTGTTGTTGTTAATCTTCACCTGGACATATTTTTCTATTGATTTTTAGAGAGAGTGGAAAGGAGGGGGAGAGGCAGAGAGAGAAACATAAGTGTGAGAGAGACATATCGATTGGTTGCTTCCTGCACCTGCTCTGACCAGGGCAGGGGATGGAGCCTGTAACTGAGGTACTATGTGCCCTTGACCAGAATTGAACCCGGGACCTTTTGGTCCTCAAGCCAACGTTCTATCCACTGAACCACAATGACTAGGGTAATAAATTACTTAATTGTGGTTTGAAATCAAAGCGTGGGGAAGCGGTGTATATTATTAACTATTAAGTTGCTTTGTGAGCATGGACTTAATGTCATGTGGCCAAAAAAGTTGCTGCAATAAATCACAAATTCCTGGACAGGTCACGGGGTGTAGCCATGCCTCAGGCCTATAACTTCTTTAGTAAAAGGTTTTTAAGCAACCTTATCCATTGTTCTTGTGCATCTAGGTTAACACACCTTTAAAATGCCAGAAGTAATACCTCTCGAAGGCTAAGGCGTGACCATCATCCTCAAAAGAGTACCTAATTTTGATCACTACCCTGTAACTCAATCCCTGCCTTACTTTCTCTCACCTCCAGGTAACTTTCCTTAACCTCCTTCATTTCAAATGCAAAAAATAAACTGCAAAACTATTCTTCTTTGAAGCATTTGCAATCTTTTTTTTAAAAAAAAATTTTATTGATATTTTACAGAGAAGAAGAGAGAGGGATAGAAAATTAGAAACATCGATGAGAGAGAAACATTGATCAGCTGCCTCCTGCACACCTCCTACTGGGGATGTGCCCACAACCAAAGGGAATCAAACCTGGGACCCTTCAGTCTGCAGGCTGACAGCCAAACCGGTTAGGGCAGCATTTGCGATCTTACTTCCCAGCAGTTACTGTCAGTTTTGGCTCAAGTAAGCTCCTAAGAATTCTCTACAGATTTGGACGCTCTTATGTCCACAGTCAGGGGAGATGAAATAATCTTGACATCTCTTCGAAACCATGGAAAATCCGAATAAACTACCCTTGTCTGAAATCTAGAGTCTGCATTTCTGTCTGTCAGATTCAGTGTTTCAGTCCTCTCTGGGCAGACACTCCTCCAACCGTTTCGTTTTCCTTGTTTCCAGATTACATGCAGACTAGCTTCTTATGGAACACACACTTTCTTCTGAGCACAATATAGGAATTTAGATTTTTATCCTCATCCAATTCAATATGCTTCACTTGGTTAAAGTTAGATTGTGTGACAACCACCACGGTGAAGAGATTGCAGTGCCCTGGTTTTGTTTCTGAGAATTCATCGCTGCTTATTTACGGTCCCTTAGAGCAGGCCAAGCCCTTATCTTAAGGGTGTCTGTCCTTGACTGTGCCATGCACTTCATCTTCAGTCCCGATTTGCTCCAACTCCAGCTGGTTTGCCTTTCTGGTTTATCTGACTTTCTTTCCTGCATCCCTCCTCCTGCCTCTTTATCGTTCAGCCAAGGATGAGTTTCCCTTCCTGAACGATACACTAGGAATAAGCTTAAGGTAACTGATGTCTAGACTTTGAAACCTTTCCTTGTAAATTGTGCACATGGGCTGCTTAGTTTCCTGGATGACATACTCCACCTCCTCCTTGAAACTTTGCCTCGCTGGAAGCAATTTTTCCTCCAAATTTTAAAAAGCACTGCCTGTGCTTTTATTAAGCAGGGTATTCCCTCCTCACCTCCTCACCCCCCAGCTAGATTATAAACTAGTGAAGGTCAAAACCTATTTTATACTTCTTTACCTGTCTCCCACCTTACACAACCCTGTGCCTTAAACAGAGAAGGTGCTTAATAAATATCTGCTAAATAAAACAGCTTTAAAGACAGAAAGTGACTTTTTAGTATAAATCGGTAGAGACTCTATCAGGAGAAGAATCATCATTCTCAGATATAACATTTTAGATTTTGAAGACTTACCAAAATTATGCAAATAATCCCCCTTCTCCCCCCCGCGCCCCCCCACACAAGACACACAAACTACTTTCTATTGTTTACAGCTATCATTTTAAAGTCAGGCTTATTGAGGTATGCCTCTCATTCAATCAAATTTACCCTTTTAGGTTGTTTATTTCTTTTTTTCTTTCTGTTAATCCTCAACCAAGGATATTTTCCCATTGATTTTTAGGGATAGTGGGAGGAGAGAGAGAGACAGAGATAAACATCAATGATCAATACTCGAGACATATCGATTGGTTGCCTCCTGCACACACCCCAACCAGGGTCAGGGAACCTGCAACAGAGTCACGTGGACCCTTCAGTCCACAGGCTGATGCTCTATCCACTGAGCCAAACCAGCTAGGGCTAAATTGTTGATTTCTATGAATGCTGAGAAGTTTATAGAGTTTAATAGCCATACTGTAGCCAAGATATAGCTCACTGACATCACCTCCAAAATTCCCTTGTGCCCTTTTGTAGTCAGTTTGCTTCCCTCACTGCCAGCCTCTGGCAACTGATGATCTGTTTGTGTTTCTATAACTTTCCTTTCACAAAATGTTATATACATGAAATTATAAGGTAAGTGACCTTTTGTATCTGACTTCTTTCACTTAGCATAATGCTTTTGAGATTCATTATAGTTGCATGTATTAGTAGCTAGTTTCTTTTTATTGTAATTGGAAAGGCCCAGAATACCTCTTATTATTTTTCAGTTTAAGACATTTGAGTTCCTGAAAGCTCTTATCTTCCTAAAAGCAGGACCTTCCAAAAGAACTAAAAAGAAACCAATGGTCATAAATCCCTTTTCCAAGCAGGGATGACTCACTCCTATCACCAGATGAGAAGTTTTCACACTACATCTAACCAGACATTGTCACAAAACTACTATATCTCCTATCTATTCTCCTGAGGCACAGTTATCTTTCCCGTCATTGTTTTTCCATAAATGTCCTTTCTTCTTTTCCCTTCACTTATGAAGTTTTTTTTGTTTGCCTGAGCTGGTTCGGCTCAGTGGATAGAGTGTCAGCCTTTGGACTGAAGGGTCCCAGATTCGATTCCACTCAAGGGCACAGGTCTGGGTTGTGGGCTTGATCACAGTAGTGGGTATGCAGGAGACAGCCGATCAATGATTTTCTCTAATCCTTGATGTTTCTTTTTCTTCCTCTCCCTTCCTCTCTGAAATCAATACAAATATATTAAAAACCAATAAACACAAAACTGATTTAAAAAATTCTTTGTTTTAACATGTGCCCTTCTCCATTGACCTTATCAAGTTGGTATATGAACCCAAGCTTTAACTTCCTCTTTGAGTCACATTGTGTTTGTGTGTGTGTGTGTGTAACATCTGTATACCTTAACAAAAATATGGTGCCTAAATTTTATCTTTTGCTAATCTGTCTTTTGTCATTTTGATTCCCAGGACCCCAATCACTTAAATTAAGAGAGTTCAGGGAAAGTTTCAATTCCCTGACACTGTTATCCTATTGTATGGACACATTAAAATCTGTTTATTCATTCAACCAGTTGGACTTTTGGGTTGTTTCTAGTTTTTAAACACTTCCGTGCGGGGTCTTTGTGTGTCATATAGTTTCAATTCTTTTAGGTTAAGATCTAGGAATGGGATATTTAGATTTTATGTTAGGTGTATTTATAAGAAACTGCAGCCCTAGCTGGTTTGGCTCAGTGGATAGAGTGTCAGCCTGTGGACTGGAGGCTCCCAGGTTCAGTTCTGATCAGGGGCATGTACCTTGGTTCCAGGCACATCCCCAGTGGGAGGCGTGCAGGAGGCGGCTGATCTGTTTCTCTCTCATCAATGTTTCTGACTCTCCCTCTCCTTCCTTTCTGTGAAAAATCAATAAAATATATTTTATAATAATAATAATAATAATAATAATAATAATAAAGGGAGACACATATTTAAAAAAAAGAAAAGAAATATGATCATGTTGATAACATGCAACACAGTTCCTTAGCTCCAGGTCCTTAGAGTCAAGTGAGAAAGACTCTGGAGAGAGTGTACTTCTCATGCACTTTAAGAGCAGACTGGAAGCATTTTGCCTTTTCCCTGGAGGAAGAGAAAGGGTGCTGGAAGCTGTCTTTTAAGTCAAGTCCCCTTTTCACTTTGTTGAGCTTTGTAGATATGTCAGTGCTAGGTCCTCAATATTTTATTTTTAAGTTAAATTTTTATTGTTGAAATATATTTTCAGGAAGCAGGGCTGCTGGGGCCAGGAAAATGCAGAGGGAAGACTGGAGAGTCTGAGAGATGTGGAATGAGCACCACCCTGTTTGGAAACCTGAGCCTCTGGATTCTAGTTCCAGCTGTGCCCTCACTAGTTGTACAGACCTGGACAAGCCAACTGCTTGCTGACCTCTTTCCTTTCATCTCTAAATTAAAGCTTAGACCTCAAGATCTTTTTCATTTGTGACCTTTTATGTTCTGTACACCATATGAAGGAAAAATTTTGGGAAGAAAGACAATGGCAAAGACTAGAGCAAAGAGATAGAATGTGGGGGTGGGGCAGGGTAATGCAGGTGCTAGCTGTGCTGACAGAGGGGTGTGGCTTGTATCAAAACACAGGGAAATGGAGAGGCAGGTGCCTAAGGCCCAAATATACTGAGTGG
>JAAGEH010002528.1:27649819-27686666 GCA_011751065.1 Lasiurus cinereus
TTGCAGCCCCACTCCTGGGCCTTCGCGGGCCTCGACGGCCCCAGCGCCCAACTTTTCCGCCCTCCCCCTCCCCTCCCCCGAAACTCCTGCAACAAAGGAAAGTAGTCGGGGAAGGAGCGGCGACGCCAGGTCCCCAGCCCCTCCGCGGCTGAGGAAGGCCGGTAAGCGCGGCGCGGGGCCGGGGGGCTCGGGGCGGGTGGGGGAGGGGGCCGGCCGGGCGGCCGTGGCGGCGGCGGCGGCGGCGGCGGCGCCCGCGGGAGGGGGAGGGCGCGGAAGGACGCGGAGCGAGGCGCTGTCCAGGGCTGATTTGCAGATACTGTGGCTCCGGCGGCGGCGGCGGCCGCGCCGGACGGACGGGGGCGGGCGGCGGGGCGGGATCGGGTTACACCGGCGCGGCCCCGGGGGCTGGGCCGGGGGCGTCCGTGGGGAGCGGCGCGGCGCCAGGACCCCCTCCCCAGGCGAGGCCGGCCTCTGGCTCCGCGCGGGCCCGGGCGCCTCTCGGAGTCGGGTGCCGAGGCCGCGGCGTGGAGCTGCCTGGGGCCCGAGTCCTGAAACTTCCTCCTCGCCCTCTCCCGCGGCTCGCGGGTCCCGCCGCAGCCCCTCGCGGCCCGCGGCCCGCGTCCCCCGCCCTTCGCGGCCTCTCCCTTTCGCCGGAAGGCGCCGTTGAGTGCGGCTGGGCGGGTTGAGTCAGCCTGGGGCCCGGGCGGTTCCGCCTATGGGGCTGGACAGCGATTTCTGCGCTCGGGCCGTTTCGCCGCCGCCGCCGCCGCGCCCCGCGCCCCGCGCCCGGACGCCTCGCCTCCCGGGGCGGCAGGACTAGGGCGCGCGTCCCGCGGGGCGCCGCGCGGGAGTGAGTTCGCCAAACTTCCGGGGGGCGCGCGGCGCGCGTGGGGGGCCCCCTCTGGCGCTCGGGGCCGGGGCGCCTCGGGAGGGCGCCGCGGAGCCCTGTCTGTCGGCCCTCGGCGGAGGGCTCGCTGGCCCCGGAGCCGGGAGGAGCGGAGCGGAGCGGAGCGGAGGCGCCGGCGACGCGGTAACTTTTTCCCTCTTCCCAAACGCGGGGTCCGAGGGCCGCAGAGGGGGGCTGCCCTGGGGGAAGACGCGGGGCGGCCCAGCGGCGCCCCGAGTTGGTCTCCTCCCCTCCCCTCCCCCCCCCCCCCCGGGCCTTTTTTTTTTTTTTTTTAGTGGTGGGGGGAGCCCAGAAAAGGCTCCTTGGGGACGAGGGTTGGGGCAGGCTCCCGCGAACGGGTGTGCAAATGTGGGCAGGGAGCGGGGCGAGCCGAGAGGAAGCGAGAGCGCCCGAGTTTGCAAAGAGCGGCTTTGTGTTGGGTATTTTGAGAAAATGGCCGAATGCCTATTTCAGCCAGGAATGCCGCCGCCGAGGCAGGCGCCGGCGGTGGCCGCGGCCCGGAGGAATCCGCGCCGCGCGGTGGGGTGGTGGGGGGCTTTGCTGGGACGGCCTTCCCGACTAACGCTGGGATTTCTTTTAGGGTTGGTAGTGAGGTTTTTTTTTTTAATTTTTTTTTTTTAATTAGAAAAGTTGATGTTTGGGGGTAAATAACCGAGCAGCCCGGACTGTAAAGCCTGGGGACAGCTTTTGCCCTCGGTTTGTTTTCTGTGATGGCATTTGATCCCAACTTTTGTGCGGGTACGGTGTGTGTGTAACTCCACCGGCTTGCGTTCGTGCACTTGGGTGAAATGGATGACTTTTTTTTTTTGTATTTTGGGTTAAACTTTTTTTAGTTCTTGCCACTTTACTTTTTCTTTTGATGTGTCTCTAGTTTGCAAGAGAACGCCTACTTGGAGAATAGTACCTTTGGAATGGGAACTGGTTTAGGACGACTCTGAGAAAAGCCCTTACATGTTTTCAGAGAAGGTGATCTTGTAATGGCTTCCACTAGGCAATTAGGCCAAGTCAAACACAATGCAAGAAAGTTGCTGATTGTCGAGTTGGAATTGTCCGATTATTTTTCGGAGGTGGTTGGAAGGATTTATTTTCATTTGTGAAGGTTTGAGTCCACCAAACTTAACTTTTTCGCAGGAAAAAAAGGTCCGTCATTTTTCTCCCCCTCTTCAAACAGGTCAAATCGGCAAAAAAAAGAGTAAGAAACAAAGTGGTACTTTTTTTTTTTTCACAGTAGTTTACTCCTCCTCTGGAGTTGGTTGGGGTAATGTAAATTTCAGTTCATTTGACCAGCTTATTACAGGCTCCTACTTTCTAGCCATGTTTGCCCTGGCTTTTGGGTTTCTCCCTTTTCTGATTCAAACCATTAAATGTTGAAAGGGGATTTGGGAGGCTAGCTCTTTACTATTCACATATTGAATTTTAAAAGTAATTTTAATTAACATTAAAAATGAAAGCTTCCGTTTTGTTTGTTTTTGCGCCAGAAAAATTAAAAGTGCTTGCCAGTGGTGGACCTAATTATGTCACAAATTTGATAAAGTTTTTCGGAAGGGTAATAAGCAATTTTTTTTGATTATACAGTGAAGAATTTGACATTACAAAAAGATTTTGAAGGCTTTTTAGTAGTTAAGTTCATTGAGTTTAGAGATTATATTAGAAATGTATTTTTTAAAAGATATGCAGAATTATGGTAATGTTTTGGTTTTAGACCAGTAAAAGTTGTGTTTAAACTGGTGCTTTTGTGTTTTTGTTTTGTTTTGAATTCAGAATACAGTTATGGCCACCCAGGTAATGGGGCAGTCTTCTGGAGGAGGAGGGCTCTTCAGTGGCAGTGGCAACATTGGCATGGCCTTGCCTAACGATATGTATGACTTGCATGACCTCTCCAAAGCTGAATTGGCTGCTCCTCAGCTCATCATGTTGGCAAACGTGGCCTTAACTGGGGAAGTCAATGGCAGCTGCTGTGATTACCTAGTTGGCGAAGAAAGGCAGATGGCAGAATTGATGCCTGTTGGGGATAACAACTTTTCAGATAGTGATGGAGAAGGACTTGAAGAGTCCCCTGAAATAAAAGGCGAACCCCCCAATGGCCTGGAAAACATGGAACTGGGAAGTTTGGAACTCAGTGTTGCAGAACCACAGCCTGTGTTTGAGGTATCGGCTGCCCCAGAAATTTACAGCTCAAATAAAGAGCTTCCTCCTGAGACACCTGGAGCAGAGGACAAATGCAAGACATTGAAGACCAAACCCTTCCGTTGTAAGCCATGCCAGTATGAAGCAGAATCTGAAGAACAGTTTGTGCATCACATCAGAGTTCATAGTGCCAAGAAGTTTTTTGTGGAAGAAAGTGCAGAGAAGCAAGCAAAAGCCAGGGAATCTGGCTCTTCCACTGCTGAAGAGGGAGATTTCTCCAAAGGCCCCATTCGCTGTGACCGCTGTGGCTACAATACCAATCGATACGATCACTATACTGCTCATTTGAAACACCATACTAGAGCTGGTGATAATGAGCGAGTCTACAAGTGCATCATTTGCACATATACCACAGTAAGCGAATATCACTGGAGAAAACACTTAAGAAACCATTTTCCAAGGAAAGTATACACATGTGGAAAATGCAACTATTTTTCAGACAGAAAAAACAATTATGTTCAGCATGTTCGAACTCATACAGGTAAGAGGACCTTTGTAGTTCATAACTTCAACTCACCTCTGATAGTGAGGTAGTTAACAATAATGCTAAAAAAAAGAGGTGGCGGGGGAATAGGTTCAAACCCTGATTTGATTATTTGCTGTCCTTGTGACCTTTGGACATGTTATTTATTCTCTGTGTCTCAGTTTCTTCATGGAAGTAACTATATTATATAGAATTAAGGGATCTAGTGAGGAACACAAATCAAGTACTGACTGTTATATGGAAGAATATTCAAGTTTTACCAATATTCTTTCTAAAATACATACTGTTAACAATTTGGGATAGACCATTTAGCCAGATTAGACTAATGTTTTTGTTGGAAGATGTATTTAGTTGGCAGTGAATACGTCTAGATGCATACAGTCCTTTCCCAAAGGAATTTAACCCTTGCATAACCACATTTAACGGAGCCTCAAACTATTTAAAACATTTGACTTGGGATATTGAGCTCCTAAATGTCTCTAAAACATAAGAATGTGAGAGGTTTTTAAAGCATTGGTGGCATTATCACTCAAATTATTTTCCCAAGAAAGCAACCACATGTGGAAAATGCAACTATTTTTCAAACAAAAAGTAGTGTTCAACATAGTATTTGAACTCATACAGGTAAAAGGACCTTTCTAATTTATAAGTAAGTGCCTTCTTTCAAAAAAAGTGGGACAAATCTTAAAAATATGAACAATTGCAAATATCTTAAAAGTAAAGAGAATGCTATACTGCACCCAACAATTAGGAATGTATTTTTAAAAATATATTTTATTGATTTCTTTACAGAGGGAAAGGGAGAGGGATAGAGGGTTAGAAACATCAGTGAGAGAGAAACATCAATCAGCTGCCTCCTGCACACCCGCCACTGGGAATGTACCCGCAATCAATTGACTGGAATCGAACCCCAGGACCCAGCAGTCCGATGCGCTATCCACTGAGCAAAACCGGTCAGGGCCAATTAGAAATATTTTGTCACATTTTGCAATTCATTTTTAAAAAATAACAGCTTATTGAGATACTCTTATTGAGATACATACCACACAGTCCATCCATTTAAAGTTACAGTTTAGTGGTTTTAATATAGTCACAGTGCTGGAGAGAATTATGCTAGGTGAAATAAGTCAGTCAGAGAAAGGCAAGTACCATATCATTTCACTTAATATGTGGAATCTAATGAGCAAAATAGAAAACAGACACCATGGTAATTACCAGAGGAGAAGGATAGTGGGGGATGGTTAGGAGAAGGTATGTGGAGCTTTCCTTGCCGATAGCACTCACAAACATGGTGAACGTTCCTAAAACCTGCCCAACTTTTGTTTTAAAGAAGTGTCGCCAGCATCAGTCCTACAAAGTAACACAGTACATGAAGGGCAAGGATTCTCTGAATGCACAGGGAAAGCGGTGTGTTATGACAGGAAGTAGAATGGTTATGATGGGCAGGCTAAGCCGATTTTCTGAAAAAAGGCTAAAACTACAAAGAAGATTGTGCTGGGATTTGAATGTGTTAGCCCAACTGCAGATCTCAGAATGCTGGCTATTAAGAGATGCAAGCATTTTGAACTGGGAGGAGAAAAGAAGAGAAAGGGTCGAGTGATCCAGTTCTAACCTTCATATTTTGTTTTATTATATGACAATAAAATCTTGATAATTCACTTCAAAAAAAAAAGATATGGGGATAAATGATGATGAAAGGAGACTTGACATAGGGTGGTGAACATAAGACATTATACAGTTGATGTATTAAACCTGAAACCTATATAATTTTATTAGCCAATTCACCCCAATAAATTCAATTAAAGTATATATATTCACAGTGTTGTGCAGCCATCACCACTATAAATTTTAGGACATCTTCACACAAAAAGAAACTTTCAATAGTCACTTCCCATTTCTCCTCAGTACCTCTTAATTGTTGGCTTTTAATTTACTTTAAAATTTTTGTAATTAGGAATCTCACCTTTTTCAAATAAATGTTTGTAACTATAGGTAGTTATTTTTTAAAAACATTTTTATTGATTTCATAGAGGAAGGGAGAGGGAAATGTTAATGAGAATCATTGATTGGCTGCCTCCTGCATGCCCCCTATTGGGGATTGAGCCTGTAACTCAGCTTGTGCCCGGACGTGAACGGAACCCTGACTTACAAGTTCATAGGTTGATGCTCAGCCATTGAGGCCAGGTTGGTAGTTATTTTAATTTATATTACATTTTCCTGGTAAGGGTTGGTACTTCTGAGGTCTGATTACTGGTCTGAACTATCTAGTATGTACTGTACTCTTGGGTCACAAGTGAAAAGGGACTATTGGGATGCTGTTTGTTGGTTGTAGGAGTTGTCTCTGTAGAACTGAATCGCACAGGTAAAAGTGGGGTATTGGGGAGGTAAATTGATATTGCGTTTCATGAGTGGTAGGTTTTAAACTTGGAGGTGAAATTCCATTGAAGGAAAGAAGCCTACAGCAAGATTTCTAAGCTCCAGCAGATGACTTCTGCATTTAAAGTTTTAAAATCTGGTCAAGTAGCCCAGCCAGTGTGGCTCAGTGGTTGAGCATTGACCTATGAACCAGGAAGTTATGGTTCGATTCCCCGGCAAGACACATACCTGGGCTGCTGGCTCAATCTCAGGGGTCGGAGCAGAGGGAGGGGGGGTGACAGAGTGGGGTGGAAAAGACGTGCAGGAGGCAGCTGATCAATGATTCTCATCATTGATGTTTCTATCTCCCTCTCCCTTCCTCTCTAAAATCAATAAAAATATATTTTAAAAAATTAATCAAGTAAAAGAATTTGTAGTCCTTGGGGAATTTGTTGTAACCTATAAATGAATGTCTCCATGCCAAAGTATTATTTTAAAACTGAAGAAGTTAAAACATTACAAAAATACTATAACTGAAGTGTATGACTTTCATGTGTACACCTTGATGAAGTTTTATAAATATATATACTCAACCACCATGCAATCAACAGAATATTAAAAAATATATATTGATATTTCACGGAGAGGAAGGGAGAGGGATAAAGAGGTAGAAACATTGAGGAGAGAGAAACATCCATCAGCTGCTTCCTGCAAGCCCCCCTCTGGAGATGTGCCCGAAACCACAGTACATGCCCTTGACCGGAATTGAACCCGACACCCTTCAGTCCGCAGGCCGATGCTCTATCCACTGAGCCACACCCGTTTTGGCCAACAGAATATTACCAGCACCCCAGTGCCTTTGTCATATTAAATTTGGCGGGGGCAGTTTTGGTTTGATAACTTCAGAACTAGTTGGGTCACTGAACTGTTTAAAAGAAAAAACTGAAACTTTAAAAAAAATATTTTATTGTTTTGTGGGGTCTTTTTTTATAGAGGAAGGGAGAGGGATAGAGTTAGAAACATAGATGACAGAGAAACATCCATTAGCTGCCTCTTGCACACCCCCTATTGGGGAGGTGCCAGCAACCAAGGTACATGCCCTTTACCGGAATCGAACCTGGGACCTTTTAGTCTGCAGGCCGACGCTCTATCCACTGAGCTGGTTTCGGGGGTTGTTTTCTTTTTTACTACTTTTTAAAAAAAATATATTTTATTGATTTTTCACAAAGAGGAAGGGAGAGAGAGAGAGAGCTAGAAACATAGATGAGAGAGAATCGTCAATCAGCTGCCTCCTGCACACCCCCCACTGGGGATGTGCCCGAAACCAGGGTACATGCCCTCGATCGGAATCGAACCTGGGACCCTTAAGTCCACAGGCCGACGCTCTATCCACTGAGCCAAACCAGTTCGGCTCTTTTTTTTTTTTTACTACTTTTTATTGAGTTTATTGGGATGGCAATGGTTAAAAAAATTTAAAATGTTTTCAACAATAATCTACGTTGTTGATTTAAGGACATTTTTAGAAGAAAAAAATGAAAACGGAAAAATTTCAGTTTTTGTATATTCAACTTTTTGTGTAAAGCGTTATTTTAAAAACAGGAACTCTACTTTTATTTGCCATTTCTTAAATTTTTTATTGTAATGGTTATTTTAATCTAGTTATAGTATAGGTGACTTAATTTTTCATGGCTATATTTTACAGTTAAGTTCACCATTCATTACTTAACATTTTCTCCACATGAATTTGAGGTTGATATTTTCACAATAAGATTATACTTTACATAGCTAAAACTGGTTGTGTGGATTTCCTATTTTATTGTCAAACTGATTTATTTGGTGTTTGTATTTTTTAGAAAGATTTTTTCCATCCTATTATCTTGTGATTTTTATTTTATTTATTTATTTATTTATTGGGAAATTTTTATTTGAGCCCAAACTAATGATAATTACAGGGAAGCAAGATCTCCAGTGCTTCCTATCTTGTGATTAAAAAAAAAAAGCCTACACAATGTGGTGGTATATAAATGGAAGGATACTTTGATTATGTAAATTCTGGGAGTATCTCTGCTCTTAAATGTATGGCTCTAAAAATTGTATTTATGAGAAAATAAATTAATCTAGTGCTGAACAGTAGAGATAAGAAATGACAGCAGAATCACTTATGACAGTAGCCTAGTTTTCAGAGTCAATGGGTTTCTTTTATTGAGTAATCAATGTTGGGTACTTTATTCAATTCCATGCTAATCTTCAGAACAATCCACTAATGAAACAGGTTTGCCAGACATTAGCCTTTGATTACTTACTGAGAGGAAACTTCCGGTTTAAAAGCTTGAAGTGCTGGGCTCAAGGTCACATACAAGAGATTGGAAATCCAAATCTCTATAGGTAATTAGTATGGTAGGGGCTGAGGATTGTTTTCATTAGAGTCTTAAAATAAAATTTTTTTAATTTTGTAGCTTAGGTATTTAATCAGTTCACAAATTGTACTTTATTTTTTATTGGTAGGTTGTTTTTTTATAGAGAGAAAGGAAGGGAGAGAGATAGATAGGTTAATTTGTTTTACCCATCTATGCATTTATTGTGCCCTGACCGGGATCAAACCAGCAACCTTTATATATCTGGTGACACTACAACCAACTGAGCTACCTAGTCAGGGTCACAAATTCTACTTTAAAAGATGACGTTTTTGCCTGTAGGTGTGACTGAAAAATCACTGTTTTGTAGATAGTGCCCATAGTGTAGAATTGCACAGATAGAATCAATCTATTTTGTTAATAAAGAATTTAAAAGTAAATTATCCTTTATTGATTCTTCATGTTAATCTACATTAGTATTTAATTTTTATTTCATTAACTTTTAGAATAACAGATTGATAGAATTTATATATCATACAATTCACTATAGATAGGCCGCTTCTGGACATTTCATATATAAGGTGTCCTCAAAAAATGTATATGCACTGAATAATTATAAAGGCATTGTTTATTTAAATATATATTTAATTTTCAAAATTGAGCTATCAGCTGTTAAAATGTGTATACATTTTTTGGGGACACTGTATATGGAATCATTCAGTGGTCTGTGTGACTACCTTTTTTCCCCCTTAATAAAATGCTTTCAAAGTTCATTCATATTGTATGTACAATATTTATTTTCCTTTAATTGCCATATAATTTCTTTTGGGTACACAACATTTTTTTTAAATTTAAATTCTTTATTGTTTAAAGTATTACATATGTCTCCTTGGGTGCGTGATATTTCGTTTATCCATCAGTTTATTGGTATTTGGATTGTTTCCATTTTCTGGCTATTATGAAAGATGCTACTCTGAATATTTCTTGAACAAGGTTTTCTATGGACAGAAGTTTTTTTTTGTTATTTTAAATTTATCTATCTGTATGGAATTGTGCCGAATAGATAACTATGTTTAATCATTTGAGGACTGCCAATTATTTTCTGAAGTGGCTGCATTAATTTTACAATACCTGTAATGTATAAGGGTTCCAATTCCTATACATCCTAGTCAATATTTGTTAATATCTGCCATTTTTTTAAAATTAATTTTTATTAATTTTTTATACATATCTCGCCATTGCCCCCCTCCCTCCCAGGCGTACCCCGACCCCCCAGTGTCTGTGATCATTGGTTATGTTTATAAGCATGCATACAAGTCCTTTGATTGATCACTTATTTACCTCACCTAACTTTAATCTTTCTGCTATAATTTCACAGTCTGTTTGATGCTTTATGATTTTTGTCCTCCTGAGAATTATCAGTCTACTCCCTTTCTGTGCTCCTGATTCTATTATATTCACCAGTTTATTCTGTTGATCAGATTTTTAATTCACTTAATGTTTAGATTCACTTGTTGACAGATGTGTATTTGTTGTTCATAATTTTTTTGTCTTTTACCTTTTTCTTCTTCCTCTTCTAAAAGAGTACCTTTCAGCATTTCATATAATACTGGTTTGGAGTTGATGAACTCCTTTAGCTTTTTCTTCTCTGTGAAGGTCTTTATCTGCCCTTCAATTCTGAATGATAGCTTTGCTGGATAGATTATTCTTGGTTGTAGGTTCTTGTTGTTCATCACGTTGAATATTTCTTGCCACTCCCGTCTGGCCTGCATTGTTTCTGTTGAGAAATCAGCTGACAGTCGTATGGGTGCTCCCTTGTAGGTAATAAACTGTTTTTCTCTTGCTGCTTTTAATATTCTCTCTTGTCTTTTGCTCTTGGCATTTTAATTATGATGTGTCTTGGTGTGGTCCTCTTTGGATTCCTTTTCTTTGGGGTTCTGTGTGCTTCCTGGACTTGTAAGTCTATTTCTTTTACCAGATGTGGGAAGTTTTCAGTCATTATTTCTTTAAACAGGTTTTCAGTATCTTGCTCTCTCTCTTCTTCTGGCACCCCCACAATTCTGATGTTGGTACGCTTGAAGCTGTCCCAGAGGCTCCTTACAGTATCTTCACATTTTTGGATTCTTTTCTTTTCTTGCTTTTCCAGTTGAATGTTTTCTGCTTCTTTATATTTCAAATTTTTGACTTGATCCTTGCCTTTCTCTAGTCTGCTGTTAGTACTCTGTATAATAGTTTTTATTTCAGTCAGTGTATTTATCATCTCCTCTTGGGTCTCACTAAATTTATCCATCTTTTCTAGCATATTCTTGAAAAACCTTATAAGCGTGGTTTTGAACTCTATATCCAGTCGTTTTTTTTCCTCCATTTCTTTTGCTTGTAATCCCTTCCCTTGTCTCGGCATTTTCACTGTGCCGGGGAAACTTCTGTGCTGGATTCAGCCGCAGAAGCCTCTGTTGAGCTTGGGAGGGGTGGAGTCTCAGGGCTTAAGGGACCGCCTTGCCTTCCAGTCGGCCCCGCCCTCCACGGCCCCTGAGTCTCACGTGACTGGGTAACCCCTGGAGGGGTCCTTGTGTGCGGCGCGCACCCGCAGTGCCTCTAACCGCTGCCTTTCCGGCTCCCCTGCGAACCAGGACCACACGAGTCTAGGTCTCCAGGGTTTCGCCCCAAACAGGGGCTTAGTGGACTCAGAAGTGGCGCAGTTCGGAGGGTCTGTCTCCTGCCCACTCGCGAAAGCCAGCGGCACAATCAGCAATCTGTCCTCCGCGTGGTGCCGTGCGCGACTAGACCTCCGATCCTTTGCAACTCCCCTACATTTCCGTGCACTTCTCCCTTTTCACAGTCCAAACTCCCCCCGTATGAGTTTCAGCTGGATCTGGGGTTTGGTGTCGCAGGACAAGGGGTTCAATGCCTTTGAGAGTCTCCGTCTCCCTCCCGCCAGAGAAAACCAGCCAGGTACTCCGGCACCCGCTCTCTCCTCGCGCGCGTCTCCGTACCTCAGCTTTTTGCAGCTCCTCTGGGTCTCCGTGAGCCCCTCTCTTTCCCTCTAGTTGTAGAACTTCCACTCAGCCAGCTTTCCTGTGGTTCTGGATGATGTCCGCTCTGTCTTTTAGTTGTAGTTTTGAAATTGTTGTGCGAGGCAGCAGTGTAGGTGTTTACCTATGCCGCCATCTTGGATTTTCCTATCAATATCTGCCATTTTGATTGTAGGAAAGCAAGTGGGTGTGAAGTCTTTATCTTATTTTGATTTCCCTCATGGCTGATGATGATATTGTGCATCTTTCCATTTTCTTATTGGCCATTTGTGGATCTTGGATCTTCTGTAAAGAACTACTTTTAATATTTTAAAAACTATCTTAAAATTCTTCCAGGTAAAAGTAGTCATTCTCTGCTATAGCTACCAGCCAATTACAGTTGAGCAGTTACATTTACATTTCTCACTCATCACTACATTCTTCTTTTTTTATTCTCTTCCTTGCTTAATTTTATCAGATACGTGTTGCTCTATCTTACTATGTAGACAAGAAATAATAACTGATATTTTTTTAGGGCTTTTATTGAGACACAGTGTTAAGTACACAGCATGTATTAAATTCTCACAATCCTGAGAAGTGAAGGTACTGTTACTCTTCTAGATGCAGAAACTTGCCCAAGGTTGTAATTATTATTTTATGGCCAAAGACTAGATGAAACAAATTTTCAAACTTAAAAAAAAAAAAAGGTTTTGTGGTTGACAACCCACACTCAAAAACAGACACATTTCCTGTCTTTGTGTCTTAAATTCTTCAGTACTAAATCACTGGCCTCTCCAATTGCTCTGTCCCTATGGCTTTATGAATCAAATTCATCTTAACACTGACATTTCATAACAGCTGTATCCACCACTGGAAATTTTTAGCTAAACACAACAAAATCCCTGCTCAAAAGCATTCTTGCTTTAAACTAATATTCAAATGGTAGATTTACCCTTTTTTAAAAAGTTTTTTTAAAAGTTGATTTCAGAATAGAAGGGAGAGAGAGAGAGAGAGAGAAACATCAATGATGAGAGAGAATCATTGTTCGGCTGCCCCCTGCAGTGGGATTGAGCCTGCAATCTGGGCATATGCCCTGACCGGGAATTGAACCTTGACCTCCTGGTTCATAGGTTGATGCTCAACTATTGAGCCAGACTACATTTAACATTTTTAAAAATATATATTTTATTGATTTTTTTTACAGAGATGAAGGAAGAGGGATAGAGAGTTAGAAACATGGATGAGAGAGAAACATCGATCAGCAGCTTCCTGTGCAACCAAGGTACATGCCCTTGACCGGAATTGAACCTGGGTCCTTTCAGTCCGTAGGCAGCCGCTTTATCCATTGAGCCAAACCAGTTTCAGCTACATGTTTCATTTTTATAAGGATTTTAAAAAAGTTAGCCAACCCGTAGCGGTTTTGGCTCTGTGCTGAATAGAGATTGGCCTGTGGACTGAAAGATCCTGGTTTCAATTCCTGTCAGAGGCATATGCCCAGGTTGTGGACTCATTTCCCAGTAAGGGGCATGCAGGAGGCAGCTGATCAATGATTCTTCTCTCTCATCATTGATGTTTCTGTCTCTCCTAATCCTTTCCTCACTGAAGTAAATAAAATATTTTTTTTAAAAGTTAGCCAAAACAAAAAGAAAAAAAGTTACCCAAGCCAGAGCATCAAAAAAATTGGGTAGATTTTCTTTAAGGATAATTCTAAATTAAAAAAAAAAATGCTCTTTGGTGCCTTATCAAGATAATTTCTCAGTAGTTAACATTTAATATAGTCTGGCCAGGTAGCTTCAGTTGGTTACCTAACCTGTTAGGGCACATAAAAGAATCAACCAATGAATGCATACATAAATGGAACAACAAATTGCTGTCTCTTTCCCCTTCCTTTCTCTAAAAAGTCAACAAGTTTAATGTAATAATATGTAGTATTTCTGTGAAAATTAAAAGTGCTATAGAATTCAGAAAGCCAAAGATAGTGTCAGCAAAGTTGAAATGATAGCCGAAACTGGTTTGGCTCAGTGGATAGAGCGTCAGCCTGCGGACTGAAAGGTCCCAGGTTTGATTCTGGTCAAGGGCATGTACCTTGGTTGCCGGCACATCCCCAGTAGAGGGTGTGCAAGAGGCAGCTGTTGGATGTTTCTCTCTCATCGATGTTTCTAGCTCTCTATTTCTCTCCCTTCCTCTCTGTAAAAAAGTCAATAAAATATATTAAAAAAAAACGTTGAAATGATAAAGTTATGTAAACTCTATATGAAATAACTTACATTTACATAAATTGACCATGTGCCAGGAATAGGAAAATAATCTTTGTTAGAAAATACACAGTACTGGTTATTGTATATTGAATTATGCTTGCCTTATTTTATCATATTTAAGCACTAATTATATTTTTGCAGGAGAGCGCCCATATAAATGTGAACTTTGCCCTTACTCAAGTTCTCAGAAGACTCATCTAACTAGACATATGCGTACTCATTCAGGTTGGTAAAAAATGGGAACTTTTCTATCATTTATAGTAAACTACCATTATAAGAAAGTTCTAGACCTGGAACTGGGTAATTATTTATGATTACATTTTTTTCATATAATTTAGAAACTATTTAAAAATCAGTATTTTCTTACTGTGGAGTTGTATTTAAAGGGGGAATTCTTAATGAGTCCATAGGTGGAACTCCTGTAAATATAAATATATGTGCACTTTTCTGGGAGGAAGGTCCTTAATTTTTATTAGCTCTTCAATAAGTTCGGTGACACAAAAGTTGAGCTGATATCATAGACCAAGGCTGCTTAGTGCTTTTTTAACAACTACTTTCTCACACTCCTTCAACACAGTATGACACCAAATTTTGTAGTGTGTGGTTGCCAGGCTCTAGGGATTCCTTCTGAGCTTCTCCAGTCTTGAAATTTGGATTTGTTCTATTTTGAAAGTTGATTGGGCTTCTGAGGACTGATAAACAAAAGCCTACCTTTAAAGAATTATACATAATCTGATATATTAATTTATTAGCCTATAATAGATAAAGTTCAGACAGTAACTAGTAGGAGATTCATGTACTAGAAATATCAAGATCACCAACCAGAATTGGACCCCATTATCAAATTGGCCAGGTTAAAAGTATTAGCATAGGTAGTCTTGTGATTGGTAATTATTTCATTTTGGCCATGATTGACCCTTGGTGAACTGCCATGTCTCTTTTCAAATTTAGAATATACATATATCTACCTCTGTGAGCAAACTATGCTAAATACAATTTTGTTTACAATCGTCTATGTGTAGACCAAGTATGTCAAACTCAAAGGCTAACATGTACCAAATAAATAAGGTTTAAGTTTATGTGGATTGCAAAAAAAACAAAAGCTTTAATTTTCATAGAAATGTAGATTTATTTCGATAGAGACATGCTGAATACGTAGGGCTAAAATAAATGAGTAATCATTAACATAAAACAATAGAACATTTTAATAAAAATCAGTATTTTTTCTTGAACGTTAACCAGATACTGGAAAATTGCACAAATTAAAAAACAATGTAAATAAACCTATTTTTCTTGTTTTCCAAAAGCAAAAGGGAAATGAATGCAACACAATTATAGTAGTTAGTCATTAGCAAATGTTGTAGTTTGTTATTAATTATATGTAACAGGATATTGTAAAAGTTAAGTTACAAAATTTTTATTAAAACGTTTCTTACATACTGTTTTTTACATACTGTTTGGGCCACAAAAATATTCATTGTGGACCATGAGTTTGACATGGTTGATGTAGACCTACCACCCTTAAGCAGTTACTGTAAATCTGTATCCAGTTGGGTAACCACGAGCTGCATGTGATTATTGAGCTTGTGAAATGTGATTGATTGGAATTGAGTTGTATAAAATACTGAAATTCAAACAGTATGAAGAAAATGCAAATACTCTTATTTTTAAAATATTGATTACATGTTGACATAATATTGAATATATTAGGTTAAATAGTAAATACATTTTTATGTTTTGTAATGTGACTACTAGAAAAAAATTTTTAAATATATTTTTTACAGAGAGGGAGAGGGCTAGAGAGTTAGAAATCGATCAGCTGCCTCCTGCATGCCCCCCATTGAGAATGTGCCCACAACCAAGGTTCATGCCCTTGACCAGAATTGAACCTGTGACCTTTCAGTCGGAGCCAAACCAGTTTTGGTGAAAATTTAAAATTAAATATGTTGTTCACATTAAATATATATATATATGTTTTTATTGATTTTAGACAGGAAGGGAGAGGGAGAGAGAGACACAGACATCAGTTATGAGAGAGAGTCAATGATTGACTACCTCTTGCAAGCCCCACACTGGGGTTCAAGGTGCAATTTGGGCATGTACCCTGTCTGGAAATTGAACCATAACCTCCTTGCTATAGGTTGACACTCAATCACTGAGCCACGCTGATTGGGCTTGCTTGCATTTTATTGTTATTGAATATAGTTGTCTTATGTCAGTGATAAGACTGATTATAGCACAGATTCTCACTTGAGTAATTATGAAGGGGTCACATAGTATGCTTGCTATCCTTTCTTGACCCTCCATGCTTGTCATGTTAATATATACTTTGAGTGTGCCTTCTAAATCTCCAAAGCTATTGAGTTGGATCACTTAACCAGAACCTGCCTATGTTACTTTTTAGTGTTTTCTGGTTTCATTTTTTGAGGGTAACTTGGATGATATCTCAAGCTTTGCTGAGGCTAGTAGACATATGTCCTGTTGGAAGACAGTATGCTCTATCCTTTAAATAAAACATTTAAGAGCTTTACATGAGTTAATTCATGTAACTATACTATCCTATATAATAAAACCCTAACATGCAAGTCGACCAAATGGCAGAACGACCAATTGCTATGACCACCAGGGGCAGATGCTCAATGCAGGATCTGCCCTCTGGTGGTCAGTGCACTCCCATGAGGGAGCGCCGCTCAGCAAGAAGCCCGGCTCACAGCAGAGGAGGCAGGAGCCTCTCCTGCCTCCGCTGCAGGTGGACAGTAAGGAGTGAGGGGTCCTGCACTGCAAGAGTTCTGGACTGCCAGACGGATGTCTGCTGGCTTAGGCCTGCCCCCCCTCCCCCCCGCCCTTCGCTCACATCCCCCAAGGGGTCCTAGGCTGAGAGAGGGCACAGGCCTCCTGAGGGACCCTTAAGTTCTATTCCCATTTTACAAATGTGGAAACTTAAGGCATTGAGAAAATGTGGCCATTTTTCTTGTAGAATGCCCTCCTTCTGGATTTGTCCTTACTTGCTTTTTCATGGTGTCATTTAGTGTTTTGTCTGTCCCTGTGCTTTGTTTTACTTATATTCCAGAAATTAAATCTAAATGCTTGATATTTCATGATTTAAAGTCATATATCTGGTTGATCCATACTATTAGAATGGTACTTGTATCTTCATTGAAATACTTCTGTCATTGTGTAAGTATCTATGGTGTTTTAATAATCTTTGCCTGAACAATTTTGAGTGTGCTGACTGTTGCTTTTGGATTTTCTTTGCTATGTTTTTATTTTATTATATTATATTATTTTTTTAAAATAAAGAGTACCTTTCAGCATTTCATATAATACTGGTTTGGTGTTGATGAACTCCTTTAGTTTTTTCTTATCTGTGAAGCTCTTTATCTGCCCTTCAATTCTGAAGGATAGCTTTGCTGGGTAGAGTAATCTTGGTTGTAGATTCTTGCTGTTCATCACTTTGAATATTTCTTGCCACTCCCGTATGGCCTGCATAGTTGTTGTTGAGAAATCAGCTGACAGTCGTATGGGTGCTCCCTTGGAGGTAATTAACTGTTTTTTTCTTGCTGCTTCTAATATGCTCTTGCCATATTTTAAAATTAAAAAAAATTTTTTTAATATTTGATTTTTTTTTTTTTACGGAGAGGAAGAGAGAGAGGTAGAGTTAGAAACATTGATCAGCTGCCTTCCACACACCTCCTACTGCGGATGTGCCCGCAACCAAGATACGTGCCCTTGACCAGAATTGAACCCGGGACCTTTCAGTCTGCAGGCTGATACTCCATCCACTGAGCCAACCAGTTTCTCGGCATTTTTTAAAAAATTTAATAAATCTTCATTGTTCAGCCCTAACCGGTTTGGCTCAGTGGATAGAGCGTCAGCCTGTGGACTCAAGGGTCCCAGGTTCGATTCTGGTCAAGGGCATGTACCTTGGTTGCAGGCACATCCCCAGTGTGTGTGGGGGGGTGCAGGATGCAGCTGATCAATGTTTCTCTCGTATCGATGTTTCTAGCTCACTCTCCCACTCCTTTCCTCTCTGTAAAAAACAAAAAATATATATATATATATTTAAAAAAATCATTGTTCAGATTATTACAGTTGTTCCTCACCCCACCCCACCCCCATAGCTCCCCTCCACCCGGCTCCCACCCCTCCCTCTGCCCTTACCTCCTTCCTCATTGTCCTCATTCATAGGTGTATGATTTTTGTCCAGTCTCTCCTTGCACCCCCCTGATCCCTTTCCCCCTGAGAATTGACAGTCCACTCTCTTTCTATGTCCGTGATTCTATTATATTCACCAGTTTATTCTGTTCATCAGATTTTTAATTCACTTGATATTTAGATTCACTTGTTGATAGATATGTATTTGTTTTGGTGTGTCCTCTTTGGATTCCTTTTGTTTGGGGTTCTGTGCGCTTCCTGGATTTGTAAGTCTATTTCTTTCACCAGATGGGCGAAGTTTTCAATCATTATTTCTTCAAATAGGTTTTCAATATCTTGCTGTCTCTCTTCTGGCACCCCCATAATTCTGTTGTTGTACACTTGAAATTGTCCCAGAGGCTCCTTATACTATCTTCACATTTTTGGATTCTTTTTTCTTTTTGCTTTTCCAGTTTAGTGTTTTCTGCTTTGTATTTCAAATCTTTGATTTGATTCTTGCATTCCTCTAGTCTGCTGTTAGGTCTCTGTATAATATCTTTCATTTCAATCAGTATATGTTTAATTTCTAGTTGGTCGGTCCTTTTTCATCTCTTGGGTCTTGCTAAACTTATCCATCTTGGAAATTCTTTTTTTTTTAAATATATTTTTATTGATTTTTTACAGAGAGGAAGGGAGAGAAATAGAGTTAGAAACATCGATCAGCCGCTTCTTGCACAACCCCTACTGGGGATGTGCCCGCAACCAAGGTACATGCCCTTGACCGGAATCGAACCTGGGACCTTTCAGTCTACAGGTCAACGCTCTATCCACTGAGCCAAACCGGTTTCGGCCTAGGAAATTCTTGAAAAACTTTATAACCATGGTTTTGAATATTATATCCAGTCATTTGTTTTCTTCATTTCTTTCATTTGTGATCTGTTTCTTTATTTCCGCATTTTTGCCGCTTCCCTGAGTTGGTAGAGTAGCTTTGTGTGGTAGGTGTCCTACAAGGCCCAGTAGCTCCGCCTCCACACTTACTGAGGTGGACACTCTTGGTGCACCCCTTTGTGGACTGTGTGTACAATCTTATTGTAGTTAAGTCTTGATTGTTGCTGGTATCACTGAGGGGGATTGACCTCCAGGCCAATTGGTTGTGAGGATCAACTATGTCTAAACCGGGAGAACTTCTGTGCTAGAGTCAGCCTTGTGATACAAGATTTACAGAATTGCAAAAGCTTCTGTGTTTAGCTTGAATGGAGCAGAGTCTCAGGACTGAGCAGACAGCCTTGGCTTCCTATCAGCCCTGCCCAAGCAGCCCCTGGGCCTCAGTGTATCTCGGTAATCACAGTAGCCCTCTCTGTGTACTCACGTGCCTCCAGACCTCTGTCTTTCCGGCTCCCCTGAGTTTCCCTGTGCTCCGGGGACCCATATGAATTTGGATCCCCAGGGTCTTGTCAGAACTGGATTTCAGCTCAGTTGGGAGGTTTTATCTTCCTCCTGCTAGAGAAAGCAGCACAATCAGCAGTCATTTCTCTCTGCACACTTGCGCACATGCCTCCAGATCTTTGTCTCTTGCGGCTCCCCTAAGTTTCCATGCATTCCTCCCTTTTCACGACAGTCCAGACTCCCCCTGTATGAGTCTTGCCTGGAATTAGGGCTCAGTGCAGTCAGGAGTTTCCATCTCCCTCCTGCTAGAGGAAGCCAGACAGGCATTCCGTCGCCCATCCTCTCCACACGCGTGTCTTTGTACCTCAGCTTTTTGTAGCTCTTCTGAGTCTCCGTGAGCCCCTCTCTTTCCTTCTAGTTGTAGAATTTCCACTCAGCCAGCTTTCCTGTGGTTCTGGATGATGTCCGTTCTGTCTTTTAGTTGTAGTTTTGAAATTGTTGTGCGAGGCAGCAGTGTAGGTGTTTACCTATGCCGCCATCTATCTTGGCTTCTCCCCCTTTTTTAAAATTATTTTTTAAGGTTTTTTTTTAAAATATATTGTTGTTGATTTCAGAGAGGGAAAGCGAGATAGAAACATCAATGATGAGAGAATCATTGATTGGCTGCCTCAGGCATGCCCCCTATTGGAAATCAAGCCTGAAACCTGGGCATATGCCCTGAGTGGGAATTGAACCTTGACTTCCTGGTTCATAGGTTTATGCTCAACCAGTGAGCCACACTGGCCAGGCTTCTTTGCTATTCTTCCTGAACTATTCTTTAAAGCAAGCAAATAAAAAACTATACCATACTTCATTTTTTAAAAATATGTTTTTTATTGATTTTGAGAAGGACAGGGGAAAGGAAGAGAAACATTAATTGGCTTTCTCCTGCACGCCCCTACTGGGGATTGAATCCAAAACCTGGACATGTCTGGACTGGGAATCAAACTAGCAGTCTTTTGGTGCATGGGACGCTCAGCTGACTGAGCCACACCAACCAGGGCTGCATTATTCTTGATAAGAACATGTAAAACTTATACAAACTTCTTTCCCCTTTTGAATTTGCCATACACCTATAAATTAATTTGGGAAGAATAAGTTAAATAATCTGGTACATTTATAAAGGTGAAAAACAGGCAAATACAGGGTGGGGAAAAAAGTAGATTTACAGTTACTTTTGTGGCCAATAATGTCTATTATAAAAACCCCTTGGCCCTGATGCCATCACACCAGTCATGACCAAAGACTGGTCACCAAGAGGCTGCATGCGCGGTGAAGTGCACGCGGGTGGGCAGGGATGACTCTGGGTCCTGCATCCTTCCTGGTGCAGCAAGAGTCAGTGTGGGTCTTGTGTCCCGCCTGTCACAGTGGGTCTGGTTCTCGTGCAATATCATGCACTGGGCTCTAGTCCTATATAATAAAAGCCTAATATGAAAATCAACCGAACAGCAAAACGACCTATCACTATGATGTGCACTGACCACTAGGGGGCAGATGTTCAATGCAGGAGCTGCCCCTGGTGGTCAGCGTGCTCCCACAGGAGGAGCACCTCTCAGCCAGATGCTAGGCACATGGTTGGTGAGCGCAGCGGTTATGGCAGGAGCCTGTCCCTCCTCTGTGGCAGCAGCAGCACTAGGAGCAGCGAGCCAAGTGGTAAGGAGTAAGGAGCAGGCAGTGTAAGGAGCAAGGGATTCTGGACTGTGAGAGGGTGCAGGCTGGGCTGAGGGGCCACTGTGCTCTCCCCCCTCTCTTCCCCCAATGTATGAATTTAATGCACCAGACCTCTAGTAAAATAATAAATAACTGTTTTGTGTACTCACAATTATAAACCTTTTTTTGACCGACCCTGTATTACTAGAATTGGAAAAGGGAGGTAAGACTATTGGTACAGGGCAAGGGGTTTTATATTCAGCTATACAATTGGATGAATAGATTTTCTAATACAAGCAGGATTTTAATACAATAGAAGGAAAATTGGAGCAAGTAAATTATGCTGCCATCAAATTTTAAATAGATTTCTACATCTTCCCATACCTTGACTAATGGTTGCTATGTAAATACCCTCATTCACTAGGGTTTTCAAAATGGTGTTCTTTTCCTTATAATTATCAAAGATTTTATTCAGAGGCAGGGTGTATGTGGATAGGCAGGATATGATGACTCCTTTCCCCCCAATACTAAAAATTTAACCAGTTTTTTACTACAGGTAATGTATATAGGGTGCTTGGCTACCTCCCCTTGCTAAGTGTTTATATGGCTAAGTAATCTAAATGAGATTAAATGTACACCTGAAACCCATATAATTTTATTAACCCAACTTTTATTTATCAAGTCACCCCAGTAAAAAAATAATAATATTTTACAGATGAGGAAATGAACCTTTAGAGAGTTTTCAAGATCTCACAGTAAGTTACAGAATCCCCATATTTGATCACCCAGATATTCTTACTCCAAAACAATTCTTAACTATTATGCCACCTATCTTTGCCTATTCTTGTATGTATTTGTAAAATAAATACTTGTCTCCATTGAGGTGATTCACTGGAGAGAGGACAAGAAACGGTCAAGCACTATGGAGTAATGTAGCATGTTGTAGAAATCTATTTACAAATTTGTTAGTGAACTAACATGGAAAAGAGTTGTCCACTTAGCTACATGTCCAATCTGATGTACTTGCATACATATTTGTTTCTGTGTCAAGTGTTTAATCATCAGACATTTTCTAATCATGTAAAGCATCTACATCTACATAGTTTTACTTAATGTCTGAGTAGCTTTGCTTTATGAAAATATTAAGATGTGATATGAATTTGAGAATGTTTGAGAGATGAATTTTCATAAATGTCAATTTCCGTTTTTCTACTATGCATTCCATGGACCAGTGGGGTATGGATACCATTTGGTAATATTTACTAGTGTGTGATCTAGATGGGTATGTATTCAGGTAGAATGTGTTACTCTTACGCCTTTAATTTGGGGGTTGGGGTTCTGGTTCTGTAATGTACTTGTAATTATTTGTTTGCTTATTTTTACATACCATATCTATTTGTATGCCCCTTTAAATATATTTAGTTTCTTTGGCAGTTTTTAAAAAGAAGGTGGGTAAAAATCAAGGAAAGATTTTTGACTAGGCTATATTTTTGCTTTAAAATAGCATCTTTGGCATTGGGAAAATTTGCTGAATGAAGCTTGCTTGACTCAGCTTTTGCCTTGATGGATAAAAGGGTTAATTTTAAAGGGGAAAAAAGGCATTTTGCTCCCTGAGGCTAACACAGTGTTTTAAAACTTGTATGAAAGGTCTGGGAATATTGCTTAGAGTATAAAATACTTTTGTGAAGTATTAAGATTTATCTTTAAAATATCTGAATTTTATATTCCACTCCATTCTCTTTTTTTTAACTAAACATAAAGCATTTGAAGTTAATTTTTTTAAGGGTCCTCGTTCCAAAATTACCATCCAGAGCTGAACTTGGCCAGTAATTGTTGTGTATTAACAAATGTCTGCTCTTTAATTGTTGTTGAGAGCCCTACGTTGATGATGGCTGACTGTGAGATACTTATTTCTTCGTTTAGTTTTACAATCAATGTCAAGGGATGGAGAAAAGATACAAATAAATATGGTAAATGTAAAGTGCATGAAATAGTCTTCTCAATATATAGTTTTTGTGGGGGTTTTTTTGTTAACATAATCCAATTCCTTATTGAATTATTTTGAATTCATTTCTTAATATGTCTTTAACGTCTCGTTTACTTTTAGGTGAGAAGCCATTTAAATGTGATCAGTGCAGTTATGTGGCCTCCAATCAACATGAAGTAACTCGCCATGCAAGACAGGTTCACAATGGGCCTAAACCTCTTAACTGCCCACACTGTGACTATAAAACAGCAGATAGAAGTAACTTCAAAAAACACGTGGAGCTACATGTTAATCCACGGCAATTCAATTGTCCTGTATGCGATTATGCTGCTTCCAAGAAGTGTAATCTGCAGTATCATTTCAAATCTAAGCATCCCACTTGTCCTAATAAAACAATGGATGTTTCAAAAGTGAAACTGAAGAAAACCAAAAAGCGAGAGGCTGATTTGCCTAATAACAATAATACCAATGAAAAACCAGAAACAGAGCAGATAAAAATAAAGGGAGATGTAGCTGGAAAGAAAAACGAGAAGTCTGTAAAAGTGGAGAAGAAAGATAATGCTTCAAAAGAGAAAAAGCCTTGTAGTAATGCTTCAATCCAGGTGACTACTAGAACTCGGAAATCAGCGATGGAAGCTAGAGAGATGGATGTGCATTCAAGAACCAATTCAGAAAAAAACTGTAAAACCAAGAAAGGCAAAAGGAAGATGGAAGCTGAAGCCCATTCCTTACAAGATCCTGTTAATGATGAGGAACCTGTGACAAAAAAGAAAAAGAAGACAGAAAGCAAACCCAAAAATAGTCAGGAAGTACCAAAGTGTGAGAACAAAGTGGAGGAGAATAAAAAAAATACTTGTGTGAAAAAAAGTACAAAGAAGAAAACTCTGAAAAATAAGTCAAGTAGAAAAAGCAGTAAGC
The DNA here is from genome assembly GCA_011751065.1 of Lasiurus cinereus. Lineage (NCBI taxonomy): Eukaryota > Metazoa > Chordata > Mammalia > Chiroptera > Vespertilionidae > Lasiurus > Lasiurus cinereus. Next base: position 27,673,490 of record JAAGEH010002528.1, read on the forward strand.
CTGCTCAGAAGGAGGCTGTTCAGAGGGGGCCTGCTCAGACAGAGCCGCCGCCACCCATGGAGCCTCCTCAGGTGGGGCCTGTTCAGACAGAGCCTCCTCCTCCCATACAGACAGAGCCTGCTCCGATGGAGGTTGTGCAGAAAGAGCCTGTTCAGATGGAGGAGCCTCCTGCTGTGGAGCCACCTTCTCTTGTGGAGCCTCCCCCTCTTACAGAGCCTCCCCCTCTTACGGAGCCTCCAGTTCCCAAAAAGTCTCCTCGAAAAGATAATAAAAAGGAAAAGTCTAATATGCAGAGTGAAATGGCAAGGAAGGAGCAAGTGCTTATTGAAGTTGGCTTGGTGCCTGTTAAAGAGAGCCAACTTCTAAAGGAAAATCCAAGTGCACAGGATTTCTTACCACCATTGCCAAAGGAAAACTTAAAAGAAGAGGAGTCAAAAGACCAAAAATTACTCACGGAATGTGATGAAAATAAAGAAGCCCCTCTTCAAAAAGTAGAAGCTGAAGAGGCAGATAAGAGTCTAGCTGTTGTCAAGGAATCTACCAATATTTCATCCTCGGAACAAAACTTGAATATGCTAGAGGGTGAAACTTCAGATGGTAAACATCAGGCTGACACTAGGCTTTGTGAAACGGATATGGACACAGATGAGAACAAAACAGAGAATCCCCCTGGAAAAGACTCAGCAGTTGAAGAATCCGTTTCACCACCGCTTCTTCCTCTACCAACAGGAAAACAAGAAGCAGTGTCCAAAACTGCTGTAGCATCACCTCCTGTTACCATGGCAGTAAATGAGTCTCAGGAAATGGATGAAGATGAAGGTATTCATAGTCATGATGGAAGTGACCTAAGTGACAACATGTCAGAGGGTAGTGATGATTCTGGATTAAATGGGGCCCGGCCAGTTCCACAAGAAGCTAGTAGGAAGAATGCAAAGGAAGCCTCGACAGTCAAGGTGGCTGAGGGAGATTTTGTTTGTATCTTCTGTGATCGTTCTTTCAGAAAAGAAAAAGATTACAGCAAGCACCTCAATCGCCATTTGGTTAATGTATACTTCCTTGAAAAAGCAGCTAAAGGGCAGGAATAATTAAACTTTGGAAAAGGCTTCAATTCTTAGTTTGTGAGGTCCTATTACATTTTATATACCTTTATACTAGTAGACAACCATTTAATTTTAAAATTGCTTTAATTAGTGTCCAATGTTGATTTTTAAGTGGCACTCTTTTTCTTAAGCTTCTATTGTATACATTTTAGCAAATCCAAGGGAGTTAGTGTACTAAACCAGCAGACACCTGAATCTGTTAGCTTACACATTTAATTGAAACTAGAAGGCCAAGGTGGCATAGCATTTTATTGCTTTGTCTAGCTATAACTTGTCAGTTTCCCCCTAATGTCTGTCTTCCTATTTCAGTTTAGTTTATTCTTAGTTTCTTATGTAGCTCTATAAAAATTGGCATGCTTAAATAGCAAATTACTTGAAGAATTTGCCTGCTTTATATACAGTTAGCACTTTAAAATATTTTTAGAGATAAGAAGAGACATTTAAATTGAAGAAAATTCTCCAAGCAATGGACATTGTTTCAGTCCAGGTATTTACTCCTGAGTTTTGATCAATATTTCTTATTTGTGTATGTTACTAGTCACAAAAACAATGATTTTGGTGTTTCTTTTTATTTTTTATTTTGGTGCTTTAATGGCTTAAAATATTGCACATTGTTTTTTTTTTAACCTATGCAGTTTTTTCCTAGAAATAGCATTTATGTTGAACAGTAACACTTTATACATATATATGCATGTTTATTTTATCCTCTTTGGAGGGATGCTTTTAGTCTTGTTTGCAAAAGGGCAGTTTTTATTTTGCTGCAGTTGTCTTTTTTGCAGAATATTAGTGTGTGCAAGTTGGTGAGCAAATGAAACATACAGGTTCAAGTCATTGATTTTGATTTTCACATCTTATATCTCTGCCAGATCTGTATTCCTATAAGTTATTTATTTTAAATGGATGTAGTAAACTCACAGCTCTCAGCTTGAACTTTGCAATAAATGAACCACTAGACTATATTGATGGATTTTTCTCTCAAATACCAACCATAGTAAAATTTATTGGCCTGTTTTAGTACACTACTACTTAAATGTACAGTGTTAAGTCATATCTTTGAGGAAAACCTTTTTCATAGATGGTTGGTATCCTATGACTACTCAGCTGAGTAAAGAATTGTAAGTGACATTTGGAAATTATAAACCTGGAATTCAGTGACATAACATCTTCAAATTATAGAGAATAGCAATTGTGAGATTCCAAAGCCATAACAATTATACAAAAAACAGGGGATGAGAAAAAGATGAGTATGAGTGCTGGTAGACCAGCCGATACTTCCTATGAATACAGTGAAACAGGCTGGTGAACCTTAATTACAGTCCAGATTTAAAAATCACTTTCTCAGGGATCTCCACACACGTTAGTGGGTTTCCTGGCTGTCACTGTGACAGCCTCTTTGTACAGGTGAGGCCTCAAATGAATTGCAGCTATCTTGGAATGGTGTTCCTATACTTTGTAGGAAAAAATGTGTACTCCCAAACTTATTTTGTTTTGATAGGTTCTTTGGCCAGTCGCCAAAGACTATGAAAGAATCCAACAGGATTTTTCTTGTTGATGGCAGTAAAAATAAACTATGATCCCAATAGGGAATCTTAAACAATTCTGATCTTCCATTTCCTGTTCTGAAATAACCATTTTATATTTCATTTATTTTCTTATCTCTGGTGATCTCTTTGAGGTGTAGGTTGCAGAGTGTGGTAGTGTAACATGAAAAAAAGATTAGGAAAAGCATTGATGAAGTGTGGGTGGAAAACTTGTTAAAAATCTAAGAGTGAAGTTTGAGTTAAAAGACATTTGAACTTTGAATTGACTGGGAGGCCAAAGATTCAAAGATGATTCTCTCAAGACATGAGGAGTAAATTGTGTGTTAATAGTGTGTTTTGTGTGCATGAATGGAAATTTGTAAATGATGTTGAATTCTAGGTGAATTCTTGGCTCCGACAATCATTGTCAACAGAAGATCAAGCTGCAAATATTTATGTTTTAAAACTTAAATTATAAAGCTAGTTAAATCTTTCTAACAACTAGTTTTGATGTTCATGGGTACATTTTATGTAAGTTACCTTTTACATTGTATATGAAAAGATTCATGTTAAGTACAGATTGGAGATTGGGAATCAATTTGGGGGAGAGGTTTTTGTAGATTCTTTTGTACTAAAGAAAAACATTTGACTTCTTGGGAATTGACTTATTTTCTTATCTAGTTTTAAAGACTAGAATGCTAAACAAAAATATGAAGGAAATTAAAACCCCTTGTTGTTAATTGATCCGTGAAAACATTGTTATTAGAAATTGAGTAGGGCTTTTGAGGCCTTTCTTCCAGAAAACAAGAACTTGATTGTCAGGCCTATATTAGGTTCTGAACCTTAATGCCATGTATTTGTACTTAATTAAAAATTGTTTCAGTGAAAAGCATATTGATAATATGAACTTCTGGTCTAGTTGGGAGTTCTTCCATTTGAAAAATGTGATATTTGCATGAAACTGAATCTTTGTGTTTTCTCCTCCACTGGATAGAATTTAAGCTAGACTTCCCTTTTGATAAAGGAAAAAAAAGTGAACATGTTATTTGTAAATTGATGTGTAGTGACTAGAGATAAACTTGAAATACTAGAATACATTATAAGCCTAATCCTAGGTAGTCTTATGAAAATGTATCTCTTAACTATCTTTTGAATCTATTGTTTTCGATATATTTTAAGTTATGTATTTTTTCCTCTTTTCAGAGCTGCTTCTTTCAGGCGCTTTTTTTATTTTATTTTATTGAAGTGTAATTTACAAGGGGCAACATTTTTTTTTTTTACAAGGTTTCTTATAACTATGGCTGGATGTTTTCACTAGTCTTCCAAGAAGGGTCATTTTATTTTTTAGAATCATTTCTAAAGTCCTGTGGTCTTTAACTTAGGGACTATTTTTTATATGAGTGCTAATATTTAAACCCAAGTAGACCTCATTACATGTCACCCTATGAATGTTGACAATGGAAGGGACTACATTGTCTGTAGTATATCAGTTCTGGACTGAAAAGCTGGGGAAGGAATATAATTTTCTTTTTTGCATAAATCAAAAATAGCTCGTGTGTGGAGTTTCCTTCTTGACCTCAGCAGATAAACCGAGCTGATAGTGTTAATTCAGATTCAGGAAATTATCTGAATCCTGATTTGTGTAGATTTGCAATCTACATGCAATATTAACTAAATCGAATAGCTTTTAAGTTTCACATGTATACATAGGCTTTCCCTACTCTTTTCAGCATCCATTAGTTAGTTATTGAACTTTGTAAACTGGCATTGAAACATTGCAACACTGTTTTGTTGTACCAATTTTATAAACTTACAGTGCAATACGTGTTATTTTTCAGAGACAAACCAAAGGTTAATTTCTCAAGGTTCTTGCTGCCTGCTTTAGCAGCCTTTGGAGGATCTTTTATATACATTTGTAATAGATGAAAAGTAAAACATTGCAAATCTTTTTTTCTTTTTTTTAATGTTTAAACCATGTACCAAGTTTTTGGTCCAAATCATGTAAAATAAGTTAAACTTAAATTGCATTCTATTAACCAATATGAGTGTATTTCTGTAAGCATAGTTATGTTGAAATAAAGTTTTAAAAAGGATGTTATGCCTTTGTTTATTATTGGTACATCAGGTATCTAGGAATCCAGATTTATTGTGCTGAAATTGCAAATGTATTAATAATTTTCTAAATTATTTTATCCAGTATCCATAGTATCTAAAAAGGTCATAACAATCTTTATTGCTTGGGGTAACAATCTAGTGGGTGGTAGTTCAAAGCATATCTTCCTGTCTCTGGTTTCTGGAAGGTGGAGATTGGGAGAAACAATGAGAGGTCAATTCATTGAAGGTTTTATGTAGTGACTAGTGTCCTTGTACATTTGTGCACATTGAAAGGAAATTATTTATTAGAAGAAATATTTTATTATTGCTATTCCCTTCTTGCTAATGAAAAGAAAATAGGATTCTACCAGTCTCCTATCTACCTACTCCAGGACTTTGGTGTCAAATGAGATGAGGCATGGGAAAACACTTCACAGACACTTGGTTAAACTGTATAATATTTGCACCTGGCTATAAAGCAAGTCAGATTCCTGAGCTGATGAAACTCCTAGGAAGCCAGTTGCTAGAAAGAGGAACCCAGTATTGCTATGTGACATCATTACCTGGGGCCTGACGCGACTGTTTCCAGGCTGGGCTGTGGGCTGCATTTTGCGCCATGGGGTTTTGGCAGCACTGGCTACAATTTGGTGGGTTGTCACTCCAAGGTAGTGGCAAGGCTTGTGTCTCAATTAGGGGGAGCCGAGTTTTGGTTTGTTGGTGCCAGGTCCGTGATGCCATTTATTTTTAAATGGCCAATTCGCATCATGGCAGTTCCCTAATCTGAGCATCTGCCCCCTTGTGGTCAGTGCACATCATAGGTACTGGTCAGATGGATGGACACTTAGCTTTTTATATAGAGAGACTAGTAGATCCCTTCTCCCCCTGCCCTCATAGCAGGCGTCCTGTCCTGCCTGACCACTCCTTGCCTGGAGCAGCTGGTCTGCCACCATTTTGGGCCTTCTCATATGCATACTCACTCTGATTGGCTGTAGACGTAGCAGAGGTTTGGCCAATTTACATATTTGTCGATTATTATTAGGTAAAATTCCTTCCCAACCACAGGTCACTTTAGGAGTACACTGCCTCCCTGAAACCGGTTTGGCTCAGTGGATAGAGCATCAGCTTTTGGACTGAAGGGTCCCGGGTTTGATTCCGGTCAAGGGCATTTGCCTTGGTTACGGGCACATCCCCAGTGAGGGGTGTGCAGGAGGCAGCTGATCCATGTCTCCCTCTCTCATCGATGTTTCTAACTCTATCCCTCTCCCTCTTTGTAAAAAAATATTAAAAAATAGAGTACACTGTCTATTCTCATGGTATTAGTAAATTTTGACTTACAAGTAGAAAAGGATGCATTGAAAGGAAGGTAATTGAGATATGTTGTGTTCACTGAGTGCCATGACACTTCAAGGATTTTTGCTGTATTTAATGGAATTCTGAGAAGAAAATGAAACTCAAGGGAAAGTGATAGACCATTTTGTTAGGATTTTGCTTCTTTTGTTAATGGGAAAACAATTGAGCTTATGTTTTTGTGAAGTTGAGAGAAAAGGGAGGAGTTGAACCTCTCTGGCTATATGCAAAGCATCAAAGCAACTGGATTTGCATTTTTTAAAAATATATTTTATTGATTTTTCACAGAGGAAGGGAGAGGGATAGAAAGTTATAAACATCGATGAGAGAGAGACAATCTCCCTGTTCCTAATCACCCATGCATTCAGTTGTCACATCTTTCCAGTTTTCTTTAATTTGGAACAATTCCTTTTTTGTCCTTAATGACAGGAGTTTGAAGAGTACATGCCTGCTGTTTAAAGAATATTCCTTAATTTGGATTATTCTGATTGTTCCCTCATGCTTTTAGTTATGCATTTTGTCACAAATACTAATCTTGTACATAAATTATATAGGAAGGCACATGATGTCAGTTCATCCCATTGTTGGTTGCGTTAATTTATATTATTTGTTTAAGGTGTTGTCCACCAGATTTCTGCACTGTGAAGTTATTTTTTTCCCTTTTTAACTAATATTCTGTGGAAGGATATATTGGAACTCTTATTCCTCAACAAAGCAAATGATTAAAAAAATTTTTTTTATTAATCCTCACCAGATGATATTGTTTCCATTGTTTAGAGGGAGGGGGAGAGAGAGATTGGTTCCCTCTCACATGTGTCCCTACCAGGGCTGGCAAGCAAATTTTGCAACCTAGATACATACCCTTAACCAGGAATCAAACCCTCGACCCTTTGGAGCACAGGTCTAAGCTCTGACCACTGAGCCAAATGGACCAGGGCAAACCCAGTGCTTTTTTCCTGGCTCTTGTACCTTTCGTATAAGCTAATAATCTGATTGATTGTTCCCTTGTCCCTGGAGACTCAGGTTCTTTTCTTGTGTATCCTGACGACCATTTCACTTTACCCCAAGGTAGCCAGTTAGAGGGGATGGTGCCCTTTACAGCTCCCTAAATGAGACTTCTTACAGTCTGTTAATATACTAAAGAATTCTTACTTATGACCAAATACTTTGGAATGCTGGCACATTAAATTTCTCTCTGCTTAAGTCATAACAGTACTATAACATTTTTAAATTGCAAATGGAAATTTACTAGTAGTCAAGATTTCCCCACCAGAAAGGGAAATTCTAGAGAACAATAACCTACTTTTTTTATTGATTTTGAAATATCACACCTTTTCTTTTTCTAATTTTTTAAAAATCGCATAATACATACACAACTACATTTTCATAAAATTTAAACAAAATCCATCTTGACTATCTTCCTCTCCCTCAGTTTTCCACCTCTTAATTAGCTTCTTTAGAGTTCACTACTGTTGATAGTTTAGTAGTAACTTCACCTCCATGTGTATGCATGTTGAAATGCATGATTTTTATGTTTTTTACATAAATAAGGTTTTGATATCCTGCAATTTGCAAAACTTTTAATTTGAAGGTTATTCTGTATAACTACTGCATAATGTTCAATAGTCACGAATGTATTATGGTTTAGTCACTTCAATGTCTTTTTCTGACATTTAAAAATTTTTTTAGAGAGGAAGGGAAAGAGGGATAGAGTTAGAAACATCAATCAGCTGCCTCCAACACACATCTTACTGGGCATGTGCCCACAACCAAGGTACATGCCCTTAACTGGAATAGAACCTGTGACCCTTCAATCCGCAGGCCAACGCTCTACTGGTTAGGGCTCTTTCTGACATTCTTATTGCCAAAGTTTGTTGACAATCTGGAAGTATTTGTGGAGTGGTTTAGAGGACCCATAATTTCTTAAATCTTACAAGTTTATGCTTGTGTTATTTTTTTAAACTTTTTATTAATATATTTTGTTATTGATTTCTTATAGAGAGGAAGGGAGAGAGAGAGTTAGAAACATCGATGAGAGAGAGACATCAATCAGCTGCCTCCTGCACGCCCCCTACTGGGGATGTGCCCGCAACCAAGTTTCATGCCCTTGACCTGAATCGAACCGGGACTTTTTAGGCAGATGCTGCATCCATTGAGCCAAACCAGTTTCGGCTATGCTTGTGTTATTAAGATAGAACTTGCAGATTTGCCAGTAGTAGTCAAGTCTTACACTCTTTATGTTCTTTTTTTCCAAACAGAAGATGTATATATTTTGAATATTTAATTTAGTGTTGTTTAACAGTGAATAGCATGTCCAATAGCTAACGTTCAGTATGGGTATAGTAGGGGAATAGCACCTCAGCACTTAACATTACTGGGCTGAATGAATTACACACACACACACACACACACACACACACACACACACACACACATTTTTTATTGAACTTCAGAGGAAGGGAGAGGGAAAGAGAAGATATCAATAATGAGAAACGGCTGCCTCTTGCACACCCCCTACTGGGGATGGAGCCCATAACCCGGGCATCTATTCTGATTAGGAACCAAACTGATCTCCTGGTTCATGGGTTGATCAGTGCTCAACCACTGAGCCACAACAGCTGAGCCCTCATAAATGGTATAGTAGATTACAGTTTGATAAAGTAGAGATTCCTACATGAGCATAAGCTGCAACCTCAGCTAGAATTCAGCCATGTCTAGTGGACCAGTGTGGGGAATCCAGTGGGAGTCTTCTTTGCATGGAAGAACAAAGATTTTTCTGACAAAATACAGCTTACCTTAAAATATTGAGAATAAGGCAAGTTTACTCAGTAGTAAGCATGGGTCCTTGGAGTTAGAGATAGCAGAAGTAACTGATGATTGCAGTACCTAGAATCCTGAGAGGCAAGGAGGCAAGGGTCATAATGGTCAGAAGCAGTGTTAGAAGCAATGAGAGAACCTCTTCTGTAGGGACACTAGTGAACATGATAATCCCCCTGGTCAGTAATGACAGTAGATGTGGGAGGTGACATTGCATGTGGCTGCTCTGTGCCCTGTGCACACAAGTGGGAAATTCCATTAAAGGGAGCTACTTGGGAGGAAGAAAGTGGCTCATTTCATGAAGAGTAGGCAGACCTTAGTCATGAGTCAGGTGAGTCACCTGGGGATTCCCAGTATTGGAGAACATTTTGTATGAGACTGGAGAGCCTGCATTAGCATTACGAGTAATCTTAGATGTTCTAACTACATTACATGAACTAAGGTCCCTTAACATCCAGAAAAATAGGTTATTACTCCCACCTTGCTTCCTAAAGACGAGTTGCTTGATACCACACAGTAGTAAGTGGCAGGCCTGCTGTCACTGACAGATTAAGTGAAGAATATAATCTGGGGAAATGGATGCTAAAATAAAAAGAATAGGATGGTTGGTCAAGGGATTTCAGCCTAATCTGAGTGTTTTTAATTGACAAGGTTGATTATGTTAACATGATACAGAGGGCTCTCTTTAAATAACCTTCCCTCTATAATCTTGCCTTTCCCTAGCTGGTTTGAGGGATAGAGCGTCAGCCTTTGGACTGAAGGATCCTGGGTTCCATTCTGGTCAAGGGCACATATTGGTTGCAGGCTCATGGCCCTGGTTAGGGACACATAGGAGGCAACCAATTGATGTCTCTCACAGTGGTGTTTCTCTCTGTCTCTCCCTCTCCCTTCCACTCTAATAATCAATGGGAAAAAATGTCCTCAAGTAACCATTTAAAAAAAAAATAGTCTTCCCTCTATCATAACATCTAATCAATTTATATTTACTAAAGACCTTAAGAAGCTTACCAGCAGTAGTAGTACACCATTTTCAGATAAAAGTGAACTAGGGTAAAACAGTTGTGCCTTGATTTTGTTTAGGCCGACAATTGAATATAAGCTGATGTTTTTAGACAAGTTTTGTTCATCATGTAGTAACTATTTGAAAATGTTAATAGCTGAATTTACTTGAAAATGTCCTTGGTTCTGAGTCTGCTGTATTGGCATTATCTCTTCTGATCAACTTATTAGAATATCAGTTGAATTTCAGACACAAGAGGTTTATGTGTCTATCTCCCAGAATTGATAGGTAGTGGTGGAGACATATCTAATTAAACAGGATATCCATTCTAGACAGCAGCAGAGGTGAGAGCAACAGACAGCCTTGACATGGTTGTGTTTCTGCTTGGAATCCACCAGACAGACTGACTCCCTTTCTCTGCGGCCCCGGCCCGCCCCCCCCCGCCTTCCCTCACACACACATACACACCCTCCTGTCAACTGTACTAACACTGGCTGGAGTGCTGGCTGATAAGCAGATGGCTTATTGGCAAGCAGCCACCGGTCAGCTCACCCCATGCAGATAGAGGCAGAGAATACAGACTTATGTCAGGACTTTGGTAAAAGCCAAAAGAACCCCTTATGGAGGTAGATCCCCTGGATTTGCTCATGCAAATGGAAATATGCTTTACAGTGAGCCGGGAAATCAGAATATATCCCCAGATCCCAAATCCTGCAAGAACATTTGCTCACTTTCACTAAATGTCAACTAAGTAGTCTATACAAAGTCATCAACTCTATAAAAATATGAAATTCATGCATATTGAAAAATCTTTCATGTTACACCTTTTTACCTAATTTTTTTCTTCCCCCTCCCCCCATTTTGATTTCACATTAAGTGGTGGGGATAGTTTAGTTTCTTTTTGGGTTTCAATCATTTTTGTTTTTCACTTCCAATCCATATCACTATCCCTTTCCCTTGGCTGTAGAGCCAGGAAAAAAAACTTCTAGGGCCTCAGCTTGTATTCTTCCTGAAACCCCCATCTTTTCGTCATTATAGAATAAACTTTTTAAATTAAATGTATTGATATTAGAGCAAGAGAGAGAGAAACATTGATTTTGTTCCACTTATTCATTTGCTCATTCATTCATTCATTCTTGTATATGCCCTGATGGGAATCAAACCTGCAACCTTGGCATATCTGGATAATGATCTTAACCAACTTTGATACCTGGCCAGGGCACTTTTTTTCCCCCTAATCTTTTAAATTTACCAAAGTAAGAATTTCGCAGCCTCTTCTTTCTTTCCTCAGTCTCATAGCTGCTCTATATGCATCTGATTCCTGAGGTAAATTTAAATTAGCATTATATTTCTCTTTTCTTTTTAAATATATTTTTATTGATTTCTGAGAGGAAGGGAAAGGAAGAGATAGAAACATCAATGATGAAAGAAAATCTTTGATCCGCTGCCTCCTGCACGCTCCCTACTGGGGATTGAGACCCCAACCCAGACATGTGCCCTTAATTGGAATCAAACCTGAGACCCTTCAGTCCACAGGCCGACGCTCTATCCACCAACCCACACCAGCTAGGGCACATCATATTTCTTATTTGATAGATTTACAATAGATCCTCTTCCTATAAGGTCATTAGAACAGGTAATATACTGCATTTCCTTCAAAGTGATCAACATGCTGAAACCTTTTGTTGGATAAAAGGGCCATGAATTCTTTGCAGACCTTCCAACCAGCTTGAATCTGTGATGCTATTAGGTCTTGCATTGGCTGATACAATGTGGCAAAGTGACATTGTTTGGCTTCTGAGCTTTGGCTTCCAGAGGCTTTGCAGCTTCTTCTACTCTTATCTCTCTCTCTTTTTTTTAAAAAAAATATTTTTTATTTCAGTGAGGAAGGGAGAGGGAGAAAGACATTGAAACATCAATGAAGAGAATCATTGATTGGCTGCCTCCTGCACGCCCTCTACTGGGGATTGAGCCTGCAACTCAGGCATGTGCCCTTGACCAGAATTGAACCTGTCCACTGAGCCAAACCAGCTAGGGCTACTTATCTTTTTGAACAGTCACCTTGTGAACAAGCCTGAACTAGCCTATTTGAGGACGAGACTCTCGATAGAGTAATGGAAAGAGGCCCGGGTGTTACAGCCATCCCAGCTAAAACTCCTGCCATGGAGTGAGGTCTGCAAATGCATGTCTCCATAGAGCAGAAAACCACCGAACTACTAGCAAGCCCAGAGTACACTGCCAAACTAAAGAAAAGGAACAAATAAATGCTTGCTTAAAGTCACTAAGTTTTGGAGTGGGTTGTTACTCAGCAATAGATATGGGTGCAAGCTTAATTATGCCCTCAATCTAGTTAATAAAGAGCATTTTCAAGTAAACTAGCAACTGTACCTAGAAGTGACCTACCCCTTGCCAAAATGAGTTAATGGGTAAATGGGACTGTTAGCATTATTTTCTTTTGTTGAACAGTTTCATTCAAGTCCCTATGCTAAAAATTTTCAGCACATTTCTCAGCATTAGCTTTATATAACAGCTTTATTCTGTGAAAAAAGACATTTAGTGTTTCAATAAAATAATAAAAATCTTTTTATCTGGCATTTTAAAGGAGAGTTATCTCCATTTCTCTAATTTTCATCCCATTGAGTATTTAACCATAGAGTTTAAAGTAAAAGACGGGGGGAAAAAAGGATAAATCTTTTTAGGCCAGATGTTAAATGCTGAGAAAAACTGGAGATAATAGAAAGCTGTTCTTGGGCAACCAGGATCCTCTTTTAGTGAAAGTCTGATTTTACAAGGAACAGGAAACAGGAGGAGTGCTATACAAGTAGAAAAGACAAGGCCATTTAAACAAGGTCAGGACCAAATTCTGTTTTTGAAGCTATTTGATTTACCAGTACTTGGGGACCACCAGTTCTTCTAATTCTATGTCACCAGGAGGGCCAGGATTAAAAATCAGTTTATTTTCTCTGATAGTTTAGTACTATAATACTTTAGATGTTTCCATTCAAAATTTCCTGTATCTTACAATTTTTTAAATAAAGTTTTATATTTATATCACTTTTAAAATTAAAAAAAATATATTGTTTTTTTTACATAGAGGAGGGGGAGAGGGATAGAGAGTTAGAAACATGGATGAGAGAGAAACATGAATCAGCTGCCTCCTGGACACCTCCTACTGGGGATGTGCCTACAAACAAGGTACATGCCCTTGACCAGAATTGAACCTGGACCTTTCAGTCCACAGGCCGACGCTCTGTCCACTGAGCCAAACCAGTTAGGGCTTACAATTTTTTTTAAAGGGA
>JAAGEH010002528.1:27686676-27707186 GCA_011751065.1 Lasiurus cinereus
TTGACTAGAATTGAACCCAGGACCCTTCAGTCATATGCCGGCGCTCCATCCACTGAGCCAAACCAGCTAGTGCTACAATTTTCTTTCGCTACAAGTTTCTTTCTTTTTAGGACAATATTTATGTCACAGAGGTACTGTGGGAAACATATCTCACATTTAGTACATGTTCAGTGATAATAAGTTTCCTTTTTTAAAAACTATATTTTCATTGATTTTAGAGAGGAAGTGAGAGGGAGAGATGGAAACATCAATGATGAATCATTGATTGCCTGTACACCCCGTAATGGGGATCAAGTCCACAAGCTGGCATGTATCCTTGACCGGAATTGGGCCTGGGAATCTTCAGTCTGGAGGCTGACGCTCTATCCACTGAGCCAAACCAACTAGGGCAGGGCTATAATTTTCTTAATCAGAATTGTAGGTCAGGATCTCCACTCATGCTGTGATCTGTCCGTGGTACTTGGCAAAACTCACTAGCAAATGTGAAAAGATTCCCAGACAGCCATGAAAGTACAGTCAATGTAAAGCTATCTGAGATGGTAAAGCAGCGTGGTAATCACATTGAGACATTTGTTTAGGTTTGGGTAGCACTGGTAAAGTAAGACTGCAAGGATATAGCAAAACACACACACCTCAGCTCTGAGAGGTAATTTTTAGAATTGTATATGGTAGGTTTCAAAGGAAGCTAAAAAGACAAGTGGCAGTTACAGTTAACAAGAAAATTGTGTCATTACATTTCTGAAAATATATTTTTATAGATTTCAGAGAGGAAGGGAGAGGGGGAGAGAGAGATAGAATGACAAGAATCATTGATTGGCTGCCTCCTTCACGCCCTGCACTGGGGTTCAATCCCACAACCTGGTGTGTGTCCTGACCAGAAATTGAACTATGACCTCCTGGTTCATAGGTTGATGCTCAAACACTAAGCCATGCTGGCTAGGCTCATTACTTTTGAATGTCTTCAAAGTGAGCTACCTTTCTTTTTGAGATAACATGTTTCCCTCCTGAGGTTGAAAAGTTCTGGCCTTTAGACTTGTGATTGGTTCAGAGAGGAAGTACTGTACAGTGGTTAAAAACATGGGTGGGTGCTGATGGGCTTGTTCTGTATTCTGATTATTAAATGAATCTATACAGATATTAAAACCCATAGAACTAGATACCAAAAGGAAAGCAAGTCAATTTTACGGTATAATTTAAAAAACCCACATGGGTGCTGGTTTGAATCAATCACTTATTAGTTGTGTAATCCTGGGCAACTTATTTGTGCCTCACTTTCCTCATCTTAAATGCAGGTAATAATACATCCTGCATGGGGTTGTAAAGATTCAGTTAATATACGTAAAGCACTTCAAATAGTGCTTGGCTTAATATAAGAGTTAGCTGCTATCCTTTATAATAAAAGCCTAATATGCTAAGTATCTGGTTGACCAGTTGGCTGTTCAACCAATCAAAGCATAATATACTAATGACATGCTAAGGCCGTTCAACTGCTTGCTATGACATGCACTGACCACCAGGGGGAAGATACTCTGATGGGTAGGTTTGCTTGCTGCTGGGGTCCACTGATTGGGACTGAGTGAGATGGGCCGGACATGCCCTGGAGCCCTCCCACACTACCTCCCTGGCTGGCCAACCTCCTGTGTCTTTTCCTGGCCCCAGTAGTGCACCAGGAAGGTCTCTCGGTCTGGCCTGCACCTTCTCAGAATCCAGGACCTCTTGAAGGACGTCAGAGAGCTGGTTTTGGCCCAATCCTACAGGCCAGACTGAGGGGTCCCACTGGTGCACAAATTTGTGCACTGGGCCTCTAGTTACTATATAAAAGAATGATAAGATATATGGGCTATCATGATTATTGAAACTATGAGTAGTCTGAAATATAACTAACATGAAGTACTACTGCCTTTATGCAAGAAAGGAAGAAACCCTAGAAAAGTATAAATGTTACTAAGCCAATTTAAATCTGTTCTGTTGCTATTGTCCAAGAGAGACATAATCTAACTAATCAAACAAATAAACAAAGATTCCCTCATTCTCCTAATTCATTTATTGATGTATTCATTGAATGCCCATTTTCCAGGGACTTACTGAAAAGTAAGAAACTGTCTTGGCAGGCCTTCACTGATGGTGTGTTCTTCAGCATATGTGTGTGTCTTTTTTTTGTGGCCTTAGTTTTCTCAAGTTTACTTCAGCTACTGCCAAAGGTACTGACATTGTCTGTGATTAAGCATCATACCTGTTGCATCTACCAATGGAATATTAAGACCCAATACATTATTGATTCTGAGAATTATTTGAGAAGTAAAAGGAAGCTTTTGAAAAGTAGAAATCAGGGGGTTCAGCAATGGTTGTTTTAAGGATGATCTATTCTAGACAAATTCAGAAATATTCAGGTTATGAAACTCCTTTACTAAATATGTTTTCAAAGAGAAAATAAGGATGCTCTTTGAGATGAAGGGAAACCCAGAGGCAGCATTCCTAAATGATGTTGAAGTATTAGTCTTAAACCATTTTCTTCCCACTACAGGGCATCGGTGGGGCAGACACGATGGAGAGACACTAAGAGCAGGCAGAGGTGCTCTCTATTCGAGTCACATGAGCCTGAAGTCTTGTTTTTAATGTTTAAGCATTACTCTTTGACAGTTGAGAGAAAACAATCCCCCAGGGAGGAGGAAAGCAGCCAAGACAAAATGGAACAGTCTGAGAAAGAATGGAAATGATTCTATTGCTCCACGAGGCAGAGCCAAGTGGGAGGGAAGCCAGGGTAAATGATCAGAGGCTGTCTACGAAACAGCTCTCCCAGCACTGGGTGACTACTCGGTGAGGCAATAACAACGCTGCCATGGCTGGCACAGCTGAAGCTCCAAGTTAGTCATCTGCAGAAAACTAGTCTTGATCTCCATTTTGAAGAACCGTCTGAATGATCAAAAAACAGCAGCACACAAGCTTCCATCTGGACTCCACTTCTTGGTGGCCATGGGAAGTGAGTGTCGCAAGTAAACAAATTTAAACTCTGGGGAATTACACAGTAAAGCTCTAAAGATCTGTATGGCTTGCCATTTATGGTGATTAAAAATACAAAATGTGTTAAGCTGAATTTTGTCTCAGTAACTGGAAAAAATGGTGCTGTTTGAAAGGGGGGAAAAAGGAGGTATAACTTTTAAAAATAAAACTTTGACTTGAGCCATGCCGATGTGGCTCTGTGGTTGCGTATAAAACTAACTATGAACCAGAACCAGGAGGTCACGGTCCGATTCCCAGTCAGGGCATATGCCCGGGTTGCAGGCCCAATCTGCAGTGTGGGGCCTGCAAGAGGCAGCCCATCAACGATTCTCTCTCATCACGGATGTTTCTATTTCTCTTCCTTTCCCTTACCCTCTGAAATCAATAAAAATATATTAAAACAAAAAAACTTCTGAGTTGGGGGCAATGGGGAGATATGTATAAAAAATTAATAAAAATTAAAAAGAAAAAAAAACACTTCTGAGTTTAATATTACATTGAAGTAAAAAAGCCCTTTAGTGGCACATACTTCTTTGTCTTTTTAGGTGTCATGAATACAAAGAAGTGACATATTAAACAACACAGGGCTGCAGAGCCAAGTAAATGACCTAATACATAAACTTTTTAGTCACTTAGAACAACCTGTTCTGTGGAAGTGAGGGGGCTATCCTGACTTAGCTCCAATGATTACTGATTCAAGAGAAGTCTTTATACTCTGACTAATAGATTAAGAAGTATCAGTAAACTGACTAAAGCTAAGAAACCAATATAGTTACAGAATTTTCTTAAAGCACGATCCACTGTGGAACAGCTGAATAGGCAGCTGCGATGTGGGCTGCGTTAGGTTGGCAGGATATGAAGTAAATTAATACCAGATCCTAGCAGAAGTCCTTGACTGTCTAGGCATGGTCTTTTTTGTGTGAGGTTTCAGAACCACCCATTTCCTGCCTTTTGACTGAGAATCATAAAAGGTTCAGACTGAGAAATATCTGCCGTTTCCTCACTTTATAGGTGAGAAAAAAAAACTAGGGATACAAACTTATTTAGTAAACTGTAATGTTTGAAACTCCTAGCAAAGCACCCTGGAACATTTTAAAATATGCCTCAGACTTTATGAAACAAAACATTGACTTTTAGAGGCAAAAGACCTGAGAATATGTTATTAATGTTTAAAAATGGAATCTTTGGCCCAGCCGGTGGGCTAATGGTTGAGCATGGACCCACCATGCTCAAACCAAGCAGGTCATGGTTTGATTCTCATGCCCGGGTTGCAGGCTTGATCCCTACCTAATAGGGAGCGTGCAGGAGGCACTTTGATCAATGATTCTTATCATTAATGTTTCTATCCCTGTCTCCCTCTCCCATTCTCTCTCTGAAATAAAACAAACAAACAACACAAAACTTTAGAAGTCTAGAGAGAAGATAAGGACGTAGAAATGTTTTACTTCTTTAAAAAAATATATTTTATTGATTTTTTACAGAGAGGAAGGGAGAGAGATAGAGAGCTAGAAGCATCTATGAGAGAGAAACATCGATTAGCTGCCTCTTGCACACACCCACTTGGGGATGTGCCCTTGACCGAAATTGAACCTGGGACTCTTCAGTCCGTAGACCAATGCTCTGTCTCCTGAGCCAAACTGATTTGGCATGTTTTACTTTTTGAAATACATATTTATAAGTTATCAGGTTAATAATAGCATCAGTTTTTAGGTTCTGTATTTCTCTGTGAATGCCAATTTTACCATATTTCCTTCATTCTATCTAACGAGTCAGGCCTAAGCTTCTAACTATGAACAGTAGATAGGAATATAATGGCTATAATTTAACTTGTTAAGTTAATGGTATTTCATTCTGTTCATAATGGAAAACTAGAACCCTGACTGGTTTGGCTCAGTGGATAGAGCGTCGGCCTGCGGACTGAAGGGTCCCAGGTTTGACCTTGGTTTCGGGCACATCCCCAGTAGGGGGTGTGCAGGAGGTAGCTGATTGATGTTTCTAACTCTCTATTCATCTCCCTTCTTCTCTGTAAAAAATAAAAAAAATCAATAAAATAGCCGAAACCGGTTTGGCTCAGTGGGATGTTGGCCTGTGGACTGAAAGGTCCCAGGTTCGATTCCAGTTAAGGGCATGTATCCTGGTTTCGGGCACATCCCCAGTAGGGGGTGTGCAGAAGGCAGCTGATCGATGTCTCTCTGTCATTGATGTTTCTAACTCTCTATCCCTCCCTTTCTCTCTGTAAAAAATCAATAAAATATGAAAAAATAAAATAAAATATATTAAAACAAACAAAAAAAACCCTATAAATCAGCCACCAATTTGACTTGGGAAGCTACCGCCCTCTAGAGGGTGGGTTTGGAAAGGTCGTCAGTGACTGATGGGGTGTGGGGGAGTTGCTATTGGCATTTAATAAATGTAGTTTTTTTTTAAAAATTAAATCTTTATTATTCAGATTATTACATTTGTTTCTTTTTTCCCCTCCATCTGGCTCCCAACCCTCCCTCTACCCTTACCTCCCTCCTGTTGACCTCATCCATAGGTGTATGATTTTTGTCCAGTCTCTCCCTGTACATCCCTCACCCCTTTCCCTCTGAGAATTATCAGTCCACTCCCTTTCTGTGCTCCTGATTCCATTATATTCACCAGTTTATTCTGTTCATCAAATTTTTAATTCACTTAATTTTTAGATCCACTTGTTGATAGGTATATATTTGTTGTTCATAATTTTTACCTTTTTTCTTCTTCCTCTTCTTAAAGAGTACCTTTCACCATTTCATATAACACTGGTTTGGAGTTGATGAACTCCTTTAGCTTTTTCTTATCTGTGAAGCTCTTTATCTGTCCTTCAATTCTGAATGTTAGCATTGCTGGATAGAATATTCTTGGTTGTAGGTTCTTGCTGTTCATCACGTTGAATATTTCTTGCCACTCCCATCTGGCCTGCATCGTTTCTGTTGAGAAATCAGCTGACATTTGTACAGGTGTTCCCTTGTAGGTAATGAACTGTTTTTCTCTTGCTGCTTTTCATATTCTTTGTCTTTTGCTCTTGGTATTTTAATTATGATGTGTCTTGGTGTAGTCCTCTTTAGATTCCTTTTATATGGGGTTGTGTGTGCTTCCTGGACTTGTAAGTCTATTTCTTTCACCAGATGTGGGAAGTTTTCAGTCATTATTTCTTTAAGTAGGTTTTTAGTATCTTGCTCTCTTCTTCTGGCACCCCCACAATTCTGATGTTGGTATGGTTGAAGCTGTCCCAGAGGCTCCTTACATTATCTTTACATTTTTGGATTCTTTCCTCTTCTTGCTTTTCCAGTTGAGTGTTTTCTTTCCTTTTTTTTTTTTTTAAAATATTTATTTATTTATTTAAATATATTTTATTGATTTTTCACATAGAGGAAGGAAGAGGGATAGAAAGTTAGAAACATCGATGAGAGACATCGATCAGCCGTCTCCTGCACACCCCCCACTGGGGATGTGCCTGCAACCAATGTACATGCCCTTGACCGGAATTGAACCTGAGACCCCCCAGTTCACAGGCTGCCGCTCTATCCACTGAGCCAAACCAGTTTCAGCTTGAGTGTTTTCTGATTCTTTATATTTCAAATTTTTGACTTGATTCATGCCTTTCTTTAGTCTGCTGTTAGGTCTCTGTATAATATGTTTTATTTCAGTCAATGTATGTTTAATTTCTAGTTGGTCCTTTTTCATCTCTAGTTGGTCCTTTTTCATCTCTTGGCTCTCACTAACTTTATCCAACTTTCCTAGGATATTCTTGAAAAACTTTATAAGCGTGGTTTTGAACTCTAAATCCAGTCGTTTGTTTTCCTCCATTTCTTTTGTTTGTGATCCCTTTCCTTGTCTTGGCATTTTCACTATGCTGGGAGAACTTCTGTGTTGGATTCAGCCTTATACCAGACTTGAAAAACTGCAAAAGCCTCTCTGTTGAGCTTGGGATGGGTGGAGTCTCAGGGCTTAAGGGACTGCCTTGCCTTCCAGTTGGCCCTGCCCTCCACGGCCCCTGAGTCTCAAGTGGCTGGGTAATCACTGGAGTGGTCCCTGTGCACGCACGCGCTCTCTCGTAGTGCCTCTAGACTGCTGTCCCTCCGGCTCCCCTGCGCTCTGGGACCATATAAGTCTGGATCCCCAGGGTTTCGCCCAAAATTGGGGTTTAGTGGAATTAGAAGTGCCACAGTTGGGAGGGTCTGTCTCCCGCCTACTCGTGAAAGCCAGCGGCGCAATCAGCAGTTGGTCCTCTGTGCGCAGTGCCGTGCGTACCACCAGACTTTTGATCTTTTGCGACTCCCCTAAATTTCCGTGCGCTCCTCCCTTTTCACAGTCTAAACTCCCCCCGAATGAGTTTTGGCTGGATCTGGGGTTTAGTGTCGTAGGATAAGGAGTTCAATGCCTTTGAGAGTCTCCGTCTCCGTCCCACCAGAGAAAGCCAGACAGGTTCTCTCCACGCGCGCTTCTCCATACCTCAGCTTTTTCCAGCTCCTCTGGGTCTCTGTGAGCCCTTCTCTTTCGTTCTAGTTGTAGAATTTCCACTCCGCCAGCTTTCCTGTGGTTCTGGATGATGTCCGTTCTTTTAGTTGTAGTTTAGAAATTGTTGTGCGAGGCAGCAGTGTAGGTGTTTATCTATACCGCCATCTTGGATTCTCCTAATAATAAATGTAGTTTTACACATACAGAACTACCTTTACCAAATGCCAATAGTACTCACTTTGAAACACAATGTAAGTAAGGGCTACAAAGTTTATTCAAAGAGACCTTAGAGAGAAGGGGGCTAGAGGATACACATCGACAGAGAACATTATGCTAAATCAGAGTCAACAGGAAATTCATGGATCTAACTGCAATTCAGTCAATGTATCCCACTAGCATTTATCTCAACTTTGGGATCTGGGACTTGACTCACCAACTGTTCATTGTATTTAGCCAGGAATAATAAAAGTTATAAACTTCTGATTAATGTAATGTTATACAATATATACAAATGTTAAAATGATTAAATTCTCTTGACAGTTGTAGAATAGGCTATGGTTACTAGAAAGTTATAACTTGAATCCTTATATACCTAAGATTTTTCAGACACTTTTAACTTATAAAAGGTAAACTTCTACTTGTTCTCCTGTCCATTCTCCCCTTAATAAAAATCTGAAATGGTCCCTATTTCCCCCTACATTCCCAGCTGTCTTATGGATGTGTATGGCAATGTGACTGTTGACCCACCAAAGGACTATGTGAAGTGATGGATGTACCTTCCAGGTGTTGCCTGCTTCTTTTAAGCAGGGAAGCTGCCAGGTCTTAATCTCTGTTCCTCTTCCCTCTCACTGGAAAAGGATGGTCACTTGAACAAGCACCAGAGACCTAGAGATGGAAGCCCTGTAGTGTTTTACCAGTTGGATCCTTGGGTGACTACAAGGTACAGAGCCACCTACTCACTTTTATCTCATTTTGGAGAAATTGATTTTCTGCCACTTTTTCATATGCCAATTGCTAAGTGGTCCTCTCATTCAGACTCCAAATAAGAAATGACATCTGGTCTCAATAAAAAAACAATAGAGAAACTTGAATGTAGCAGAAATCCTCTTTAGACATATTTGGGTCACACATGCATACATACACCCTACAAAAAACAACTTATAGTTACAAACTCAATACAAATAGGCACAGTTCTGAGTAGTTAAAAAGGGTGGGCACAGGGGAGCTTTATTATAGCTATATAGTTAATATCAGCATGAGCAAGATCAACTTCATATTTTCATCTGTTTTTCATCTTCTGCAGATTGCACACAAGGGAAGGAAGCTTCTTGGTTTTATAGGCCACAGTTCCTTTGATGCGCTCTCCTTTGATGTTAACGATATGTGGCAAGAGAGGTGGCCGGACAGTCAGCACTGTTCCTTGAGGTGTATAGCCTCGGAGGTGTAGTCTGTCTTTAAACTGAGGTGTAACTGCAACCCAACCTATGCAGGCACGCAGCAGAACACAAGATGGTGTTAGCAACTATCTTTCCCCTTGCCCTCCACTATCACAATCATGCAGCTGGGATTCCCACATTTGGAGAAATCCCTGGGGTCAGCACATCTGGAGTGCAATGGATAAGCCTCGCCTTGGGAAGACCACCTTCATGATCATGGTATCTCCCCTGCCAGGTATATTAATTATCTTATTGAAAACACTAAACTAAAGCTTAAAATGGAGCATGGAGGAGGCTACTGTTCTTTCACTCTGTATTTTAAAAGAATACCATGCATTTGTGAAAGGCACAAATTTATTTTCAGAGAAGGTTGCATTTTATGAATTACCTAGCATGTATGTCTTAAAATACTCACCTTATGTCAGTTAAGATACATTTCTATAAAAATATAAAAAGGCTACTTCTTTCATATTTTAAAGAAGTGCTTAGTGCCCTGGCCAGTGTGGCTCAGTTGGTTGGGCATCATCCTGTCCACCAAAAGGTTGCCAGTTTGATTCTGGGTCAGGGCATATGCCTGGGTTTGGATAGATCCCCAGTAGGGATCATGCAGGAAGTTGCTGATCCATGTTTCTCTTTCACATTAATGTTTCTTCCTCTTCTCCCTCTCCCTCTCTCTAAAATCAATATAAACATTAAAAAAAAAAGTACCTGGTATAAAATTACCTGCAGAGGAAAACTTGATATCAGCCACTGCTTCTGATTTCCCAAGTCCTTCTTCTAATGTAATGTCTTCAGCAACAAGAGGAGGAAATTCTGCCATTCGCTCTTTTCCACCCATTGGAACCTTTCATTGAGATAAAATGAAAATGATTGGAAGTACAAATTCAATTCCCTGTAAAGTAAAGCATTGATAAAGTAATTCTATACATGATCAAGAATAAAATCCTTTTAAACATTAATGGTTGAAAAAGCCCAAATCACTTCTAATCAAATGAAAAGCACAAGAAGCCTACAGTCCCGTGGCAAGGATCACCTGTGGGTGGTGACTCCTGATAGCAGGATCTGCTTTATTAGTTTACACTATTTTTACAGCCCTATATACAGCTCTACAAAGAGTAATGTTGGGCAATTGAGGCAACATCTTTCCAAATACTTTAGCTCTTAGAGTCCTGGCAGCCCACAAAGATTAATCACTGCCTCATGACAAGTCAAGGGTACACATATAAAGATTCAGCGTCTGTGCTTATAAATGTTTCCATGAATTGGAAGTGACTGGATAGTAATATATATATACACTCACACACACACACACACACACTATATATATATATGACTAGCCAATGTGCAGACTGTCCGGTACCTATGATGCGCACTGATCACTGGGGGGCAGATGCTCAACGCAGGAGTGGAAACCACAGGCATGGAAACATGGAACAGACTGATAAATCTCAGAGGGGAAGGGAGAGGTGAGAGGACAGGAAGAGATTAACCAAAGATCTTACATGCATACTAGAGGCCTGGTGGGTCCCTTGGCCTGACTTGGGGGAATAGGGCTGAAACCAGCTCTCGGACATCCCCTGAGGGGTCCCGGATTGTGGGAGGGCACAGGCCAGGCCGAGGGACCCCACCAGTGCACGAATCTATGTACCGGGCCTTAGTTTGTTAATAGATGTCTCTGTGTTTAGCACTAGAGACACAAAGATAGATATTACAGTATAGTCCTGTTCCCCAAGGCAATCAGAAGGTGGAAATAACAAGTAATCCAAGTGCAAGGTAAGAAATGTGATGAGAGGCACATATTACGTATTATGGTTGTGGAGGCAGTACTGACATTTTGGAACAGGTAATTCTGTGTTGTGAGGGGCTGTCCTGTGCACTGCACAATGTTTAACACTATCCTTGGCCTCTACCCACTTGATGCCAGTAGCACACCCCAGCTGTGAGAAAATCTGTAACTTCTCTTCACTCAGCATCATCCAATATAACTTTATGCAATGATGTGACTACTGAGCAGTTGAAAAGTGTCTAGTGCAACTGAAAAACTAAATTTTAAATTTTATTTAATTTTAATTAATTAATTAAAATTTAAATAGCCACATGTGGGACAGTATAGTCTAGGGGAAACCCAGCTCAGTAGCTATTCTAGGATCAGCCCAACATCCCTTTTCTTACAGGGTGCACATCACCTCATAGCCTAATCCTCAAGGAGAACAAGGTGCAGGGAGAGCTAACTGATGGTATAACAAAGATGGTTCTAACAAAGGCTTTCTTAGCAGAGCTGTGGGACTATCACGGTGTATGCTAACCTAACCATGCAATCATCAGAGTGTGTCACTTTACCTTGAGTAATGTATCACCTGCATGCTTCTGATATATAGCATCTGCTTTCTCCAAGGACGTAATGTGCACAGGAAGGAAGTTGGAAGCCACTACTGTAAACCAAGCTGACTGACTTCCCTTAAGAAAGAAAGAAGTTATTTTACACAATGAAAAACTTGCAAAACCAGCAAAAGGCACAATTGAAAACAATAACACAGGTCCCTTATAAATACTGGTAATAAAACTATATTAATGCCTAAGAATAAGGGTACAATATGGCAGAAGCTGTGCATTTCAACAATTGATGTAAAACTATAATTCCTTCTCATAGGCTTATTGATAATTGTTTAAAGAAATGGTAATTTTATTTTTAAAATATATTTTATTGCTGAAACCAATTTGGCTCAGTGGATAGATAGCGTCAGCCTGCGGACTGAAAGGTTCCAGGTTCAATTCTGGTCAAGGGCATGTACCTTGGTTGCGGGCACATCCCCAGTAGGGGGCATGCAGGAGGCAGCTGTTTGATGTCTCTCTCTCATCGATTAGTCTGACTCTATCCTTCTCCCCTCTTCTCTGTAAAAAATCATGATGAGAGAGAGACATCGATCAGCTGCCTCCTGCACGCCCCCTACTGGGGATGTGCCCGCAACCAAGGTACATGCCCTTGACCAGAATTGAACCTGGGACCTTTCAATCTGCAGGCCAACGCTCTATCCACTGAACCAAACTGGTTAGGGCAATGGTAACTTTATTAAAAACAAAGGGAAATACTGTCTGCTTCAACACTCCCTGTTTAAAAAATTAACTTTCTGTGAGCTTCAAAGAAATATATAAGGATTTTAAGTGTGTAAAGATAAATTTCCAACAAATTATGAGCAAACACCAATGTACTAAAGCAATGGCCTGCAAGTTGCAAAATGTGTTGTTGAACATATCCATGTTTCACTTTCCTTGTTTGGGGAGCAGTTCTATAGATACTCTAAAATCCCCAGAATGATGCTATGTAAATGACTCCAAACAAAACCATATATAAAAGCATACATAACATGGGATATAAAGAAGTATGGAATTTATTTAATGCAGATTAACCTTGTACTTAAAGGTTTGACCAATGATTTCCAACAATACCATAGGATAGGGGCAGTATCTTTTCTTAATTCTAAGCTGTATGGGGCCTGAGTATATTATGGAAGATATAGTTTTAAGCCCAACTACTATATTTCCTCCCCTCCCCCCCATTAATTTTACCAAGTTTTTAGAATGGGCATTTAAAAAAAAGAGAGAGAATAGTATATCAATGCCCTACAGTCATGATCAGCATTTTGTCAGTCTTGTTCATAAATCTGCTTCCTTGAAATAAATCTGAAAACTGTCACACTTTTTTTTTATTGATTTCAAAGGAGAGGGAGAGATAGAAACATCAATGGTGAAAGAGAATCATTGATTGGCTGCCTCCTGCATGCCCCACACTGGGGACCAAACCTGCAACCCAGGCATGTGCCCTGATCAGGAATCGAACCATGACTGCCAGAGTCATAGATCAATACTCAACCACACCAGCTGGGCACTAAGTAACTTTTTAACAATACAGACTTTCCTTACCTGCAGAAAATCTATGCGTCCTAAGGCACCCAAAAATAGAACCATTCCAGGTTTAAGCACAAAAGTTCTTGGAATAATGGAGTGTGTTGGCAAGACAATATTCACTTCTTTTTCTGTTAGAAGTTTTAAAATCTGTGAATTAAAGGGTAGATTATATTGGGAGAATTACTTTTATTGAAGATATATGATTTACCAAAGAGATAAACAGTGATGAAAAAAAAATATTCCTGACTTCACAATAAACCAAAGTATGTCATAATTTGCTGCACATTACTCATTTCACAACTTAATCTTGAGGAATAATGAAATAAATTTAAGAATATGAGATTTTTCTTTCTTATGTCAGTAGAATCCCCCTAATGTCAAAATTGGCATGAACTGAAAACAATGACGATTTAATTCCAAAACAGAATGTTCTCACAATCAAGGCTTATAGGGAGCAGCAGTTTTCTGCTAAAGGTAAGGCAGTAAGTTATCTTATGTCCTAGTGGCAAGTATGTATGAATTAAATGCAAAATGTTCACAGCATTTTAGGAGCAGGTAAAGAGCTTGAACAAGCTCTTCCTAAATTCTGATCTTTAGTTTCCTTATTTCCCCCAAATACTCAGCAAAAAGTGAAAGTTATGAATCCTCTGGCTTCTAAGGCTGAATAATTCCTTAATAGACTAGAGAAAATAGAAAAGAAAAGCCAAGAAGTACAATATTCTAGTAAGATTGAAGGAACCAAAATTTGACTTAACAAGAAAGAGACAGGGAAGGTAAAAAAATGGGAAAAAAGAAAACTTTTGTAAACTTGCTTAAAGAAACAGAAAATATGTGCTACCATCCTGGCTAGGTGGCTCAGTTGGTTGGAGCGCCCTTCTATACAGTACAAGGTGGTGGGTTCAATTCCTGATCAGGGCACATACATAGGTTTTGGGGTTCCATTTTCGGTTGGGGTATGTGTGAGAGAAACAATCAATGGATGTTTCTCTCTCACTCTTCCTCTCTCTAAAATAATAATAATAATAATAATAATAATAATAATAATAATAATAAGTGATAGCTAGAAAGGCTCACAAGAAAATATGTAAGAGGACTACAAGTAGTTTTCCCCAGCATTTGTGTTTGAAAAGCATATTAGAATATTAGAAGCCACTTGCAGCCCAGCTGGCATGGCTCAGTGGTTGAGCATTGAACTTTGAGCCAGAAGGTCATGGTTCAATTTCCAGTCAGGGCACATATCTGGGTTGTGGATTCGATCCCCAGTATGGGGTGTGCAGAAGGCCTCCGATCAATGATTCTTTCTAATCATTGATATTTCTATCTCTCTGCTTTCTTCTCTCAACTAAAAAAAAGCCACCTGCAGTAAAGAAACCTTTAAACACTTTTTAGACTCTAAGACTTCCATTTCACAATAGAATTTCTTGGTTTGGTTTGGGAAACTGATTTAAGGCATCAAATAAATTAATCAATAAACTGACACTAGAGGCAAAGTACCTTAGACACCTTAAAGATCCTTTATATCTCAACACTTATGGGTCTGATTCTGCTGGGCTGGAATATTTAGCAAATTCTTGCCTTTCTGACTATTTGACAAGTGCATATAACTAAAGTAACTGTTATTCTTGCCGGAATCGATTTGGCTCAGTGGATAGAGCGTCGGCCTGTGGACTGAGAGGTCCCAGGTTTGATTCTGGTCAAGGGCATGTACCTTGGTTGGGGGCACATCTCCAGTGGGGGGTGTGCAGGAAGCAGCTGATTGATGTCTCTCTCTCATCGATGTTTCTGGCTTTCTATCCCTCTCCCTTCCTTTCTGTAAAAAATCAATAAAATATATTAAAAAAAATAAAGTAACTGCTATTCTTGACTTGATTCTAAAAGGGAAATGTGAGTTGAGGTTAAAGTGATAATACAATTCTGAGAATGAAACTCTTAAGTAATACTGATGAGGCAAAGGAAGGAAAAGTACCTAAGAAACCAATGTTGTTTCACAGGGAGATACAGAGATTACAGAGATAATTAGACGAATTAAATTCCGGTCAGTAACCAGATTCAAAGGAAGCTGATTAATACATCTGCAATAAGGCTGTATCCTGGATGTACACTTGAGTCAATGAATGGACGATGATCATTCATGATGATGAGCAAAACTTCAAATAAATAAAAAGTTGTGAAGACTTAAAAAGTATGTAGGATATAGGTTGAATTTAATGAGATAAGATCAAAGCTGCCCAGGAGACACTGCAATTGGATTAAAATGATGTACAAGGGGCCCCAGCCGGTTTGCCTCAATGGAGAGAACATTGGCCTGCAGACCAAAGGGTCCCATGTTTGATTACAATCAAGGGAAAGTACCCTGGTTGCAGGCTCCTTCCTCCCTGGCCCGGGCCCTGATTGAGCATGTGCAGGAAGCAACCAATTGATGTGTTCCTCTCACATCCATAGATAGAGCATCGGCCTGGGGAATTAAATGCAAAATGTTCACAGCATTTTAGGAGCAGGTAAACAAAACAAAACAAAAACTATGGGAAAAGAAATGTACAAGTGCAAGACAGGTAGAGTTAATCCTGTTCTAAATTATGCTGAAATGAGGGCACTCATACAAAAAATTCCATTTTTTTTACTTTTTAAATCTTCACCTGATATATTTATTGACTTGAGAGAGAGGAAGCGGGACAAAGAGAGAGAAAATATGATGGGTTGCCTCCCATATGCACCCTGACCAGGGATAGAACCTGCAACCTTTTTGTTGTATGGGATGATGCTCCAACCAACTGAGCAACCTGGCCAGGGCAAGAGAAATTCCATTCTCAGTGTCATACTCTTAACAACAAAAACAAATTAGAAAACATTCTGAAAGGGGCCTGGTTGATGAATAGCCTATCTCTCAGAGAGAACATATATAGAAAATAAGGACTAATAATCTGGATTATGTCAGCATAGAAAATATTCAATGTTGTTGGAGGAAGAGATAGGACATTCTACTTTAAAATATTTCAAAGCTTTGAGGAATAATGGGTACAAGTTATAGGAAGACTGTTTAGATCAATACAAAGAACAGGTCAAAATCACACAGGTTACGCTGGGAGTCAAGGTGACATTGCTTCAGCTGATGAGTCACTCTTTACTTCAGTTCAAGCTGGGTGCCCTCTAATGGATATGTTATAGAGGTACTTCAAGCATGGAATAGATGGCCGGACTATAGTAATATTTATAATTTCTTCCAACTTCAAAATCTAAGATTCTATATATGTCTCCCTAACTTAGATAACAAGCACAATAACACAAGTAGGGTGTCAGTGGTAAAACCCAACAAATTAAATATAGAACTTGATGACATATAGTTTCATCTCTGAACCATTTCCATGAATGAATCAGAACTGAGTCTATCAGTTCTGAAATATATCTCTTTTTTAAAAAAAATATATTTTATTGATTTTTTTTTTTTTTTACAGAGAGGAAGGAAGAGGGATAGAGTTAGAAACATTGATGAGAGAGAGATATCAATCAGCTGCCTCTTGCATGCCCCCTACTGGGGATGTGTCCACAACCAAGATACATGCCCTTGACTGGAATAGAACCTGGGACCTTTCAGTCCGCAGATTGACGCTCTCTCCAATGAGCCAAACTGGTTTTGGCTATATCTCCTTTTTTGTATTCTACCAATTAAGACAGTACTCATGCAATTGGAAGTTAATGTTTCTACAGTCAAAGTGCCTAACAGTTGATGAGTGGATAAAAAAGCTGTGGTACATTTATACCACGGCATACTACGTAGCTGTAAAAAAGAAGGAACTCTAATGCTTTGTGACAGCATAGATGGATCTGGAGATTATTATGCTAAGCAAAACAAGCCATTTAAAATATATTTTTATTGATTTTTCACAGAGAGGAAGGGAAAGGGATAGAAAGCCAGAAACATTGATGAGAGAGAGACATCGATCAGCTGCCTTCTGCACGCCCCCTACTGGGGATGTGCCCGCAACCAAAGTACATGCCTTGACCAGAATCGAACCTGGGACCTTTCAGTCCCCAGGCCGATGCTCTATCCACTGAGCCAAACCGGTCTCGGCCAAAACAAGCCATTTAGAGAAAGACAAATATCACCTGGTCTCACTTATATGTAGAATCAAAAGAACAGTATAGGACTAGAGACATAAATAAATAGAATAGACTGACAGATCTCAGAGGGGAGGATGGGAGGAGAGCAATCGAATATATATGCATGGATGCATATCCCATGGACACATATAGTAATGTAGTGAAGGCCTAATGGGGAGGGGGTGTGGGACAGGGTAGAGGGAGAAGAAAATGGGGGACATCTGTAATAGTCAATAATAAGAGAAAGAAATGAAAATTAATGTTTTTAAAACACATCAAATACATACACAATTTTCCTTTGTAATTCCAGGGGTGTCATAAAACCAGTGGGCATCTTTCACATCTTCTGGGGTCAGTTCTACTTTTTTGGAAGACTTATCTGCAACCATAACAGGTTCATTTCCCATGTCATAGGCAAGTGAATCAGCATCAAACTCAAAGTCAGCTTCATTCTTTTCTTCTGAATACAAGAATGTTCTTCCAACTCTTCCTAGAATAAATTATATTGAAAAAATTATTACTCCTTTAAAGCCTTTGATTCTAGACAGATAATTCTTACGTTTTCATCACACAAGTTACTAAAACTATGAGCTATGAAAGTGAGACTACAATGATATATAGTTTTGGTCTTTAAAAAAAAGACAGTGGGGGGTTGGAGGTAGAAACATAGAAGCATTGGACAGACTGTCCAAGGGGATGGTAAGGGAGGGGGAGTTAAGAGATTAACCAAAGGACTTGTATGCATGCATAACCCATGGACACAGACAGTAGAGGGGTGAGGGCATGTGTGGGGGGTGGGACTGGTTGGGGAGAGCTCAATGGGGGGAAAAGGAGACATATGTAATATTACACAATAAAGAATTGAAAAAAAAAAGTCAGTGAGCCCTAGCCTGTCAGAAACCAAACATTGTTCTTACTAAATGGATATAAACAGGAGGCGAGAAGGCTGGTCAACCTTAACTGCTCTGAAAGATCAGAGCTAATCACTCACTGTTTAGTTGAAACATTGTTGGCTGAAGCAACCTCTACCTGTTTGTTTCACGTTAATTTCTGTTTTGTTATTTCCTGCCTAAAGGCTATGGGTGTGTCCCAAAGCCTTAATAAAAGGGAGAAAAAGGCCAGAGCAAGTGGCAGTCCTTTCCACTAGAGGAAGGCTCTCGCCTGGTCCCCCAATATCGCCAAATCAGTGTTTTCTAGTCTCTCATTTCCTTTGCGTGCGGCCTCCTTCAGAACCCAAACCCTGAACCGGGAACCCTGAACCACGTGGGACGTGGAAAGAGGTTCCCACATCTGGCACCCAATGTGGGGCTGCGGAAAGAGGTGCTCACATCTGGCGCCTGACCGCGGGACGTCTGGAGGAGAAGGTATTATTTGCCTAAGAGCGAAGGAAGGAAAATTCACCAAGGAAAATGGTGAGGGAAGATTCACCTAGGAAAAGGTGAGGGGAATTCAACATATGCAAAGCCCACGGATTAAGTACAGAGTCGCGATCTGTAAGTAGGGTGGGAACGTCTTTTGCAGCCAGGCTAATGAGGAAGAATTCGGTTATAAATATAAAGTAAACTTTATTATAGACTTTTGGTTTGCATGCTTAAATAATGTGGTTTCTTGTTCAAATTAAAATCAAAGTTTGCATTTGGAATCTGAAATCTGTAATAAGTGAAACTCCACTGCTGAAACCGCCTCTGGTGCGGAGAAATTCAAAGGTGGCAGGAGAGGGCAAGGCTCTCTGCTCTCCTGCAATGAGATTACTGAAGGTTTCATTTAAAAATTATAAGAGAAATAGCAGGGAAATGCTAATTTTGGCCAAATTATTAGGTGCTAGTTATTACTTCGGAAAGCGAAAAAGAAAGAAAAAATTTAAGATCTATCTTTATCTTTTAAGCATGAAAAGAAATTCAGCCCAATCTGTTACTGATGCTTTCCAGTATGAAAGTCCACTCTCCTAGTATCCTAAAGTCTCCTTTCTCGTCATGAAAAAGTTTTAAAAATTTAGAGATGTGTCTGAAATTTCTGTACTCGTGAGGAGAGAAGCCCGGCTTAAAAAGAAATGCGCGCAATTGTCCACCTTTTTGGACATATTAGACAGGGTTTTAAGCTGGAATCTCTCCGCAAAAGCTGCAGAAAAAGAAAAACCCAGACCTGGTCTTTATTTTTTAAGAAAAGTGGCATAAAGGAACCAAAAGGAGAAGATTTTGTGTTATTAATCAAGGTTTTCAGCTAAATGCAAATTAAATTGGGAGAAAATAAAATAAAATTTCTCTAATAATCAGGAATTCAAAATACGTTGTTTATTGATCTAATAAAAAAGAATTCAGTGATTTCCAACTGAAAAACTTTAATATAAAAAAGTTTAAAGATATAATTGATATCTTAAGATAATTATAAAAAGTATTGTAATCTTTAAATCATATATGAATATATATATTTGATGTTTTTTTCCATGTTAAAATTTCAAGGCTTTAACAGAGATGATTCTTGGAAAGCTCCATGGGCCCAGAGTAATACAAGAAATTTGTTCTCTCTTTTTAAAGGACATCTTCTTAAATTTAACCGATCTAATATACTTGAAATTTCATGGGAAACTTTACCAAATGAGAATTTTTAATAAGTATATTTTAAATGTTATGAAGGTTTTGGTCTCTAAGAAGGGCAAAATGAAGTAACTAAATATTTCTTAAAATTCCAACATTAGAATTTAAAATGACAAAAAGCCCATAGCTGCCTGTATTCTTAAGCTAGAGGCAGGGCAACATTTGTGGCTTGTGAATCAGACATAAACATTTACTAAATTTGCTTTGCTCTTTAAATTAAGATACCTACTTTAATTAATAAATTAGCTTTTTAAATAAAAATCAAGGTTTTTTCAGCTAAATAAAGAGCCAATGTTTTTGTAAGCAATTTGATTAAGTATTCTAATAAAGTAACTAAGACCTTGTCTATACAAAAAGAAATTGATAGCCAGTTTGAAATTGAATTGCCATGGCTTAGAACAAAAGAATATCCTTACATAATATTATTCTACAATGTCATTATAATTTTTTTGACAAATATCCCAAACAAACAATCTAATTCTCTGAATATTTGGTAGCAATTTGAAAAAAAAAATAACATGAAAGGAATTAAGGCAGTGAGAAGGCACTTGAGCATTCTATATTGGCTTTTCTTGCTCTTTTTGCCAAGAGGGACCCTCCCATAGCTGTCGCCTGAGCTTTCTGTTCATGCTGAGGTTGAAGCCTTGTGTTGGCTGGTACCATGAATCTGTCTCTCACCCAGTGGTGTGAGCTGGGCCCTCCCTGGAGAAGAAACCTGGGTTCCCCAAGATATGTGATCAGTGCTGGGACCCTGCCAGCAGGCGAGGGGATCCCAAGGCAGGTACTGGGCGTGGAGGCCACAAGGGCATTGGCTACCAAGGAGATGGAACTGAACTTCACATCAACCTGCTTGGCCCCGGAGGATGGCTCGGTAGCCAGAGACGGGTAAGATTCCTCAGGGGAGGAACAACCTAAGACAGGCACAGTTGCAGAGGGGCCATCAGGAGAAAACTTGGGGATCAACAGAGGTGAGGCACAGATCCTCACCAACCCCCTT
>JAAGEH010002528.1:27707586-27719334 GCA_011751065.1 Lasiurus cinereus
TTGTGTTATTAATCAAGGTTTTCAGCTAAATGCAAATTAAATTGGGAGAAAATAAAATAAAATTTCTCTAATAATCAGGAATTCAAAATACGTTGTTTATTGGTCTAATAAAAAAGAATTCAGTGATTTCCAACTGAAAAACTTTAATATAAAAAAAGTTTAAAGATGTAATTGATATCTTAAGATAATTATAAAAAGTATTGTAATCTTTAAATCATATATGAATATATATATTTGATGTTTTTTTCCATGTTAAAATTTCAAGGCTTTAACAGAGATGATTCTTGGAAAGCTCCATGGGCCCAGAGTAATACAAGAAATTTGTTCTCTCTTTTTAAAGGACATCTTCTTAAATTTAACCGATCTAATATACTTGAAATTTCATGGGAAACTTTACCAAATGAGAATTTTTAATAAGTATATTTTAAATGTTATGAAGGTTTTGGTCTCTAAGAAGGGCAAAATGAAGTAACTAAATATTTCTTAAAATTCCAACATTAGAATTTAAAATGACAAAAAGCCCATAGCTGCCTGTATTCTTAAGGTAGAGGCAGGGCAACATTTGTGGCTTGTGAATCAGACATAAACATTTACTAAATTTGCTTTGCTTTTTAAATTAAGATACCTACTTTAATTAATAAATTAGCTTTTTAAATAAAAATCAAGGTTTTCAGCTAAATAAAGAGCCAATGTTTTTGTAAGCAATTTGATTAAGTATTCTAATAAAGTAACTAAGACCTTGTCTATACAAAAAGAAATTGATAGCCAGTTTGAAATTGAATTGCCATGGCTTAGAACAAAAGAATATCCTTACATAATATTATTCTACAATGTCATTATAATTTTTTTGACAAATATCCCAAACAAACAATCTAATTCTCTGAATATTTGGTAGCAATTTGAAAAAAAAAAAAATAACATGAAAGGAATTAAGGCAGTGAGAAGGCACTTGAGCATTCTATATTGGCTTTTCTTGCTCTTTTTGCCAAGAGGGACCCTCCCATAGCTGTCGCCTGAGCTTTCTGTTCATGCTGAGGTTGAAGCCTCGTGTTGGCTGGTACCATTAATCTGTCTCTCACCCAGTGGTGTGAGCTGGGCCCTCCCTGGAGAAGAAACCTGGGTTCCCCAAGATATGTGATCAGTGCTGGGACCCTGCCAGCAGGCGAGGGGATCCCAAGGCAGGTACTGGGCGTGGAGGCCACAAGGGCATTGGCTTCCAAGGAGATGGAACTGAACTTCACATCAACCTGCTTGGCCCCAGAGGATGGCTCGGTAGCCAGAGACGGGTGAGATTCCTCAGGGGAGGAACAACCTAAGACAGGCACAGTCGCAGAGGGGCCATCAGGAGAAAACTTGGGGATCAACAGAGGTGAGGCACAGATCCTCACCCACCCCCCCCCTTACCCCCCCCCCCCCCCGCAACATTGCAGGGGCTTGAACCTTCGCCCCTTCTGAGGGAGGTCTCCTGCCCCATGGCTGCTTCACTTTCCACGCCCAGCTCCGTTTGGGACACAGGTGACAAGACAGAGATTTGGCCCAGCTCCGTTTGGGATACAGATGACAGACAAAGATTTGGTGCAGCTCAGATTGGGACCCAGCAACAGACAGATTTGGCTGACAGTTGCCCTATATTCTAAATCCAACTTAACACCAGAAATGCTCAGGGCCTACTCAAGAATGCAAATAATCCTTCCCACTAATATTTACAGGATAAAACAAAGATTGTTGTTAGAATATAAATTTGCAAATTAATTTAATTGGCAAATTGAAATAGGTGAATATTCAAGAAAATTTAATTGTACTGGAAAAAAGTTGTTCCTAAAGTATTAACTTAAATTTCTATTGGTAGTTCATTGCATGGTAAAATTACTTAACATGCAATAAAGATAAAGCAGTCATATTTACGTTATAAAAATTTTCCAAAAGCCTCATAATTAAATAAAAAAAAGGGGGGGATAGTACAGTAATATTATGTAAGGAAAAGTATCCTGTAAACAAATTACATCTAGAAAAATTTTTTTGTACTTAACAGCAAGACACCCATGAAAAACATACATAGTATTAAAATAAGCCAAAGGAAAATCGTTTGGGCAAAAATAAAAAGGATCCAAAGTCAAATTTATAGAAAAAATTCCTTTACTAACTTTTGGTTGAGAATATTTATATATTTTCAGAAAAACAGCTCCAAGACCATGTGAATTCCTACAACAGAGAATCCTCCAGCTATGAAGACAAGAGGAGAAACAGTCCAGAGATGGAAGATGCTGACGACACCTTGCCATCCTAGCAGTCAGCAGCTGTGCATCGATGCAGATTGCCCAGGACCAAACCAGAGAGAGTCAGACCTGCATTGCCACCATCCAGAACTGAAATATCACTGCTAACATGTACACTCAAAAAACTGTTGGACATTGAAACTGGGACTCAAAGGACTGTTGGTCCAGAAAGAAAGATACTATAGACTTATTCATTTACCTCTTAGCATAGCTATTGTTGTTTATTTTTTGTTCTTAATATTTATTTCTAGTCTGCAGATGCAAGATTTTTTTAGAGGAAAGACAACGGGGGAGGGAGGGGGAGAGAGTTGTCATTACTAAATGGATATAAACAGGAGGCCAGAAGGCTGGTCAACCTTAACTGCTCTGAAAGGTCAGAGCTAATCACTCTGTTTAGTTGAAACATTGTTGGCTGAAGCAACCTCTACCTGTTTGTTTCATGTTAATTTCTGTTTTGTTATTTCCTGCCTAAAGGCTATGGGTGTGTCCCAAAGCCTTAATAAAAGGGAGAAAAAGGCCAGAGCAAGTGGCAGTCCTTTCTACTAGAGGAAGGCTCCCGCTTGGTCCCCCAATATCGCCAAATTAATGTTTTCTAGTCTCTCATTTCCTTTGCGTGCGGCCTCCTGAACCATGCGGGATGTGGGAAGAGGTTCCCACACTAGTCAGTTTGGCTCACTGGATAGAGCTTCAGCCTGTGGACCAAAGGGTCCCGGTTAGGGCTCATGCAGGAGGCAAACAATTGATGTGTTTCTCTCACATCAATGTTTCTCTCTCTGTCTTTCCCACTTTCTTCTCTCCCTAAAAGTCAATGGAAAAATATCCTTGGGTGAGGATTAACAACAACAACAAAAAAAGGCAGCAGGCATCACACTCTTGCGCAGATCAAGTGTGTGTCTGCCTGTGTACATTGGGCATGAGGAAAATTACTGTAAAACTGTTTTTAGTAAATGAACATTGAAAAGATTACCAGGGAAGGGGAGCACCTAATTTATAGCTGATGCATGGAGTCAACAACTATACTGGTCTGCACGGAGGGGCCGTATCTTAATGGAAATGCTTTTACTGCTGTATTTCAGATTGCTCAATAAAGAATTTTAGCATAGACCACTCAAAGTTTCTTGTAGGAGATGCTTACCTACTATATAACCATGCTTTTTTAAGCGATTAAGTTGTTGTTTTTCTAGATGACTAAGATCTTCTTCAGCTTCAGTTGCATATTTTTTCAGCCTTTTCTGCCTTTCAAACATTCTGTAAGGAGTTGGGTTGCAAATAGGAAATTTCAGAAGGTTTAGTGTAGTACCTGAAATACCAAAAAGTATATTTTAATAAAATTACACAAAGGAATATGAGGCAGAAAAGTAACATTTCTGAGGAGCTACACACTGAATTCAGTACTGTGATTTATTTCACTTAACTTCATGACAAAATTATTCTTACTTTAGAGATAAGGAAATAGATTCAGAGACTGGCTTACAGGCTCAACCACGATGTGAATCCCAAATCTGCAGATCTGATTTATTTTCATTTTCACATACTATCATCCTACATAAAAGCACTTCTGTGTATAATTCAACCAAAGTCCATAACAGGGAAGTTAAACGCTGATTTTGAAGGAACAAATGAGGCAGTTTTGTCAAATCTTAAATACAAACAGGGTCATCATAAAAGAGCCCATTTTGTAATTACAGAGGTTTCTTAAAACCATAAAATTGAGCCGAAACCAGTTTGGCTCAGTGGATAGAGCGTAGGCCTGTGGACTGAAAGGTCCCAGGTTCAATTCTGGTCAAGGGCATGTGCCTTGGTTGTGGGCACATCCCCAGTAGGATGTGCCCAACTGCAGGAGGCAGTTGGTTGATGTTTCTCTCTCATCAATGTTTCTAACTCTCTCTGTAAAAAATCAACAAAACATATTTTAAAAAACAGAGAAGCCATAAAATCGAGCCCTATCCAGTTTGGGTCAGTGGGCAGAGCAATGGGTCCATGGACTGAAGGGTCCCAGGTTCAATTCCAGTCAAGGGCATGTCCCTCAGGTTGCAGGATCACTCCCCATCCCAAGTCTGGGCCCATGCGGGAGGCAACCAATCAGTGTTTCTCTCTCTCCCCACTCCTTTCCACTCTCTCTAAAAAAAAAAAAAAAAAAAAATCAATGGAAAAATATCCTCGGGTGAGGATTAACAAAACAAACACACCACAAAATGGACATTTCTTTCAACAAAGCCACACACCATCCTACTGCATTAGCGGATTATTCAAAGGTTTTTAAATGTGTCTACTGATCACACGAATAAACTCAAGATAGTGGAGGTAGGTTGGTTTAGAAAGTCAAAGGACCACCGTGGAAACATCCAACGTAAAGCTCCAAGGGAAACCTCAAAGAGAGCAGGAGCTTGGCTGCCCCGTTTATCTCCAGTGCCCAGAAGAGTGAGTGGAACATAGAAGAGCTCCATAAATATTTCTATTAGGAAATGACCGCCACTATTGAATTCCCAAGCAGGACGCTGACGCAGAAGAGAGGTGTTATTAAAGTAGGGAGAGAATTACTAAAGGGAAGGCTACAGGCAGCTCCTGGTGGGCATGGGGCATCTCAGAAACCCTAAGGGGCGGCGGGCCTCCTAAAGCTCACCAGGCCAAGAGGAGATGGTGGCTCGGTCGATCGCCTCAGCGCCCTTGGCGATGCAGTAATCCGACTCCAGGAGCGTGTTGAAGAGCGTAGACTTGCCGGCGTTGGTGGCGCCCACCAGGTAGACGTCGCCGCGGTAGCGCCAGGAGCGCTGAAGGGCGGAAATGAACTCTTCCACTCCGTACCCAGTCTTGGCGCTGATCAGCCGCACATCCCTGAGGACAGTACCGGCCTTGGCCGGAGGACTCGAGCTCTCTTCCCCGCCCGGCGGCCCGCCCCTGCCGGGGGCCCGCTGGAGCCCGGCGCGGGCACAGTCGTCCCACAGACGCTGCTGGAGCCGGTGCAGGTAGCCGGGAGCGTCCTGGGGCAGCAGGTCCACCTTGTTCCCCAGCACGATCAGCTGCTTGGGGCCCACCAGCGCGGGCAGGTCGGGCAGCAGGGCATCGGGTAGGTCGAGCAAATCCACCATGTAGAGCACCAGGGCGGGCCCGGGCTGCCGCAGCGCGGTGCTCACCAACTCCAGGTACTGCTCGCGGCTCACCTGCAGGCGCAGGGCGCGCCGGTGGTGCACCAGCAGCCAGCAGCGCTGGCACACGGTACGCGCCAGCCCGTCTGCCTGCGCCCTCGCGCTAAGGAACTTCTCGCTGGGCAGGTAGCCAGGCAAGCCCGGGTCCTGGCAGTGCAGCTCCGCCCCGCAGCCGGAGCAGTTCAGGCCGCTGGACGGCACGGTCGGGTCCGGATGCCCCACGACCGGGTGCACCCGGCGTTTGGCGCTTAGCTTCTGCTGCCGCCGCTCCTCCCGCCGCTGTAGCGCCTCTCGTTCCTCCTCGTCCTGGCGCTGCCGCAGCTCCCGCAGCTGCCTTTCAAGGTTCGGAGCGGGCTCCGGCTCCAGGGCGTATTCGGGGAACAGAAAACGCTCCTCCAGGTCATCCCTTCCTCCGTAACCCGCAGTCGCCGTCGGGCCGCTAGGAAGCCCCTGTCGCAGGCCCGACGCGTGCCGGGAGGAGGTGGGGGCCGCGCCTCTTCTCTCGAGGAACGGCTCCCGGAGGCCATGGCGCGTCACCGTGGAAGCTAGTCCCCGAAATAAGGGCCCGAGCAGTCTGCGGGTGAAGCGTGCGGGCAGCATGGGGAACCTGCCCACCCGAGGCAAGGGGCGGAGCCAAGGGCGCGCACGCGCACCAAGACCCAAGATGCGCGCGCATTGATCCTGACCAAAGCCCGGGACTACCTTAGCTGCCCCACTTCAGCTCCTCCTCCTGCCCCTCTTCCCTTCGAGGCCCCCCTGAGAGCCCGCTTAAAGCTGCGACAAAGGCACCAGGAGCTAGGTTGTGCTAGCCCGGGGTAAAGAGGCTAGTGGAGACTTTGGCACTTTCAGGATTCTTCAACGCGCCACCGCTGGCGCAACCCGCCCTTCGTCATGTTTTAAAAAGCATTGATTTTTGGTGTTAAAAGTGCAAAAACTAGAGCATTAAATGCCGCGGAAATTTACAGTGCAATTTAATTTTTTTTATTAAATATTGGATTTCTCTTTTTCAGATGTCATTAGTCGTGTAACAACTTTGAAAAACAAACAAAACCTTCCTTGGCTGGATCCGATGCTCACAGACTGTAGTTGGGTTCCCGCAGTCAGCCGCAGGAGGCGTTGGCCCGCATTCTGCGCCTGCGCACTCCTAACCGTTACCACGCCAACCTGCCGTTTGCGCATGCGCGAACATTACTACATTGGCTTGGTAGGTGGCCTTCGGCGGAAGACGCGGTGCGTTCTGGGAACGCCGGATGCGGAAATCACTTTGTCTCACGCTCCAGGGGCCGGTGGTCGCTGCGTGCGTTTTTGCCTGTGATTTCCAGAGTTAGAGGAGTTCGGGGACCCTTCGCCACAATGTATGACGCAGACGAGGGTAGGTGACTGCGGAGACCCCATCTAAGGGGGGAAATGTGGGGAGCTGGACGAACTGAGGGTTTGCGGACTCCCCCCAAGCCCGCCATACAGGTGTCCCAGGCTTGTTTCCCGCTGAGCCCAGGTCGGGAACGGAGCCGGGATTGCCAGAGGGGAGGGGGTAGGGGATGTGGTGTTCGTGCTCCCGGTCAGGGCGGCGACACTTGTTTTCTCACTGCTTGCTTCTTGATGGGTCATACGTACTACTTTCTCGTGTTGAAATAGAGTGCAGAATCATACAGCCACGTTCCGTTTTGACTTTGAAGTAAAAGGCTCTTTTTAAAATGTTGATGGATTAATTGAATAGTTGGATTTTTGAGCGTCAACCTGTGCCAGACCACCTGTGCCGGGGCCAGGGGGAAGGGGGGGCGGCATTGTGTGGGGGGGGGGGGGGGGGTGGGAGGGGGGGGATGGAGGTTTAGTTTTGGCATTCTTTCATGCTGTCATATGTCTCAGTAATTTGGCCTAAAAGATGGCCTTTAAATTTCCTCTTCCCGAGATCAACCAAAGGACTTGGATGCATGCATGTAAACGCAACCAATGGACACAAGACACTGGGCGGGTGGGATGAGGGCATGTGACAGGGGGTAGGAAAGGCTGGGGGAAGGTCTGTGGGGAATAAAAGGAGATATATGTACTGCTATGTGTAATACTTTAAACAATAAAATAAAATTAAAAAAAATTTCCTCTTCCCACAAAAATGACACAGTTAACTGTGTCATACGTATTTGTTTTTTTTTCTTTTCACATATGTTAGTCAGGTCTAGTGTGTTTTCATGTGTATTTTTAAAACTCCCTCTTTCATTCTCCACAGCTACTGTTTCAAGCTTTATTTTCTTCTGCCTCCCAATCCTGTGGACACTTCCACAGGAGAAAGTAGAAAGACAAAAGCTCACACTCTAGGATTAAACTTATGTCTCATTTATATCTGAGTCTAGAAATTTATTATCATTACAGCGCTCTCCTTTCTTAACTTCTATCTCAGTGAAAAAGAAATTCAGGAAAGATTTTTTTAGCTTTATTTTTTTTGAGTAGGTAATATGTTCTTGTGTCTCACAAGCCAGAAAACATAAAAGTGTCAGGTTTCTTTCTTGTCCACCACCTTCCTGTGTGAACCTTCACTGTCCCTCGATTATTTTTTATTTTTTTAAAATATATTTTTATTGATTTCAGAGAGGAAGGGAGGGAGAGATAGAAACTAGAAACATCAATGATGAGAGAGAACCACTGACTGGCTGCTTCCCACATACTCCCTACAAGCTGGGCATGTGCCCTTGACTGGAATTGAGCCCAGGACCCTTCAGTCCACAGGCTGACAATCTATCCACTGAGCCAAACTGGCTAGGGCTGGTACTGTTTTCTTACCCTTCTCCCCATGTGTAGGAATCAGTAATTCTAGTCTATTTAAGAAGAATTTATTAAATAACTTTATTTTAGACTAGGGGCCCGGTGCACGAAATTTGTGCACGGGGTGTGTGTTTTTCAGCCCACCCTGTACCCTCTCTAATCTGGGACCCCTTGAGATATGTCCAACTGCCTGTTTAGGCCCAATTCT
This sequence comes from Lasiurus cinereus, assembly GCA_011751065.1. Taxonomy (NCBI): domain Eukaryota; kingdom Metazoa; phylum Chordata; class Mammalia; order Chiroptera; family Vespertilionidae; genus Lasiurus; species Lasiurus cinereus. The sequence continues at coordinate 27,715,974 of JAAGEH010002528.1, forward strand.
ATCCAGATCCAGGGCTGCTAGCTCCCAGCTGCTCACCTACCTATCTTCCTGATTGCTCCTAACTGCTTCTGCTATCAGCCTGATCACCCCCTAACCACTCCCCTGCCAGCCTGTTTGCACCTAACTTCCCTTTTCTGCAAGCCTGGTCACCCCTAACTGCCCTCTCCTGCAGGCCTGGTCACCCCTAACTGCCTTCCTCTGCCAGCCTGGTCATCTCTAACTGCCCTCCCCTGCAGGCTTGATTGCCCCCAACTACCCTCCCTTGCAGTCCTGGTCCCTCCCAACTGCCTTCCCCTGCTGGCCATCTTGTGGTGGCCATCTTGTGTCCACATGGGGGCAGCCATCTTGTGTGTTGGAGTTACGGTCAATTTGCATATTCTCCTTTTATTAGGTAGGATTAGATAGAATAGAGGCTTGGTGTATGGGTGGGGGCTGGCTGGTTTGCCCTGAAGGGTGTCCCTGGTGTATGAGTGGGGGTTCCCTTGGGGTGTGGGATGTCCTGGGCAAGGGGTCTGTGATGGTTTGCAAGACAGCCATGCCCCCTGAAGACCTGAGTGGAGGCCCTGGTATCTGGGATTTATTTATCTCCTATAATTGAAATTTTGTAGCCTTGAGTGGAGGCCTACACCCACCAGGGCAGGCAGAAAGTTTGGCTTCCTCCATTGTCAGGGGCAACCCAAGCCTCCTGCTCTCTCTGTGGTCGCAGCCACCTTGGTTGGGTTAATTTGCATGCCCACTCCTGATTGGCTGGTGGGTGTGGCTTGTGGATATGGCAGAGGTATGGTCAGTTTGCATATTACTCTTTTATTAGATAGGATATGTATTCAATTTTGAATCCCAAACTCAGAATATTAAAAAAAATGCAGTACACTTATTTAACATAAGAAGATGAGAGATATGTTAGAGGATCAGTGCACACTGATTTTTCAAGTGCCCTATTCAAATTATAATTGCTGTGTAATTACCCCAACATTTGGCTGTCTAAAAATTAATATGTTTATGGATTTAAGTGTTCAGGAATTTGGGTAGAGCATAGTAGGAAATGACTTGTCTGCTCCATATCAGTAGTTCACCTGGGAAGATTCAAAGGCTGGGTGTTGACTGCTGGGGGCTGGATGATCTGGAGTGTTTACTCACATATCTGGCACTTAGCTTAGGACTCAAGAACTTGAATTGCTGACTGGAGCATCTATACGTAGCTCTACATATGATTTGGGCTTACTCACAGTACATGGTTTTAGAGTACTAGGACTTCTTAATGGCAATTCAGGGCTCCAGAAGAAAGTGTTTCAACAAACAAGATGGAACAACACTGCCTTTCTGAACTATTTTCTAAAGTCACATAACATTGCTTTTGCAGAACTGTTTTAGTTTTGGGAGAGTAAAAAAACCTGCCCAGATTCAAAGGAAGGAAATATAGCTGGTGTGGCTTGGTGGTTGAGTGTTAAGGCAGTGGTCATCAAACTCATTAGTCAACAGAGCCAGATATCAACAGTACAAAAATTGAAATTTCTTTTGAGAGCCAAATTATTTTATTTTATTTTTAATTTTTATTGATGTCAGAGAAGGGAGAGGGAGAGAGATAGAAATGTCAATGATGAGAGAATCATTGATCAGTTGCCTCCTGCAAACCTGGGCATGTGCTCTTGACTGGAATCAAACCTGGGACCCTCAGTCCACAGGCCAACACTCTATCCATTGAGCCAAATCAGCTAGGGTGAGAGCCAAATTTTTTAAACTTAAACTTCGAACGCCACTTCTTCAAAGAAGACTCACCCAGGCCATGGTATTTTGTGGAAGAGCCACACTCAAGGGGCCAAAGAGCCGCATGTGTCGGCTTGCCGACCACTAAACTTTGAGGTCACTGTTCAATTCCCGATTGGGGCACATGCCCGGATTGTGGGCTTGATACCCAATAGAGGATGTGCATGAGGCAGCTGATCAGTGATTCTCTCATATCATTGATGTTATTATGTTTCCCTTCCTCTTCCTTCCTCTCTGAAATCAATAAAAAAAAACATATATAAAGGGAAGGAAATATAGATCCCTACATCTTGTAAAAAAAAAGCTTGTGAAATGGAAGATATGATTGTGGCCATTTTTGGAAAATACAGTTTATGTATGAAATGTTTCTGTAATGGACCACCCCACCGTAAGGTATTGCTCATCTATTGGAACTGTTTTCTGTCTCTACACCTTAATTTTTGACCCCAGTCTCTGAGGACTATGAGCTTGTTCCTAGTTACCTGCATGGATTCTATTAATGAATAGAATGGGAAGATGAGAAACTTAACAGATTCACACACTTACGCTGAACCTTTGTAATGAGGCCTCTTTGTATGTTGGGTGAATACCTGTGTGTTGTACACCTATGTGTACATAAATATTTGCCCATGTGTGTTACTTCATTACAATTTAATTAATGTAATTGAAATTTTAGAAGAGAGAGGTAAAAGGATTGCTTTTTTAAAAAATATATTTTTTATTGATGTCAGAGAGGAAGGGGGAGAGAGATAGAAACATCAGTGATGAGAGAGAATCATTGATTGGTTGCCTCCTGTGTGCCCCACACTGGGGATTGAGCCTGCAATTTGGACCTGTGCTTTGACTGGGAATCAAACCATAACCTCCTGGTTCACAGGTTGACACTCAACCACTGAGCCACACTGGCTGGACAAAAGTATTGCTTTTTATTTAGCTAGCAGATTGTTACCTTTGGAGCAAGATGTTAATTAGTATCATTTTTTATTTCAGATGAGTACAGTATTTTTGTTTCTTGCAGATATGCAATATGATGAGGATGATGATGAAATCACCCCAGATTTGTGGCAAGAAGCATGCTGGATTGTAATCAGGTAATTTAAGGCTAAACTGAATAAGCATAAAAGGCACTATAACCTATAAAGGGATTTCCTGCTTATTTGCTTCTTGAAAACTAGATGTTCTATATTAATGTGCTACATGAGAGCCAGTTTCTTTCATTTATTTATTTATTTATTTCATTTCATTTCATTTATTTATATTTAACTTTTAAGTATTTTGGACTTATAGAAAGGTTATACAATGAATTCATGTATATACTTCACCTTATACTCTTTTCTTTGCCTTTTTTTACTCAATATTTTTTTCTGAAACATTTGATAGTAAGTTGCAGACATAGGAACATTCTTTTACATAAATCATCAAAATCAGGAAATTAGTATTAATATAATTTTATTTAATCTGCAACTAGCAATAGTTGTCACACTAACATTGTTTATAGCAAAATACATTTTTTTTTTCTGATTCTGGATCTAACCTAGGATAGCATATTTTGGTTTTCATGATTTATTCTTTTATCTCCTATAATCTAAAACAGTTC
>JAAGEH010002528.1:27719434-27861146 GCA_011751065.1 Lasiurus cinereus
GTTTATAAGCATGCATACAAGTCCTTTGATTGATCACTTATTTACCTCACCTAACTTTAATCTTTCTGCTATAATTTCACAGTCTGTTTGATGCTTTATGATTTTTGTCCTCCTGAGAATTATCAGTCTACTCCCTTTCTGTGCTCCTGATTCTATTATATTCACCAGTTTATTCTGTTGATCAGAGTTTTAATTCACTTAATTTTTAGATTCACTTGTTGACAGATGTGTATTTGTTGTTCATAATTTTTTGTCTTTTACCTTTTTCTTCTTCCTCTTCTAAAAGGGTACCTTTCAGCATTTCATATAATACTGGTTTGGAGTTGATGAACTCCTTTAGCTTTTTCTTCTCTGTGAAGGTCTTTATCTGCCCTTCAATTCTGAATGATAGCTTTGCTGGATAGATTATTCTTGGTTGTAGGTTCTTGTTGTTCATCACATTGAATATTTCTTGCCACTCCCGTCTGGCCTGCATCGTTTCTGTTGAGAAATCAGCTGACAGTCGTATGGGTGCTCCCTTGTAGGTAATAAACTGTTTTTCTCTTGCTGCTTTTAATATTCTCTCTTTCTCTTTTGCTCTTGGCATTTTAATTATGATGTGTCTTGGTGTAGTCCTCTTTGGGTTCCTTTTCTTTGGGGTTCTGTGTGCTTCCTCGACTTGTAAGTCTATTTCTTTTACCAGATGTGGGAAGTTTTCAGTCATTATTTCTTTAAACAGGTTTTCAGTATCTTGCTCTCTCTCTTCTTCTGGCACCCCCACAATTCTGATGTTGGTACGCTTGAAGCTGTCCCAGAGGCTCCTTACATTATGTTCACATTTTTGGATTCTTTTCTCTTCTTGCTTTTCCAGTTGAATGTTTTCTGCTTCTTTATATTTCAAATTTTTGACTTGATCCTTGCCTTTCTCTAGTCTGCTGTTAGTACTCTGTGTAATAGTATTCATTTCAGTCAGTGTATTTATTATCTTCTCTTGGGTCTCACTAAATTTATCCATCTTTTCTAGCATATTCTTGCAAAACCTTATAAGCGTGGTTTTGAACTCTATATCCAGTCGTTTTTTTTCCTCCATTTCTTTTGCTTGTAATCCCTTCCCTTGTCTCGGCATTTTCACTGTGCCGGGAGAACTTCTGTGCTGGATTCAGCCGAAGAAGCCTCTGCTGAGCTTGGGAGGGTGGAGTCTCAGGGCTTAAGGGACCGCCTTGCCTTCCAGTCGGCCCCGCCCTCCACGGCCCCTGAGTCTCACGTGACTGGGTAATGGCTGGAGCGGTCCTTGTGCGCGCGCACCCGCAGCGCCTCCAACCGCTGCCTTTCCGGCTCTCCTGGGAACCAGGACCACACGAGTCTAGGACCCCAGGGTTTCGCCCAAAACAGGGGCCCAGTGGACTCAGAAGTGGCACAGATCGGAGGGTCTGTCTCCCGCCCACTCGCGAAATCCAGCGGCACAATCAGCAATCTGTCCTCTGCGTGGTGCCGTGCGCGACCAGACCTCCGATCCTTTGCAACTCCCCTAAATTTCCGTGCACTTCTCCCTTTTCACAGTCCAAACTCCCCCTGTATGAGTTTCGGCTGGATCTGGGGTTTAGTGTCGTAAGAGAAGGGGTTCAATGCCGTTGGGAGTCTCCGTTTCCCTCCCGCCAGAGAAAGCCAGCCAGGTACTCCGGCACCCGCTCTCTCAGCGCGCGTCTCCGTACCTCAGCTTTTTGCAGCTCCTCTGTGTCTCCGCGAGCCCCTCTCTTTCCCTCTAGTTGTAGAACTTCCACTCAGCCAGCTTTCCTGTGGTTCTGGATGATGTCCGTTCTGTCTTTTAGTTGTAGTTTTGAAATTGTTGTGCGAGGCAGCAGTATAGGTGTTTACCTATGCCGCCATCTTGGATTCCCGGCCATTTAAATATGTTTTTATTGATTTTAGAGAAAGGGGGAGAGAGAGAGATAGAAACATCAATGATGAGAATCATTGAGCAACTGCCTCCTGCACACCTCCTACTGGGCATTGAGCTTGCAACCAGGGCATGTGCCCTGATCAGGAATTGAACCATGACCTCCTGGTTCATGGGTTGACCCTTAACCACTGAACTGTAACTGGGTGGGTCTGGTCAGTTACTTTTTAGAATGCCCCTTAGTTTGAGATTTGTGTGATTACTTTTGGCAGCAGTGATGCTCTCCTCTGGAAGTACTATGTTCGTTGGCACATGATACCTATTTGTTTAATTATTGGTGATACTAATTTTATTTATTGTTTTTTCTTTTATTTTAAATGGATAAATTTACAATAGGTTGTATTTCAACCCAAATTCCCCTAATTTAAGTGTAATTAAAATATAATGAAACTTGGGAAGAAACCTTACATATAGATAAGAAAACTAACTTAAAAAAATATATATATCTTTGTTGATTTCAGAAATGAAGAGAGAGGGAGATAGAAACATCAATGATGAGAGAGAATCATTAATTGGCTGCCTTCTGCACATCCCACACTAGGGATTAAGCCCACAACCCGGGCATGTGCCCTGACTGGGAATCGAATCAGTGACCTCCTGGTTCACAGGTCAATGCTCAGCTATTGAGACACAATGTCCAGGCAAGAAAACAAAATTTTAAGGTAACATCTTGCTATGTTAGGATGTAAAATGCTGCAACTCTACTGTCATCAGACTGACAGTTGCTTTGTATGAGTAATATGATGATGTCTCTTTGATCCCCACCTGCTCCAGGATGCACATCTCTTGGTTGACACTTATTTTTTTTGGTTGACACTTTCTCCCTTTTCAAAGAACACAGGCTTCTGACATTCTGCTTATTGTATTTGGAATAGAATTTTGTTTGTTAAAAATGTTTTGAGTTTTTGAGATGTCAGTATTTAATTTTCCTATTAAACAGAGGCTATAAATAATTTATTTTGAGCCATTAGGATTTTCTATAATATTTGGCTATTAAACACCAAGAGTCCTTTCTACTAGGAAACAAAAACCAGGTAGATGTTCTGTGGGATATGCCTATATTCAAAGAATATTTTGGTTTAAATGAAAAAGAATTGTTTTCAACATATGTGGTAGATTGCTCAAGGATAAAACACTATTGTGAATAGTTAGCACATTTAATATTTGTTACAAAATAAACGATTTAATTTGTACATTTTTAAAGAATAGTTTACTTCATTATTCATTTTTGGGTTTTATTTTTCATTTTTTAAAAATATATTTTATTGATTTTTTACAGAGAGGAAGGGAGAGGAATAGAGAGTTAGAAACATCGATGAGAGAGAAACATTGATCAGCTGCCTCCTGGACACCTCCTACTGGGGATGTGCCTGCAAACAAGGTACATGCCCTTGACTGGAATCGAACCTGGGACCTTTCAATCCCCAGGCTGACGCTCTATCCATTGAGCCAAACCAGTTAGGTTATTATTTACTTTTTAAATCCTCACCTGAGGATATTTTTCTATTGAATTTTAGAGAATGGGAGAGAGAAAGACAGAGAAATATTCATGTGAGAGAAATACATTGATTGGTTGCCTCCTTCATGAACCCTGACCAGGGCTTAGGCCAAGGAGGAGCTTGCAACCAAGGTACATGCCCTTGATTGGAATTGAACCTGGGACTCTTTGGTCTAAGGTTGATGTTCTATCCATTGAGCCAAACCAGGTAGGGCAATAGATTATTGGTTTTAAAGAGGGGTAGAGAAATATTGATGTGAGAGTACAACATCAATATGCTGCCTCCTGCATGTCCCCTATTGGGGATTGAGCCTGAAATCAGAATATGTACCCTTGACAGGAATCGAATCCATAACCCAACTGTGCGAGGGCTGATGCTCTACCACTGAGCAATATCAGCCAGGGCTCCTATAGCCATTTTTTTTTTTAAAAGAACCAGCAACTCTTTTTTAAAATTATTTTAAAAAAATATTTTATTGATTTTTCACAGAGAGGAAGGGAGAGGGATAGAAAGCCAGAAACATCGATGAGAGAGAGACATCGATCAGCCGCCTCCTGCATGCCCCCTACTGGGGATGCGCGCACAACCAATGTACATGCCCTTGACTGGAATCGAACGTGGGACTTTTCAGTCCCCAGGCCGACGCTCAATCCACTGAGCCAAACCAGTTTCGGCAACTATAGCCATTCTTTTTTTTTTTTTTTAATTAAACCTTTATTATTCAGATTATTACATTTGTTTCTCTTTTTTCCCTTCCTTTGCTTCCCTCCACCCAGCTCTCACCCTTCCCTCTACCCTTACCTCCCTCCCGTTGACCTCATCCATAGGTATGATTTTTGTCCAGTCTCTCCCTGTACACCCCTAACCCTTTCCCCCTGAGAATTATCAGTCCACTCCCTTTCTGTGCTCCTGATTCTATTATATTCACCGGTTTATTCTGTTGATCAAATTTTTAATTCACTTAATTTTTAGATTCACTTGTTGATAGATGTGTATTTGTTGTTCATAATTTTTGTCTTTTACCTTTTTCTTCTTCCTCTTCTAAAAGAGTGCCTTTCAGCATTTCATATAATATTGGTTTGGAGTTGATGAACTCCTTTAGCTTTTTCTTCTCTGTGAAGCTCTTTATCTGCCCTTCAATTCTGAATGTTAGCTTTGCTGGATAGAGTATTCTTGGTTGTAGATTCTTGTTATTCATCACGTTGAATATTTCTTGCCACTCCCGTCTGGCCTGCATCGTTTCTGTTGAGAAATCAGCTGACAGTCGTATGGGTTCTCCCTTGTAGGTAATGAACTGATTTTCTCTTGCTGCTTTTAATATTCTCTCTTTGTCCTTTGCTCTTGGTATTTTAATTATGATGTGTCTTGGTGTAGTCCTCTTTGGATTCCTTTTATATGGGGTTCTGTGTGCTTCCTGGACTTGTAAGTCTATTTCTTTTACCAGATGTAGGAAGTTTTCAGTCATTATTTCTTTAAGTTTTCAGTATCTTGCTCTCTCCCTTCTTCTGGCACCCCCACAATTCTGATGTTGGTACACTTGAAGCTGTCCCAGAGGCTCCTTACGTTATCTTCACATCTTTGGATTCTTTTCTCTTCTTGCTTTTCCAGTTGAGTGTTTTCTGCTTCTTTATATTTCAAATTTTTGACTTGATTTTTTGCCTTTCTCTAGTCTGCTCTTAGGTGTCTGTATAATATTTTTTATTTCAGTCAGTGTATGTTTAATTTCCAGTTGGTCCATTTCTATCTCTAGTTGGTTCTTTTTCATCTCCTCTGGGGTCTCGCTAACTTTATCCAACTTTTCTAGGATATTCTTGAAAAACCTTATAAGCGTGGTTTTGAACTCTATATCCAGTCGTTGGTTTTCCTCCATTTCTTTTGTTTGTGATTCCTTCCCTTGTCTGGACATTTTCACTATGCTGGGAGAACTTCTGTGTTGGATTCAGCCTTATGATACAAGAGTTGCAAACCTGCAAAAGCCTCTCTGTTGAGCTTGGGATGGGTGGAGTCTCAGGGCTTAAGGGACCACCTTGCCTTCCAGTTGGCCCCGCCCGCCACGGCCCCTGAGTCTTACATGACTGGGTAATCGCTGGAGCTGTCCTTGTGCACACACAAGCACAGTATGTCTAGACTGCTGCCTTTCCAGCTCCTCTGTGCTCCGGGACCATATGAGTCTGGGTACCCAGGGTTTCCCCCGAAACTGGGGTTTAGTGGAGTTAGAAGTGGCACAGTTGGGAGGGTCTGTCTCCCGCCCTCTTGTGAAAGCCAGCGGCACAATCAGCAGTCGGTCGTCTGTGCACAATGCTGTACGCGCAACCAGACTTCTGATCTTTTGCGACTCCCCTAAATTTCCGTGCACTTTTCCCTTTTCACAGTCTAACTCCCCCCCCCCCTCCCTGTATGAGTTTCGGCTGGATCTGGGGTTTAGTGTCATAAGGGGTTCAGTGCCGTTGGGAGTCTCCGTCTCCCTCCCGCCAGAGAAAGCCAGCCAGGTTCTCAGGCACCCGCTCTCTCCACGTGCGTGTCTCCGTACCTCAGCTTTTTGCAGTTCCTCTGTGTCTCTGTGAGCCCCTCTCTTCCCTTCTAGTTGTAGAATTTCCACACAGCCAGCTTTCCTGTGGTTCTGGATGATGTCCGTTCTGTCTTTTAATTGTAGTTTTGAAATTGTTGTGTGAGGCGGCCATCTTGGATTCCCCCCTATAGCCATTCTTAATGCTGTACCTTATACAAGCATTGTGTACTGAGTTACCTACCAGAGTATCAAACTTCTAATATTTCTGGCTGTTGTTGATTGAATAAGGGTTGGACCTTGGACCAATGCCAATCTCTAGGCATGCAAGTGATCTGTGAGGTGACCTGATGAGGCCAAATGGGTGACTGGTGATTAGTTGGGCTATTCATATTGTATCAGAAAATTGATGTGGGTATGGGGAAGTCATTAGGTAGGAGCAGAAGTAAAGAGGGACCACAGATATAAGATGCAGGGGTCACGCGGTAGTGGAGTTGAGATGTGGTAGTGTGCTGATGGAGCAGCTCCTATTGCTATGGGGTGATGAAATACTCCAATCCTTAGGATTGTGTTGGATCTCAGAGCTCTTGTAGTCTCACTAAAGTCTCACCATGCAGCTGTTGGGTGATATTGAGGAGTAAGATTCCTCTTGCACTTGTATTTATTTCTTTTTATATATCTCTTTTCCCATCCCTCACATGAACAAGTGTCTATTCCTTATAAACAATGTCTGCTCTTTTGGATTCTCTATCCTTCTTTAGGACTTGACTGTGTGATTTCTGTAGCACTGATCTCTTACCCATGCTCTATCTTTTAATCTTCATTCACTTGCTGAGTATTTTCACTTGAATGACTTACTGTTATCTCACTTTTAACATATTCAAAGTAGAACTAATAATCTTTAACCTGAAATTGAAATGCTTAGTACATCCCATATTTTAGTCATTGATATCTTCCCTCTTATTCAAATTAGAGTTTATTTCTATCTTTGACTGGATTTTTTTTTTTAGTTTTTATCCTGGCATTTTTTTCAAGAAATGTTTCCAAGAGTTTGGATGAAATTTATCTGTAAGGGACATTTGTAATTTAGTGCTCTCTTATAGTTCTTTACTTTTTATTATAATTCTTATGTTGTGCTTTTTTTCTCTTTTAATCTTTTTTTTTAAAAAAGTATTTTATTGATTTTTTACAGAGAGGAAGGGAGAGAGAGAGAGATAGAGAGTTAGAAACATCAATCAGTTGCCTCCTGCATACCCCCTACTGGGGATGTGCCTGCAACTAAGGTACATGCCCTTGACCGGAATCGAACCTGGGACCTTTCAGTCTGCAGGCTGACACTCTATCCACTGAGCCAAACCGGTTTCAGCTCTTTCTTTTAATCTTTATTGTTGAAAGTATTACATAGGTCTTCCTTTTCCCCCCATTAACCTCTCCCGCCTTCTCCCTTCCTCCCCTTATGTTGTGCTTTAATTATTTTACTCATATGTATAAGTCTTGTTTCCACAAACTTCTACAAAGATAGTATTCATAGTTTCTCTCCTTTTTTGGATACTTCATAGTATCTTGTGTAGTGATGGGCATATAGTGGTTGGTATTTAATAACTTTGTTGAATTTAATATAATGAAAATGGGGAAATATATTAGGAAACATCACTCATGGTGTTGTAACTAATTATGAACTCAATTATTTTCCTAGTTCCTATTTTGACGAGAAAGGCTTGGTCAGACAACAGCTGGATTCTTTTGATGAGTTTATTCAGATGTCTGTTCAAAGAATTGTGGAAGATGCTCCACCTATAGACCTACAAGCTGAAGCTCAGCATGCTAGTGGAGAAGTTGAAGAACCGGTAAGATAATTATTCTAATAAAGGAATATAAGGAAGACTATTGATATGAAATTTCAGTTCTCTCACCTGCTTTGAAGGCTAAAAAAAAGTTAGTTGGTATTTTTAGCAGAGTTCTTATGGCATCTTCAATCAGCTCCTGATTTATTCTTATAAGTGGAGAGATGCATTTTTGCAAGTATGTTGACCCTTGAACAACATGGATTTGAACTGCAGGGGTTGATGAAATTTATGGGTTTCTTTCATTCTTGTACACAAACAATGTAAATGTACAGTATTAATAAATACAGTGCAGGACTCTAACTGTAATTTCTCTTTCTTAATATTTTCTTTTTCCTAGCTTATTTTATTGTAAGAATATTGTGTTATTGGTAATGCTTCCAATCAACCGTAGGCTATTAGTAGTTAAGTTTTGGGGAGTCAAAAGTTACAAGCATATTTTTTAACTGCATGGAGTGGGATGTGAGAATCCAAAACTCCAGTCTTTATCAGATAGTAGGTATTTGGTAGTTGGGAAAAGGGAATTCAGAAATAAGATGAAGCAAGCCAAAAATACATATATTTCTTAAAAAAAAAACCCACTTCTTTTCTTTCACAATATAAGGAATCATTAAAGAAAAATGTATTTAAAGGACTTCTTCTCTTGATTATTTGTTGAATGAAATGCATTGTAACAGTATAAAAATTATAAAGGAAAATCACTTAAACATATTAGCTATTTTATTTTTTCTAAGTTCCTTAGTCTTTGTTAACACATGCATGTTTTTAGCATTGTTAAAATCATAGCAAAGATATAATTTTAATACTCTGGTTTTATATGAATGATTGTAAGGAAATATATAATCTAAAAGAATGACTGTCTGTAGTTTTTCAGTGGTAGAGAGGCAGTGTGAAAGGCCTTGAAATACAGGTAAAACTGAGAAACAAAGTGAGACAGGGAGAACCTCAGATACAGAGGTACACTGAGGGAGAGGTTATTATTTTTAGTCTTTTCTGTAGTTAGCTCCTAGGAGCTGATACATTATTCTCATTCTAGTTGGAGATGCTGTAAAGACCCTCTGTTAAGAACAAAAATAATAGGCTCTTCAGGCAGTGTGCTGGAAAAATAAGCATAAAATGCCTTTTTTATACTTAAGACATTTTTCTTTATTTAAATATATTTTTATTTCAGAAAGGGAGAGGGAGAGAGAGAAACATCAATGATGAGAGAGAATCACTGATAGGATGCCTCTTGCACACCCCCTGCTGGGGATCAAGCCCGAAACCCAGGCAAGTGCCCTTGACTGGAATCAAACCTGGAACCCTCAGTCCTCAGTCCAACACTTTATCCACTGAGCCAAACCAGCCAGGGCCATTTTTCTTTATTTTTTAAATATATTTTATTGATTTCAGAGAGGAAGAGAGGGGGAGAGAGAGAAACATCAATGATGAGAGAGAATCATTGATCAGCTGTCTCCTACATTCCCCACATCAGGGATTGAGCACATAACTCAACCCAGACATGTGCCCTGATTCATACCTCGATGCTCAAGCACTGAACCAGGCTGGCCAGGCCATTTTTTCTTTATTGTCTTTGCAAAACAAGAGAGATAACAATGTAACATAGCATATTCAAAGTGTTAGTACCCTAAGTACTGTTGGAGGAAAAGATCTCTGAAGCTGGTATTATAACTTGGTGGAAAAGATGGAGAAACTTAAGCTGACCATTAAGGGCAGAGTAGAATTTATCTTACTTTTTTTAAAAATATATTTTATTGATTTTTTACAGAGAGGAAGGGAGAGGGATAGAGAGTTAGAAACATCCATGAGAGAGAGAAATCAATCAGCCGCCTCCTGCACGCCCCCTACTGGGGATGTGCCCACAACCAGGATACATGCCCTTGACCAGAATCGAACCTGACGCTCTCTACACTGAGCCAAACCAGTTTCGGCTAGAATTTATCTTAGTAGGGAAAAGATACTTAGGCATTTCAGCAAGAAAATGCTTAATATATTTGGTTTCGGTATGTCATGGGGACCATCACAGTCAGTGTATGATTTTTTTTTTGTTTGATCTGTTTTTTGATAAGTATTAGTGGAAAATAAGATGGAACCAGATGGTCCCAAGCTTTGGATATCTTTGGGTGTCATAGTGCATTGTTGAAATATTGTCAAGTAAAGTGAATATAGCATTATTTTAGAAAGATTACTTTGGAAATGGTAGGAAGAAATTGGAGGCAGGTAAAAATATTGTAATAGCCTAGGTTTAAAATAATAATGTCCTATATTAGGGTAATGGTGGAAATAAGGATACAGATACAGAGGTACACTGAGGGAGAGGTTCTCAGAGAAGGAGAAGATGGATGGCTTTCCTTTGGTTCATTATCACTGGTTCTCTTTGCCCTTTACCTACTCCATTTTAGGAAACTTGAATGTCAATAGTAGTTTGTTTAGTCCCATCTTCTCCTTCTCTGAGATTTGATTTAGGAGAAATTTAGTATTCATTTATCTCTGGAAGTTTCCATGGATCTTGTTTTATTGGGGAGCAAGTATATCTTTCATTGAAAAACTTTTTTGCCGAAACTGGTTTGGCTCAGTGGATAGAGCATCATCCTGCGGACTGAAAGGTCCCAGGTTCGATTCCGGTCAAGGGCATGTATCCTGGTTGCGGGCACATCCCCAGTAGGGGTCGTGTAGGAGGCAGCTGTCTCTCTCTCATCAATGTTTCTAACTCTCTATCTCTCTCCCTTTCTCTCTGTAAAAAAATCAATAAAATATATTAAAAAACAAAAAACAAGAAAAACTTTTTTTTCCTGCTGTGGACTGAGGTACAGTCAACTACAATTGATAGTTCTGGTCCTTCACATAGAATAATTAGAACTTTTTGGAATATTAAGAATTAAATTAGGTGCATTCTTTTTTCTGGTGTTCTGTTCATTAGAGGACAGCTCTAATTGTATGAATTTACCTTTTCTTTGTTTTCTGGTAACTTTGTGCTTCTGACGCTAAGGACAGGGCACATCCTATATAATAAAAACCTAATATGCTCATTGACCATCACTCCAACACAAGATGGCTGCCCCCATGTGGACACAAGATGGCCACCACAAGATGGCCAGCAAGGGAGGGCAGTTGGGAGGGATCGGGCCTTTTTGTTGTTTGATATAAACTTAGAGCACATGTTATGTCCATAGTCTTTATTTACTTATGATATAGTAAGTCTCGTTTTGTTTTCTGCCTTAAGAAAGCTATTAAGTATAAAATGTGACATCTTTGGTGTATGGTTGTTGACTTTAGAGAGTCCCTGTTTTAGTACAGTGGGTTAATTTTGTCAGTTTCTGGAGCCTATTCTATTCAAAATGTTATTGTTGATTGAAAAAGAACCATTAAAACTTTTATGGAAAAAAATATTTATCCTCTATGTGGTTTCTTTGGTTTTATTTCAGCCAAGATATTTGCTGAAGTTTGAACAAATTTATCTCTCGAAGCCTACCCACTGGGAAAGAGATGGTGCTCCTTCACCAATGATGCCAAATGAGGCCAGATTACGAAATCTCACGTAAGGTTTTTTTCCAACAATTGGTAGTGAAATACAATTCAGAAAATGTAATTTTAACTAGGTGAGAGTTTTAGCAAGTACCCACTATTACTAAATTGTGTTCTATTTTTATTTTTGAAGGTATTCTGCTCCACTTTATGTTGATATAACAAAAACAGTCATTAAAGAAGGTGAAGAACAACTTCAGACTCAGCATCAGAAAACTTTTATAGGAAAAATTCCAATTATGTTGCGTTCAACTTATTGCCTGTTGAATGGCTTAACAGATCGTGATCTTTGTGAGTTAAATGAATGCCCCTTGGATCCTGGTGGCTATTTCATTATTAATGGATCAGAAAAGGTATTGTGGTATTAATTTTTAAAAAATTGATTTTAGAGAAAGATGCAGTGAGGGAGTGAGGGAAGGAAAGAGAAAGAAACATCGATTTGTTCTTCCAACAAATTCATTGGATGATTCTTGTATGTGTTCTGACTGAGCAGGATTGAATCTGCAACCTTGGTGTATTGGGATGATGCTCTAACCCAGTCGTTGGCAAACTCATTAGTCAACAGAGCCAAATATCAATAGTCAATGATTGAAAATTTCTTTAAAGAGCCAAATTTTTTAAATTTAAACTTATTCTAACGCCACTTCTTCGAAATAGATTCACCCAGGCTGTGGTATTTTGTGGAAGAGCCACACTCAAGGGTCCAAAGAGCTGCATGTGACTCGTGAGCCGCAGTTTGCTGACCAATTTGAGCTATCTGGCGGCCAGGGCTAGTTGTATTATTTTTAAAAACAATTCACAAAATGATTAAAATTTGAAAATTGAAATTAAAATGTAAACTTATATACAGAATCATTTGGAAGTGGTAGTTGAAATATTTAGGGTGGGTGACAGTTAAACTTATGTAAACCAAGTATTTATTTTATTTAAAAAATATATTTTTATTGATTTTAAAGAGAGAGGAAGGGAGAGGGAGAGACAGAAACATCATGATGAGAGAGAATCATTGATTGGCTCTGTTCTGCACACGCCCTACTCGGAATTGAGCCCACAAACCGGGCATGTACCCTGACTGGGAATCGAACCCGGACCTCCTGGTTCATGGGTTACGCTCAGCCACTGGGCAACACTGGCTGGGCAAACCAAAATTTTATTTAGCTGTATTATATAATATGTCCTATGTGGTCTGTTGTTTGGGCTTACACATTTCTATGAAGCATTTATACAAAATGGAATTCGTAAAGTTTAAGAATTGATGTTTCAGTGAGTCTATATAATCAAATTAAATTAAGATAGTGATTTCATCTTGTGGGTTTTATGGCTGAGACTTTTTTTATTGTCTATATAGGTTCTAATTGCTCAAGAAAAAATGGCAACGAACACAGTCTATGTGTTTGCCAAAAAGGATTCTAAATATGCCTACACAGGAGAGTGTAGATCATGTTTGGAGAATTCTTCCCGACCCACCAGTACTATTTGGGTTAGCATGCTGGCAAGAGGAGGACAGGTATGGACTGGGATATGATGTTTGAGTTAATTCTTTTTTGTAGTTTATCAGACTGCATTCTTAGAAGTTTTTCTTGAATTTATTATCAGTGTTACATGATAGTCATTGTATTATTTACTTATTGCTCTGTAAGATTACTCCAATAGCAACATATATCATTTCATAGTTTCTCTAAGTCCAGACTCAGTGTGGCTTAGCTTGGGTCCTCTAGTTGAACATGTCTCAGAAGGCTGCAATCATTGTGTTTTCCTGGACTGCAGTCATCTTAAGGGGCAGCCCTGGTGGCAGCATTCCGTTCACCATGGGCTTTTGAACTGAGAGTCTCAGTCCTTGCTGGCTTTTGGTTGGAAGCCTGTCTCAGTTTCTTGCCAAATGGGTTCTCTCTATGCAGCAACTGACAACATGGCAGCTTGCTTCATCAGAGAGAGTAATCAAGAAGAGCCATAGAGTATACAAACAAGGTAGAAATCACAGTCTTTTATAAAATAATCTTGGAAGCAATATCCTCTTTTTGTTGGATGCAAGTCAGTATCTTCAGTCTTGTACTCAGTGGGAGGGAATTGCACAGGCAATAATAGTACTAGGCTGGGATCGTCAGGCACTATCTCAGAAGCTGCCCATCATAGTCATGTTACTTAAAATAATGTAGCTAGCATTTCTTGAGTATTTGCTATGTCAATTATTCAGATTGCTTGATTTAATCTTTACAACTATCTTGGAAAGTAATTGTACTAGTAATTACCTCTGTTTAATTTCATGTACATTTAAAAATATATTTTTATTGATTTCAGAGAGGAAGGGAGAGGGAGAGAGAGATAGAATGTCAAGGATGAGAGAGAACCATTGATCGGCTGCCTCATACATGCTCCCTACTGGGAATGTGCCCGCAACCAATGTACGTGCCCTTGACCGGAATCGAACCTGGAACCTTTCAGTCCACAGGCCAACGCTCTATCCACTGAGCCAAACCGGTTTCGGCGAGAGAGACTTTTAGACAATATTTTTGGGATTGGGATGCATGATATAGGCATTATTTCTTAATGTTTTGAAAGAAATCTCTAATGAAACAAATAATGGACTATATGGAATAATTGACAGAATCAGCCAAATGGTAGTTGGAGATATGAGGATTGAGGGTACAGGAAAAAGATCAAGATAAAATTTGGGTATCATTTATGAAATGTTGTCAACTGGACACCCATGAGATGGAATAAAGTTTCTAAGGAAAGGAGGCCTGACGTAGGAGGAGGAAGACAACAGAAACTTATTAGAGGGATATGATAATGTAGGGTTTTGAGGCCAAGGAAGGGTTGAATTTGTTATTGAAAGAAAGAAATACTGTATGTTTAAAATTGAGAAGCCATTTGGTTGTATACCAATGTAGGCTGGTAACCTTTATTTCATTATTGTGTGTGTGTGTGCAATTAAAGTGAGAAAGAAATTGGAAAAAATGAAAGCTTGTGAAAGGCTGTTTGTTTATTCAACCAAGAAAATACTTAGACTAGCTCTGAGCTAATACTTCTTTCTCATTATATGGTTAGCTTTTTCAACATTTGTCTGTCCATATTCTCTCTCTCTCCCTCTCTTTCATATTCTCTCTTTTTGAGCCCTTCTCTATTTCTTCCAAATATGTTTTGTTTTTATTTGTTTTCTTGGTGGATGGAGAGGGTGAGGGGTCAATGTTCATGTTCTTTTGCAGCCAAAAGTAATTTCCAGATACAGTATTGGGTAATTCTGAGGAAATCTTGGCAGGCAGTTAGTAGAGAATGGAAGTTTTTTCAGTTCTAAATGACTAGCCTGTCCATAAAATTAGTAAATCTGTTGCAGTGTCTTTGAAAAGCAGCCATTCCTTAGAGTATAAGAAGCATGCTTCCTTTGAAATACATACAGTGATAAGCATATATGTAAAATGGTTCTCACTGATACTTTACTTGGCTGTGATATCTGTATATTCATACTCTAATGTTATTTTTTCTAGGGTGCAAAAAAGAGTGCTATTGGTCAACGCATTGTGGCAACTCTACCATATATCAAGCAAGAAGTTCCCATTATTATTGTGTTCAGAGCATTAGGTTTTGTGTCTGACAGAGATATTTTAGAGCATATTATTTATGATTTTGAAGATCCAGAGATGATGGAAATGGTAATGTATAAGCAAAATATATTCATAGTATTTTATAAGAGGTTTAAAGTTACTGCTGACTGTTACTAATCTTTTTTTTTTTTTAATTCTCACCCAAGTGAGATAGTACGGGAGAGTGAGAAACACCCTTGTGACAGTGAAACATTGATTGGTTGTGTCCTGCATACCGACCATCCTGAGACCTTTTGGTGTACAGGATGACTCTCCATCCAACTGAGCCACATTGCCCAGGGTTGTTGCTAATCTTAAAACAAGTAGAAAGCTGCTCTGAAGAGCAGTTTACTTGTCACAAATCTCATGCTATTTACTGTTACATTTTCACTTTTTATTTTGAAATAATTTCAAACTTACAGAAAGTTACAAAGAACTCCTATATACTCTTCACCCAGATTCACCAGTTATTATCATTGGCATATTTGCTTTAGCATTCTCTCTCTTTTTTTAATTTAATAAATCTTTATTGTTCATATTATTACAATTGTTCCTCTTCCCCCCCCCCATTGCTCCCCTCCACCTGGTTCCACCCCACCCTCTGCCCTTACCTGCCTCCCATTGTCTTCATCCATAGGTATACGATTTTTGTCCAGTCTCTTCCTGCACCCCCTTCACTCCTTTCCCCCTGAGAATTGTCAGTCTACTCCCTTTCTATGCTCCTGATTCTATTATATTCACCCATTCTGTTCATCAGATTTTTCATTTACTTGATTTTTAGATTCAATTGTTGATATGTATTTGTTGTTCATAATTTGTATCTTTACCTTTTTTTTCTTCCTCTTCTTAAGAGTACCTTTCAGCATTTCATATAATACTGGTTTGGTGTTGATGAACTCCTTTATCTTTTTCTTATCTGTTAAGCTTTTTATCTGACCTTCAATAATGAATGATAGCTTAGCTGGGTAGAGTACTCTTGGTTGTAGGTTCTTGCTAGTCATCACTTTGAGACTTTCTTGCCACTCCTGTCTGGCCTGCATAGTTTCTGTTGAGAAATCATCTGACATTCGTATGGGGACTCCCTTGTTGGTAATTAAACTGTTTTTTTCTTGCTGCTTTTAATATTCTCTCTGTCTTTTGCTCTTGGCATTTTAATTATGATGTGTCTTGGTATGGTCCTCTTTGGATTCCTTTTGTTTGGGATTCTGTGTACTTCCTGGACCTGTAAGTCTTATTTCTTTCACCAGGTGGGGAAGTTTTCAGTCATTATTTCTTCAAATAATAATCATTATTTTTTCAGTATCTTGCTCTCTCTCTTCTTCTGGTACCCCCATAATTCTGATATTGGTACACTTGAAGTTGTCCCAGAGGTTCCTTACACTGTCTTCCAATTTTTGGGTTCTTTTTTCTTTTTGCCTTTTCAGTTGAGTGTTTTCTGCTTCTTTGTATTTCAAATCTTTGACTTGATTCTTGCGTTCCTCTCGTCTGCTGTTAGGTTTCTGTATAATATTTTTTATTTCAGTCAGTATATGTTTAATTTCTAGTTGGTCCTTTTTCATATTCTCCAGGGCCTCGCTAAATTTATTGACCTTTTCTAGGAAATTCTTGGAAAACCTTATAACCATGGTTTTGAACTCTATATCCAATTGTTTGTTTTCCTCCATTTCGTTAGTTTATGATCTGTTTCTTTGTCTCTGCATTTTTGCTGCTTCCCTGAGTAGATGGAGTACCTTTGTGCTAGTTGTCCCATATAGCCCAGTAGCTCCGCCTCTCCAGTTACCTGAGGTGGACACTCTTGGTGCACCCCTTTGTGGACTGTGTATACAGCCTTGTTGTAGTTAAGCCTTGATTGTTGTTGGTATCACTTGAAATTGACCTCCAGGCCAATTGGCTGTGAGGATCAGCTTTGTCTACGCCATGAGAACTTCTGTGCTGGAGTCAGTCTTATGAGAGAAGACTTGCAAGATTACAAAAGCCTCTGTGCTCAGCTTGGATGGGGCGGAGTCTCAGGGCTGAGCAGATAGCCTTAGCTTCCCGTCAGCCCTGCCTATGAGGCTCCTGAGTGTCCCTGCAGCCCTCTCTATGCACACTTGTGCGTGCACTTCCAGACCTCCACCTTTTGTGGCTCTCCTGAGTTTCTGTGCATTCCGGGGACCTCTATGAATCTGGGTCCCCAGGGTCTCGTCTGAAACTGGGGTTCAGTGCAGTCGGAACTGGGGTTCAGTGCAATCGGGAGATTCCATCTTCCTTCTGCTAGAGAAAGCCAGCAGCACAATCAGTAGTCAGTCCTCTCTGTGTGCACTCGTGCACAGGCCTCCAGATATCTGTCTTTCGTGGCTCCCCTGAGTTTTCATGCACTCCTCCCTTTTTCTGACAGTCCACACTCGCCCCCTATGAGTCTCGCCCGGAACTGGGGTTCAGTGCAGTCGGGAGTTTCTGTCTCCCTCCTGCTAGAGGAAGCCAGCCAGGCCCTCCGCCTCCCATCCTCTCCATGTGTGTGTACATACCTCAGCTTTTTACAGCTCCTTTGAGTCTCTCTGAGTCCCTCTTTTTCCTTCTAGTTGTAGAATTTCCACTTAGCCAGCTTTCCTGTGGTTCTGGATGATGTCTGTTCTGTCTTTTAGCTGTAGTTTTGAAATTGTTGTGTGAGGCAGCAGTTTAGGTATTCACCTATGCCGCCATCTTGGTTTCTCAGCATTCTCTTTATATACATACTAGAGTCCTGGTGCATGAAATCCGTACATGGTGTGTGTGTGTGTGTGTGTCCCTCAACCCAGCCTACACCCTCTCCAATCTGGGACCCCTTTAGGGATGTCCGACTGCCCACCAAGATTGAGCCTAAATGAGCAGTCGGGATTTGGATATCCCTCTCACAATCCAGGACTGCTAGCTCCCAACTGCTCGCCTGCCTGCCTGCCTGATTGCCCCTAACCACTTCTGCCTGCCAGCCTGATCACCCCTTACCAGCCTGATCGACACCTAACTACTCCTCTGCTGGCCCGATTGCCCCTAACTGCCCTCTCCACCCAGCTTGGTCACCCCTAACTGCCCTCCCCTGCAGGCCTGGTCACCCTTGCAGGCTGGGGTCTCTCCCATCTATCCTCCCTTGCCAGCTTGGTTGCCCCTAACTGCCTGATCACCCACAACTGCCCTCCCCTGCTGGCCATCTTGTGGCAGCCATCTTGTTTAGGAGTGATAGACTATTTGCAAATTACATCTTTATTAAATGGGATTATTTTTTCTAGAAAATAACAATTATTTCATGGATCATGCTCTTTTACATCTAAATGCTTTAATGTATATTTTCTAAGAACCAGGATATTTCACTTACGTGATAATAGTACAATTATTAAATAGGGACATTTAACATAGGTACAGTTCTAGTAACCCACAGATCTTTTTCAGGTTTTTGCCAGTTCTGATAATTTTCTTAATGGCATTTTATTTTCTGGTTCAGAATTCAATATAGGATCATGTACTCCTTGTTGTTTATCTGACTTGTCGTCTTTTTCTTCATTGTTTCATAACATTGAAATTTTTGGAGATGATAGGCCATTTATTTTGTCGAATTTCCCTCAGTTTTTCTTCTTCTTCTTCTTCTTCTTCTTCTTCTTCTTCTTCTTTTTCTTTTTTTTAAATATTTCCTTGTGATTCGATTCAATTTATGCATTTTTTGGCAGGAAAAATATGGAGATAATATTGTGCGCTTTCCAGAACATTGTATCAGGAGTCACATGATGTCCTTTTGTCCCATTATTTGTAATATTAACTCTGCATTATGGTGTCTGTTAACTTCTTCTACTTTAAAGTTTCAATATTTTTCTCATATTTTATTGATTTTTTACAGAGAGGCAAGGATGGATAGAGAGTTAGAAGAATCGATGAGAGAGAAACATCCATCAGCCGCCTCCTGAATGCCCCCTACTGGGGATGTGCCCGCAACCAGGATACATGGCCTTGACAGGAATCGAGCCCAGGACCTTTCAGTCTGCAGGCCGATGCTCTTTCCATTGAGCCAAACCGGTTTCGGCTTTTTTTTTTTTTTAAAGAGAGGAAAGGGAAGGGGAAAAAAGACAGGAGAGACATCAATTGCATGCATCCCCACTGGGCCCAAGATAGAACCTGCAACCCACAATCTAACCACTGAGAAACACTGGTCAGGGCTGCTTTTTAAAAATTTAAATACTTAATGTCTAAGTATTTAAGTATTTTAAAGAAAAGATAATAACTGTTATCTTTGTCTAAAAGGCATCCCGAATGATTCGAACTGGATTAAGACAGTATTCAAACTGGAATTTTCTTAGTAAAGTGAAAGACCTGATTTGCTTTATGTATATTGTCTTATTGAAAAAATTGTTTGTTCCTATACCTCCTATGAAGCTTAAGTCAGATTTTACAAGTCAGACATTCACGGTGCAAAAGTGTTTAATTTCTTCATCTGAAAATACATTATTATTATTTACCTTTTTTCCAAATCCATATTAACCTTAAAAACAATTTCATGACAATGACAATTTCCTTTAAAAAGATCATTTTTGTTTACTATAATGTGGCCTCACTTTGACTGGTTTACCTGACCTTTTTCTGACTTTTGATTTTGTAATTGGAATTTGGATGCTTAAATTAGTGATAATTAGACATAGGAAGTTAAATGTATTTACTCCTGTAAAGGTATAAAATGTTACTCCTCATTTTTCATGCTTATTGTGTAAAATTGGAACTTTAGAATGTTAGAAAAAGAATGGAATTTAGATATTATTTTTATCTAACCTCTTTGTAGATGAGGAAACTTATTACATAGCTGCTCAGATACCAGAGATACGGAATGCTGTGTCGAATTTTGTTTTGTTTTTTTAAATATATGTTTTTATTGATTTCAGAGAGAAAGGGAGAGGGATAGAGAGATAGAAACATTGATGAAAGAGAAACATCAATTGGCTCTGACTGCATGCCCTCTACTGGGGATCAAGCCCCCAACCCAGGCATGTTCCCTGACCGGGAATCAAATTGGTTTTCTCTTGGTTTATGGGTCCACACTCAACCACTGAACCATACTAGCTGGGCCCTTATAAACCAAGGTTTAAAACCAGTCTGGCCCCTTTATTTTTAGATTAGTAAATTTTGATTTAACTATTACACTTCTCTAAATTGATTTTGTACATTTGGAAGGAGCTTGTTTTGCCATTACTTATTAAAATGTAAATATTAAACACTATTCTTTTTATAATGGAATTATTTATATTTTTCTGGAAAGTGCTCATCAATGGATTTTGTTAGAGATCTCTAGATATCTAAAGAGTCTTCAATGTCTAAGATTTTTTTATTTTTTAATTTTCTAAAATATTTGCATAATCAATTCGGTTCATTGGGATAGTTAACATCTTATAAATTGACAGTTAATTTATTTTTAAGGTGAAAATATGAATTTTAAAGTAATTTATTTATGTTATCTGATAGGTTAAACCTTCTCTTGATGAAGCTTTTGTCATCCAAGAACAAAATGTTGCACTAAATTTCATTGGCTCAAGAGGGGCAAAGCCTGGTGTCACTAAAGAGAAGAGAATTAAATATGCAAAAGAAGTCTTACAGAAAGAAATGCTACCTCACGTTGGTGTCAGTGATTTCTGTGAGACCAAAAAAGCTTATTTCTTGGGGTATGTTAACTTTCATTGTTTTAAGTTCCTTGCAAAATATGTATTTGAGATAAGCTTGTCTTAAAGCCCAAAATGTCAAACATGTTTTTAATATATAAATTTTTATAAAATCCCAAAGCCATGTGTTTTCTTTTTCTCACCTTTTTGTTGTTGTTGTTGTTGTTAAAGGTATATGGTGCATAGGTTACTTCTAGCAGCTTTGGGTAGAAGAGAATTAGATGACAGAGATCACTATGGAAACAAAAGACTGGATCTTGCTGGACCACTACTTGCATTCTTATTTAGAGGGTAAGGAATTAAAGATGACATTATTAAAAGTAGAGAGATTTCATTTTAGATTGACATTGTACGTTGCAGTGCTAAATTATCTTGGCATTCATATTGGGTGCATGTGAAGTTAATTATGTTTTCTTTGCCACTTGCCTAGATTTAATTTTGCTTCATGTCTAAGAATTTCAAGTTTGTGAGGACAATTTATTATAGTTCTTGTGTACATTTTCTCTATTCCTCTGGTAGTTTTGCAAGGCATTTGAAAAAGCTGAATTACTGCTTTAATTTTTGAAGGCTGATAGAACTTTTGTTACTCCTGTTTTGTATTTTACTTTATTATGTTATTTATTTTATTTTATTTTTTTTTGTTTATTTATTTTTACAGAGAGGAAGGGAGAGGGATTGAGAATTAGAAACATCAATGAGAGAGAAACATCGATCAGCTGCCTTCTGCACACCCCCTACTGGGGATGTGCCCACAATCAAGGTAAATGCCTTTGACCGGAATCGAACCTGAGACCCTTGAGTCCGCAGGCTGACACTATCCACTGAGCCAAACCGGTTAGGGCTTGTTTTGTATTTTATAAAAACACAAAGGCTGCAGGGAACTCTATCAAAATATTAGCAGTGGTTGTCTCACAGTATTGGAGTCATATGTGATTTCTATTTTATTTTAAATGTTTTTATACTTGCCATAATGAACATATATTTTATAATTAGAAACAAGTTATTTTAAAAATAAAATATGTAAACAGTTTAATAAAAAATGTTAGTAATGTTTTATACATGTTCTATTATTTAGTGTATTGCAGATTAGTATTTTTCAAATTTATTTTTGTTAACATCCCACTAAAGAACCTCTTGACACTTTCTCCCCTAATTGCTCTCCCCATATATTCTTATGTTCTATATGTACATCTATGCTTTATACATAAAAAGAGTAATAACTCCTTTCTCTCTCTCTAGTCCAACCACTTTTTGTCCCCTTATGGGCAATATTATCCCTATGAGAATGTATGATGTAGACCTCCACATGTTTAAAACAGTTATTATTTTATTTGGCAGCATGTTTAAGAATTTGCTTAAAGAAGTACGGATCTATGCACAGAAGTTTATTGACCGAGGAAAGGATTTTAACTTGGAGTTGGCAATTAAAACAAGGATTATATCTGATGGCCTAAAATACTCTTTAGCTACTGGAAACTGGGGTGACCAAAAGAAAGCTCATCAAGCCAGAGCTGGAGTATCTCAGGTAAAGATGTCGACTATGATTACAGGCCTGATTGCAAAATGTGATGGGACTAACAGATTCTTTCATTTGTTAAATATAAATTATTTTGCTTTTTTCCCCCACACTTCATCAGATGTAAGAGCATTGGAGACTTTTGAATTATGAAAATGAAATTTTTCTTTTTTAAAAACTTTTATTGTTAAAAGTATTACATATGTCCCCCTTTTTCCCCCCATTGATCCCTTCTAGCCCACTCCTATTCCCCCTGAAATTTTTCTTAAATTACTATTATTACTAATAGAGACTTAGAGTTTTGGCATGCATCAAAATAGTTAATAAATTAGAATAGCCATTTGGAAGGTGAGATAGTCCATGTTAGGGAAATTTTTATATATTAGAAGCTTCATATTAGAAGTTGATTGAGGAAAATATAATACTGATTTCTTCGTTGGCTGGTTGTATGTACAGGGACTACAATAGCTTTTCTTAGATGAAATAATGGGTATAAAGCATAGATGTACACATAGAACATAAGGCACTTTAATTTTTTTCTATTTATTTTTCATAATCTATATGTATATGTCTAGCTTTATGGAATTTTTTCTTTTGGATCTTGGCCTCTGCCCTTTTTTTTTTTTTTTACTAGCTTGTATCACCTGGTTACTTTGACATTCAGACACCAACTTCAAGTGCTTGATTTCTAGAAATCCAGAGGCTCTGAGAAATAGCAAAGTTAAATTTCTAGTTCCTTTTAATTTAGTAAGGATTTATTGAGTATACTTGGTATTTGTGATGCTGGATTCACAAACATGAATGAGGTACTATTCTAGCTCTCAAGGAGCTCACCATCCATCTGTCAGAGAGACGGATTCATCTGTACACAGCCTACTAGGCTGTGGGCTGCATTATGATAAATGCCACGTTGCCAGTTCAGTTCAGTGGATGGTTATTGGAACTTTTGATGAGCCAGTCACTGTGCACACACTTGAGTTGCATGCCTGAATAAAACATGATCCCTGATCGCAGTAATTTACCATCTGTACTCATATATAGATGTAAACAGATAGTTACAATATGGTACAATAAGTATTATAATGAAGAATGTACACAACCTATCTGTGGGAATGCTGCAGAAAAGCACCTTATGCAGCTTGAGAGGGTGAAAAGTCTTTAGCAAGTAACACCTAGCTGAATCTTGAAGGGTAATTGGGAAATAGTCCAAGTCTGGGAGAAGTGGACAACTAGTGGCTCTCAGGAACTTGGAGAAAATTTCTTGATATCCTGAACAAAGGGATGGAGAAAGGAATGAGTGAATGTTGGAGGAGCTAGAGTAGTCTAGGATTTTCAACTCAAAGTGGGAGAATTAGAAAGATAAGGTTGGAGAGGGTAGCTGGGAACAGCTCATTGAAGGGAATGACATATTCATTTTTGATTTTTAGGTAAAGTCACAGTAATTGGCAGTGTGGAGAAAAGATTTGAGAAGATTACATTTGGTGGGAGGAAGATTGTTGCAATAGGCTTAGTGAGAAATAACTAGGGCCTTAACTAGACTATCTTGTAGATGGAGTCAAATATAAGAAATATTTAAGAAGTGCATTTTGTAAGACTTTGTGGTTGATTAGCTAAGTGTGGCTTGGTGGTTGGATGTTGACCTATGAACTAGGAGGTCATGGTTTAGTTCCAGGTCAGGGTATGTGCCATGGTTGCAAGCTCGGTCCCCAGTGTGGGGGGTGGCTGGTTGGTGATTCTCTCTTATAATTGATGTTTCAATCTCTCTCTTCCTCTCACTTTCTCTCTGAAATCAATAAAAAATATATTGAAAAAAGAAAACTCCATAGAATACAGAAAAGGGAACAGTTCTTTCTGGATGTGGGTCAGATGAGGTGGTAGCACTTCAGCAAGCAGAGTAGAATGGGGAAGTGCATTCCATTCTCTGGCAATAGCATGGACAAAGGTGTGGAGGTGAGAGGGTGTTTGGCAATGTTGATGAGTTTAGGAGTTTGGAGACAGGTAGGGGAAGGTCCTTTGGAATTTTGTTGAGAAGAATTTTAATGTCATATTCCTCTCTAGTTGGTGGGGAGCTTTTTTAAAATTGTGTAAATGAGTGAGAGATATGAACATATCTGTGTTTTAATCTGTAGCCAGGAATATAGGTCGGAGGGAACATTGCAGCAACTTGTGAGGTGTTGGTAGTAGTATAGGTAAGAGGTAAGGGGCTAGTGTATTTCTGAGACATTGGGAATGGAGGGATTGGGTTTTTGAGAAAATTTGAAAATAGAATTGACAGGATATGTTTATTGGTGTGTGATATGAGGAAGTCAGAGGCAAAACTATTTTGAGATTTCTAGATTGGAAGATTAAGGGAAGGATGATGCCATCAATCATGAGGGGAGACAGGAAGAGGAAGGAGGTTTGGATTGTTGTAGGCTAGGGAAGATAGTGACTTATTATTGGGTATATTGAGCTTGTATTGCTTACTCTGTATGCTTCTAAATGTTACCTTATAAGTATTACCTTGCTTAATATCCTGTAAATTTGTAATCTCCTTATTGGATTTAGAGGTCTCAGGATGGATTAGAGATGTCTGCTATGGTCAAAGGAATGTGAGTGGGTTGCATTTAACACTTCCTGAGTGCATCCTGTATGCCAAGTACTGTTTTAGGTACTGGGATGCAACAGAGAATAAAACAAAAAATCCCCACCCTTGTGGAACTAATAACCTAGTGGTTAGAGACAGACCATAAAGAAAACATGTTGTATGGTGGTATGTTAGAACTATATATTAAATATTTACCATTCCTGTTTTAAGTTATGGAAGTTATGGGGGTGAACAAGATTATCCAGGGAAAGATGGAGAAAGGAGTGATGGGCTCAATTTGAAGCTCAGTGGATTATCTTTAAAAATATGACTTTGCCTCATTCTAGTATTTGCCAAAAATGTGATAGTTTTACAGAAATGCCCAAATTTAAAAGATTTGCCATTGTGTTGTAGGTATTAAACCGCCTGACATTTGCATCTACTCTTTCTCACCTGCGTCGTTTAAATTCTCCAATCGGTAGAGATGGCAAGCTGGCAAAACCAAGACAGTTACATAATACGTTGTGGGGAATGGTGTGTCCTGCTGAGACTCCAGAGGTAATGCATTAAAATTTGTGTTCAGAACAAAGAGCCTGCCAATAATTATATAAAATATATAATTATTTTCAAAGTGAGTTTTTTGTAAGCATGTAGTGTGGTTTAGAACTAAGATAATTTTGTTCTTAGAAAGTAGAAGTAAATCCTTTTGAAATCAAATTGAAGGAAAAGTGTCTATAGAAAATCATTTTGGTATTTACGCTAAAGCAATATGGCTAATATTTTGTTTGTCATTTTAAGGGCCATGCTGTAGGACTTGTGAAGAATTTAGCCCTGATGGCTTATATTTCAGTTGGATCTCAACCTTCACCAATTCTGGAATTTTTAGAAGAATGGAGTATGGAAAATTTAGAAGAAATTTCTCCTGCAGCTATTGCTGAGTGTGTATAGATGTAATTTTTAAAAGAACTATTATTAATCTTTGGTTATAGTTTAATATAGATTTACTAAATGCAAAATGCTTTTGGTTTGTATTTTAGCGCAACCAAGATTTTTGTTAATGGCTGCTGGGTTGGAATACATAAAGATCCTGAACAACTTATGAACACTCTAAGGAAATTGCGGCGTCAGATGGACATCATTGTGTCTGAAGTAAGAGTTTTTAATTAAGAGGCCAGGATCTGTGGGATTTCTAAACAGGGCATAACACTAGAGAAAATTATCTTTGTATTCGCGTCTTTCTATACTAGTTTCTCTTTAATTGTAAACTGCATTGTCAAAAGTGTAGGTAATGTTTTTATCTAAATTCAATTAGTAATAGATATTGCTTGCTCTAAGGCTTTAGATACATGCTTCTAAAAATTTGACATGTAAATTTATTAAATTTTAGAACTCAAATTATATTTTAAAGTAAAAGGAATTTTTTTGAGGATCTTTTTATAAGGCTGACAACAATGCTGTTAAAAGAAATAAGTATGTCTGATTCTTTGTCTAAATCCAGAAGTCTATACCAATAATAGACAAATATGTAAATTGATCATACCTCTGCAACATCCAAAAGCCAATCAGCAGTGAGTATGCAAATTAACCTGAGATGGTGGGCCTGTGGGCAGCGTGCACCAAGCAACCAGGGGCGGGGTGGGACACCCACTCACCCTCCGTGTAGCCGGGCGACTCAGTGGTGTCCCTGGGACTACTCCCACTTCAAGCCTGAGGCTAGCACACATGTACTGGCGCTGAGTGGCCGGAGTCCTGGTGATGCCACTGGAGTGTTGGGTCCAGTCAGCCCACCCTGCGGCTGGCTGGAGATCGCAATCCTTTTGGCTTATGCTGCCCCTGGACCAGAAGCGGGAACCAAGAGCGCAGGGAGCACCAGGAATTCTGGAAATTGTAGTTCTGGTGGAAGCCCCTGGACTGGAAGCAGAAGCCCAGAGCATGGGGAGCACCAGGAATGCTAGGAATTGTATTTCTGATAGTAGACGCATTGTGGGATTTCCTAGACACTAGAGCAAAGTGAGTCTGGAACAAGTTACTGTTGTGGGTGGAGGGTGGAGGGAATGCAAAGGTGAGGGGCATAAGTAAAGTCAGAGTGTAGAGGAAAGTTGAAGGGAAGATATTTCTAGGAAATCTCCACCAATGGAGCAAAGAAAAAAAAAAGACCTCTATTCCAAATCAAACTGGGTTGAGGTCTCAGACAATTTGCTCATATGATTGCAAAGACAGAAACTCCCAGATTGGAGAGGGTACAGGTCAAGCTGAGAGACCCCCCTCTCCCGTGCACAAATCTTGATGGGCCCCTAGTTCATTTATAAAGATTATTATATTTAGGTGGGTATTGAAATGCGGTGGGATAAGGATGGATTTAAAAAAGAAAATCATTAAAATAAAGTATATACTTTATTACTCTCCAAAAATAGTACTTTTGCTTTTAGTGTACTGTTATTAGGGATATGGCTTAGGCTTTTGATTCTCCCAAATCTACCCTTGAGGTCTGTTTAGGTGAAAGTGGACTTGAAAGGAAACTACAATACACTTAAGCCAATAGTTGGCCATCTTTTTACCTAGCAAAGCAGAGAAGAACGTTTTGTGGCTCCAGAATTTCCTCTAGAAGGCAGACACCCTAGGTTTTAACCCAGGCATTTTCACAGCTTGAAGGCAGGAAGAGCAAGTTTCATTTGAGGCCAGGCAGGGCTAAGAGAAAGCCTAAGAAACAAAATTGGCTATATCTTTATGATTGAAAACTTTGTTAATGACATGTTTTTCTGCTGAGAACCTCCTTTAGATTTTCTGTAATCTCTGAGGTAAAATTCAATTCCTCATGCTGTTTTAGGCCTTTTTTTACTTTCAATGGGTTCATATCTTTAACCTGGAATATTTCTGCTCCCTGTCTCCCATGGCTCATCAAAAATAGTCTGAAGGGAGAAGAGTTGTTCATTATTTTTTCAGGTAAATCTCACTTATTCTGCAAAACATATTAATACTTATCTCTTTCAGAATACCTTACCTGACTTCCCAGTTTGACTTAGATCAAGACAGACATTTTCTATAAAGGCCAGATATTAAATATTTCAGGCTTTGTTTACAATACATTGTCTGTTGTGTATTCAACCCTGCTGTTGTAGTGAAAAGCAGTCACAGACAAAATGCGAACGAATAAAACTTTATTTACAAAAACAAGATGGCAGGTAAGGGTAGATTTGACCTGTAGGCTGTTTTCTGACCCCAACATTAAGATGTCTGACTCATTCAGTACACTATTAACTCAGAGACAGGAAATATGTGTTATTATGAGTGTTATATTCCACGTTGAGCATGGTGCCTGACATATAATAGATTTTTTTTTTTCCAGAGAGGAAGGGAGAGGGAGAGAAAGAAATACCAATGATGAGAGAGAATTGTTGATTGGTTGCTTCCTGTACACCACCTACTGGGGTTCAGGCCCGCAACCCTTGCACATGCCTTTGACTGGATCGAACCTGAGACCCTTCAGTCCCCATGCTGACTCTCTATCCACTGAGCCAAACCAGCTATGGCAGTGGTTGGCAAACTCATTAGTCAACAGAGCCAAATATCAACAGTATAACGATTGAAATTTCTTTTGTGAGCCAAATTTTTTAAACTTAAACTTCTTCTAATGCCACTTCTTCAAAATAGACTTGCCCAGGCCGTGGCATTTTGTGGAAGAGCCACACTCAAGGGGCCAAAGAGCCACATGTGGTTTGACCACTGAGCTAAGGCATATAGTACATCTTAAAAGTTTGTGCAACATTATAAATGAACCTGTGTAGGCACTTTAGAAGCTGTCTGGTACTTTTTCTTTTCCTTCATATTTTCTGATAACCAGAAGTTCTCATTTTACCCATTTCTAACTTGAATCATCTATTGGGCTTGTTCGGCTTTCCTGTCAGTAGTCCTCTGTATACCTACAAAAGAACACCTGTTTCCTTTGGAATGTAAGATACTGTTTAGCCTTTGGGAGGACACACTCAATTTGTGTCCTGTTAAGTTAATAGAGCTATATACTAGGAATTCTCTAAGGATTCAAGGCAGTCCATTGAAAGCAAGGTCTTTTTTGGGACTTGAGAATGCCACTCATGATGTTTTGCTCATAGACACAATGTTTCTCCTCAGATTGTTTTCTAAAGACAGGAAGTGGGCTAAGAACTCTGAACATTTCCTTTCTATTGGCTTTGACTCTAGTTTTGAGGAACTTGATGTTTTTGATAAAGCTTTTATTATTTTTACTATTGTTTTTAAACTGAGTAATCCAGATCTTTTCCTTTCTTAAGTAGATCCAATCTTTTCTTTAATAAAAGTACCCAGATGTGATTTCACCTTTTAAAAATACTTCTGTGGAGAAATAATAGCAATCTATGTTTCCATTTTTCAACTCATTGACAATTTATTTCATAGTTGACTGTCAAGATTACTAGTATATATTAGATTTAGGCAATTCACTTGAAAATCTTTTTTCCTTTTGGCTTATTTTTTAATAAATATATGTGTACTTCAGTTTCTGCAGTGCTTTTAATAATTATGTTCTTTATTGTAAATTTTTGATATCGTCTAGGAATATATTTTTAGCACTATTCAGTAGAAATATAATGTGAGCTACATAGTCATCTAAAAATTTTTTAGTTGCCATATTATAAAAGTAGAAAACGAGTGAAAATAATTTAAATAATATATTATTTGACCCGATACATCTAAAATGGTAGGCAAACCGTGGCTCGTGAGCCACACGCAGCTCTTTGGCCCATTGAGCGTGGCTCTTCCACAAAATACCACATCCTAGGAGAGTCTATTTTGAAAAAGTGGCGTTAAAAGAAGTTTAAGTTTAAAAAATTTGGCTCTCAAAAGAAATTTCAGTCGTTGTACTGTTGCTATTTGGTTCTGTTGACTAATGAGTTTGCCGACCACTGATCTAAAACATTAAAATTTCAACATATATTCAAAATGAATATTAACGAAAGTTTTTACATATTTTTTCTGATACTACCTTTAAAATGAAGGGTATAGTTTATACTTACAGCCTATCTCATTTCCCATTGGTCACATTTCAGGTGCTCAGTAGTCACCTGTGACTAGCAATTGACTACTGCATTGGACAGCTAGACTATAAGCATTTGTCTAATAGGTGACTGGGAGGAGTCAAGCTTATTCCTGGGAAAGTATTGTCAAGGCAAAGTGATACAGGGCTGGTTATTGAAAGGTTACAGAGTGAAGTATCTGTGATTATCAAAGAGGCAAAATAAAAAATTATCATTTACTAGTGTTTGTGATACTTGAAACAGCTTTTTATTTTACTTTATCTTACATGACATTATTATCAGATGTTGTTGTTCAGGTCTATAATTACCAAGGTTAGATATTTATCCTTTATAAAATTTTACTTATACTTAGCCTTTTAATGTATTAAACAATGGTAACCTATTAAGATTTGTCCATTTTATTTGGCAAGTGGGTATTCCAGGAATTCATTAGGAACTTTATTGTATTTTTATCTAAGCCTTAATGAGAGAGAAAATAACAGTCCATGTGACTTGTTTTTTTTCCACCTAGGTTTCTATGATCAGAGATATTCGAGAGAGGGAGATTCGGATCTATACAGACGCAGGTCGTATTTGTAGACCACTTCTGATTGTGGAAAAACAAAAGCTTCTGTTGAAGAAGAGACATATTGATCAGTTGAAAGAGAGAGAATATAACAACTACAGGTAAGTAAGTACATGCAGTGAGAGAAAAATTGAGATACAATTCACATACCATAAAATTAATGATTTTCAAGTATATAGTTCAGTGGTTTTTTGTATATTCACAAGGTTGTACAACTGTCACCGCTATCTAATTCCAGAATATTTTCATTGACCCAAAAAGAAACTATTCATGAGCAGTGATATTTAAAAATATACATATTTTTTATTGATTTCAGAGAGGAAGGAAGAGGGAGAGTTAGAAACATCAATGATGAGAGCAAGTCATTGATTGGTTGCCTCCTGCATGCCCCACACTGGGGATGGAGTCCGAAACCCGGGCATGTACCCTGACCAGGAATCGAATCCTGACCTTCTGGTTCGTAGACTGACACTCAACTACTGAGCCATGCCAGCTGGGCGAGTGATATATCCTATCTATATATATATATATAAAGCCAGTGAACCATAACGCCAGAATGACCGGTTGCTACGACACCCACTGTGGCCAGCACACTGGCCCGATCAGGGGGTGGGACTGGTGGCCAACCTGCGGTCCCTCCCCTGGACCCTTCCTCCCCCCAAATAGGACTCTCCCATGCTGATCAAGAGTGGTGCCGCCTCATTGGGGGATAATAAAGAACATTATAAACTGATGAACAAAAGAATAGATACAGAGACAGTAAAGCTTCAAACAGACTGTGAAATTACAGCAGGAAGATTAAAGTTAGGTGAGGTAGATAAGAGATCAATCAAAGGACTTGTATCTATGCATATAATCATAACCAATGAACATAGACACTGGGGGGTCGGGGTATGCCTGGGAGGGAGGGGGGGCAATGGGGAGATATGTATAAAAAATTAAAAAAAAAAAAAGAGTGGTGCCGCAAGAGTGGTGCCAGCCGGCCGACCAAACCCCAGCTACCAACCCCCCCTCCCATCCCCCATCCCTACCCCTGATGGGCCCACCCCACCACTATAGGCCTGCAGCCCTTACCCCCTGTTTGGCCCCCACCCCCCAACAGGGGGCATAGCTAGCTTGATAACCTGCAGCCCCTCCCCCCAGCCAGCCTCGCTCTTGATCACTCCACTCCAGTAGGGGGCAGGGCTGGCTGGCCAACCTCCTATAGTCCCTCCCCACCACCTGGTCCCAACCCAGATCGGCCCCCTCACCCCAGTTGACCCCCATATCCCCATCAGGGTCAGGGGTGGCAAGCTAACCACCCATGGCCCCTCCCCCAGGCTGCAGGCCCCTGACCGACATCCCCAACCCCAATCGGGGGTGGGGCACCCCGGCCAATCATCTGTAGTCCCGCCCTCCAGCCGGCCCAGCCCTGATGTCCTCAATTTGGGCTAGGCCAGCCGTACCCCACCCGTGCATGAATTCTAACTAGGTAGAATGCCTAGTTAAAAGAGTTCAGGAATTAAGGAAATTAAGACAATTCTTCTTTTGTAGTTGGCAGGATCTTGTGGCTAGTGGGGTAGTGGAATATATCGATACTCTAGAAGAAGAAACAGTGATGCTGGCAATGACTCCAGATGATTTACAAGAGAAAGAAGTAGCTTATTGTTCCACATACACACACTGTGAAATTCACCCATCAATGATTCTTGGTGTTTGTGCATCTATTATTCCATTTCCTGATCATAACCAGGTTGGTAGCCATTTTTAACTTTTTATTTGTGAGGAATTGGGGGAAGTAGAATAAAAGTTAGAGATTAGTCTGTAGTTTTTAAAGAAAAGCTTTGTAATGAAAGGCTGTGAACTCCTATAGAATCATGCTTAGTCTTGTGTTTCACTGTTAGAAGCCATAATTAACTATTCCAAAAGGTTATCACTTATCTTTCAGAAAACCCCCCAGAAACTACCAATCCTTCTGATTTATGTCATAATCTGTAGAGTCTATTCCTTTAGCAATAATTACATTTTTATTAATTTTGCTGTTCATTTCTACCTTTAGTCCCCTAGAAACACATATCAGTCTGCTATGGGTAAACAGGCCATGGGAGTTTATATCACCAACTTTCACGTCCGTATGGATACATTGGCCCATGTTCTCTATTATCCTCAAAAACCGCTTGTGACTACACGGTCTATGGAATATCTACGATTTAGAGAACTGCCAGCAGGTATGTTCACTTTTGTTCTACATTTTCTTAAGGTCCTGTCATCTTAAAGCACTTATCTGGGTGCTGGGGAAGGTTAATAAAATGCATGTGACAAAGTCTCTTTTTTCATGGAATTTATAATGTGGTGGGAAGCATGAACACAATTAAATAAAAATGTAGATATGTCAGAAGTATTAGGATGGAGGTACAGGGTCCTTTGGTAGCACCAATGAAGGGAATGATGTATTCTTGTTGAAAATCTAGAGCCAATTTTCATGGGGAAGATAGCATTTTAGACTAAAGTTGATGAAAGTACATTTGAATTTTATTTTATTTATTTTTAAAAATATATTTCATTGATTTTTTACAGAGAGGAAGGGAGAGGGATAGAAAGTCAGAAACATTGATGAGAGAGAGACATTGATCAGCCGCCTCCTGCACGCCCCACAGTGGAGATGTGCCCGCAAGCAAGGTACATGCCCCCAACCGGAATCGAACCTGGGACCCTTCAGTCTGCAAGCCAACGCTCTATCCACTGAGCCAAACCGGTCTCGGCACATTTGAATTTTAGAGAAGGTTTCAGTATGGCCTAGATCCAGGAACACATGAGATATGGAAACAGTCAGTAGTCATGTCCTTTTTAAAAAATATATATTTTATTGATTTTTCACAGAGAGGAAGGGAGAGGGATAGAGAGCTAGAAACATTGATGAGAGAGAAACATCTATCAGCTGCTTCCTGTACACCTCCCACTGGGGATGTGCCCACAACCAAGGTACATGCCCTTGACCGGAGTCGAACCTGGGACCCTTCAGTCCGCAGTTGGATGCTCTATCCATTGAGCCAAACCGGTTAGGGCAGTAGTCATGTCCTTTTAATATGACTGAAGTATAAGTGCATGTGAGTAAAACTTGATCTCACAGTGTGGTGTGGAGAGCAGGTTGAATTTCATTTTGAGAATGAAGACCTTTTTGAGCAAGGAAGTAATACAATTAGAATTTTATTAGGAATATCATGTGGCAGTCAGCTGAGGAGTAATTCAGAGTCATAAAATATTAGCACAGAGGTAATTTAGAGGTTTTTGCCTCCGTCTAATGAGAAATGGTAAGGTCCTAAAGAATTGAAAAAGACTAAGGGGTGATATTAGAATACACTTGATAGGACTTGTTGACTGATTGGATGTGGAACAATGAAGAGATGGTTCCTGGCTTGGGTGAGCAAGGAGAGAGAGGTACTATTAATAAAATTGGCACACATTAGAAGAAGGAAGAAGTTTTAGAGATAAGATAAATTCAGTTTTTGACATGTTGATTTTGAGTTACTACCAGAGTATCTAAGAAATGATCTTCCAATAGTGAGTTGCAAATATGATTTTGAAGAAAGTCAGATCTAGAGCTGTTAAGTTTTTGATCTATTAATGGTAACTATAGATTACTATGAAATTGCTGAGGTTAAATTCAGAGTTAGAATACAGCCAGAGACAGAACTTTAGGCACCTGGAAAGGAAATTAGGAGAGGGGTTTTGAGTTGTAGCTGATAAAAGAGGAGAATCAGGAGTTTGCCAGAGGAGATTCTCATGGAGACTGGACAACAGGCAAAAGGGTGCTGAGAAGCTTAAGGCTATGAGAGTGTTGAATATCAAAGGAGATAGCATAATTTTTTTTGGCACAATTATCCTGTTAGTATTATTAACAGAATTTTGTCTTTGGGGGTAACATTTATTTAATAAAGTGTGCCTTGTAAGTAGTGACTTTAAATTATTAACTACAATAAAGGATCTAACATTTTAATAACAGATTCTCACAGGTTAGAGAATGATTTATTTTTAAAGTCCTCCACAAGGGGTTACTCTTGTCTAGAAAACCAAAATGATAGGTTTTCTACAGTACACTCATATCTTTGGTCTTACAGTGCTGTGTTTTCTTCAGCATTTAGATACTAGTTTTTTTATAGCTAGAGAAGAAAAGAAATATAACTAAAGGGTTGGATTTGAAATAAAATGTCCTTTTGGTACTGAGATGAAGTGTGGAGGGCATGGCTGGTAGGAACTATATGCTTTTTAGTTCTTTTATTATTTCATGCCTTAATTATGTTATTTATTTTAAAAGTTTTTATTTTGAGATAATTTCAAACTTAAAGAAAAGTTGTAAGTCTAGTATAAATAACTCCTATATACTTTTCATCCAGATCTCCTAGTTTACATTTTACCACATTTGCCTTATTCTTTTCCTTTCCCTCTCTGAACAATTTGAAAATAAGTTGTAGACATGAAGCTACATCACTCTTTAATTCTTAAGTGTATGTTTCTTAAAACAAGGACAACTCCATACTGTAGTTTTCAAAATCAGGTGGTTAACATCAATACCCATCTGGTCAGCAGTGCCTAATGCAAATGTTGCCAGTTGTGCTCTTAATGTCCTGTTTGGGTCTAGGATCTAATTTAGGACTGTGCGTTGCAATAGTTGCATGTCTCTTTAGTCTTCTTAATCTGAAACAGTTCCTTAGTCTTCCCTTGTCTCATGACCTTGATATCTTTGAAGAGTTCAGGCAAGTTACTTTGTACATTATCTCTCAAATTGGGTTTGACTGTATTCCCCTCAACATTATATTCAGGTTATGAATTTTTGGCAGAATTAGCATGGGAGCGATGCTGTATTCTTAGTGCATCATAGAAGGCCCATTGTGATTTTAACTTATCATGTGGTTAAAATGGTATCTGTCAGGTTTCTCCACTTTTTGTTAAATAAAGTATTTTTTTATACTCTTAGTAAATAATAAGTCTTTTGTGAGGATACACTTTGAGGCAATGTAAATATTCTGCTTCTTGTCCAACTTTCAGCGATTAGCTTACCATGATGATTGCTGCCAAATGGCAATTTTCTAATTTCATCATTTCTCCCATTTGGAGGCTGAAATTGTTCCAGATTTTCCAGTGAGAGCATCTTCAAGATAATTCCTCATTATTCCTTACATTTTGCCTCAGCTTGTGCTTTCCTCAGCTATTTCTCCTTTTAGTGAGGATAGTATGTAGAAACCAGAATTTGGGTGTGAGATATGCTACATATTATTAGAATGTCATCTATGTTCTCTCAGCTGACAGAAGTAGGAAAAAATACATACACACTCTGTTCTCTATTTAAAAAAAATTTTTTATTGATTTCAGAGAGAGGAAGGGAGGGGGGAAGGATAGAAACATCAATGATAAGAGAGAATCAATTGGCTATCTCCTGTACACCCCCTACTGGGGATCAAGCCTGTATCACCAACATGTGTCCTGCCTGGGAATTGAACTGGACCTCCTAGTTCATAGGTCAATGCCCAACCACTGAGCCATGCTGGCCAGGCCTTTTCTCATTTTATATCTCTACTTGCTGGGGTTCTTGTTCCAGCATTAAGAAGGGTTCAGCAATCCGGAGAAAGGCCGTGTGTAACTGAAGTAAGAGTCCAGAGACAAAAGATAATTTTGAAAGGCATTGGGGGTCTGAGGAGCTTTAGCTAAAGGAGGTAAGTTCTCCTTGTCTCAAGACCCCTTGCTTTTTATTAACACAATTTATCCTAAGGCAAGGTGA
This sequence comes from Lasiurus cinereus, assembly GCA_011751065.1. Taxonomy (NCBI): domain Eukaryota; kingdom Metazoa; phylum Chordata; class Mammalia; order Chiroptera; family Vespertilionidae; genus Lasiurus; species Lasiurus cinereus. The sequence continues at coordinate 27,755,427 of JAAGEH010002528.1, forward strand.
AGATATATACTTCAAAGGCCAGGGTTTCCATACAGAAGTATTGTCAGATTGGGGAATAGCCTATGGCTGTTCAGGTGTTTGGCCCAGTAGGAGGCAATAACATATAGATTAAGATGCCCCCCCTGAGCTGTCTGGCAGCAAACAATCATCTATTCAAATCTTTTATCAGGTTTGGGGAAATGCCTTTAGCCATTCCAATAGGCAATACATATGTGACTAAGCCCTTTCATCAACCTTTTGATGAAACTTTTGCAATTATGACGTGCTAGAACTGGCTTCTGGCATCTACTCGAGGCCTGATGCACGACATTCTTGCACGGGGTGGGGGAGGGTGGGGGGTCCCTCAGCCCAGCCTGCACCCTTTCACAGCTTGTGATCTGTTGGTTGGACCACCAAGGGGCAGACACTCAATGCAAGAACTGCTGTGTAGAAAGGAGAGACTCCTTCCACCACTGCTGCGCTTGCCAGCCATGAGCCTGGCTTCTGGCTGAGTGGCACTCCCCCTGTAGGAACGCAGTGACCACCAGGAAGCAGCTCCTGCATTGAGTGTCTGCCCCCTGGTGGTCAGTGTGCATCATATCAACCAGTTGTTCTGCAGTTTGGTCGATTTGCATATTACCCTTTTATTATATAGGATATCTCAAAGAGTCATGAGTTCACACTAGTATCTCCCATCCCAATTCAACACCATAGTGTTTATTTTAGACTGCATTCTCCGACAGTGAAATATCTGGCTCCTATTGTCTTCAGTGTATTTACTTCTTTGCTCAATGTACTGATGGATCCAATCTCCTGACCATCCTGGCTGAATTATTGGATCTGCCCCTGCCTAACATACCAGCCGATAGTGGCTAAATTCTGAGCCCTAACCAATGGGAATAGGCCAATCTGTTTATTTTAAGGAATGTCTTTTTTAAAAAAATATATATTTTTTATTAAGTTCAGAGGAAGGGACAGATAGAAACATCAATGATGAGAGAGAATCATTGATTGATTGCCGCCTGCATGCCCCCTACTGGGGATTGAACCCACAACTTTGGGTATGTGCCCTTGACTGGAATCAAAACCAGGACTCTTCAGTCCACAGGCCGATGCTCTATCCACTGAGCCAAACCAGCTAGGGAAGGAATGTCTTTTTTGATTAGTATCATTCCTATTCCTGTAGAGTACTGTTAACTTGATTTATATCTCCTGGGAGCAGAGATCCTTGTGACAAATTTACCTTCATTTAAAGTGGATCGGGACTTAGAGCTGAGGCTTGAAGTGGGTGAGAACAAAGTGGCAGGAAGTGTTTGAACTAGGGCTGGCAGGTGGGTTGCAATCCCAGATTTCAAATGTATATAGTCCTTGAGCTGACAGATATTTTTAACAAAGTTATTAATATTTATTGAACATTCAGTTTGTGTGAAACACCATCCAGAGTGCTTTTACACATGTTATTTCTAAGCAGCATAAAAGCTTTGTGGTGTTTCTTCACCTGCAAAATGAAAATGATAATACTTACATTATAAAGCTTTGGGGATGATTTAATGGTTAAATCCACTTGAAACTCATAGCTGAGTGCCTAACAGTAAGGGAGGAATAAATGTTAGTTGATTGGTAATAGTAGTGGTTATGTCATCTCTGTTTTACAAATGTGGAGAAAGGATCAGAAAGGTTATTTGCCTACAGTTACATCACTTAAATGTATAAAGCCAGAACTTAAACTGGCTTATTTTTTCCTTTTTGACCAGATGTGGCCTTGACTTGAATCTCCCTTGCCCCCATCTCCCTTTCTTACGCTCTTTCCTCTTCACTACATTGCTTCCTGATTTTGGACTTTTAAGCGAAGAAAAATTATACATAATTCAGAAGCTCACTGATTTTTAGCTAAACTTAGCTGATCACTCATACCTGCCTAAGTACCATGGATAAAGGTTGTAGGATGGAGGATGTTGCCTCCTGGGCTGTAGTTGATGTGGCCTATGCAGGCAATTTGGGATTGTCACACAAGAGGGAGAAAAGCCTCACAAGGGCCAAAACAGTTGAGCATCTATAGGCTGCATACCTGGAGAAGAGTGGGCCATAGAAGTGCTCCATGGAAACAAGGGGACATGCTGGGGGAGTCTCCTCATGCCATGTTTCACAAGTACAACATATCTCCTAGGATCACATCATTTCTACCCAGACCCCGAGATTTCTGAAAATTCGCAATTCTTTTTAGGAACCTTCGCCTCCAGAATCCTGCATTATGCTGCTTGATGGTGTGAAACTTAAAATTATTCTAGCTTTCCCAAAAAATGCATACAAAGGATGATGACTAATGGAAGATGTTACTAAATAGTTCTTAAAGAAGGAAATAATCTAGATTTCAGGAGGAGTTTTTTTGCGCACCTGAGAAATGACTATTTGACTTTTCTGATCTCTTCTTGACTGCCTGCTACTGGGAGCTTTATTTCTGGCCTTTCTCAGGAAAGGCTAGGCTTCCCTGACACTACTCTTCTCTTGGAGAATTTCACTGCCCGCTTCCTCCCTGAGCAGAGGATTCTGTTTTTCTGCTCCCAGTATAAATACACCAACCTATTGCTCTCAGAATAACAAATGTACTCTTGTTTCTGTGATCCTTTTTCCTTAGAGAGCAGATAAGATTATATTTAACACAAGTATTTAGTGTTATCTGTTAAATGGGTTTGCAATCTCAAATTTGTACAAGGTTAAGCCTGATTGGTGAGTAGTAGGTAGAGGTTTTGCCTTTCTATTGGGTTTAGCCCCGTTAAGCTTCAGCTATTATTGTGATGTGTATGTGCAGACCCAGTGATGTAATCAGAGCTGATCTTTCAAGTAAAGTTTGAAATCTAAGCTTTTGTGTGTAGTTACTTTTTAAAATGTTAGGAAAGAATTCAGGTTAAAAACTAACTGGAATCAGCTACCTTGGGCCAGTGTGTTTAAAACAGCCAGTAGAAAGCTTTCTATGGCATAGCAGTCAGAGCTTTTGAGGAGCAAATGTAGTTGTCAGGGAGGAGGACCTGCCCTTTGCATATATCTCTTTCTCCAAATTTGTTTCTAGTTTGGGTTGGGTATTAGAGACTTGGAGGAGTATGTCTAAAGTGTCCCAGACCCAGACCAGCAGCACTGCCACCCTTTACCTGAACTCCACTTGTATAAACTTACATTCCTGCTGTACACATAAAGGAGTAAATAAATGGTATGCCTTTCTATGAAGGGTAAGCTGTTTGAAAATTGAATTTAGTTTTAAAGAAGCAAATATAAAAGATTTATTATTCAGAATTCAGATAAGCAGAACATTTGGTCATCTAGATTTTTTTTTTTTAATATTCTGTGGTCATAGTTTTTATTCCATATTTGAATATTTAAGTCACAGTATTATGCTAACTACTAGAAACCTGATGCATGAAAATTCATGCAAGAGTAGGGCTTCCTTCCCCTGGCACCGGCTTCACTCCGGCACCTGAGACCTGGGTTCCCCTCCAGGCTCCCTCCTCTGGCCACTGGCAGGCACCTGGGACCTGGGCCGCCTTCCCTTGGACTGCCTTCCCTCACACCGCCCACAGGCACTCTAGATCCCCGCAGGCACCCAGGACCTGGGCTGGCTTCTCTCGGGTAGCCCACAGGCACTTGGGACCCAGGCTGGCTTCCCTCTGGCCCCGGCTTTTTCAGGAAGGATGTCCAGAATGACATTTGTAAGCAGTTTGGGCTAGTTAACATATTACTCTTTTTATTATTATAGATAGCTTTAGAGTGCATTTTCATTTTTGGAAAATTTATGATTCACAAATACGTGGATTATGTTAATTGAAACTGCACTCATACTGAATAATCATTCCTTATATTGTGTGTTTTCAACTTTTTTCCTTCTTGATTACTTGTTTTTTAACAGTCTCATCAAAAGTAGTCTTGGCAGCAGCAACTAAGAGTAAGATTGTGATGGCTAAGATATAATACCGCTCTTTTGGTGGTGTAGAAAGAGGATCTAGGAGCAGAGTAGCGTTGGAAAAAAGTAATATCAGGTTCAAACCTAAAACCAGAAATCAGCTATTGCTTTTTAACTTGGATCATACATAAATTACTTAATTAGTGCTTTCTGATAATGAGAATAATAGCAGTACCTTGTTTATGGCAAAGGGTTACAATGAGAATCATGAAACTTGGTTTGGAGAGTTGCTTTATAAATCTGAGGTAACTTGTATGTATAATCACTAATTATCAGAAAGGATACATTGGGAATGACCGCTCTTAGGGTTTGCTTGTGTTAAATGTTAAGCCATCAGAGTGGTTGTTCACAGATGGCTATTCCGGGAGGAGTGGACTTTGACAATTATCAGGTGAAAATATTTGTGGCAAATATGGTGAAATAAAATTGATGTAAAAGAAAGGGCCAATTTGCTGAGACCAGTTTGGTTCAGTGGATAGAGCGTCAGCCTGCGGACTGAAGGGTCCCAGGTTCGATTCCGGTCGGGGGCATGTACCTTGGTTGTGGGCACATCCCCAGTGGGAGGTGTGCAGGAGGCAGCTGATCGATGTCTCTCTCTCATTGATGTTTCTAACTCTCTATCCCTCTCCCTTCCTCTCTATAAAAAATCAATAAAATATATTTAAAAAAAAAAGAAAAGGAAGGGCCAATTTTTCTTTGTTTCCCAAGTGATGCTTTAATGTATGTTCTTCAATGCACACAGGTATCAACTCAATTGTGGCCATTGCATCATACACTGGATATAATCAAGAAGACTCTGTTATCATGAATCGTTCAGCTGTAGATCGAGGCTTTTTCAGGTCAGCTATTTATAAAAGTTGTCAAACACAGATATAGTGGAAATACTAATATGTTAATTAAAAAAACTTCTCTAAAAATAGGTTTGACTTTTACATGTTCAAATTTTTTGGTGATTTTGAAGTTCAGCTGGAAGAAATTTTGATCTGACAGCAGATAAATTTTTCTGTTAAGAAACCTAATCTTTTGCCTTAATTCATGAAGCTTAGTGGCAATCTGGCAGGCACATGCTGTTGTGTGGATGCCTGTATAGAGTTTTGTGTGTGAAATTAATGCCTTACTCCAGAAAGCAGACGGCCTGGTTGATGGTCATGAACAACTGAAGACACTGCTTCCTGCATCTCTGGATTTTCAGATGCTAATATTTTGACCCCAACCCTACCTCTTTTTTAAGCAAATAACATGTTTGCATTTAGATATAATAGAAACATCTAAGAAGTAAAAATAAACCTATAATCTTAGAACCATAAATAACTGTTAAAATTATTATGTGTTTTCTTTTCCATCTTTTCTATTATGCTGTTATTTTATTAACAAGCAATTTTAAGTCCATGGCATATGAAGATTGGTTAAAAAAACTGGGAATTTTGAAGAGGATGGGTGTTTTTCTTCTTGTGTGGTTTCAGAGATAGCACTAGGACCAGAGGGTGGAAATTATAGCTTGATATGTCACAGACTTCTCATTTGAACTACTGGAACAGATCCTGGATGACCATCTCTGGAGGTCCTATGGAAGGATTCTTATTTCGGATAGGAGTTTGGACTTAGGAGTGTTCTTAGTGAGAAAAGGCCCTTCCTGTTTTCACATATAATTCCAGCTGTGTTCAGGTTATGAGTCAAGTGCTACATGTATGACCCATGTGACAGCATTTAGAAGTTCACTTTGACCCTTAATATAGTTAAATAACTCTTAACCTCGATTCATGATTTAGATTATTTTCCAAATATCAATTAAGTAAAAATTATTAGTATATTCTAAGTCCTATTATTAGAGGAAAATAGAAGTTGCCTTCAGAACTATGTATTTTTTAGGTCTGTTTTCTATCGATCATACAAAGAACAGGAGTCTCAAAAAGGATTTGACCAAGAAGAAGTTTTTGAGAAGCCTACACGTGAAACATGCCAGGGTAAGTAAGACTGGCATTTAAATTATGGAATTCAAAGTTAACTTAGCATGGCTTTTCTAATTACCTTTTCTGGGGTTTGTTAACCCCCTTTAATTTTTTGCTGCATGGGAGTATGTTTTTATGACATTCTTAGAACTCATATTTAAGAAAATATGTGTGTTTGCCAAAATATTTTGTACCTAGGAGTGGGCTTGGTACAAGTTCTTCTATCCTGGTAGATCCTGCTTTGAGGAGGGTATTTGGAAATCACTGAGATTATGTGATATCATGGGACATACCCCAGCTTCAGTTTCACTTTTACTATGTATGTTCTGTCCCTCAGTTTAATGTATTGGCATGGAAACTCACTCCTTTCTTCACATTGTGGTGTGTCCATATTTGTCTAGTCACAGTATTTGTATACATTTAACAAATAAATGAGAGAATACCTAGCTTTTTTTTTTTAAACCGCAAACTTCTTTTTTAATTGTTATTATTTTCACTGACACCTAAAAATATGTATACGGTATTATGGATAGAATGTCCTAGGGAAATGGGGTATCTTTGCTTTAATTTTGACTTCTAATAGTATTGCATGAAGTACAGTGGGTTTTGTTTCCCTAGGCATCTTCCTGTTTTTCCGTTTCCTGGGATGGATCTATATAATACTGAATTGGTATCCCGATTTACATAAGATAACATTGAAAATTTCTGTGGGAGGATGTGTGTAGAGGCCATAGATATTTTCTCATGTAATATAGAGGTCAGAAGACAGCAACGCACTTATCCAGTCACCCAGCAGATGGAGAATTTGATTTTCCAGTGCTCAGTCTAATGCTTTTTAGAGTTCAGAATAGTTTATAATATTTGGAACTGGAGGGCCTGGTGCACAGATTCATGCACGAGTGGGGCCCCTCGGCCTGGCCTGTAGGATTGAGCTGAAATCAGCTCTCCAACATCCCCCAAGGGGTCCCGGATTGCTTGAGGGCAAAGGCCAGGCTGAGAGAACCCATTGGTGCACAATTGGAGCCTGGGAAGGATGCAGGAGTGCTCCAGGGTGTGTCCGGCCTGTCTCGTTCAGTCCCAATCGGCCAGACCCCAGCAGCAAGCTATCCTACTGGTTGGAGTGTCTGACCCCTGGTGATCAGTGCTCATCATAGCAAGTGGTTGTTCGGTTGTTCTGCTGTTTGGTCTATTTGCATATTAGTCTTCCATTATGTAGGATGGTCATGGTGTATTAGAGATTCCTGTTAACTTCTCAGACTTTGAATTGATTTATATATTTGGTTTTTAATCCCTGTGGAGAGGATTATGTAACATTTTAAATACTTTTCTATGTGGTAGTACCGTTTTAGAAATGCCATGTCTGTCTCTTTTTAGGTATGAGGCATGCCATATATGACAAACTGGATGATGATGGTCTGATAGCTCCCGGGGTCCGTGTATCAGGAGATGATGTTATTATAGGCAAAACGGTCACCCTGCCTGAAAATGAAGATGAACTGGAGAGCACTAATAGACGCTATACCAAGAGAGACTGTAGCACTTTTCTCAGGACTAGTGAGACAGGCATTGTGGATCAGGTTATGGTAACTCTCAACCAGGAAGGATATAAATTTTGTAAAATAAGGGTGAGTATAGCTTTGTCATATCGCTGTTTATGGAAAATAAACCAGATTGATTTAACTAACCTATTTTTATATGAATTCAGGTACGCTCTGTTAGAATTCCACAGATTGGAGACAAATTTGCCAGTCGACATGGTCAAAAGGGTACTTGTGGTATTCAGTATCGACAAGAGGTAGGTATTTTTTATCTGCCTCACTCCTAACCCAGAGTTTTGTTGAACATTTTATAAGTCAAATGATTTAACTTAAGAGCCCAAAGGTGGTAAAGGCTTGACTTTTTAATTTTAGTGTTGAATAAGTAAAAAACATACTGTATTGAACAGAATTTAGGTCACAGAAAAGTTCAAATAAGAGGAATCAGTTCTTGTTCCATAGCTAAGAGATTTAAGTTTAAGATTTTTTTAAAAAAATTCATTTATAGGATATGCCTTTCACCTGTGAAGGAATCACCCCTGATATCATCATAAATCCCCATGCCATCCCCTCTCGTATGACAATTGGTCACTTGATTGAATGTCTTCAAGGGAAGGTAAGAGGTTTTCTTTTAACAATATGGGTTCCAAACTGATGTTCTTTCCAAAATGATGATAGGTGATTTCTCTTATATTTCACTCGGGGTACTTTGGAAAAAACTAATGTGGCATAATCATAACCAATCACGAATTGTTTATGATTAATTATGCCTTTTTTTTTTTGCAAAAATTTACAGTTATGGTTAAGTCAGAATTTTTATAAAATTTACTATATCAAAGCAGTATATACATACACATATATATGTTGATTACCCTTTTTACTGCTTCTTTTCTGTAGATAAGAGTTAACTCATTGATGGTTAGTTCGTTGAGAACTTAAATTTATAGCTATATTATTAGCTTTGTGTGCATCTATTTTTAAGTATCTTGTTTAGGGTAGAATGGCTGCAGCCTAACAACTAGAGGACTTGGTTTTAGGGCATTAAAATGTATTTTCCTTGAGCCATAGAAAGTGTTTAGGAGTCTCTCTCTCTCTCTCTTTTAACTGTTCTCATGAATAGCTTCCTATTTGAAGGGTTATAATTGAGTTTTTATTTTTTAGGTAAATTAGTTATAAACACTATGTTAATAAAATGAACCTATGATATTATAGCTTTCCATTAACAGATTTTTTAAAGTTCAGAATGATTTTTTTTAATTGAATATATTTTTGATACAGCTTTCTAAGGGAAAATAGAAGGAAACAGCCTTTTAAAGATTACTTTTTTTGGTAAAGGTTTCAGCTAACAAGGGTGAAATTGGTGATGCCACTCCATTTAATGATGCCGTTAATGTGCAGAAGATTTCTAATCTTTTGTCTGATTATGGCTACCATCTCAGAGGAAATGAGGTATGTTTGTGCTTATGTATTTTTTTGTATGTGTGTAGTTTCATTCTTTTTTTTTTAAACATATATTTTTATTGATTTCAGAGAAGAAGGGAGAGGAAAGAGAGATAGAAACATCAATGATGACAGAAAATCACTGATCGGCTGCCTCCTGCACGCCCCTTACTGGGAATCAAGCCCATAACCCTGGCATAAAATCGTGACATCCGGGTTCATAGGTCGACACTCAACCAGTGAGCCATACTGGCCAGGCCCTTATTCTTTTGTATGCTTACATTTTATTCCATTAAATGGCTGTATCAATGTAGTTTCATTCTTAAACCTTTTATTGAAGTATCTACTTCAAATATGTGTACAATTATAAATGTATAGCTTGGTGAATTTTCACAAAGTGAACATACCCATGTGACTGGCCTTCACATCCTGAAAATTAAGTGACCAGAACTCTTTTATGCATAGATGCCTCCTCTTATGTCTCCCTCCAGTAATTTAGCTCCCCCGCTCCACTCTTTTGACATCTAACAGTATAGATTATTTTTTCTGTTTTGATTTTTATATAGATGGAATCATACAGTATATGGACATATATTCTTTGAACTTGTTCAGTATTTTTACGTCTATGCTTCAAAATCTGTTTCAGGTCTTGTACAATGGATTCACTGGCAGAAAAATCACATCACAAATTTTCATTGGCCCCACTTATTACCAGCGTTTGAAACATATGGTGGATGATAAGATTCATTCTCGTGCTAGGGGGCCTATACAGATCCTTAACAGACAGCCCATGGAGGGTAGATCCCGGTAAGAGAGCTGCATCATTGTCAGTGACGTAGTTCACATAGTAAAGGCAAGATAAATGTTTGTTTCTTTACCTTTATATACCAGTTAATGAGTTGGTTATCTAGCATCCTTCAAAGTTGACCAGTGATTTGTTTTTTGGTAATAACATTAAAAACTCAACTGATTTCGTATTTTTTGTATATTAAGAATACTAAGGAAGCCATTCCCATCTGAACAGTGCATTTTATTTCACCCCCATGCTGGGAAAACCTCTCTTCCTTTCCACTCCTTTTGCCAGCAGCAGTTTATCATTTCAGGCTTGACTGCCTGGAAGACTCATTCATTGAAAAGCTACTTTATTGAGATCAAATTTTGTTACTCATTTTTGAGTACAGAGTTGAATTCTAGTAAGTTAAATGATAGCATGATGAGACTCAACTCTGTACTTCATTGTATTTTATGAGGAAAATTATCTATTATCTATATATATGTACATATATGTATGTATGTATATACACATATGTATGTATGTATGTATATACATGTGTGTGTGTGTGTATAAGACTAATACACTAAGTGTCCTTCCTTTGTCCGACTGATCACTATAATGTCCACTGGCCATTTACAGGGAAATGGCACTGCAACACTCAGCTTCCTCCAAGTAGGCTACAGGCCCCATCACCACCAAATTGCAGTTGATGCTGCCGAGCCCTCATGGTGCAAAATGCAGTCCATAGCTCAGCCAGCCCAGAAACAGTGGCTGTAGACTCTGGGTAATGATGTCACATAGCAATGCCCAGCTTTCTTTCCCTAGTGACTAGCCTCCTTAGAATTTCTTCAGCACAGGAAGATGACTTTGCTTTATAGCCAGGTGCAAATATTTTACACTTTAACCAAATGTCTGTGAAGTGTTTTCCTATGCTATGCCTCATCTCATTTGATCCTCACAGAAGTCCTGAAGTAAGTAGATAGGAGACTTGGTAGAATCCTATTTTCTTTTCATTAGCTGGAAAATGGAGATTTTAGAAAGCTTACAAACTTGACCCGACTGAAAAGAAGTAAGGAATGGTGGACCTTGAAAATGACTTCAGGTTTTCTCACTGCACAGAATATAGTCAAACACTGCTGCAGTTAAATATTTTACCTTTTGTTCACTCTGCATAATCTACAATAATGTGCTTTGTCTTGATATTTACTGCTGTGTTTCTGACAATTACCTGAAAGAGAAGTTGGGATGCTTCACTGGGCTGGAAAAAGTTTAGCTAAAGCAGAAAATCAGTCTAAGCAAGTTTATTCTAAATATAAGACTAAGTTGACTTGCACATGCATGATACATATAAAGCTCTTGTGCCAATCACATGCTTGTGTTTAGATCTGTCATTGTTGATCGTGAATTTGGTTGACAGAAAGGGCGAAATAGCATTGTTAAAACATTTCCTCTAATTTCAGTGTGCACAAATTTGTGCACGGGGCCACTAGTATGTTATATGTGACAATCTAATGTGTTTACTCTATGTTGGGACCTAATGCACATTAAGTAGTTGGTAGACTTCTCTGCTTTCCCCGTGTAGAAAAAATGCTAGTATATACAAATTAGAGTCTAATTCTCCTTTACTAATATCATTCTTTACCTATGCCATTAGTCATGTTGCTGTTGATATTTATATATATAAAAGGCTGATATGCAAAATGCCCCCTTTGGAGTTCAGCCAGGAGAATGGGAGCTCATTTGCTTGCTGTGATGTGCGCTGACCACCAGGGTGTGTGCAGAACGTGGTGGGGCGCTGAGGGAGTGAGGGAAGGGACAGGAGGGGAAAACAGTGTTGGGGAGGCGTGCGGGTGGCAAGGGAAGGAGGAGGCGGAGAGACAGGGAACCTGATCGTCCTTGATGGCTGGCCAGGCCTAGGGACCCTGCCTGTGCACGAATTTTGTGTACCGGGCCTCTAGTAAAAAATAATACAAAATAATCTGTTTTTCTCTTAACAGGGATGGTGGCCTGCGTTTTGGAGAAATGGAACGAGACTGTCAGATTGCCCATGGGGCAGCCCAGTTTTTAAGGGAAAGACTATTTGAGGCATCAGATCCATATCAGGTTCATGTATGCAATCTTTGTGGAATAATGGCAATTGCTAACACCAGGACCCATACGTATGAATGCAGGGGCTGTCGGAATAAAACCCAGGTGCGTATAGACTTTCTGGCCAGTTGTTAACTATTTAGGATATAACCATATTGGGCTAATTACCCAGGCAGATTTAGTGTGATGGGACAGATTGGCATTTTCACAATTTTGAATAGCTTGCCTCTGTAAGGTTCCTAGTTTTAAATGAGAAAAAAAATTTTTTTTTGATTTTTTTTTTCTAAAAATCAGTTTAAACGTTACTGGGTTAATTTCGCTAAGCTGTTCATTTTTTTTTTTTTCTTTCTTCCAGAAAAGGCCTTGTACAAGAACTTTTTAAAATTGGGTTTTTAGGTGGGGAGACAGATGAGGGCATGTACTGGGGGGTGGGGAGGGCAATAGGGAAAACAAATAATAAAAAAATAAATAAAATTGGGTTTTTAAAAAGCCTTTTACTTAAGGAGGATGCTTATGTCTGGCAGAAAGGGTCAAATACCAAAGCCTATTAGGAGAAAGAATCACCTTGGGCCAAGTTAGTAGAATGAGTTATATCAGCCTATCCATTTGTTCACCATCATCAGCACCAAGTCTTTACCTTTTCCTGGGTTAGGGAAGTAGGCTCATTTCAGTATAACTTTGCTAATTACTTTTTTTCTCTCTCTTTCAGATTTCTTTGGTGCGAATGCCTTATGCATGCAAACTGTTGTTTCAGGAGCTTATGTCTATGAGTATTGCACCTCGAATGATGAGTGTTTAGCTCTTTCAAAAGATTCTCAGCAAGACATTTATAAATGCCTTTTGTCTCTTATTTTTATGATACGGCTTTTAAAAATAACATGTGTTACATTGTGAGAAAAAGCATTTTATTTGTTTGATGATGCATGCTTCTGTAAATAGGTAATAAATTTTTGTAGATAGTCTTGATGTGTTATCTTTATGTAAAGTCGGTAAGTATAACTAAGGTATTAGTGGACTGGATAAAAAGAAACTGGTTAATAGTCAAGAACAAGGTAGTAGTTATCCATGACTACGCTTAGCTATGCAGACTAATATATTCTTCAGGTTTATAGCTTGGCACTTTCACCTGTTTAAAAAAAAAAAAGAAAAAAATTAGTTACATATATGTACATGGTTGACTTCCTAATTTTTAAGTAGCTTAGTGTTTTCAATGATGTTAAAATGTGGGGGATAAAGGATATGTAACTGTATAGATGATAGATGGTGGAGTGCTCTTCAGAGTTTGAGCTATACAATTTTAAATGTGGAAGGCAATTTTGTTGTATTGATCCGTGTGTGAGAGATGGACTTTTTTTTTTTTAAATTGATTTCAGAGAAGAAGTGAGAGGGAGAGAGAGGTAGAAACATCAATGATAAGAGAGAATCATTGATCGGCTGCCTCCTGCATGACCCCTACTGGGGATTGAGCCCGCAACCCGGGCATGTGCCCTTGACTGGCATCAAACCCGAGACCCTCCAGTCCGAAGGCTGACGCTCTATTCACTGAGCTGAACTAGCCAGGGCAAGAGATGGACTTTATAGAACTGGCAGAGCACATTTCACAAACCAGCAAGTTGACATCCAGAGAGACTAAGGACCTTTCCTTTGTCATCCAGCTGTCACTCACAATTTAAAGTGGAATAATTAGTGGCAGAGCTGGGACTCAAATACATGGCTCTTAGCTCTGTCTGTTTCATCTCCTGGCTTTATACATCTTGGCTGAAGAGAATCTGATCAAACATCTTTACTTGCTATTTCTTCCTTTCATACCAGAGATGAGTGATCCACACAGAGGAATGGTTTGACAAATGCTGCTAATAAATTTTGTTCTTATTTTTGGCTTACGGAAAAGCCAATCCAGACATCAGTCTAATAGAACTATATACATGTAAAGTAGTATCATTCTGATACTACTAGAATGGGTGCTTAAGAGGAAGCGTTGACACGAGAGTGGATAGAAACAGAACAGAGTTGGGTATTTGCCATTATACTCTCCTTTCTGGCTTTTTAAAATAACGAGCTCAAAGGGAAGGACCCACAATCATTTCCTTTTAAATGAGAATTTAATATAATAGTCACAACAACAAGGAAAAATGCCATGTGGATAGATAGTCATGGGAAATATAAGCCATCCCAGTCAAGCTTGAGTTTTTGTCTCATGTGTAAGGTGAAAGCATCTGAGTCTACTCTAATAACAGCATTCCATCAACCGCTGGATGTACTTCTGGAGCTGTGCGCTCTACATTTTGATTACACACTTAATGCCCTGTGGATTCCTGACATTACAGAATTTCATTAAGGGCTGTGGGATACTTTCTAACTTGGTTCTGTTCTTCATTAAGCAAAAGCACTAGTCCTTAAGTGGCCTTGAGATTAGTACCTACCTTTGGTCACTGGTATTTCATGTAAGCTGTCGACCACTGTAATTTTTGCTGATGCTGAAGCTTGTCCTTGGGAGTTGGATGCATGGCACTCATATTCTCCAGCATCTTCCTTACTGAGTGGAGATAACTGTGAATGGAAAAGAATCTTTAGTGCCTCTATGCTGGGCCTCTCTCTAGTGGTCTCAACGAAGTTGTTTTGTTTCCTAAGATGACTAGAGAATTCACAGCAAAGATACTGCTAGAAATAGTGCTAGTCCCGTCCTAAGAGAATTACATAGCTACTGGACTTGGTCTGCTGGGGAGATGCTGAGGAAATGTTACCTACAACGTTCGGTCACATTACAGAGGTTAACTGGAGAGATGCACACAGCAGTTGGAGGAAGATCTTGATAGGGTGTATGGTCTTGGTACTACACAGTGAGTATCTACAACTATTGAAGGTCAAGTAAAGTAACTTAATCAGTACTTGATTAAAGTACTTAATGTGTGGATCAGGTCTGTGAGAATTTTGCTTTGAAGGAGAGGGAAAAAAACTAATTATTTCCAAACATCCCATGAACTTCAGCTGTTCTCAACTACGTCTGAAAGTGGAGCAGCAGCTCCGTGTGAGTGCTTCCAGCCGGGCAGTGCACCGAGCGTCTCTGCCAGGCCCGCTGTGTCTAATTCCAACAACGAGAGTCTTGCCAGCTCCTGCTACTCACCAGCACCCAGCCAGTTACTTCATGCTTTTCTGGGCCTCCTCGGGTCTGAATGGCCAGGTTGTCCCGGTCACCAGGCAAGAGTTCTGTCCTGTGAAATCTGTTATCGTCCTTTTTTACCTGCAAGAAAGAGGGAAATAGTCTGCATTCTCTGCCCTGAATCATCAACTTGGAAGTGGCCACATTTCTATGAATACATTTCAAGGAATACATCAGACTTTTTAACTAGATTAAAACTAGCAATTTTCATATTACTTTTTCCTGAACAGGTACATAAAATATAGATCCTCTTATTTCTTCCTGACAGTTTCCCTCCCTATATTTTAAATTTTATAACCTTATATATATTAATGTATTTTTCTGCATGCTTGGGGAATACACATCATACTCCTGCCACTAGACACCATCATTTACTCATGCCCTTATAAATCCTTCTTCTCTGAACTGGGCCTTTTCTTGCTTGCCAAGACGTGTTTGAGTGGCAAATGGTATCACCCAGTGCTAGGTAAGTTTTATGCTGGGATCTTCTGCAGGAGCCCAGATGCCAGGGATTCTTTTGCAACAGCCTCATCAATGAAAAATATTTACTAAAGTCCTGAGAAAAAGTCAAATAAATGTCATTCTCATGACAAAACTTGCTGCCTATCCCGGTGTGTATCATGAGATTCAGGATGGGTTAAGACTGGTCGGCAAACTCAAGTCACCAGAGCCATATATCAACAGTACGATTGAAATTTCTTTTGAGAGCTAAATTTTTTAAACTTCTAACGCCACTTCTTCAAAATAGACTCCCCAGGCTGTAGTATTTTGTGGAAGAGCCACTCTCAAGGGGCCAAAGAGCTGCGGTTTACTGACCAGTGGGTTAAATGCCGTTTCCTATTTGAGGCCAATAGTAAACACTGTCTTAACTGCCCCCCCTCCCCCTTTTTTAAATATATTTTATTGATTTTTTTTTTTTTTTACAGAGAGGAAGGGAGAGAGAAAGTCAGAAACATTGATGAGAGAGAGACATCGATCAGCCACCTCCTGCACACCCCACTGTGGAGATGTGCCCACAAGCAAGGTACATGCCTCCAGCCGGAATCGAACCTGGGACCTTTCAGTCCTCAAGCCGACGCCCTATCCACTGAGCCAAACCAATCTCGGCAACTTTCCCCCTTTTTATAAAGGCAAACTATGCCTAGGCTAGGTGGCTCAGTTTATAGAGTGTCATGAACCAAAAGATTTATGGTTCGATTCCCAGTCGGCACATACCTAGATTTCGGATTAACATCACAAGATAACTACTGATCAGGAAATCACAGACCACTCATCAGGCTGTGACCACCATAGAAGTGTTACTGTCACCTGGTGTCTAGAGAGAAGGTGTGACTTTAGTTCAGGTGTTGCGGAGAATCCTTGAGTATGAAAGACATGCCACCTTTGAACCTCAGTATTGTAATACTCATACCCCAAAACCAGTTCTGTGCTTTAAAGTGGAACTGGACATGGGAATGCATAGAAAGCCTGCATTCTCAGCAGTTTGGTTACAAGGACAGTGACGAGGAAACAAAAGTCCTGTTTAATTATTTAAGTCATGACTTTTAAAGCAAATTGACATGGCCCTAAGTAAGAAATAAACATCTTGCATTGTAACGTGGAACATTCAAAAGGAAGGTTTTAGGAAATGCCGCCTTTACTAAATGTGATATTTTTTGTCCAGTTTTTTATTTTTAAGAAAATGCTGGCTGTGATTCCTATACATTACACTCAGAACTCACTGGTGGTTCATGATCTGCAGGTTGAAACCACTGCTTTATGCTACCCATGTGGCAAATTACACGATGAAGGCAGAGGGAAATCAGAGCTAGCAGCTGCATTTTTGCTTGTTTCTGGCAAGTTTGTAGAAAATTATTTTTTCTTGTCCTCTAACCTCCCTTCCCCCAGTTGACAAGCCCTAAGAAAGCCCATGGGATCTGCCTCGCACAATCCCAGAAGCTTAAAGGAAAAGATTCCCCGGGCAGATCTATTCCCCTGGGGTGTGCACGTTAGCTGGGGAGGGGCAGAGAAAGGGCTGAAGAAATCATTCTGCCGGATTTGTCAATAGGTCACACGTCTTGGACACTTGGGTCACCCTGGCTTCCACTGTGTAATCCCTAGAGCGCCACAGAGCTTTGTATTGACATTCTTTGGAAATACTGTTCCTCTGCCTCTTTTCCCCCCTGCTTGCCTTTCCCCTCTACCCCCCCACAACAAACTCGTAGCCTCCAAACAAGCAAGGAGGAACAGCAGCGGCTTTAGCCAGGAAGGCCAGAAGGTACACGCCCATCAGCTGCAGTTTTGCTCTTCATTGCTTCCCACTCCCCTTTAAAAAAATAACTTATTGAGGTGAAAGAAATTTCACTGCTTCCTTTAACAGAAATTTCAGCTGCCAAGGATAGTTGTAATGCAGCTGGTGCTATCTCTGCCTACCCCCAGGCATTTTCTGGAAAAACGCTGACTTCATTCCACCAGAGAGCCTGATGGCCACACGGGGGCGTCGGAGGTTGGCAGGTGACCCAATGTGAATCAAGGTTTACAGGGGAAATTTTACAGCGCTGCACAGAGAAGGGGACAAAATCCCCTCTGGGATCATTAAGCCGTGATCATGTGAACTTGGCGCTGCCAGTGACAATATCGCTCACAGTGTAGAGGAAGCAAAGAATCAGACCAGTACATTGGGAGCAGAGTCAAGAGCCAAGAGGCTGGGCACACTGTATCTGGATCCAGCTGCCCTTGAAGTTGGAATCACCACCCACAAGACCTCTCACCACCATTATTTTTGCCTAGACTAGTTTGAAGTGAGTTCTACAACTTGCAACAAAAAGAGTTCTGGTGCCAGGTTCCTCCCAGAGTTCCAGAAACTGCTCCTCTGGTCAGACACTAAGCAAACAAAAAAATCAAGAGACTGTCATTCATCTTAGAACTTGCTGGAGAAGTAAACCTGCTACAAACAAGTGTCTGGTTATCCCTTTTTACAGAAATAGATTTCCTTTCTGTTTGCACTAGTCCAGTGGTCAGCAAACTCATTAGTCAACAGAGACAAATATCCACAGCACGACTGAAATTTCTTTTGAGAGCTGAAAACCGACTTCTGTGCATGGGCCACAAAGTTTCATTCGCACTGTATGTGCGCGCCCGTACATGGTATTTTGTGAAAGAGCCACACTCAAGGGGCCAAAGAGCCACATGTGGCTTCTGAGCCGCAGTTTGCTGACCACTATACTACTCTGATGTTTACCTAATAGGATTTTTGTGTGTGGGGGGTGGGTGCTAAAAACAAGTCAAAATATGCAAATAGGGAAATATAAAATATTGTACAGTGCAATTGTTACGTATTTGACCTGACAGATATTTTCCCTTCTACAGACATGCTGAGAATATGTTGTCCTTCAACTCAGAAGATAGTTACACAAAACAATACCACCTGAAGGGAAACATTTCCAGGAATAGTAACACGCAGTGCCAACTACATATCTGACAAGCCAAGTGATTTTACCTGCCTTACTTTATGTAATCTTTTCAAGAATTAAGAGCTACTTTCATGACAGAGGAGGAAACTGAGGCTTAGGGGAGTGGCTCTCAATCTAGGTAATTCCCCCCAAACCCCTAACAGGGGACATTTGGAAATGTCTGGAGACCTGTTTGTCACAACTGAGGGGGTGAGTGCTACTGGCATGTAATGGGTAGAGGAAAGGGATACTGCTAAACACAAGGCACAGGGCAGCCCCCACAACACAGAATTATCTGCCTCAAAATACCAACAGTGCTTGCGGCTAAGAAACCCTGACTTAGAACTCCACTAACCTAGCTAAGGAACTCACCCTCCAAGGGGCACCTCCCCCCTCTCCATGCACGCACATGCTGACACTCATACTGAAGCACAGGCATGCTCACACACGCACACACATACACACCGAGGTTGAATTTGGGTGTTTGGCATTCTAATTTCCCAGTTCCTGAGGCTCCCTGCTCCAGCACTGCTAACAAAAGCAGAGCAGAGGCTATTTGGAGGTCAGTGAAAATGTTGGTTAGATCCCAGAGTTGTTCTGGAAGGGTGCTATAGGTTTCATGGAGGAGCAGCAGGCAGTGGAACCGGCTGAGGGCTTTCGGTTAGTACCGTCCTTGTGCAGTGAGAGGAGCACGTCAGTCTAGGATGTGTTCTTGAAATCTGTGTCACTGACCTTGTTCCAGATGAGGACAGGGGTTGGGATTCCGATGACCTCACAGCTCAAGTACACCTTGGCACCAGTGACATTCCAGATGTTCTTGGGGGGAGTCACAATGGAAGGACCTACAAGAGAGGGCACAAAGCCAAATGGATTTTTTAAAACAATCTTTAGCGTCAGCAGGCTAGGAGATCGATACTTGATTATGTTTATGACACTGTCCTCTCTGTGAATGACCTGAAGCAAATTTCAAAGACCAGCCTGGCATCCCTTGGCCCACCAGCATGACTAAACCATGGCTTGAGAATGTGCACATCTAGACAAAAAAACAATTAGGAAGAAAACTTTATTGTTTATAAAATGCTTAAATGAGTTTGAACTTACCAGCTGTTTTGCATTATCTGGTCTTTCCAATTAATATAGTGAAAATTTAGTTCCAAAATGTTTCATGTTTTTTTTTCTTGTTTACCAGTATTTTTTTGGGGGGGCGGGGGAGGTGGCAATATACAACAATCTATGAAGATATTTGAAAATGTGCTTGAGTACCCTGAAAAGATGGTAGGTAGTCCCTGCCTTCAGCAGCTTGGGATCTGAAAATTTGATGATCAGAATAAACTGGTGAATATAATAGAATTAGGGGCATAGAAAGGACTGATAATTCTCAGGGGGAAAAGGGTGAGGGGTGTACAGGGAGAGACTGGACAAAAATCATACACCTATGGGTGACAATGGGGGGAGGTAAGGGCAGAGGGTGGGGTGGGAGCCAGGTGGAGGGGAATATGGGGGGAAAAAAGAGGAACAATTGTAATAATCTGAATAAAGATTTATTCAAATTTTAAAAAAAGAAACAAAAAAAGCTTGGGATCTGAGGTTGTCGAGTCAGTGGTGATAAGGCAGGGATGGTAACTTTCATCAGAGAGATCAACCTGAGGTGCTGTGCGCCCTGGGAGACACTTTTGAACAGAAATGGCCTGAGTGCTAGGAAGAAGGTGGAAGGAGGAGGCAGTGGGTAAAAGAGAAGCAGTGGCAGGTCTGCCTGTGACCAGGGTCCCCAAGGAGAGGGCTCTTTCTAAGATTCTCAGGTTCCAGCTCACTGGCAGCGGGCGTTGGCAAGTGGGAGCACCTGTGGAAAGCATTGTCTGATTTGAGTCCTGGGACCACCCAGGGAGAGCCCAGAGTGACCCCTCCTATCCCCTCAATCCTGACACACATCCCTCGGCCTTCTCTATCATATCCCCTCCAGTAAGAAGGTCCTTAGCACCAACATCAATGTATGTATCTTTTTTGTGACAGAAGAGGTCTTGGGGTTGGCAAACTCTGGCCTGTGGGCCAAATCTATCCTGTTACTTGTGTCTACATGGCTTTGAGTGGTCTTTACATCTTTAAGTGGTTGAAAAAAAAAAAAGGAATCCTATATAATAAAAGTGCAATATGCAGATTGACCAAATGGCCAAACAGTGGAGCAATTATCCAGATGACCATCTGGGACCACACTATGACACCCACTGGCGTAAGGCCAGCCAAGACAGGTGGGATGCAATTGGTTGGGGGCCCTGCCATCACCCCATGATCGCCCCGCAGAGGGAGGCCCAGGCCACCGGTGATGAACTGGAGGGCTCCATGATCGCCCCCAAAAGGAAGGCCCAGGCCACCAACTGGCAGGCTGCAGTGGGTGGGCAAAGCCTCTCTCTGCGAGGTAAGCCTGGGTCCTGGGCTGGGTGCCAGCAGCCAGGGAAAGGAATGCCTACTCTTGCATGAATTTCATGCACCGGGCTTCTAATATTTCATAATGTGAAAAATTTAAGAAATTCACAGTTCATTGTCCATAAAATAAAATGTGATTGGGCCCTGGCTCGTTTGGTTCATTGGATAGAGTGTTGGCCTGCGGACTGAAGGGTCCCATGTTCGATTCTGGTTAAGGACACATGCCCGGGTTGCAGGCTCAATGCCCCAGAAGGGGTGCATACAGGAGGCAGCCAATCAATAATTCTCTCTTATCATTGATGTTTCTATCTCTCCCTTTCCCTCTAAAAATATATCTAAAAAAATGTTATTGGAATGCAGCCATGCTCAGACTGGAGCATTTGTGGCAAAGACTGTTTGGCCTGAAGCATTTACTATTTGACCCTACACAGAAGACGTGCTAACCCCTGCTCTAATCAACTGAGAGGCAGCCAAACCTAGATAAAAGATTACGGGAAAATCTCAGGACTTCAATGTGTTACGTGTTACCTAGAGCAGATGCAAGTAAACCCAGTGGATGATTTCTGGTCCAGCTCTGAAATGCAACATCTTTTTATTTTAAATTTATTTTTCATTGATTTTAGAAAGAGAAGAAGGAGTGTGTGCGTGGGGAGAAGCAAGATTTATTGCTCCATTTATTCATGCAGTCATTGATAGGTTCTTATATGTGCCTTAATGGGGATTCAAACCCACAATCTCGGCGCATTAGGACCATGTTCTAACCAACTGAGCTCTCTGCAGGGTGAAATGCAACGCTTTGGAAGCCAATCGACACTGAAAGATCTGGACTCCCTACTCTTTTCTACTGAGGTGCCAGCTACCAACATCTGCAGCAGGAGAGACAGGCATATCTATGTTTAACAGGTGGAACTTGGAATTTTACTTCTAACTCTGAATACCAGATTTCAGCACCCCTAGAGAGACCAGGGACAGTCCACAGAAGAGGGAGCGGAGGTGGGGGCCTGGGCTCAGGGTGGGACAGCCACCACTCCAGGACCAAACTTATCAGGCTCAGTGCTCTTCTCAAATGAATGAGTTAAGAATTCCCTCCAAATGTCTGGCTGGTGTGGCTCAGTGGTTGAGCGTCATCCTATGAACCAGGAGGACAGGGTTGGATTCCCGGTCAGGGCATATGTCTGGATTGCAGGCTCAATCCCAAGTGTGGGGAGTGCAGGAGGCAGCCAATCAACAATTCTCTCTCATCACTGATGTTTTTATCTCTCTGTCCTTCTTCCTTCCTCTCTGAAACAAATAAAAATATATTAAATAAAAAAAGAATTCAGAGTTTCAGCTCTCTGCTGCCTTGTGTCTTGCAGCCGGACATCTAACTGCAGGGTCAGCTTGCCTCAGAGTCCTGGGAAAGGCACAACCTCCCCTTAGGCCTGGAAAGTTTTCTGGCATCATCAGCATTCAAGGGACATGAAGTCTCCCCTTTTGCAACAGGCTATTTCCAGCACACCATTAATTTCTCGAAACAGAAAGGAAATGCTCCCAGCATGTAAGATTTTTCCCACTCATCTGAAGTATTAGAAGCTGATATTTTTTGTCAGTAATCCCTGTGGCATTTTTATTCCCTGCCCCCACCCCCTTTGCAAGAATGTGCAAAACAATCAAAGTTTTGAAAGCCCAAAATATATCCCATGCTTCCTTCCCTCTGCACCATAGGCCTAAAGAGGGGGTCTTGTCTTTTCGGTTGCAAACGTGGATGTGGTGAGCCTGGTGGTGCTGTGTTTATGTGTGCTTCTGGCTCTGTCTCCGATGCTTCCTAGGATGACGGCACCAACACAGGACTCTGCAAAGGGCCGGGCCGGGCCTCCCCCATCCCCAGGCTTCCTCCCGGGCCCTGGGACTGCCAGGGCTTGGACACCACAGGACCGGATCTGCTGGACTTTGAACTACTTTCGCTCACCTCTCCGCGGGCCCCCATGCGGCTTTGTCCTCTTTTCCACAGAGGATTTAGCAGGATGACATCAAAGCTCAGGGGACCTCAAGGGACTGTTCCGAGAAAAGGTTTGGAGGCCTTGGAACAAAGCTGCCTTTCACGTGTCAAAGCCACGCAAGGATTGTTAAGGCATTTTCACAGGGAGGTCTCAGCCTTGCAGCAAAGCCCTGAGTTTAACGTGCGTGTCTCCCTCTAGTCAGGCAGTCAGTCACGATCTCAGTCAGGGCAGAGAGGGCACAGGGAAGCTTTCCTGCCTGGTTTCCCACCAGGGCATGCTGTGATTCTTCACAGAACATAAAATTAAAAACTAAGATAGTCTTTATTTTAATATAGTCCAATGTATCAAGTTTTTCTCTTATGATTTGTGTCCGGTTAAAGAAATTTTTGCCTAGGGTCCAGAGAGATCTCCTATAAGCTTTATGGTTTCATCTTTCACTTTAGGTTTGTGATCCATCTTGAATTAATTTTTGTGTGTGCTATGAAGCAGAGGTCTAGGTTCATCCACTTCCCCCAAAGGATATCTACTTGCCTTGGCATCATTTGCTGAAAAGACCATCCTTTTCCTATTCTATCTAACAAAAGGTTAATATGCAAATTGACCCTAATGTCAGAACCAACAGTCACTATGACGTGCACTGACCACCAGGGGGCAGATGCTCAATGCAGGAGCTGCCCCCTGGTGGTTAATGCACTCCTATAGGTTGAGCTCCACTCAGCCAAAAGCCAGGCTGACAGCTGAGAGTGCAGCAGAGTGTCAGGAGCCTCGCCTGCCTCCTTGGCAGTGCTATGGATGTCTGACTGCAGCTTAGGCCCGATCCCCCAGGGAGTAGGCTTAAGCTGGCAGGTGGAGATTCCTTGAGGGGTCCTAGGCTGCGAGAGGGTGCAGGCTTGGCTGAGGAACCTTCCCCCAAATGCACAAATTTTCATGCATCGGGCCTCTAGTTGAATTATAATGGTGCTTTGTAGTAAATTTGTTAATCATACATGAGTGAGTCTACTTCTGGATTCTCCATTCTCTTCTACTGGTCTTGTGTCTATCCTTGCACCAACAATTGTAGTATAAATTTAGAATGAATTGTATTAAAACTGAAGCACTGAATAGAGGGGATCCATTATATTCACCTCCCTCTAATCTTCTCCTTATTCCAGGAAATTGAACATTTAAGTAGGAGCAAAAATTATTTTAAAATATTTAAATCCAGGAATACTTTCTTTTTATTTTTTTAAAGAATAATGATTTTCTTTTCTTTTCTTTTCTTTTCTTTTTTTTTTTAGAGAGAGAGAGGAAGGGAGAAGAGAGGAACATCAATGTGAGAGCACAATGTTGACAGGCTGCTAATGCCAGGGTTCTTGATCCAGCATCTAGAAGGGTTCAGGAATCTGGAGAAGGCACTGTGTGTAAATTAAATAAGAGTCCAGAGACAAAACATAATTTTGGAAGGCATTATGGGAGGCCAGAGGAGCTTGGCTGAAGAACCAAGTTCTCCCTTTTCTCAGCACCCCTTGCTTTTTTACTAACACAATTTATCTTAAGGCAAGGTAGATATACATCAAAGGCCAGGGTTTGGTATACAGATTCCATTGTCAGATTGGGGAAATGTCTAAGGCTATTCAGGTGTTTGGCCAGTAGGAGGCAATAACATGTAGACTGAGATGCCCTTAGTTGTCTGGCAGCAAGCAATCAATTTATACATCCTTTTCAGGTTTGGGGAAATGCCCTCAGCCATTTTCAGATGATTCAGCCCTGCTGACATACTGGAATTGGCTTCTGGCAGGCTGCCTCCTGCAAGCCCCTACTGGAATCCAGCCCACAACCAGGACATGTGCCCTGACCAGGAGTTGAACCAACAACCTCTTGGTCCATAAGATAATACCCAACCAACTGAGCCACACCAGCCAGGTAAAACCACAAATACTTTCAATGAGAGCCATCACCGGGGATTCAAGATTAGGACAAATTATACTATGGGTTCCTCCTCTCTCCCAACCCCTGGAATACATATAATACTTTAGGTTAATGGGCTGGCCCATTCTAAAATCATAAATGATTTTGTCAATTCTGCTACCAGGCTATCCCTAGAATTCTATAAAATTTCTAAGTAACAAAAATCTGTATTGCCGGGCTGGTGTTGCTCAGTGGTTGAATGGTTGAGCATCAACCCAAAGGTTCTATTCTTCCTCAGGAGAGTGCTCAGCAAAATGACTCTTTACAAAATGACTTCTAACTCTTTCCACTCTGCCTTCTTTCCAAGAATGCCAAACCAAGTCCAGAATTTATTTCTGTTTGTAAGAATAAAGGAACTTTTAGTTCCTGAGCTCATTTTCAGGAAGAAAGCTCAAAAGCAATCCTGGAGTCCAGGCCAAGGATAATAATAAACACTACCATCTAAACCATGCTCCGTGTTTGGATTCCACTTAAAGCAAGCCTCAACATATGTACATGTACAGGAACAAACAGCAGAATAGGCTCAACTATTTATTTATTCTTACCCTTGTTCTGGTAAGGACTTTAGGCTGCACACATACACTTGTGTCTAGCAAACTTCCTGTACATAGAATTAAATGACTGCCCACTACCTCCCTGCTCCCCTTTCCCACCCTGGGCAACTCCAGGCAGCAACCAAACCATCTGCAGTGCCACCTGGTGGCTGGTGGGAGAACGCCTATTCCAAAGCTTTCTCCACCTCAAACCCACCCGTATCTTTCTGACTCAGATGACTGTACCCAAACTAGGCTACTCCATTTTCTTTCTTACATTTCACGACTCAGCTCTTATTCAATCTCTTTCGATTTTTCTCAACTCTTTAAGTTCATGTAGCAATCCCTTATTTTTTTAATATATATAATTCTTGTCTAGTTTCCTTAGATGGTGTCTTAAAAAAAAAATCATTCTTTGAAAGAAAAGAGGAAGAAGAAAGAAGGGAGGGAGGAGGTAGAAGAGAAGGAGGATAAAGAAAGAAATGAAATGAGAAAAGCCAGATCCTAAATAAAGATGTAGCAAGGAAGAATAATGTTTCAAATTTGGGAGAAAATTAAAATTTAATGAAGCAGTGCCTCCTTAAAAGTTCCTAGAAGGAGTTAGGTGTCTCCTGCAGTCTCCTCCTATCTGAATCCCACTCCTCAGGCCTTTCAAATTGAGCTCTAGATAAACAATCCACAGACTAGCAGAGGACTTTTGGAATATTTGATTATAAAGCAGAAATAACTATGTTCTGAAACATCACTAAAGCTATAAAAAAGGAAGAATTAGAGATAGGTTTTTAAAATTAATTATATTGGGGTGACATTGGTTAATATGGATGATGGATGGATTTAAATCTGGAATATTTTGACTTGGTTCTGAAGAAGCTAAAAAGGGCAGTTATCACAAAACACACAAATGTCATGAGGAGAAGACCCTGAAGTAGAATTAATTTTGAACTTGACCAGCGATTCATTCATTTGTGGTTTCACATAAAATTGTAATGAAGAAAACAGTTAAAACTTATCATCCTATCAAAACATGGGAATAATGTAAAAGAAGTATGTGAACAATTTCCTAGTCTCCTACAAAGCACAAAACACTCTCCAGACATGACCTAAGATGTCCTTACTATGTTTCTATTAAAAAAAACAAACCAAAAAAAAAAAAACCCACAAAAAAAACAAAGCACTCTCGGGGACAGAAAACTTGGCTCTGGAATCTTGTCTGCCAATTATAGCCAAATGACCTTGAACCAGTCACTTACCTATTTTTACAGAAGAGGAAACCAGGGCAGGTCTGAAAACCTCTCTGGGCTTGGAAGTGAATGTCCCGATCATGAATACGTTTGAGAGCACAGTCACAGGGCACCTTCAAGAGCCACGAAGCTCTGAGACTCTAAGGTTGTGCCACCTGGCTTTGGGGCTCTCGTCCGCTGTAAACCAGCCCCATGTTCCTCCTCATCTCCTAAACATATGTACTACTGAAACCACACTGTAACCAATTCCTGACCCACAGAAACTATAAGATGATGTTGATTGTTTTAAGTCACTGTGATTGGGACAATTTGTTACACAGCAATGAAAACCAATACAGGGGTGAGTCACCTATTGTTTGCACTTTGGTTGGAGGTGAAAGGAATTTTAGAGACAAAATAGGCAGGTTTAGGGAATAAAGACGGTCCATGGGGGAGGAATGCATATGTGAAGGACAGAAGTGTCTCTGGCCTGAGCAATGAGAGCAAGTACTAGTATGTGACTCACAACAAAGTTCTTTCTTTCTCCCAATGATGGAAAGAAAAAAGAGCTTGTCAAGGTATCAGCTGTTACTTAGCCAGTTGTTTTTTTTATCTGAAAGAGCTACACAGAAGCTGTTAGGAGAAGTCATGTTTTGAAGTTGAATATACTCCATCGAGCTTAGGAAATAATGAAAAGTTAAATTCTCTTTAATAGTCAGTTTTTGTCCAATTTTGTTGTTGTATTCAAGCACATAATGGTTTTTGCTTCATCGCCTCCTTCATTTCCTCCATCATCTCTTCTACTTCCTTTCCTGCTTCCACCAACCCACTTTCTTTCCTACCTCTCCCTTCGACCCAAACTCATGCTCTGGTCCTGGCAATCATGCTCACCTTCCATTACCTCCTCATTACCACTTTGCATACAGTGATGTCCTTGCTTACTGGAATGTCCTCCCTCCTCTCGTCTATTATCGATGCCCTACTCTTGACTTGAAGCTCTAAGCCTCATCTCCTTTTGACCTTTTGAACAGCTCCAGTTCCCACTTAGTTCTCTTCTGCAATCCTGCTGGGCTCAGAGTTCGTGCCACACAACTTAGTGCAGCCTTGTTCTCTAATGCTCCCTCCAGCTGGGCTAACTGAAGATGCCAGTGTCCTGACGCAGTCAGACTGGAGCCAGGAAATCTGGAATCAGGTGTCCTTCATGTTCACTGGGAGGAGGGGCAGCCGAGTGTATGCAGTGGGAGCACATCAGTAAGTCAAGAATAACATAACATTACTAGAGGTCCAGTCCATGCCAAAGAGGGGTTAAAGCCACCCCCCCTTTTTTTTTATTAGATGGAAGATCATTCATTGTGATTTTTAAAATTCTCCACTTGACTTTCTCTTGCTATAAGCAATGATTCTTGGCCACTCACCAACCAATTACTGTATGGTCAGGGGATGGGAATTAATTTAAATATATAGTAATCAAGTGAATCCTAATGAGAAGAGTAGATCTGCTAGGAAGAAAAGATAATCTGTCATCCTCACACATGCTGGCTTCTGTTATTTGCATTATAGCTCTCACTGAACATCCAATCTAATAAAATAGTAATATGCAAATTGACCATCACTCCAACACACAAGATGGCTGCCCCCAAGTGGGCACAAGATGGCCACCACAAGGCCAGCAGGGGAGGGTAGTTGTGAGAGACCAGGCCTGCAAGGGAGGGCAGTTAGGGGTGATCAAGCCTGCAGAGAAGGACAGTTAGGGGTGACCAGGCTGAGGAGGAAAGTTGGGGCATCCGGGCCTGCAGGGAAGGGAAGTTGGGAGGGGGGACCCAAGGGAGAGCAGTTGGGGGTGACCATGTTTGCAGGGGAGGGCAGTTGGGGGCAATTAGGCTGGCAGGGAAGTGGTTAGGGAGTGATCAGGCTGGCAGGCAGAAGTGATTAGTGGCAATCAGGAAGGCAGGCAGGTGGGCAGTTGGGAGCCAGCAGTCCTAGATTGTGAGAGGGATGTCCAACTGCCCATTTAGGCCTGATCCCGGATCCCAGATCAGAGAGGGTGCAGGCTGGGCTGAGGGACACACTCCCCCATGCATGAATTTCATGCACTGGGCCTCTAGTGTACAGTGGTACCTCGAGATATGAGTTTAGTTCATTCCGTAACCTTGAGGCATGGGAAACTATGAGATGCTTGAGTCGAGGTAAACTGGTGGGTTGTGTGCAGCCGGCCGATCCGCACGATTACTCCTATCTCAAATGTTGCTCATATTTCAAAGCAAAAATCTCTCGCTCGACGGTTCGTATTTCAAAAATCTCGTATGTTAGGGCACTCGTATCTCGAGGTACCACTGTATTAATATTGCTAAGACAGCAGAGTACAAAGATTTCTGTAAGTTACGGTAGACTTGTAAACCACACTCATCTGGACTCTCAATGATGCCGGGTCCTGGAAGAGTGTGTGCGGAGTATGTGTACTCACACCAAAAAAGGAGGGTTTAGGAAAGAACCAAGATACCACATATGGAGATAGAGTCCACTCAACTTGGCAAAAATCTGCAGATGGAGTTCTGATAACACACTGAAGGGAAGAGCACCAAACAACAGTGCAAAATGGGAAAAGAATAGTAGGAAAGCACTATGGCCAAGACGGGGAAGAAGATGAAACACGTGCAGACTTCCTGATGTTAAATTAGGGGAAGCAGTGACGGTCCGGCTAATAAAAGAGCAGAGCCACTTGCCAAGGCAAGTCATTTTGGGAACTTCCGGAGGTGCGGTGATGTGGCAGCTGGACCTCGGGATGGAAATCCAGCTCACAGCCTCAAGGATGTCAGCCGAGGACAGCAAGAGCAGGAGGAAAAAGGACTAACCCCCCAGCAGCAGAGTTTAGATTTAATTGCAGGGCATTAGTTTAAGGAAACGTTACCTAGTCATGCATGGTAGCTACTATTAGTCATTTACACTTAGCGGGAATGAAAAACCAATGGTTTATCATGATGGGGCCCTGCCACACATGGGCAGGGAAAGGTGTGTAAGAAATGCTTCCTCTTTTCCACATATAATCTATTGCGGAGAGGATGGGGGAGGTTCCACACATTTAGATTGAAAATAAGATGCTGGGGAGGGAACCGTGTGCAGTGAGTTTGGAGCAGAGTCTCTGGAAGCAGGAATTCTGCACTACCACATCTGAGTTATGTAACATTGTACATGTTAACTTCTCAGTTTATTCATCTGTGAAATGGGGCAGTAACACCTCGTCTTTAGATGATCAGAATGATTAAACAAGAGACAGCAATTAGCACAGTCCCTGGCCTGGGGTAAATGCTCAGCAAGGATTAGCTATTGTTTTTATTTCAAAGTAAGTTCCTTTTGACTGGAGCTGAGACAAATTGCTTATCCAGGGAATGGAGGCATCACATCTCTTGAAACAGGGGTGGCTGGGAAAGAAGATGGCATCTGAGCAGGCCCTGCAGTTCGGAAACAGGCCTCTGTCCAGGAAGGTTGCACCCTCAGACAGCAGGGGTGCAGGGACAGGAAAGCACCACCCTGCCGGAGGAACAGCGAGGGAGCCCACCAGTCTGGCTCAGGGAGAGCGCTGCGTCAAGGACAGACGCTGAGATCCCAGCCTCTCTGAATGCTGGAGTGACAGGACTCAAGTGGCAACTTCAGAGGCCTCTGCAGCGGGACTGAGACAGGGTGGGACTAGGGACCCACGTCGCATTTGTAGCAATGGGACAGAGAGGGAAGAGGCAGACTGAGGGATTATGCAGGAAGAACTACCACTCCCCAGTAACCGACAGGCTGTCCACCGCTGGGGCCGAGGGGAGAGGAGGCTGCCATCCCCTGGACAAGAGCAGGGATGTCAGTCTGAGGGAGGCACTGGATGGAAGAAGGGGGAAAGGATGGATCTGGGCTTAGATTTGCTGCATTTGAGGTACCACCTGAGCAACCTCATGGAGAAAGGAAAGAGGGTACAGATGGCGCAGTGGTGCTAAGGAAAACATTTCAGCCCTGGGTAGGTTGGTGGGTCCTTTTGCATGGAAGGAAGACAGCTTTGGCGCTCCTTTCCCTGGCAATTTCTCTGGAGGGAATCCCATCAGCTTGCTGGTGATCCCCAGCCCATCCTCACCCCGTCCCTGGCCCAGGTAAGGCAGAAGTCGACAGCTAAGGCATTGCTTAGCCTCCAGTCACTTATTTATAGGGGCAGCCCTTCTGAAAGCAGACTTCCCAATAGGATACCAGCCTGGGGGATGGCATACTCGGACCCCGTAAATGACATTTCCAACTCATCGTTGCCTCTGGGTTCAGGAGACACCCCATGTTGGCTCCCATCGCTGGTGCTGAACATCCTCCTGGAGAGTAAAGGGCTATTTTTCTGTATAACAGACATCACAGTGCTCAGATGTCTTTCCTTGATGATTGTGAACCTTGCAGTGTCTCAAAATCATCACCCTGCGTTTGAACTTATCATGGAGCAAAACAGAAAGTTGATTCTTCACAATTTGTTGCTTGCAAACAAATCCCTTATGTGACCCTGTTTTCGTATTCCTTTGCTCTCACTTGAATGGGTCTAGCACAAGAAAGAGGAGGATACCGACCAAGGCTCTGACTCCTGGGCGTGGTCCCCACTCCACGTGACCAGGTCGTCTAGGGCCACCCATGCAGGAAGGCTGCCTTAGGTAAGGCAAATCCATGAAGGATTTAGGTGAAGTTCAGACGCCTCAGGTGGAGAGTTCTCTCTGGTAGCCACGTGGTGGGTGAGCTCAACGGGGCTGTGCCAGCCACCTTGCCAGGGATGAGCTCACTCACTCAGCAGCACTGCCATGGAAGCCAAACCACCATCATAACACCAGACTGACTGATGTCCACGCCAGTGAAACCACCGGCTGGATTTTCATTTGGTTTGCGCACAGTGGAAGAACTGGCACTACAGGGAGTCCCTGTAGGCAGGGAAACGCCCTCCCCATGTGGGTGCATCTTGTTCATAGTGCCATCGTCTTGGAAAGGCTTTTCACCACATCTCACGGGCTATGACACACCTTAAATTCAACGAATTAAAACTTAGGGTCACCTTTTCCTGTTCCACAAGCCCTGGTTTGAGTGGGGAAGTTTCCACCCGAGGGACTTACTGCCACCAGGATTCCTAGAAGCCTGGACAGTGAGTTCCCGGAACACTTATCTTTGAGATCCCGCCCGCCTGCCCTCCCCCTGCGCACACACCCGGTGCCGGCCTGTCAGGCGTCAGGAAGTGTTTCCCGAAGGAGCTGTAAGGGGAAGTCTTCCGGAGCCCGGAGCCCGCAGGCTCCCCTCCCCTGCGACCTCAGTCTTGGTCCAGGGGCCCTGTCCTATCACAGGGACTGCAGTCTCTGGGGTCCCAAAGAAACAGATGTTCCTGTACCCTCCCCTGGGGTGAAGGGCGTGAGGGACTCCCACATGGCCTTCAACTCCAGGAGGGTTGATCCCACTAAACCCAGTGCCTAGAACACCTTGGAAAGCTGAAGAAGGCTGAGGCCTGCACTCCCAGCAGGCCTTGGGGGGCTTCTGCTCTTCCTTGTCCAGTGGACAGCCCAGGAACAGGGAGCTTCCCACCCTGGGTCTTTAGTAGAAGATCAACCAACCGTCTTCAGCTCCCTGAAAGCTAGGTAAGCCCTCAGTTCCACTCTCTGACCAAGGAAGGGCTTTGACGGTAGGAGTCCCAGCAAACCCTCAGGCCAGGCCGAGGGCTCCAGAACAGCCTGCGGAAACTGGCCGGGCAGCCCAGGGCTCCCCGTTAGACTAGGAGTTCCCCAAGATGGTGGGTTTGTGCAGTCTCGGTAGGCATGCTGGAAAAGACCTCGCAGAGGGGTGCCAGCAGGAATAACAGGCACCAGACGCACGAGCCAACCCGGCAAGCTCCCTCCTGGAAGGCACTCCCAGCAGCAGTCTGTCTGGCAGCGCGCG
This sequence comes from Lasiurus cinereus, assembly GCA_011751065.1. Classification (NCBI taxonomy): domain Eukaryota; kingdom Metazoa; phylum Chordata; class Mammalia; order Chiroptera; family Vespertilionidae; genus Lasiurus; species Lasiurus cinereus. The sequence continues at coordinate 27,787,758 of JAAGEH010002528.1, forward strand.
CCAATCCTGGCTGCGCACCGGGCTCCCAGGGCTCTGCCCGGGACCCGGGCCTGGGCTGCGCTCCCAGTTTCGCGTTGGTCTGGGTGTGGCGGCTGGCACTGGCATTGTTTAAAAACTCCTTGGGAGGAACCACTTAATTAAAACAGAGCAGGAGCTAGATAGATGATGAGGAAGATGGGAGGGTGGAGAGTCGGAGGGGAGGAGAGGACAGATTTGAAGACATAATGTTCCCGAGTCTTTTTAGCGAGAGTCTAGACACGTGGAGACACGGTATTGAAGGAGAAGAGAGAAAAGGCCTGGGGAACTGGGGTGGAGGGTAACGGGTATGGAGACCTGACGACAAGAATAACTTTGTTATTGTTACTGTCATTGCTTTAAGTCACGTGAGGGAACGGTGAGTCTTAACAGTTCTCCTGTGTTATTTTCCCTTTTCCTGAAATAAAGCATTTGGTTCAGACCCTCAGCCTCCCCGCTCCCGGTCTCCTGCCTTCCCAATTCCTTCTCTCAATGGCAGTGGGCAGAGATGGGCTATATCTGGAGTTTGTGTGTCTCCGTAAAAATCCCACGAAATCGGGACCCTTTCCTTTGCTCATCGGGTGTCAGATGGCCTCTCTGTTAAGGGCCAGGAGCAGGAAGAAACACAAGGGATCTGTGTGTGAGGAAACAGCCCCGGGAGGGAGGCGGGGAGCAGAGCTGGGGCTCGCTGTGCTTGCGCCTGGCATTTCTGCTGGGTGATGTGTTTGCCTTGGGGCCCCGGCCTCCTTTTCACTTCCCTCTTGGTTACTGTTGCCTCCTTGGCCCACAACCCCAGACACTAATCAGCCGACATAACAGCTCCCTCTGTTCTTTCTCTGTGTTTTTTCCCTCTTTCCCCTGTGCCCTCTGGTTATTTTCTGTGCTCCTTTGTGATGTCCATAGACTGGAGAGCTCTCAGCTGTTTACCCCAAGTCTCATCCTTTGTTTATCTCCGCTTTGCTGGGTGTTCTCAGATTTCCTCCCAGCTTCCTAGCAGGACGGGACATTTCTTTTCCCCTGTTCTGTGTTCGCTTGTGCTGTACCTCAGGCTCAGACTGGAACAGAATTCCCTCCTCACCCCGTGGGTATGTGTGTCCCGGGTACTTATGACGCCTGGGACTGTGCACTCGCTTTGTGCACCGCACATGTTTCAGCACAACTACAGACCTTCTTTCTGCATCTGAGAGGGAAACTCACACCAGACAAGATGCTGGCTGCGGGTGCAGGAGACCATCCGGGCTGGGAAAAGAGCTAGGTTGTTCAATGAGGCTCAAATGGATAGGTGTGACTCTCTGATCACAGGGGAGGAGGCCCTGTCTAGTGGGGGCTGGGGAGCTTTGAATAAGGATTTTTGTATTTTTCACTAGTTAGGCAAGTCATACTTGCTCTGATCTGGTGGGGGACAACCTGGGGTCCAACCTGCTGGGGGTGAGCTCTGAGACACGAGAAAGCCACACCCACAGACAGGGGGGTAGCTGCCCTAGAAGTGGGGCCTGGAGCCTGGCTTTGCTCTTTGCTGCTTGTGCTGGTGTTATAGGACCAGACATTTTTTTCTTTGGCACTTAGGTTATTTTCGGGCGGTGATTACTTTCTGCAATTGTGGTGCTTTTTTTTGGTGTTCCTTGAGTTGCTAATTCCTTTTGCAATGCAAGAAGCAGCCAGGAAAGGGATTTCCCTGGTCGATTGGGTTTGAAAGGCCAGGATGTTGCATCTTTTCAGGAACTGGGAGCAGCTGTCTGCAAGGTCTCCACAGGTGAGCCCCAGGGAGAAAACCCGGGCCCCTTGGAGCACCTCCCTTCCCCTCTGCAGGTCCTCCTTCCAGGGCAGCCATCAGCCCCAGCCCTGGAGAGTCTCTTCTTTTGTTTAAGCAACGGGAAAGGGAAAGAATTTCTTCACAGAGCCGCTGGGCTTTCAGATTTGGCACCTCTTCAGAGCAGCCATGCATAAAAGTAGGAAACTTGTTCTTTATAGACTTGGAAGGAGAATGTCCTCCATCTTCCTGAAACTGACATGGAAGCTGCAGTGTGTGCCTCCTCAGTCCTCGGGGTACATTTTCAGGGAATCTCTTTAGCAAATGTGTGACTCCTTTGGGAAGCTAGGGGCTTAGGAAGATGATGCTTTTGACGAGGAGGGGGGATGCTGTTCTGCTTGTGAACGAGGGAAGAGAGGGGAAAGATCTAGGTTAATGTGTCCTTGGGAAAGGAGCACGGTCTCTGGGCCCGTAAATCAGTTATATCGACACATGGAGAAAAGGAAACGTCAAGGTAACTCAAACAGGGAAAGTAAGAACAAGACCCCCGGGGCAAGAACAATGTTAGCTAAACACGCAACCTGTCTCCAATTCCACCCACATATCCGTGGGAGATTGGTCTGCATGAAAACTGAGGGTCATGATCTCTGGAGCTGAGAGAGATAAATCCCATTCACAGACAGTTCTAAGCAATGTTTTAAAACGAGTAAGCAGCATTTTTACCTACATGATAATAATGAGGAATAACAAGTCCACAAATAGCCCATAATGTCAGCACTAGATAGCTTTCCCAATGTCATGTAACATGCTCAGAAGATGATTAAAAAATGGGCTGGAACATATTGATCACCAGGTGTAAAATTGGGCTGGCCAGACATTTAATTCCCAGTAATTAGGGGATGTCAAAAGAAAAATGTCGTCCATTCATCACTAATTTTAATGTCCATCTCCTAGAGCACTAACTTCCACTATTGCCCAGCTGAATTTATTTTTTAATGGAAAAGCTCTAATGGAAATGGTATAAAAGTTGAGAAAGATCCACAGGGATGCTAAATAAATCAAATTTCAGCATTGCATGGCATTGAGCAGATAAAACATGGAGCAGATTAATTTATATACATATTTTAAATCCTCGCCTGAGGATATTTTCCATTGATTTTTTAGAGAGAGTGGAAGAGGAATGAAAGACCGAGAGAAACATCAATGTGAGAGAGACACATCGACTGGTTGCCTCCTGCCCGCATCCTGATCAGGGCCCAGGCTGAGGAGGAACCTGCAACTGAGGTATGTACCCTTGACTGGAATCAAACCTTGGGCCCTTCAGTTTAACTTTGGAAAGCCCTATCCACTGAGCCAAACCAGCTAGGGCACAACATGCTGCAGATTCATTCATTCAGGACCTCCCTGAACTGAGTGCTGTGCTGGGTGATGTGAGGGATGGAAAGACGTGGTCAGACTCCTTACCTGCTACAGGTTTACAATCCAGGAAGTGTAGACAAATACAAGTACATTTCAGGCATGGGTGGGGTCCCGTGGCCTGGTTGGTGATTGGGGTCAATGCAGTGCGGGGAGAGGGGAGAGAAAAAGAGGGGAGGGTAGCCAGCCGAGGGGAGGTAACACAGGAGATTGGTCTATCGGTGGGCCAGGGGGAGGGACTGTGGGAGTTTGGCCAGCCATGGGAAGTTGGCTGTGGGAGCGCACTGACCACTAGGGGGCAGCTCCTGCATTGAGCACCTGACCCCTGGTGGTCAGTGCATGGCATAGCAACTGGTCGACTGGTCATTTCGTTGCTTAGGCTTTTATATATATATAGATACCCTAGCCAGTTTGGCTCAGTGGATAGAACTACTGGCCCATGAACTGAAGGGTCCTAGGTTTGATTCTGGTCAAGGGCACGTACCTCGGTTGCAGGCTCAATCCCCAGCCCTGGTCAGGGGACGTGCAGGAGGCAACCAACGTGTTTCTCTCACATTGATGTTTCTCTCTCTCTCTGTCTCTCTCCCTTCCTTCCACTCTCTAAAAATCTATGGAAAGATATCCTCGGGTGAGGATTAACAACAACAACAAAAACAAAACATAGACAATTATAACATAGATGAATTATGACTGATAAATATAAACATAAAAATATTTTGACTGAGTGGGTCAGTACTGAAAAAGGGAGAGGAAAAGGACTTCCCAAAGTTAAAGATGGTGGGTGAGGCAGGTAAGGATATTCCAGCAAGGGGATCAGAATGCTCAGAGGTGAGATGTCACCTGGGGTATTCCTTGCGGAAAAAATAATAATAGTTAATATTGACATTGGGTTTTACATCCCACAAAGAGTTTTTATGTCCATTACCATTTTTATTTTCCCAACAATCTTGTGAGCTAAGGTGGGTATTTTACAGATAAAGGAACCGAGGTTCAGTAAGGTTAATTATTTTGTGCAAAGTAACCTAGACTGGGAGTGGTGTGGCCAGGACATGAATCTAGGTCTTCAGAATCCAAATTCAGAGCTTTCTCTAGGCTACTGTGGTGCCTCTCTACATAATCAACTGAAGCATTCTGTCTTGTTTTGTTTTGTTGGAGGGAGAGGTATTTCAAGCAAAGGAAAAGAACTCTGGAGAACTGGAGGCCAGCCAGATTATAGAAGTTTTCAATGTCAAGCCAATGAGATTAGTTATGTCTACCAGTTATTATTATGAAAGGAAAACCAAGAGAATAAAAACATTAGCATATTTTGGAGAACATGTTGCACAATTGCTGGGAACATAAAATAGAGGTCATGGCTCACCATTCACACTCTGGGCCTGAAAAGTTTCAGAGGTGTTATCTCACTGGTTCTGGGTAATTTGGACTTGCAACTCCAAATAGGTGAGCATAATCCTCCTTATGAATAATGCTGGGACAGTATTAGTCCTATTCTGACCATAAGGCTAGAGTCCTACCCGCATCTTAGAATAAAAAAACCCTGCAAACTCCACCCCTTTTTATTGGATTTCAATGGCTCCAATGAATGTTTAATGTGAAAATCAGTGTTTGAAAATATGCTTCATGTTTTTTTCTTGCAAATGACTAAGATGATGCCATACTCTTAGAAAGTACCTTATATAGGCAGGAATCCTGTGAGAACTTTAAAAGTCCATGTTAACACTGAGTAAACATTCCCGGGTAGAGCCAAGTCATCTTTATATTAGTGAAAATGTTTCCTCTCTAAGATTAGATATGGTTTAGATCTGTATCTTCATCTGGAGAAAAAATTCGTAATTGCCAGAAAAGAAGAGTCATAAAGGAATGTATTTACTAAACTGTAAAATTCAGAATAAATAAGACCTGGCCCTGATTATCTCCCCAACCTCGTTTCTTGTCACATCCCTCCTGAACTTGAGCTCCAGCCATAAGAAACTTCTCGTGTTCCTCAAATGTGTCCTGCTCTTTCTAGACCCTAGCCTTTACACCTGCCATTCCTTTTCTAGGATATTCTCCCCACCCCCTTTTCCATTCCTCCCTACTTTTGCCTGGCTAACTCCTAGATATTCTTTATCTTGGTTTGGTTATCTTTTTGTTTGGCAAATCTCCTTTGACAAACTTTCTTTCTCCATCACTTTCTATTCTTCATCCCTTTGTTGCACTCCTTCCCCCTAAAATAGAATGGAGGCTTCCTTCCTGCTTCTATAGGTCTCTGTATTTACAGCATTTCCACAAGGCATCATCATTGTGTCTGCAGAGCCCACTAGATTGAGGGCTTCATGCTGGTAAGGACCTGTCAATTTATTCTCTCTACTTCTCTGTGTGCCAATGGCTTACACTGAGTGGATGGTTAACTAACTGCTGAGCAGTCGAGAGACCAATGCTATTATCAACATATACACCAGGTTCAGTATTTTTAGATGAAGGTTCAAATAGTAAGGGCTTAGGAACCATTCCAAGAAACTGTCTTTCTTTGCTGTTGATTATTAAAAAGACTTTGGGGTCTAGCTAGCTATAACTACAGTTAATCCTTGAACAACGTGGGGCTCCGGGGTGCTGACCTCTGCACAGTTCAAAATCCACATATAACTACAGTCAGCACTCCATATATGCAGAGTTGACGGCTGAACAAAATGGGTTTGAACTGTGTGGGCCAATTGACCTACACAGGTCAACTGAAAAAAATCCCACGTACAGTGGAACCACACAGTTCAAACCTATGTTGTTCAAGGGTCAACTGCAATTTTATCCCACAGTTTGTACAAGGGCATATTTTAGCATTTAGGAAAGGCTGAAGCACAGAGATTTTGATTAACTGTGGCCTATTTAAAAGTTGGTACTCAGCTGTTCCTAAGCACAAAGAGGTCAATGTTCAGGCATGTCCTTCTTATGTCCCTGATTCAGCTACTCAACGGGAGCAGTAAAACGGCCAAAGGTGCTGATTCTGTACTTCTACACTTTTCCTAACATAGATCATATGTTAAAAACCTATAAAGAAATAGCTATCCCACTTAACACTATAGATAAAATCCAGGGGACAAAAGATAAGGATGTACTCTATAGCAAAATGCCCCCTTATTAGTCAATGTATAAGGTTTAAAAATGGGCAGTATGCCCTAGCCAGTTTGGCTCAATGGATAGAGCGCTGGCCTGCGGACTGAAGGGTCCCAGGTTCAATTCTGGTCAAGGGAACATGTCTGTGTTGTGGGCTTGATCCCCAGTAGGGGGTGTACAGGAGGCAGCCAATCACTGATTCTCTCTCATCATTGATGTTTCTATTTCTCCCTCTTCCTTCCTCTCTGAAATCAATAAAAATATATTGTAAAAAAAGTAGGGGTCATTGGTCAGACTTTCAGTGGGAGAAATTACAGCAAAGTTTTGGGCAACTACTTAAAAGTACAAAAGCGCAATTCTGTGTTACCAAGCAACATTAGTACATTGGAAAATTTGGATTGAAAAGAAAACTGGCTTCGGATCAGTCCCACTTGTCCAAAGATGTTAAAATCATTTATAAGGGTCAACTTAAAATCTGTTTGCAGACACGAAAAAAGACTTGGTGCTTTTATATGTAGAAGAAAAGCTCCCACTAAGGGACAGGCTCTTCCTAGTGGGATGGGTGATAGAAGACAGTATTGAGATTCTTTTCTCGTAGTGTGTAACCCTTCCCTGTTAAAATACTTTCGTATTCCTAAATCATCACATAACCAATGAACTTTTAAAGAAGAACCCTAAGATCTATGTTGTCTAAATTCTCATTTTATAGATGAGGCTTGTGGGGATTAAACATTTTGAGGAAGCTCATTCTTGGATGCTGGCAGAAAAAGAACTAAAACTATATGAATTCATCTCCTGGTGCTTTGAACAACACAGAAACAACCATTATCTCTTCTCAATCAGCTGGCTACCATTTAAAGAGTGTGAAACAGAGAGATTAGCAAGGCACTGAGCAAAGCCATTAGGCATCCACAGCTCCGTTTCCCAGGCAGAGGGGCAGCATGCAGCCTAGTTGTGGGAGTATTTCCAATTTGCACAAATGGAACATGGACAAATAAGATAAAGCCAACTCCAGGAAAGCAATTCCCCTAGTTCCCCGGAGACTTGGATTTGGAAAACTGTAGCCTGCTCTGGAATTCAGGACCATCACTGGGTAGAACTCCCCATGTGACCTCGGCCCACGCATGGAAGCTTGTCAAGGTCCCAGGTGCTGGCTTGCCCACGGGCTGTGGCTGAGACAGAAAAACAAAGAAAAAAAAAATCCTCCCCAAACACACACATTAGCAAGAACCGTCTTCCTGTGTTCTCTGCCAAGAGAGCTGGAGCCAAAGAGATGAGCTTGCAACTCTGATTCATCCATCAAGACAAATAAATTCAGTCTATGGAGGTTAGGAGGCCAATTTAAGAAGTAAACACAAGTTCAGCTTTGGGAAAAACACAGAAGCCATCCCTGGAATCTAACCCCACAGTGAGAAAAGGGCTCACTCTTAAGGCGTGGAGTTCTGAAAATACCAACAGATGAACCACTTCAAAGAAGCAACTCCAGAGGCAAAGAGCACCAAGACGTGAGCCTTCCTCACACTGCACAGTCACGTGGAATCAGAGCTGAGGAGCATTGCTGGAAGCCTGAGGGGTGAACAGCACTTCCGCCCTCCAGGAGTGCCACGCTTCTGGGCTAGTCTGGAGCATCCACTTTAGTTCCCTGATCAACATTGCCCTTACCTGTATCACTTCTCTGCTCTGGATAGCTAGTTGTTCCCCTGGTTCTTACCCAACTCCTACTCCAGCCCCTGGGAACCACAGGTGTGAGCTTGAGTCCATATTCTCTTTGTCTCCCAGCACCACTAGAGTATCTGGTCCAGGTCCTGTTCTTCCCTTTGGCTCCATCCCTTTATTAAATCTTTCTTATGTAGAGCCTAATTCTGCTCCCCTTGCGTGTGGGTTGGACTTAGTAACTCATTTCCAACGAATAGAACATGGTAGACACAACAATGTGTGACTCCAAGGACTAGGTCTTTAAAGGCACTGAAGCTTCCTTCTTGCTTTTTCTGGGATCCCTTGCCATGGGAGAAGCCAGCTTCCATGTTGTTAGGATGCGCAGGCAGTACAATGCACAGGCCTAGGTGATGAGGAACTAAATCCTCCTGCCTGTAGTCATATGAGCGAGCCAATGTGGAGATAGAGCCTGCAATCCCAGTCAAGCTTGCAGATGTCAGTTCTAGAGATCAGCTGTACAACACTATGCATATAGATAATAATACTATACTGTACACTTAAAAACCTAAGAGGAGATATTTCATGTTAAGGTTTTTAACCACAATGAAAAGAGATAGTGAGATCAAAACGACCTTTCAAGAATTCCAAGGTTCACAGCAATGACTCATTTTTTGGGCAATACTCCAGAAATGAGTGGCATACTGATTCAAAACACCTCAGGAAAAAAAAAAAGAAAGAAAGAAGAAAAGAAAAAGAAAAACAAGAAACAAAAATGTTACTCTTTCTTCCTGGAATATTGACAGGGTGAGAAGGGAGATAGGAGGACAGATAACCAAACATAAAGATAGGGGTTTTAATCCCAAGAAGTCTGGGACTCACAGATTTGAGGTTTCAAAAGAAATGGGCTTAAGAAAAATACCTGGCATTTGAAAAGATAAATTCCAACCAAAGAACTGACATCACCAGTTTTCTTTCTAATTGTCCTCACAGCAAAGACCGTGTAGATACAATACCCCAGGAAAAGGGCAGAGGGCAAGACAGAAAACTCAGATAAGCAATGAGCTAATGCACAGATAAGAGGGGTATGCATTACATCAGCAAAGGCAGAGACAAATAAAGAAGACTGACATCTATTCATTAATATATGACTGGGTCAAAAATGAAGAACATATAGATGGCAAGGTTCTATTATCTCCCACAAAAATTAGGAAGAAAAACTATCAAAAGAGGGGAAAGGGCACATGAAGGGTTCTTTTTATGGTGCATATACCTAATTATCATTGCCATTTAGAAAACTAGGGATGGGATTAGTAAAAGGCATATGGGGATGTGGAAGAAAACTGGATATTATTAGGACAAGGAGAAAGGGTCAAATTCCTATAAAATTTAGAATGCTCTAAGTTGATTGACAGTTGAAGTTTGCTTTCTCTTTAGTTATTCCTCAGTCTGTTTTTTTTTTTTTTTTTTTTAACATTAAAAGCTAATTCTGTGAAGCTTTTCAATGACCACGCTTGGGTGCAGGCCCCTTTGGAAGGACATGAATAACTAAATCTTTAAAGAAGTCTGTCTGGCCAAGACTAGAGCACTGTTTTGAGCCCCTTTCTTGTCCAGACATTAGTGGGGGTCCAAGGTAGGTGACTCAATTCTGGGCTGCCTCTCTCAGACCTACAGTTCTCAGGCCTTTCTCTAAGTGAGCTTCTAGGAGTCAGGATGAAGGAGAACAATACCCTCCCGTTGTGTTGTTTTAAGACAGAATATTTCCATCAAGACACACTGACTTGCCCAGGAAAGAAATAAACTAAAAGATGCCCACCAGAATCTCTTGGGCCATCTATGGGGCTGGAGCGGGCAGAAGAGAAGAATAAAGGCAGAAAATTAGCAGAGAGAAGTTGGGCAGGAACCAGCATCTCCCAATCACTGAGCTTTCTCTTTCTCTAGGTTGCTTATGGGACCTTCACAACAAATCAAAATTCCTCTCAGCACCAGGAATTCTCTCTAGATTTCCTATGGGATCCAGATTGTGAGTCTTTCTCTCTTCTAGAAGTCCTGCCAGAGCAAGACATTTCTCCATCAAAATGTTGACCAGGCTCACTGTACATTGTTGTCCTATTAAATTCATTTCAGTTCAGCTGGCATGGCTCAGGGGTTGAGCGTTGTTGACCAATGAACCAAGAGTTCATGGTTTAGCTGAAACCGGTTTGGTTCAATGGTTAGAGTGTTGGCCTGTGGACTGAAAGGTCTCAGGTTCGATTCCAGTCAAGGGCATGTACCTTGGTTGTGGGCACATCCCCAGTAGGGGGTGTGCAGAAGGCAGCTGATTGATGTTTCTCTCTCATCAATGTTTCTCTCTATCCCTCTCCCTTCCTCTCTGTAAAAAATTAATAAAATATATTTAAAAAAAAGGGTTCAGGGTTTAATTCCCAGTCAGGGCACATGACCTGGTTGTGGGCTCAATGATCGTGCAGGAGGCAGCCAATCAATGATTCTCATCATTGATGTTTCTATCTATCTCCTTTTTCCTCTCTGAAATCAATACAAATATATTTTAAAAAAGAAATTAGTTTCATAAAGAGATGGAGAGGAGGTTGGTTTACATAAAAATGAAAACCAAAGTAATACCCATTTCAAGTTTGACAGCTTTTTCTAGCTTTGTTCCCTGCCCCCTCCCCCACCAAAGACTGATTGACTTGTTATATTAACACAAGTTCTGTTTATGCATTTTCATTTCGGATAATAAGAAAAGCACATTTCCCACTGAAAGGAAATCACATTTTAAAAAATCCCTTTAGGGACAGGGAAAAGTACAAACCATTTAAAAAGATTAATTTGTGGGAGGACGAGATCAGTCCCAAAACACTCCCTTGTATTATGCTCTGGTTCAGCGAGTCGGATGCCCCAGGCCACATTTATAATGAGGGAAGATTTTTCTGTCACTGCAGGCCTGAACCATAATCAGTCTCAGATCAAAACATGAAAAAATGTAAAACCAAAAGCTTAAATAAGAACACCTTTGTTTTTCTCATCTGGATGCCCAAGACAATGCAAGCCAGCTCACAAATTGGGGAGAGAGGTAACGGGCAACAAACTTGGGGGGCCTCGGTATATATTTCTATTTGATTAAGACTAATTCATCCTAAAAAACAAATGTGATCCATCTTGTAGATCAATGTTGAGTGGTACAATGCACACATTTCAATGCACTAAATACTTTATTGAAATAAAATGGCTATTTAAAAAGGCCAATTTATCTGTATCCGGGCTCTCCCCACATGTCCATTTTATACTATGTCTTGTGTCTTCTGCTCTGAACACACCTGGTCCACCAAGTTAAGGAAGTCCCTCTGGTCCATGTGAATACCATGGTGGTGAAACCTGGCTGGGAGAATTATGGAAATTGGTACAAGATGCAGCATGAGTATATTTTGGGCAAAATGTTGCCCATCTGAATCAAACCAGTGACCTCTTCGTGCTTGGGTCGACGCTCATCCACTAGCCACACTGGCCAGGCTGAAGGCATGTATCTGGGTATAAAACACTAGCAGGGAATTTAAAGAATGCCCCCTGCTACAGCCTTTAGGAAGCCTCTTCTAGCCAAGCACTACATTACAGGCTGTCATTGAGAACATGTCTCAGCAAATCAGGGGACTTCTGCATGCCTAAAGAGGGAGGGTCAGTCAATAGGAGGGCCTGTTTCCTTTCTCCATCTGTGCTGGAAAAAAAAAAAAAAAGCTAAGCAATCCCAGATCTTCAGCACTGGCAAGTTCCCGCATACACAAGGTGAGATGCCTCTGTTTCCCCCTGGATGGTCACTGAATAGACAGGGTCCTAATAGCATACTCTGGGTCCTCAAGACCCATCCACAGTGCCAGGCTCCGCCCAGCAGAGGGGCCAGGCCTTGGCCAGCATCTAACACATCTAAGGGAGCCACATTGATATTGTGCCATACTTGGTGTGGAGGATATCAGGATACTCAGGAAGGGAGGTCCACACCGGCTTTCAAAATGTTGGGTCTGCTTAGGAGGGCCTGAAGAGCTTTTCTCAGAGTACTGGGAACCTGATGGGGGAAGGGAGGTGGTTATAAAGAATGTCCCAGAACTGCCCAAGATTACGAGGGTCTCCAGATCATAAGGGTCAGACGTGGATGGGCCTTTTATGTGGATATACACTTCCATGACTACTCAGTAACTGGCCACGCCATAAGTCAGCTCAGTACAGCACCACCATCACCACCAGCACCTCCAACTTCCCTACCATTCCTGGCAGTTTATGGGGAGCTCTCTAAAGTGTGTTTTATACTCAGCCATCAGCACAGCCACCATGACCCCTATGGCGCAGAGGTGAGGATGGGAACAGGGGAAAGGGTGAGGGAGGACTTAGTAACCTGCCTGGGGCCAGGGGCTCACACAGAGGCTCTCCTGGTGTGAACATGCAGGTCCCAACACTGCATGGCCCATTTCCTCTTTTTTTTTTTTTAACAAATATGTTTTATTGATTTTTTTTTACAGAGAGGAAGGGAGAGGGACAGAGAGCCAGAAACATCAATGAGACAGAAACATCAATTAGCTGCCTTCTTCACCCCCCCACCCCCACCGGGGATGTGCCCTCAACCAAGGCACATGCCCTTGACCGAAATTGAACCTGGGACCCCTCAGTCTGCAGGCCAACACTCTATCCACTGAGCCAAACCAGTTTTGGCCCATTTCCTCTTTGGAAAATGCCTCTCTAACCTAGAACATATCCATCCTATTGTTTCCCTTCCTCCTTCCCTTCTTCTTTCCTATTGCCTCTGAAGATGAGAAAAGGTAAAAGTGAGCCATAATTGGCACCTGGGCTCTGCTGGTCATTCAGGCGAGTCTGAAAGCACTACAGGCTTCACTTCCGTGTCTCATTACATGAGCAGCTGAGTTTACTCCCCAGCCTTCCTTACTTCAGGGGCTAAGTTTCCCTTGCAAAGCTCTTGATCCCTCTTCCTTTACCTTTTGAAGTTGAAGGAAGGCTCCTCTTCCACAGTACCACTTGTGTTCTATCCTAGTTATGCCTTCTTTTTCTTTGTAATCCTCACCCAAGGGTGTGCTTTTTCATGGATTTGAAAGAGAGAGGAAGGGTGAGGGGGAAAGGGAAACATTGATGTGAAGAAGAAACATTGATTGGCTGCATCCCATAGGCATCCCAACTGGGGAATGAACTTGCAACCCAGGTATGTGCCCTGACTGGGAATAGAACACATCATCTTTTGATGTATGGGACGATGCTCCAACCAACTGAACCACACCAGCCGGGGCCTGAGCCCTCTTTCTAAATACCTTTTCAGATGGCTTGCTTCTTTTAAGTACTCCAATTTAAAAAGGCCCTAAATAATAATAATAATAATAATAATAATAATAATAATAATAATAATGTTACCATTACCCAGGTACTGTCATGTTTTAGGGACTTAAACGTTCCTTCATTTGCTATAATCTGTGTTAAAATAATACAGTATTATATACTTTGAATGCACTAGAAGCCCTCAGGGCAGATTTTTTGTATAAGATATTAAACCTGGTTGAAACTCAACAAGAAACAGTGTCAGGCGGAGAAAACCATGCCTATTGGACCCTTGACTGATCACATTTCAAAGCCTAGTGCTTTGCTAAAAGGCATCTTTCGTAAAAAATAAGCAATCCTGTTACTCTGCGCCTTCTCTGCACACCATAGCTTTGAAGGAATTTGACAGTTTGCAAATTCAAAATTGAAAATTAAAAACCCACCACTAAGACTGGAGACCACTTATTCGTGGTAAAATGAATACAGCTTTGAAAAGTCCATCCCCATTAGGATCATTTCCATGTCCTCTGTAATCTGGTGTGAGGCTGCTTAACTCGCCTCTTGCCCAGGAATGGAGATCAGCTTTCTAAGATGAGCTCTTTCTTCAAAGGACTCAGGAGATACCACAGAATAGGAGTAACTTTAACATATTTATTTTTTCAAGAAGGTTTCATTGTTGTCTTCATCAGTGATATTTTTATTTTGCCGGATTGAGAGTCTCTCTTCCCTCTCCTGGCCCTTGCAGGAATGATCAAAGCTTCCCCATTCACAGAGGAATGTCCCTTCCTCAGAGCTGGGGCGGTTTCCTAACTAATGAGCTAGAACACTGTCACACGTCTGGTTGCCAAGTCACATATTAAAGGGCCTTTCTAATGAGATCTCTGCAAGGTAACTATAAAACCATAAAAAGCACACAGCTTCAGTGAAGCAAAAACACTAAAAAAATAAATAAATAAAATAACTAAATGCCTTTAAGGGAAAGAAGAGTTCAACACAGCAGTTAAAAAGCTAAAGAGAATTTGACAAGTGGAAAAATGAAGTCCGATAATTTCACCTCTGAGAGCAAGGGTGGACACAAAGCAGAGCAGTATGGCCATTAGATGATCAAGGAGCTGCCTGAGTAGCTCGGGATTGGACTTTAAATAGCTCCCTTTCCATGCATCCATGTCCATCTGTAACACGGATGTGTGATCAACAGTTACGAATGCCCCCTGTTTTGAAAAAAAGGACCATGTCTCCACTCCTAGATCTCCAACCTGAGAATTTAGGAGTAGTCTCTAAAAATCTTCACCACCGAGCCTCTCTTTGCCGGAACCCATATAATGAGAAAGTCTCAGTTGGACTACAAGGAGCAGCAAGGACACGAAGGCTCGGCCACGGAGCACTCTGCAACAGGTTTCAGAAGCTCTCCCCTTGGCGGCGCTGGTCACGGCCTTCAGTTATCTAACCGTGGAGCGCATCATGACATTACAGAGGGGGAGCCCTAGAGGCAGCCCGCTGGGTCTGTATTGGTGTGCGCCCCCGGCTCCACTGTGTGCTTTATGGATCCGAGCAGCCATGCAGCCTTGGGCCCCTTCAAGAGAGTAAGAGTAGAACTGACCCTTCAGAGGTTGGTATGGGGTCTGAAAACCAACACAGGAGGTATGTGGGTGTGTAGCCAAAGAAGAGAAGCCTGAGGGGGGAAGGAAGTTTCTTCTTGCCCTGACTGGATTGGCTCCGTGGATAGAACGCCTGTGGACTCAAGGGTCCCAGTTTCGATTCTGATCAAGGGCATGTACCTTGGTTGCGGGCACTTCCCCAGTGGGGGGTGTGCAGGAGGCAGCTGATAGATGTTTCTCTCTCATCGATGTTTCTAACTCTCTGTCCCTCTCCCTTCCTCTCTGTAAAAAATCAATAAAGTATATTAAAACAAAATCTTCTAACACCCGAAGGGAAGTCATGCCAGGGAATGAAAAGTCTGGATTTCAGTTACTCCCACTTTCCCACCAGGGGCCATTAACAAAAACAACAGCAACAGCTGTTCATTGATTGAGGTGAAAACTGAGGCACAGAATGGTTGAGTCTTTTGCCTAAACTCACAAGGCTCAAAAATGGGACAGCTAGGCAGTCTAGAACTCAGGTTCCTAACCATTATCCCATATTACCTTATTGTTAACCAAAAATTCTGCCTTGACCAATCAATTAACCAACATACAAGTCAACTACTTGTTGCAGTTGATGGAAAAGTGGTTAACAGATCCAGTGTTTGCTTTTAATCTCTTCAGTCTTCCAACCTAGTTCTAGCTTGAAATTCCAGAACTTTTTTCCTAATTATCAATTTTCCTCTCTCTTCCCTCAAAACACCCTTACTCTTCATGGGCCAGAATATAAATATGCATTTCTCATTCACCTGTGGGTTTAGAGGTTTTTTTTTTTTTTAAAGGCTCTACTACATTCCTCTGATCTTTGCTTGTGATGCAGACTGGGTGCATGGAGGGCTGGCTAATCCAGAGTTTACGGAGCCCTGAGCAGTAAGGCATTTCAGAAATGCACTTGTATGATGTCCAGGAGGTTTCTCTAACAATGGAAAGTTACCACCAGAGCCGTAGGGCTCTAGGCAACCAGCTTCACCACCCTCCCCACCAGCCTGGGGGCTGGGCCGGGCTGGCTCCTGCACACAGAGCCCTCCGTCCTCCTGTTTCAACTCAATGCCTCCTGCAACAGTTGCTCATTTCTCCTTGTCCCAGACATTGTTCTCCGGCCCCGATGATCAATGCCTTCTATGTAAGGTGAGAAAAATGACCTTGCCATCCCTGTAAGTGGCCATCGTTCATTCCGTCTATGAGAGAAGCACCAAGCTACTTGGCTCCCCCAGCGCAGGGTATTCCTCTTTGCTGTCTCCTGGCTGAATACCATCACTTCTTCAGGCAAGGTACTACATTGCCTCGTACGTAATTTACTTTTCTTTTTAAAACAAAAACACATTGCAGGTGATTCACTGCCTCTTGTGTTGCCAAAATTCGCATCCCACTGTACTTCATTAGTAAAAGCCCCTTCTTCCCCACCCTCCAACGCTGCTCCATGAGATGCAAATAAAAACCATTTCAGTTTTCCAGCTGAACAACCATGAAAAAAGAAAAAGAGCAGCGCCTTGCTTATCTCTGTGTTACACATTAACACAGTCCTCCTCTGCAGTGGTTCTCCATGGTAAGCACACTTTAGAAAGTCAAATAATTGACAGAATAATTACTCTGGCACTCCAAGGTCAATGCAAATGCTGGGATGGAGCCTTCAGTTGAATGTGGTACCAAAGCTGCAGTCCTCAGGAAGGTAATAGAAAATGGAGTGCAAAGGGAAAGGGATGTCCAGACTTCTCCACTAAGATGTGATTGAAAAGAATAGAGCTCAAATGAAAGAAAGCTAGCAAGTCAGATTTTATAGGAATCTTCCCAAGTACCTCCTGTCCCACAATCTCTGCCCTACTGGTACATTCCCTCCCCACTGATATTTCATAGTGCTTCACCCTATTACTCTTATGATATTCATCTCATTACTAATAACTATTACTACTGCCCTTACTATCACCACTAATACTGCCGCTGCTACTACCATTCTTGAGCTTATTATAAGCCTGGCACAGTACAGGCTCTTCCTTATGTTATTTCAGATAATTCTCACAAGAATCCAATGAGGTGGTTATGCTTATATTAGCCCCATTTTCCAGATGAGAAATCAGAGGTTCTGAAAGGCTTAATAACTTGCATAGATTCCCAGAGCTTATCAATAGGCGGGCCAGGATTCTATGGTAGGTTAAACGCCAGAGCTTTCATCCTGACTATGACTCCCACTTTTCTAAGTTATGGCCCATTGATAGGATTCTTTCCATCCCCATGAATGAATGAATGAATGAATGATGAATGAAAAGTGAATGAGTGAATGACTACATGGACAAACCAACCAACAAGTGAATGTGTTTCTGCACACTAGCTTTTAAAAATAAAATATGCTCTCTCAAAAAAAGTGAAATATATCTAAAACTGAGTATGGGAATACTTATGATTTCAAAAGGTGATCATTTCTTTCCCTGCTTAAAATTCAAAGGGGAAGAAGTGGCAGAAATGCATTCTGTCTTGAGTGCTCCTGGCCACAGGGGTAATGGCTGAAATAACAGACAGGCCAAAGAATCCTGATTTTGGATACGTGAGGGGTTTTACTAAAGTTAACATCAATGTCTTTCCTTCCAAGACACACACACACACACACACATATATATATTACTTTTTATTAGAATTGCTTAAAGAGAATGCCAGTGGTCTTACCCATCCCCACCCATACCCCCATTCCCCGCCACACACACCCTTCCAGATAATGTGAGGAGACAAACCAAATGGCCAACGGGAAAGAAAGTGCGCAAAGACATTAATTAGTTGGATCAGTACTACTGACGAAAGCACTTCGTGTCTCAAACACCATGCTGCTTTCCTTTCCCTTGTGAAGGGGTATCCATGTTGGCTCTCTGCTCTTTGCTCTCTCTCCGCCCTGTCCTGGCCCGGTGATGCCGGAATTCCTTGGGTATGATGAGAATGCTGAGAGGTGCCATCTGCTCCACCTCACCTTTCCTCCCCTGGAAGTCAACACCCATTTCCCCTCCAGAGCTTCCCCCCTTTGTCAGCATAGGAAGTGAGAATCCCAACCTAGGTGCTTCAAGTGGGCCTGAGTGGACATCTTCGGGAGCTTTCCTGGCCTCTGTGTGGGAACCGGGGAAACTGGCCCCAGGGTCCAGCTTCGTCTTAAACGTGCTTGGTAATCACTTTGGAATTTCCCGTTCTTCACAGATCCTATCCCTCTTTTCTGTGGCTCGCACCCAGCTGAGTGGTACAAGTATGAGAGCCTGTCAGGGGATTAAAAATGGTTGTTGCTAAAATGCCTAAGAATTATGAAAGGAGGAAGCTGATGTTTAGATTTATTATCCTCCATCTCCTCCCACTCACACCCTAGACCACAGAGCTTCCCCCTCAGAAAGGAAAACATTCTTAACTTCTGTTTAAATGTTTATCAGAAGTTGTCTGGACTTGCAGTGTCTCTGAAGTCACATTTTTCTTAGTCACATCCTTCTTGGTGTGTGGTGTGACCCCCATATCAGACAAGCAGGAATGCTTGGATCTTGTGCAGAAATCATTTGGTGCAGAAAGCACCCATTGCTCCCCAGGGATTTTCACTTGCTCAACAAAAGCATAAGTTGACAAAGAACCCAAGCTTCTCCACGGCTTCAGTTTTGAATAAGTGTGTGTGTGTGTGTGTGTGTGTGTATATACATATATATATATATTTAATCCCTTGGTTCCTAGTTTGCTGGACCTTGGTTTTAAAATGAAGCCCCAGCATGGAGCCTGGAAACAGAGGGGAGAGTGGAGGTTCTGGGTCCTCGGCACAAAATGGAGAGCTGTTCAGGGTATTATCCTGGCCCTGAAACACTCCTACTTTGCCTTCCTGGGCCTTCTATAAAGATAAGGTAGTTTATACTTCAGATGTTATGGAAGTAGTATGTGTCTAATATGCCCTGTAGCAGTAAGTAAAAGACCTGTGTGAAGGACTAGGGCAGTGGTCAGGCAACTCATTAGTCAACAGAGCCAAATGTCAATAGTACAACGACTGAAATTTCTTTTGAGAGCCAAATTTTTTAAACTTAAACTATATAGGTAGGTACATTGTTACTAACTTAATTAGGGTACTCCTAAACTGGCTTTTGCTAAAAACTCAAGGGGTCAAAGAGCCACATGTAGCTTGCGAACCGCAGTTTGCCGACCACGGGACTAGGGCAACAGAAAGTGCACTGCTTGGCAGGTAGGTAAGTGGGTTTTGGCACCGGTTCTCAACCATAGGCAGGTTCCACATTCTACTTGGTTCTCAGTTTTCTTCTTCTTTAAAAGGGGAAGGTTGAAGCCGTCATATAGGAGGTCCTTTTGAAGCCAAGGATCATTTCTGATTCTTTGTCTCTAATGTCTGAAGTGGAGGAAATGGGTGTAAGCTTCAGCCCAAAGGATATATCAGTCACAATAAGAAAGACTTTCCTGAGAATAAACCTAAGTTTACTAGTACAAAGGAGACTCTGGAATTTTTCTTTCTAGACCAGTGGGGTCCCCAACTGTGGTCTGAGAGAGCTCTTCTGGTACTAGCATCTTTGGAGTTGTCATGTTTGACATCTCAGACTAGAATGAAATAGAGATGTGGGTAGGGGGCAGTTAATGAAAAACAGTATGGAGGTCTTAAAAAATTAAAAATATAACTACCATGTAATCTAGCAATTTTACATCTGGGTATTTATCTGAAGGAAATAAAAACACTAACTAGAAAAGTTATCTCTACCCCCATGTTGACTGCAATATTGACAATAGCTCAAACATGAAAACAAGCTAAGTATCCATTGGGATGAATGGATAAAGAAAATGTGATACATACCAATCAGAAAGGATATATGCACCCCTATGTTCATAACAGTACAATTCACCATAGCTAAGATTTGGAAACAGCCTAAGTGCCCATCAGCAGATGACTGGATTAGAAAACTGTGTTACATCTACACAATGGAATACTATTCTACTGTAAAAAAGAAGGAATTCTTTCCATTTGCAACAGCATGGATGGAATGGAGAGCATTATGCTAAGAGAAATAAGCCAGTGAGAGCTGAAACTGGTTTGGCTCAGAGGATAGAGTGTCGGCCTGCAGACTGAAAGATCCCAGGTTCAATTCCAGTCAAGGGTCAAGGGCATGTATCTTGGTTGTGGGCACATCCCCAGTAGGAGGTGTGCAGGAGGCAGCTGATTGATGTTTCTGTCTCATCGATGTTTCTAACTCTCTATCTCTCTCCTTTCCTCTCTGTAAAAATCAATAAGATATATATATTTTTAAAAAAGAAATAAGCCAGTGAGAGAAAGATAAATATCACATGATCTCACTCATTTGGGGAATATAATGAAAAACAAAAACTGATGGACAAAAATAGAACCAGAGGCATAGTAGCATCAAACAGACTGTCCAACCTATGAGGGAAGCTACTGGGCCATATAGGACACCTAGCACACAAAACTACTCTTCCAACTCAGGGAAGCAGCGAAAATGTGGAGACAAAGAAACAGATCACAAATGAAAGAAATGGAGGAAAGCAAATGACTGAATATAGAGTTCAAAACCATGGTTATAAGGTTTTTCAAGAATTTCTTAGAAAAGGTCAATAAATTTAATGAGACCCTTAAGGATATCAAAAAGGACCACTAGAAATTAAATACAAAGTGACTGAAATAAAAAAAATATTATACAGAGATCTAACAGCAGACTAGAGGAAGGCAAGAATCAAGTCAAAGATTTGAAATACAAAGAAGCAGAAAACACTCAACTGGAAAAGCAAAAAGTAAAAAGAATCCAAAAATTTGAAGATAGTGTTAGGAACCTCTGGGACAACTTCAAGCATACCAACATTAGAATTATAGGGGTGCCAGAAGAAGAGAGAGAGGAAGATACTGAAGACCTATTTGAAGAAATAATGACGGAAAACTTCCCCCACCTGGGAAAGAAATAGACTTTCAAGTCCAGGAAGTGCACAGAATCCCAAACAAAAGGAATCCAAAGAGGACCACACCAAGACACATCGTAATTAAAATACCAAGAGCAAAAGACAAAGAGAGAATATTAAAAGCAGCAAGTGAAAAACAGTTAATTACCTACAAGGAAGCACCCATATGATTGTGAGCTGATTTCTTAACAGAAACTATGCAGGCCAGACGGGAGTGGCAAGAAATATTCAAAGTGATGAATAGCAAGAACCTACAACCCAGATTACTCTACCCAGCAAAGCTATCATTCAGAATTAAAGGGCAGATAAAGAGCTTCACAGGTAAGAAAAAGCTAAAGGAGTTCATCAACTCCAAACCAGTATTATATGAAATGCTGAAAGGTACTCTTTAAGAAGAGGAGGAAGAAGAAAAAGGTAAAGATAAAAATTATGAACAACAAATACATATCTATCAACAAGTGAATCTAAAAATGAAGTGAATTAAAAATCTGATGAACAGAATAAACTGGTGAATATAATAGAATCAGGGCACAGAAAGGGAGTGGACTGACATTCTCAGGGGAAAAGGAGAATTGTCAGTGTGGGAAGAGACAGGACAAAAATCGTACACCTATGGATGAGCACAATGGCGGGGGCGGGGGGAGTTAAGGGCAGAAGGTGGGGTGGGAGCCGGGTTGAGGGAAGGAAAAAGAGGAACAAGTATAATAATCTGAACAATAAAGATCTCTTAAAAGAAAAAAGAAGAAAGTCTCACCTTTTGTAACAATATGGATGGACCTTGAAGGTATTACATTACATTAAACAAAATAAGTCAGAAAGAGAAAGGCAAACATTGTAGATTCCACCTATATATAAAATCTAAATCGAACAAACAAAAAACCAAATTCAAGGATATATAGAACAGATTAGTGGTTGCCAGAGGTTGAGGGTAGGGGGGAAGGAGAGGGAAGTATTGAGAGAGGGCCAAATGGGTGAAGGGTATCAAAAGATCCAAAATTCCCGTTATAAGTAAACAAGTCATGGGTATGTACTGTTCAGATGATGACTAGAGTTAATAATACTGTATTATCTATTTGGTAAGAGAGATCTTAAAAATTTTCATCACAAGAAAAATAATTTGTAACTGGGTGGTAAAGTATGTTAACTTACTGTGGTGATCATTTCACAATATATAAAAATATCAAATCATTATATTGTGTATCTGAAATGAATGTAATGTTATATGCCAATTATCTACACTAATAAAGAGAAACATACAAATTGACCACCCCTCCGCTATACCCACCAGCCAATCAGGAGTGAGGCAGCAGAGAAAGGAGCAAGGCAGCAAACAAGGGCCGCAGGAAGCCGTATTCTTGCAGGAATAGGCCTGAGGAAGCCCTATTCTTGCAGGAATCTTCCTGCAATGGGCCTCTAGTATCTTAATAAAACTTTAATAAAATGATTACATGTCTTGTTATGCAATATGATTAAGCTATTGTAAAAACTGTTGGTGTTGGAAGGAATCTTAGAGCATATAGTCCAGCCTTCAAACTCTCCAAGAGCTATGGGTCCTGCTAGAATACTCCCAGAAACCTTCACCCAAGGCTCCCAAATCCATGGTTGAGTCATTGTTATTGTTATAAACTTTTTCCTTAGATGAACTAAAAATCAGCCTTCCTGAAACTTCTACCATTGATTATAATTCCATCCTTCATCATGAAATATATTAAATTGTTTTTCCATCTGATGTTAAAAAAAGTATTTGCTCATTGTAACAATTGAAACAATATACAAGGATATAAAAAGGCAGTAAATTGTCTTCTTTAATCTCATGATAATCTTAACCCCCCAAATGACCTACATTAACGGTTTATACATTTTCATTTTTTTAAAATATGCTTTTATTGATTTCAGAGAGAAGAAGGAAGAGGGAGAGGGAGAAACATCAATGATGAGAATTATTGATCAGCTGCCTCCTGCATGCCCTCTACTGTGGATTGAGCTCACAACGGAGACATGTGCCCCAAACAGGAATCAAATCGTGTGACCTCCTGGTTCATGGGTTGACACACAACCACTGCACCACCTGGCAGGGTTATACTTTTTGCATTTTATTTTTTAATTAAAATTTCATACCAATTATCCTACAAATTGCCTCGTTGGTGAAAAATCACTATACCGTATATTGATCTTATTAGATCACTACTTGTAAATAAAATTCATTCTTTCAAAAGCTGTAAAATGTTCCATAACTTGGACATACCTTTTTAAGAATATCCAGATGTTTCATTTCTTTTCTATATACAAACTATGATATAATAAATATTCATGTACATATTTCCTTATGTATTAGTGCTTTTGTTTTTGTAGGATAGGTTCACATTTCTGGGTCAAAGGGCATGAGAACATTTAATTTTAATAGACACTCCTAGTATCTATTAAATAGATACTCCTACTATCAAAAAGGTTGTTAGGTATTCTTGGACATGTCAACAGTGTGTGAGGGTACTCATTCCCTTGCACATTTCCCAGCAGCAGGAGTTAGAAATTTAAAAAATGAGTTCACACTAAAGGGGGAAACATACGTCATTGTTGTTCTAATAGCCCTATTGGGACTATTTAGGTTGAGCAACTCTTCACATGTTTATTGGCCATTTGTAGTTGCTCTTTGTGTGTGTGTGTGTGTTTGCTCTTTTAATTTTCTATTTGTAACTTCTATTCATTTTCCTCTTGGGTTAGTTACCAATTTATATAAACTCTTTTTTTAAACAGATATTTACTCTTTATATTTTGCAAATAATTCTCCAGACATCACTGTCTTTCAGTTTTGTCTATGACCATTTGTTTATGGTACTGGCTGCCATAAGGCATGTCAGCTTTATGAGAGCAGTGATAATGGCTGTTCAGTACACTGCTGTATCCTATCCTAGGTATCCAGAACAGTGCCTGGCACATAGTATCTTCTCAATAAAAATAATGAATGAATGAATGAATACGCCAGCTTAAAATTTTCTAAGTCTGTCAATCTATTTATTCCTTTATGGTTTCTGGGTTATCAGGATAGTTCTATTTTATTAGTTTTTCTTTTTTTGCAATTAAATTCCTTTACTCCATCTTGAATTTATTTTACTTATTTTTTAATCCTCACTCGAGGATATGTTTTTCACTGAGTCTAGAGAAAGAGAGGAAAAAAGGAGGAAAAGAGAGAGAAACAGTAAGAGAGAAACATTGACCTGTTGCCTCCTACATATGCCCCAACCTGAGACAGAACCCAGGCATGAGACACAATCGAGGCATGAGCCCTGACTGGGAATGTAATCTTGATCTCTTGGTTCCTAGGTTGATGCTCAATCGCTGAACCACACCAGCCCAATTAGAAATTTATCTTTACTTAGACCTAAGGATGAAGTGAAGCTTCTCTTTATACAATTAATGACAATCAAAATATGCTTGTTTTCTAAGCATTTTATAACACTTATCTACATACCAATAGTATATAAATTTTTGTATTGTTTGAATTAATTTCAAATGATCCCTTTTCATGTAGAAAAGCAAACCAGGAAGGAACCTTCAAATCTGTTGGCCATCATTTCTGTTAAGGAAATCGGTAAGGAGTGGAATATAATTTCTTTCAAAATGGTCTCTGTGAAGATCTTTGACATATTTTAGAAAGGTCTTCTTCCCTCTTCCACTGAATTTTAGAAATGGCATATTTTGCTACAAAGCTTGTCTCATCCCAATCCCTCTACCCTCAGCCATGATATTTAATTTTAATTTTTATTGATTTCATAGGGGAATGGAGAGGGAGAGAGAGATAGAAACATCAATGATGAGAGAGAATCATTGATGCACCACTCCCTACTGGGGATGGAGCCCGAAATCTGGACATGTTCCCTGACCAGGAATTGAACTGTGACCATAGGTTGATGCCAACCACTGAGCAACACTGGCTGGTCATGATCTCTTTTATTATCTGGTTTTCAAAAGTGATTGATTACTATTCTGATGGGGTCTGCGGATTCTATGATACTAAACTTCTAGTCATCCTTTAAAATTGCCTTCAGCAACCATTTCTGAAATGTAACTAAAACCAGAAACTGCTGCCCAGCTGTGGCAGACACTGTGGGTAGGCTGACTCTGCCCTAATCTCCACTCTCCTTCTTCTCAGTCTTTCTTGCTGCTAGGAGTAGTTAAGTGACTATTCCTGGCCAGAGATATCAGGCAAACGTTTGCCGAGAGGTAAGCTTTTGAGAAACTTTCGCTCGTCTGATAAAATGGGACATGTGATTGGCACGATCCTTTTTCTTGTTCCTCTAACCATTTAGAATTAGGATTCAGCCCCACCGTGGTGGCTCAGTGGTTGAGTGTTGACCTATGAACCAGGAGGTCACAGTTTGATTCCTGGTCAGGGCATATGCCTGGTTGCAGGCTCCATCCCCAGTGTGTGGCGTGCAGGAGGCAGCTGATCAATGATTTTCTCTCATCATTGATGTCTCGCTCTCTCTCTCCTTACCTCCCTGAAATCAATAAAGATATCTTAAAAAAAGAAAAAGAAAAAAGAAATAGTACTCAGTAATGGGAGGGGCACCTCCCTTCTTTTGATCATTAAATTTGGGTTCTCAACAGCACTGTTGAGTGGTTAAATCCACACCAGCAGCAGTCTACACCTGGACTCCTTCTGCAAATACAGTTGGCCCTCCATATCTGTGGGTTCTGCATATGCAGATTCAACATATCGTGATTGCAAGTATTTTTTATAAAAATGTTATCGTTGCTGATGTGTATCATGTACTTAGGCTTAGATGGCTGCTCTATACAGAACATGCACATAACTTTTTTCCCTTTGTCATTACTCCTCAAACAATAAAGTATAACAACTATTTACATAGCATTTATATTGTATGGGATCGGGCCTAAACGGGCAGTCGGACATCTCTCTCACAATACAGGACTACTGCTCCCAACTGCTCGCCTGCCTGCCTTCCTGATTGCCCCTAACTGATTCTGCCAGCCAGCTGGATCACCCCCTAACCACTCCCCTGCCAGCCTGATTGATGCCTAACTGCTCCCCTGCCAGCCTGTTTGCCCCTAACTGTCCTTCCCTGCAGGCCTGGTCACCCCTAACTGCCCTCCCCTGCATGCCTGGTCCCCCCAAACTGCTCTCCCCTATAGGCCTGGTCCCTCCCAACTGCCCTCCCCTGCTGGCCTGATTTCCCACAACTGCCCTCCCCTGCAGACCTGGTCCCTGCCAACTGCCCTCCCCTGCTGGCCATCTTGTGGTGGCCATCTTGTGTCCACATGGAGGCAGCCATCTTTGACCATATAGGAACAGCTATCTTGTGTGTTGGAGTAATGGTCAATCTGCATATTACTCTTTTATTAGATAGGATTAGCTACTGTAAATAATCTAGGAATGATTTAAGGTATACGGAAAGATGTGCATAAATTATATGCAAATACTACACAGTTTAATTTAAGGGGGTGCTGGCATCCATGCCCCTTAGATATTGAGGGGTGACTGTAAGCCCCTTTTACCTCTTTTGCGATGAACCACAGTAGCCAGGTTCCTTTTACTTGCAGCTGAACACATTCCTTACTGATAGAAGATCGGCTGCCTTTTGGGTAATCATTCTTTTTTTTTTTTCCTTCCCCCAAATTCAATCATCTCCTTACATGCTGAGGAACTAGTATGGAATAACACTCTCACATCGGGCACAGACATACCTAAAAAATTTACAAACTAAAATATAATACAAATTACCTACAAATTCAATCACATGACTAATGCAGAATATAGCTGAGAACTGTTTCTTCACTTCTTTGTCAGAAAAGTTCCCGAGGCTGAGACAAATGTGCTTCCATGAGAAACTCACCATTTCCTGCTTTCTT
Source organism: Lasiurus cinereus (assembly GCA_011751065.1). Classification (NCBI taxonomy): domain Eukaryota; kingdom Metazoa; phylum Chordata; class Mammalia; order Chiroptera; family Vespertilionidae; genus Lasiurus; species Lasiurus cinereus. Next base: position 27,814,413 of record JAAGEH010002528.1, read on the forward strand.
TGGCAGTGCCCACAGGCAGGCTTTCTAGTCCTTATCTCACACCCTGTTGGTTTCAAGGACTTTTCAGTGGGTCACAGGCTCATTCCACGGAGATGAAACACACACTGGAAAAAATGAAATCTCCCCAAAACTCAATTTTACTCAAATAGATTATAATTTTAATTTGTTTTTCATAAGGGTCTTTTTATACTCTTCAGTTAGGTTTTATTTTTAGAAAAGGTATACATAAGCAGCAATTTATCTGACTTACCTTTTCTAATATATTTTGCATTTTACTCAGGAAATGTATGTCACCTTGGTTATTTTATTGAGTCAAGTTAACAGGTCCAGGCTCTGTGTGCACTTTGGGAGTTGGACTTAATCTATAATTAAGCAAGTATATCATGGGCACTTGGAGGATGATTTTAGCATGCTACATTAGACAACTGCCATTGCCCAAACCTGGAATTTCAGTTATGTTAATTTACTAAAGCAACATCTTTAGATTCTCTGGATATTTTTCTTCAAACACACCTATACTGTTTAACAAAACAAGCACAAGCATGTGCCTAACCACACATCATTACCATCAGAGTAAATGGAGATGGTAAACATGTAGTATATTAACAACAGAGGAAATTTAATGAAGGAGACACAGAATTAGAAGTGAAGACAAATTCACTAAGAATTGGAATGAGGCATCTCATGTTTAATGGGCTCTAAAACTCAATTTTAGCTTCCTGTGGCTATAATTGTGAGCACACATGTGTGTTCACCTATGTACATGGCAGTTCATCCCAAATCCCTGCTCTAGCTTCCCTTGGTTCCCATGAATTAGGGCACTCAAATGCACCAAATCTTGGTTGCTGATTATATAATGAGGGGATAACACAACACAGCATTCTTGTGAGGATTAAAATGGCAATTTAAAAAATTTTTATGAACCATACTGTGCTGTTTTAATTTAAGGCATGGTTATATTCCTATCTTCTGGTCAGATATGGGAAAAATTCTGCCAGAAAAATAACCTGTGGCTTCTTTGCTTTTCTAAATATACTAGAGGCCCAGTATGCAAAATTCATGCATGGCGGGGGTGGAGTGAGAGGTCCCCCAGCCCAGCCTGTATCCTCCTGTAATCTGGGACTGCTGGCTCCCAACTGCTTGCCTGGCTGCCTGATTGCCGCTAACCCCTCTGCCTGCTGGCCTGATCACCCCTAACTGCTCCCTTGCCTGCCTGATCAACCCTAATCACCTCTGCGTTGGCCCCTGAACCCAGGACGTTGGGTGGCTTCAGGGTTTGGGTTTGTCAGGAAGGATGTTTGGAAGGCCGTCCAGAAGACGTCCAGTCTAATTAGTATATTACCCTTTTATTAGTATAGATCCTCAGCATTGTCTAGTTACTTTGTTACTGGGAATAACTGCCTAACAAAGAACTATTATTGCTGAATATACTGGAAATGAAAGATCTGAGCAAAACAGAAACAAGGCTTTGCCAATCTCTTTAAGGACCCAAGGACATGTGCAGGAAAAGGTTGTGAGCAGATTCTCCTCCCGTTGTAATATAAGTGGAGCAGGCCAGAGGCGTTCCCTGAGACCTGGGAAGTAACAGTGCATCTCACACACTCAGATGAAACAAGTGGTGGAGCCATGGTCTCAGTGATACTCATGGAGATGCCAAGAATCTATTGTGTATTTGACTGTGGTCAAATCGAGTTGGAAAGGTCATTATTTTCTTCTGTGAAAAAATGCTAAAGATAAAACCTCCAAATAGCATAAAATGTTTACTGTTCACATCTCATGTAGGTGGCTGCCATTACAATGGATGTTTTCAAGCTACTCTAGCAGGGATGCACATGTTTTTTTATCAGCCCCAATGCAATGGTGTACAAAGGCATATTCTCCATTTCCCTATTCTTTTTGAAATATTTTATTGGACAAATGAACTCTAACAAAAGGAAAGCATGATAACAAACATATAGCCTTTTTGTTCTTGCTGGAAGACTTGTGACTGATCTGGACCACTCCGGAGGGCTGGCAATCTTGGATGCAGACTAGACAATTGGCAGGACTCTTATTTTTTGGGGGCAGTCATTAAAAATTCCATAAATAGGAACTGGGGTGAAAATACTACTCTCAATGGTTTCTATGCCATTGGGGAAGGACAGTTGCAAGTATAATCCAAGTCTGAAGATAATTAAAAAGTAATTTTGACTGCATATTGGAATGCTTTGCATTGGCTTTTTATGTTTTGGAGAAAATGTGTCTAAATTATTTAAAAGAGGCTAATTTTTAAACTGGAATTACCAATGGCTACATATATAAACTTTAAAATAAATGTTCATAGCTTTGAGTTAGTAATTCCAATTTGGGATCTATTCTAAAGAAATGTAGAAGAAATAAGACCTTAATGCCCAAAGATATAAATTCAAAGGTTATTTGTGTCAAAAAACAAAACAAAACTGGAGTAAATCACGGGCCATTCAAATGAATATGTAGCATTATAAATATTATTTATAAAATCTTTTGAACACAGAAAATATTTATAAATTAAAATCAAGATGTCTAAAAAGATATAAATAGCACTACCAATTATATGTGCCTAAAAAACACTAGATTAAAATACAGTAAAATATGGAGGGAGTTCAATGAAAATATTAATGATTGTATTTGATTTCAGTGCGTTCTACAAATTGCAACACTTATGTTTTTCTCCAATAACAAAAAGGTCTTTATTGAAAAGGAAATTAAATTAGTTCCTATTCCCACAGAACACAAAAACTGCATGGCAGCTGAAATTAATTAACAAGGATATGTAATTCTAGAATTAAAAACCCACTGTGGTTTGTCCAAACAGCTAAACATCTGACAATGGATCACTAATTGCAAAATAGTATCCTCCTGGTCTCAACAGGTCATTGTGCCATTAAAAATTTTGCTTTTACGCATTTTCTGGGAACTAGGAAGAGCAAAGTGAATTTACTGCATATTTTCCCCTTAAGTGTTTACTGAGTTAAACATAATCTTTAAGAATTTTTTTGATCTATATTCTATCCTTAGCTCAATTCTGAGCAAACAAAAACAAAACTCACTCATCTCCACTCCAGACTGTCACTTTGGGCAAAGTAATAACCAACTCATTTATGTACCACAGATCTAGTTATACTTACATTATTTATAAGCTCATATAGTCTATAATTAACTTATAATGTATTTCTAGGCCACAAATGTAAATGTACCATTGTTCATTTTTCCCTTCTAGTAAAAAATGCACAGGAAATATATGCTTCCAATGATTGAAAACAGCTGAGGAGTGTACATATGTGTGTGTACTCTTTGCTTGTATGTATTTTTAAAATATGTTTTTATTGATTTTAGAGAGAGGGGAAGGAAGAAGGGTAGAGAGATAGAAACATTGATGAGAGAGAAACCTTGATTGGCTGCCTCCTGCATGCCTTTGACGAGGGATGGAACCTATAACCTGGGATGTGCCTTGACCAGCAATTGAACCAGTGACCTTCTGGTCAACCACTAAACCACCCCAGCTGGGCTTAAATGCATTTTTATTGACTTGACTTACTTGGGGCTTTTTTATTTTAATCTAATTCCCTCTTTTGTCTTCACACACTCCAGAAACCACCGGATGGACCACAGGTTTGCAGGCTTAGAGAAGGGCGTTATCTGTCTCATCACTGCAGATTTCCTTATGGCACCTAACAAAGCATTTACAAAGAGCTAGCATTTGACATGAGTGTCGGGGAATCATCACAATTTTCCACTTCTAATGATAATGAGAATCCAGCTAACCTTTGTTTCCTGAGCTACGTGATAGGTAGACTTGGAGGAGCCTGGACAGAGTCTAATTGCTGAGCTTAAACCTGGAGAGCGATGAGAGGCCTGGCTGTGGCCAAGTGAAAGACAGGCGGCCTTGGTGTGAGGGAAGGGCCACGTAGGAGACTCTACCTGGTGGGAAGGCTGGAGAGAGAAGTGGAAGGGGCCTTCCTGCTGCTCCTATGAAAGATTAGAAAAATCTACATTTTTCACTAATGCTTGTGGACTGGGAGCCCTGCTAGCAGGTGGGAACAGGGCAAAAACAGAGGCTCCTCATAGAAACAGTCAACACGGGGATAGTACATGCATTTATTGAATCCAAAAATTATCTACTAAGCACTCACTCTGTGCCCAGAACTATGTTAAATGCTTTGGGATATTCAAAGGAAGCATAACTCATACATGCTCTCCATCCTCAGAAATCCTGGTAGTTCCCTAATACTTGTCACTGATCTGACCATCTCAATACAGTCGCTCTTCATTATTCACCGATTCCATATTTGCAAATCCACCTACTGCTAAAATTTGCTTGTAACCCCCCAAATAAAATCATCCTTGGACATGCACAAAATGGAAAAAAAATCTCAGGTCCCAATTGGGGGGGTGGGGCGAGGGGAAGCAAGACAATGCTCTACCTTCTTATTTCAACTTTCATACTGTAAACAATCATCCTTTTCACAGTCTACTTAATACCAACTTTTTTTTTTTTGCATTTATGTGCTTTCTGTTGGCGATCTTGCTATTTAAAATGATCCCCAAGTGTAGTGGGGAAGTACTGTCTAGGATTCTTAAAGGAAAAAAAGGCTATAATGTGTCCTAGAGAAAATATGTGTGGCTATTGGCTTTGGTTCTCCTCTGTATTCGCTAATTGCTCTGTATTCTCTAATTCAGTGTTTGCAAGACTTTATAGAACATAACTACCTGGAATAATGAGAATGGATTGTATTTGTGCCTTCCACTATTGCTATTTAACTAAAGGGGAAAGTAGGCTTGCAGTAACCTTTATTAAATACCAGTTGTGGGTCAAACACTGTGCTAAGCATTTAATACATTAACTCGTTGTAGTGATGTGAAAATGGAAGCCCAGAGAAGTTAAATTTCTCAAGGTCACACAGCCAGTGGTAGAATTCCATTCTCATTGCCTGGGAAATGGTTAGGGGGAGGTGGTAACTTCGAGTTGAACATTCGTTCTCAGTCTCAGAGTTTTTGTGATAATAGAAAGTAAGTAAGATGCAAAGTAATAAGAAATTTTCCTCTAGGATGGGGAGCCTATAAACTGGACAGAGCCACCTTTCCTTATCAGAGATCCCAGAGTGGCTGACAGAGAGAGAGAGAGAGAGAGAGAGAGAGAGAGAGAGAGAGAGAGAGAGGGAGAGGGTGGGGGGGCTTCTACCAGGTTCCCCTTTCCAACAGGGCACAGTGTAATCCACTCTTAATTACTTATTACTTACTCAACAAGTATGTATTGAGTACCTACTACATCCCAAGGATGTTTAGACATGGGGGTCAACAGAGAACAAAACAGATAAAAAAACACTGGGCACATAGAACTTGCATTATAGTAACAAATGAAAGATTATATTGTTGTGGCTTCAGGTGAATACTTTTCTTAAAGTATTGTAGTACTCAAACTTATAGTAACACCAATAATACTGATAGATGTAGAAATATTATTAGGATTAGGATTCTAAGACATCTGTAAACACTTCATTCCAAAGTAGCATAAAAAAAGAAGGGATAGCCCTGGCCAGTTTCTCAGTGGTTAGAGTGTTGGCCGTGCACAAAAGGGTCGAGGGTTCGATTCCCTGTCAAGGGCAGGGACCTGGGTTGCAGATTTGATCCCCAGCCCCAGTTGGGACATATGCAGGAAGCAACCAATATATGCATCTCTCTCAGTCAAGGTTTCTCGCCCCCCTCTCTTCCACTCTCTCTAAAAATCAATGGAAAAAATATTCTTGGGTGAGGATTAACATACACACAAAACAAACAAACAGAAAGGACAACCATCTCCTGAATGATGTGGACTGAGCTGGGTGCCTCTCAGGGGTGGCATGCCAAGTTTGGAGGAAATGCCAGAGGTGGCTCATGAGTCTGGGAATGGCGTTGGAGGAGCAGATTGAGTAGAACGCACCATTTATAGACCTGTTGGCCAAGCCTTGTAAGTGAGAAAGGGTTGGGGGTGGAAAAGAAAACCACATTTGTGCTCAGTTAGGAAAAAGGGGCAGCAGGCAATGCTAGGCCAAGCAGAGCGGATGAAAAGCAAAAGGCCTCAGATGAGGTAGAAATGAGGTAGAGAGCTGGTAACATGTCCACCTCACAACTGGGTCCTGAACAGCCGGCTCCTGCCCTGACAGTTATCTGCTAGTGAACCAAAGGCTCCGCGGTGCACAAAGAGCCTGCTGGTCGCTTCTCCCTCCTGCCCTACAGTTCAGATCTGCGACACATCTGAGTGGAGAGGGGCCTCTGACGCTGCAGCCCTGGCCATCAAAACGCGGTAGCATCTTGATCTCTGTCCCAGCCTGCCCTCTCCAGCTGGGCTGAGCATCTCTAATACGCAGCCTCACTGCATGGAGCCCTCCACCAGCCTTCTCTAACTCAGAGTGGCACTGTGGCCCACGCATTTCATTTTCTATCTTTTTTGTAAGCATTTTTTTTTTTTATCACATGCTCTATGGCTTCCTGAGGTTGGGGGGTGGGGCAGGGTTGCAGAGTAATTGCTGCAGCTGCTATGGAAATTCACTTTTGGATTTCTGTTCTCTGAGCAGCGAGTTTTGAAAACTCCCACGTGGAAGGAGCAGGCTTTGCATCACGCAGGCTGGGGCTACCCTGACAAATTCCTAAAGCCTCGTTTCTGTGTGGTCTCTTTCAAAACCTTCTCAATGTTCCAGGAGATCTATTTCTTGATAAAATTTTCTCCCTTGCTTGGGGTCAGGCCAGAGGAGAGCAGAACAGATGTTAGATCTAAAGCTTCCCTCATTCAACCACTTGACCGCTGGCCCATTAATCTGCCGTGATGTAAATGAATGTCTTTTGAGCCTTTCTCGCTCAGGGAAAGAGACAGCCTTTCCCCAAAAGCTGGTTCTTCAAGAAGAACAACAAGAAAGAACAGGATGATGGGAGGCAACTGCTTTTCTGCGTGAGAATATGAAAGTGCTCTCTTCCCTCCCTCCACCCTCAGAAAGTCAAAATGGGTTATACTTGAGTTCTCAAATCCCTACATGGATTTCCCTTCTCCTGAAAGTTGTCACCTGACAAAACATATGCTTCAGTCCCTAAAAATGCAAATTCCCTCCGGAGAGTGAACCTCAGCTTAGGTGTGGAGTAAATATTATCCCAGCTGGGAAAATTGAGGCTGGAGTGGTGCTTAGGACAGGGCTCTGTCAGCAGGCAGGGCTAAAATCTCCGGTGAAAATGAACACTTGAGCATGTTGACAGTTATCTTAGTGATTTTTCTCCTCCTTTATCTTACTCAGAGTTACCTGAAAGGCCTGGCAAATGATCAAACACCACACATAAATGTTATGCCCCAAGAAGTTCTGCTTGGGAAAATATCCATGCCTCCTGCCCCCAACACACTGGGCCCTTCAAGGGCCTGTTGGTTGTGGATGAGGAGACTGGCTCTCATATTTTAAATCTGGCCCTGGAGGGACAGATGCTACACTGACCAGGGATCTGTCCAAAGAGACCTTCATTCATTTAAGAAATACCATCTTTCCCAGAATGGAATATGACATTTACTAAAAAGTGTACCACATTATCACAAAAGACAATTAAACTATGACATAAACTTTGTTATCATATAGAATTTCTACTTGGTGTTAATTGAAAGAGCTCTTTTAGAGCTATTTAATCTGGAATGTATCATACACCCCCCTTGTCAATTCATCAAAAAGAAAATATAAGCAGGATAAATTCATTAGGATCTTTCTAAAATTTTTCATACCCAAGAGTTTGACTCTTGTGAATCACTTTTGTTTTAAACTGTTTATTTTGTTAATCCTCATTGGAGGATAATTTTCCATTGATTTTTAGAGGGAGTGGAAGGGAGGAGGAGAGTCAGAGAGAGAACATCGATGTGAGAGAGACATTGATTGCTTGCCTCCCAAATGCACTTTCTACCAAGGCCAGAGATCCAGCTGGTAATGCATTTACATGCCCTTGACTGGAATCATAACTGGAATCCTTTAGTCCACAGGCTGATGCTCTATCCACTGAGCCCAACTGGCTAGGGCTAAACTCTTTTTTTGGAACAGTTTTAGGGTTATAGAAGAGAAAGATAGTGCAGAGAGCTGGGGCTGCTGGTCTACCTGCCATACTTTGAATAGCCAGGCTGTAGCTCAATGCCTGCATTGACGTACCAGCACTGCTATTTACCTGGCTGTGTGATAGGTAGCCTTTGGTTTTCTCATTTGGAAGCTGGGACAATAATTCCCCTTACTTCCCCAAAGTGTAACAAAGAAGGAAACATCCATAGAAGCTCCCAGCAAACTGTAAAGTACTACAAACCTCAGTTATCATGATCACCATCTATGAGGTACTACCTGGAATTCTTGTCCCAAAGTAGTTTTCAGTCCAGTCAATAAGATTCTTTACATTTATTTTAATTGTAAAACAAATAACATCTTATTCTTAGCAACTGTTTTGATATCTGTTCACACCATGTTTCCACATCTGTTTAATAATGTGACCTTTGGCCCTAACCCGTTTGGCTCAGTGGATAGAGCATGGGCCTTCGAACTGAAAGGTCCCAGGTTCGATTCCAGTCAAGGGCATGTACCTTGGTTGTGGGCACATTCCCGGTAGGAGGTGTGCAGGAGGCAGCTGATCGATGTTTCTGACTATCTCCCTCCCTTCCCATCTGTAAAAAAATCAATAAAATATATTAAAAAAATTAATATGACTTTTGCAAAAATCTTGTGAAGCAGACTAAACTACCTTCACTTACAATATGCATTATCTTTAAGTTTTGAGGGTGTTGCTTTTTCATAGTGATAAACTCTACTTTGAACACGTCTGCTTGTCCATAGCGTCATCAACACTCCTACTCTAAGTAAGAAACTTCATGCCAGATGAATGGGGCTTTGTCAAAATGAGGTTACTAGATCTGCTTTACCTGGTCTGAACCTTTCTTACTTTTCAGACACAAAACTTCTTTGCAACCCTGGCCCGCTTTTGGGCCCAGCGGGTTTCATGGACAGCACCTCTCTCTGGTAACCCACTGCATGGTAGAGGCATTCAGGGGGCTCCAGCTATTTCTAACTAACTCCACCATATCTTTTGCCATTAATTCAACCATTTAACACATCACTTTTAGGTAAAAAATAAAACTTTCCCCCCTCCACATTATCAACCATGGCTTTCTGCACCCGACCTCACTTTATCTTTGAGGCTTTGTGGAGTGGGGTCCTCTTGGGGTGATGGTCTTGATCAGCTTGGAAAACCACATGAAATGGGCTTGGGAAAGCTTTCCTATGACATTTCTAGACCTTATCACCTCCCTACCCCCTCATAAAAAGGCTTCACTGGGAAATTTTGAAAATTGCCTAAATAAGCACTTATTAATTGAAATGCTTCTAAGTCTTTTTCCATCTCTAAGCTCTAAAGGTGCCACTCCTGGATCTAAATTACAAAACAAACAAACAACAACAACTAACAAACAAACAAAAAAGAAAGAAAAAAAGTGCCACTCCTAGATCTAAATTATACACAGACATTCTCTGGCCTAAAAGTTTTCCTAACACAAATTCAGGGTTCCCTTTTTAACAGTTGCTAAGAATAAGATGCTATTTATCTTACAATTAAAAATACTGTACAGATGAGGTCAGATCATTTGCAGAGTATTTTGAGGTTAAAGGAAGCATCATAATCTTATACACTGTGGGGGAGGAATTTAGAACGAAGGAAGGCCGGCTGGCCTTGGACTCTACCCAAGGAAGTTCTGTCACTAAACTATTCAAAAGAGACTTATAAGGCAGTTTCTTCTAGAAGGCAAGTCTACAGTAATCCAGAGGGCAGGCTCTATGGACAGGATGCAAATTATATTTAAGGATGATAATAAACACTTGCTCAGCTTAATCATTCCATCTAATATCTAGAGTGTAAAAGGTCTTAAAAGTTCTAACATCCTCTCCCAGCTTCCCCTCCTCACTTAGGCTACCGCTCAGTTCTCCAACAGAACACCTCGGAACAGAATTCTCCTGACCCCCATATGAGCATGTGACGGTATTCAACAGTTTTTACCTACAAGTGCTCCCTGGTGTGTAATCTAACTGTGCTGTGTGGTGTGGACCCCGGGTAAGAAAATACCTAATAAGAAGGGCTCTAAGTGGTTTAACGGGGCTCAAATTTATAACACTGCCTAGCAGCTGTTTCTGCACAGGGGCCTTTCACAAAAACTGCACTTCAGGAGAAGCCTGCACTAAGCTACCTGCCTCTGCTCTGAACTGCCTGCCTGCATGGTATTCCTGCCACCTGAGCCAGCTCTTATGGAATTCCTGGAATCCTATTACAACCAATAGGACCGAGACATTCCCCTTCCAATTGGAGGTGCACAGATATATCCCCATTAGCATCTTCACCAACCAATCAGGGCAGCTCCATTCTGACCAATCAGGACAATGCCTTTTGGACTAATCAAACTTTGAGGATTTGGAGTTCTCATTTGCATGAGGATGGACCAATCAGGAACCAGAGGTAGTCTATAGAAGCAAGTTCACCCAGGGTACTTTTCTTTTCTATCCAAGCCTGAAGATTGCATTTCTCCAGCTGGAGTCGAAACACCAAAGACATCTTGCCATAGCAAAGGAGCAAGTGAGGCAGACTGGCGCAGGAGAGCAGACCAGAGCTGCCTCGCTGAAGAGGGGCCTTGCTCCAGGGCCTCTTAATTGAGCTATAACACTAGTGAGTTATTCCACAGCTGTGCTGTCTCACAGTTGAGCTGCTTGCACTGACTAAAGTTTCCTTCTTCACCACATTCCAAATTGGGGATTCCTATCGGCACTGAATTGGCACCAATGATCTTTGGTTGAGAGTGGCTATTTAATTCCTGGCCTTTCAATTCCGTCTCCTGAAGAATTGTAGAAAAGTAGGTCAAGCACCTTCCATTTAATAACTAATTCCCAAACCATGACGAAACATTAACTTGTTCTTTGGATTATTTTACTTGAAAAGAATCCTAAGCCCTTAAGGCCCTTCTTCAAGCCTGCCTGTTTCCTTTTCCAGAGAAAAATATAACAAATATGTAACCAAATTGTTAATATCCCTAATAATTAAAAATAAATATGAAAAATACAAATAATACACACACAGAAAAAAAAATGTCAAGGCATACATAGGCAATTCACAGAAGAAATACAAGATGTTCAATCTCACCAGAGAGTAGGAAATTGCAGACTAAACAGGAGATACTGCTTTTCAGCTTGACAAGAATTAGAGATTGATAATACCCCTGTGTGGGAAAAAAGATACTCACATATACAGTTGGAGGGAGTACTAACCTTTTAGGAAGGCAACTTGCCTGTAACAGTTAAAATGTGAATAATCTTTATTCCATCAATTCTACTGCTAGTAAACTATTATAGATACATAGAAATACATGTGTAGGATGTACAGTAAAATAACTAAGTTAATTGTGAATAAATGTGAGCGCATATATGAATATGTTACACTTATACCTTTGCTATATATGGTACATATACACACAAAAATGTGTTTAGATGTGAACAGAAAAAGGTTTGGAAGTTTACACAATTGTTAATGGTATCAGTTCCTGGTAAGAAGGATTGGTGAACACAATTTTTTTCTAAAGCTGCTTTGGGTTTTCAAACCTTTCCTAAAATGCAGGGATTAGTGGTAAGAAAGAACCGGCGATTCACTTAGCGTTCTAGAAGTTTCTGTATTCAAGAAGGGCAACTGAGGCTAGAAGAAAAAAAACTTTAAAGCATTTCTATGGGGTTAGGGTAGACTCTTTGGGATGTAGGAGGAACGGGCTTATAGGGGGAAAAGCCTCTTGAAATGAAATGAGCAAGTGGCTGTAATTTGGGACCTGGGCTGGCCAATGAGAAAGTGATGCCAGGGCACGTTGTGAGGAGTCATTTAATAAGGAAAAAACACACTTCAGACTTTTCAACTAATAAACAGGTTAGGACCCGGGGTTCAACAAAGCTTCCAAGATCTGAAACGGAAACTAAAGGTCCTGTATAGCAGGAGGAGTTAGGTATCTCTTGCTGGGATTATTGGAATAGCTTCCTAATGGGAGTCCCTGATGACAGTCTTGGCTCTCCCAATCTATCCTCCTCAGGGCGGCCACAGAGAGTTTTTAAAAGCACACATCCAATTATGTCACTCAACGGCCCACCACTCTTGTGACAGTGTCTAGACTCCTTAACCGGCTATAGGCCCTTGGTCACTAAGCCCTGTTAAGTGTCCTGCTGCCCTCTCGGCCCTCCCTCTCTGTGGGGCAGCCCCATGGAACCAGGTGCTATGCTTTCTGCTCTCTTCCTTCTAGCTCACTGCCAGCATCATGCTAGCTCTTCTCCAGCAGATTCCTCTTTACCCCTGTCTCCATCAGAACATCTCTCTTCCAGGAAGTCTTTCCTGGTCTTCATAAACCCGGCTTAAGGATCCCCCAGGGGGCTCTCTGTCCTCTTTGTGGTATGACAGCACTAGTTTTACAAAGTATTGCACTGACTTGCATTGCCCCACTCCCCAACCCTTTGCCACAAGACAAGCCAGACCATTAAAATTTCATTTAAAATTAAGAACACTCTGTATCAACTTTCTTTTTTTTATTTTTTGCTATTTATTTATTTGTTTATTTATTTATTTATTTATTTATTTATTTATTTATTTATTTATATCTTTTTCTTTCAATGACATTCTACCATTCTGACACCAGTTGCATATGTATTTTCTCTCACATCCCCAAGCAATTCTCCAACACCAGCTTGGTGTCCTACAATTCTGACACTGTCTACCTGGGGATCGCATCAGATCACACCTGTTAAGGGCTCAGTCCAACAAGACTTCCCCCTCCATCCCCCTCACATACTTCTTATGTCAATCACAAGTCCATGTTGTCACCTGTGCTTCTGACTGACCGGCTACAGATTGGAACCTCCCGGGGTTCCATTAATTTGTTAGAGTGGCTCACAGGACCCTCAAAAACAGTTTACAGACTTACTGGGTTACCAGCTTATTATAAAAGGATGTAACTCAGGAACAGCCAGGTGGAAGAGATGCAGAGGAAAAGGTCTGAAGAAAGGACACGGAGCTTCTATGTTCACCGTGTGAGGCACTCTCCCAGCACCTCCGTATGTTCACCAGCCCAGAAGCTCTCCCAACCCATCCTTTTGTGTTGTGTTTTAAAAAATACATTTTTATTGATTGCAGAGAGCTTCGAAGGGAGAGGGAGAGAGAGAAACATCAATGATGAGAGAGAGTCATTGATCAGCTGCCTCCTGCACACTGGGGATGTAGCCCACAACCCAGCCATATACCCTGACTGGGGAACTGAACCATGACCTTCTGGTTGATAGAACGATGCTCAGCCACTGAGCCATGCCTGCTGGGCCCTTATGGGTTTTAATGGAGGCTTCATTATAAAGTCATGATTGATTAAATCAACCCAATCATTCAATCATTGGCGACTGAACTCAATCTCCAGCTCCTCTCAGGAGGTTGGAGGGGTGAAATTGAAAGTTCCCACCCACTAATCACATGGTTGGCTCCACTGGCAATCAATCCCTATCCTTAGGTGACGTAGGGGCTTTCTGAAAGTCACCTCCTTAGTTTAAAACAGTGGCTGGCAAACCACACCTTTCGAGCCACATGCGGATCTTTGGCCCCTTGAGTGTGGCTCTTCCACAAAATACCATGGCCTGGGCAAGTCTATTTTGAAGAAGTGGCGTTAGAAGAAGTTTAAGTTTAAAAAATTTGGCTCTCAAAAGAAACTTCAATCGTTGTACTGTTGATATTTGGCTCTGTTGACTAATGAGTTTGCCAACCACTGGTTTAGAAAAAGACACCTTGTTACTCTCAGCACTTGGAAAATTCCAAAGGTTTGAGTAGCTATATGGGATGAAGATCTAATATATATATATATTTCTTATTATAAATCACAATATCACAAATTCATAAATTCATGGAAAAATAGTAATGGAAAACAGGTATTTAACTAATATGTTATTAGCATAAAAATGAGCATACAATGAGATTCACAAAGAATGAATGTTTAAAATCCATCAAAATGAGTTTCTGAAAAGGAAAATCTTCACTGAAGCTTTTTTCATTTAGACCTAATTCTAACCAGTAAGGGGATGGGGGAATGTTGAGATTTGGGTATGGGAGGGGGGTGACAATGTAATGTTAGAGTGCAGGATAGCAGAGAATGGGAAGATGAATCAGTGTCAGATGTATTTTCTGGCCTGGCCCTTAACCGGTGTGATCTGATGCGATCCCAAGCTAGACAGTGTCAGAATTGTAGGACACCCAACTGGTGTTGGAGAATTGCTTGGGGATGTGAGAGAAAATACACATGCAATACTTGGTAAGGTATATAGTATGTGTGCAATAAAGGCAGAAGATACAAGGAGAAGAGAGAGCAGACAGCCAGAAGAGTCCATTGCCTGCATTTCCAAAAGAAAAGGCACTTTCTTAAGAGATTCTCCTGTTTAATCAACAAATATTTATGAAATGTCCAACTATTAGCCAGCCACTGTGTTAATAAAGAATGACCAGCTGGAGCTTCTCTGTTCGGAGGCTCCCAGTGCTGTGCAGAAGACTGACATGCAGAGTGTGCTTTGAAGACTGTGGGGAGGTGCTACACTAACTCACAGAGCTGTTGTCACTTCTGCCCCCTTGGCTGAAATCCTCACGTGGGTCCCTTGCATGGTGTGGCCCAACCCCACTTCTTGCTGCTCATCCACCTCATTTATCCTATTTCCCTGTTGCACATTCTTTGCAGCACATATGACGGTGTGAAAATACTTGTTTACTTATTTCTGTGTAAAGCTTACAGTAATTGCCATCAGAGAGGGGTCAATCCTGCCTATCTTATTCTAGGCTGAGATTAGAACAGTACCTGGAAAATACATTCATTCATTCATTCATTCATTCATTCAACATATATCTAGAACATCTACTAATAGCAGGCACTGATCCAGGCCCTTGGGGATAGATCAGGGAGCAAAAATTCCCTTTCTTCATGGAGTTTATTTGAAGGTTGAGTGATGAGAACAATGAATATTTGTTAGGTTATTTCTATGAATAATCTTCAAAATATTGACTCTTCACAACTCTATGAGACAGGGATGATGATAGTCCTTACATTATAGGTGAGGAAATACAGGCTCAGACAGGTCAAGTAACTTGTTGAAGGCTAAGAAAGTGGTAGAGTTAAGATTCACACCCTGGGAGTCTGGTTCTAGAGCTCAGCATCTTAACTGTTCTGCTAGAACAGCTCTTGTTTACAGGTACACAGTATGTGAGCAATAAACATTGTTGAAAAAATGGCTGGAAGAGACAAAAGACAAGGACATCCCTGGGAGACTCAAGGAGCTTCACAGAGAAAGTGACACCTGCTGATCCTTGAAAACTAAGAGTTCAAAGTGAGGGTGGAAAGTGAGGGTGAGAGTGTGGGTATGACTGCAGACAGCAGCAAAGAGCAAGCTTTGTGGCTGGACTCTAAAGGAATTGGGGGAGAAGAGGCCAAAATAACAGCGTAGAGTTATTGTGAAGAGCCTCATATTCCCTGGGAGGTAATTTGAACTTGGTCTTGGCAGACCCTTAAGAATGAATTCTGATTTCACAAGTAAAAATTAATTCTGAGGTGGGGGGGAAGAGAAGATGGGATGCAAAGGGACAAAGGGGGTTGAAATGGGATTACCCAGGAGCTCAGATGGATAGGGCCATGAACAGGAAGTAACCAAGAGCTGGACTAAAGGCACACCGTGTTCTCTTCCAACGTGAGATCTTATTATACATCTCAGCTTCTCTATATTACCTTTTTTTTTTTTTATTAAACTGAACTATCAAATCCTCTCTTCCAGTTATTCATGACTTCAGGGACCTTGATAAGATCTAATGGCAGTAAATTCATGATGACAGGTCTAAGTGTGCTATTATCAGCTCATTACCTTTCAAACAAATTTTCAGGAAGATGGTTTTGCCTCTTATCACAGAGGTACAGAAAACAAGCAGACGAAGTTCCTCTCCAGAAGGAGGGTAAGTGGTGATCTCATAAAATAAGGGAAGATTTGGGAGTGTCTCCCGGGCTCCAGTGAAAGCACTCGGGGAAGTGAGTTGGCAATTTGTATGAATACTTTCTTAGTCAGTAAGACCAGTTCTGTTTTGCCTGGCCAGTGTGGCCCAGTGATCTATGAACCAGAAGGTCACGGTCTGAGTCTAGGTCAGGCCACATGCCCAGATTTTGGACTTGATCCCCAGCAGGGGGTGTACAGGAGGCCACTGCTCAATAATTCTCTCTCATCAGTGATGTTTCTATCTTTCTCTTCCTCTCCTTTCTTCTCTGAAATCAATAAAAAATATTTTTTAAAAAGGACCAGTTTCAGTTTTGTGCATCCCTTGTTCTATAACACCTAGCACAATGCTGCCACTTTAGATGCCCAATAAATGTGGGTTATATGAGACCAACACAAAGAACATAGATGGAACCACACCATTGTGACTGAGTCCTACAATGTCCCTTCCCTCACAATGCATGAGAAAGCATAACTCAAGTTTCTTCTGAGGAAAGGAATGGCTGGAGGAACCTAGAAATGCATTTCCTTTTATTAAAAAAATATTTTTATTGATTTCAGAAAGGGAGAGGGAGAGAAATAGAAACATCAATGATGAGAGAATCATTGTCTGGCTGTCTCCTGCACACCCCCCACTGGGAACCAAGCCCACAACCCGGGCATGATTCCTTGGCTGGAATCAAACCTGGGACCCTTCAGTTCACAGGCCAACACTCTATCTACTGAGCCAAACCAGCTAGGGCTAGAAATGCATTTCTTATTCTTTGCAAAGCCCCCAATACTAAATGGCACAGAAGACAATGGCACTACATCAGGTTTGCTTCCATAATTTTCAAAACACATTCAGAAGTCAGAACAATATATCAGAAAATCTGGTTTTTAGGCCTAATTGTCTCCACTGTGGAAAAGTACTCTGGTGGATCTTATATTCTCTTCTAAGTTCTCCTATAAATGGTCCCAGGCACTAGACCCCATTTCTAAACTTAGGTTGGAAAGAAAAGGCTAATTTGTGTCCAGATTTCCAGTTTTAGATGCTATTTTTCTGAACATTTTCCCAAACACAAAGTAAAACCAGGCCTGTACCCTCATGGGGTTTGCAATCTGGAAATGAGGTTATAAGACCATAGGTATGCCTCATTTTATTGTACTTCTCTTTATTGCATTTTGTAGGTGTTGTTGTTTTTTTGCTTTGTTTTGTTTTGTGTTAAAGAAATAATTTAAAGGCAAGGCTCCCTCATCTAAAGAAAGGTTATGACTCACTCTATTTCAGTAGCCTGGAACCTAAAGTGCATTATCTCTGAGATATACCTGCTATTCCGACTATCAGTCTCAGCTGCGAGCTAGAATGGATACTCCTTAACCACCAAGCTAACTTTCTTTAGCGAACCTTCTGCTCCGATTGGGGAAACATTCCCCGTACGGTGTTTAAGGAGATCTTAACATGTGGAATGAACTCTTAAGCTATGGACATTTCTCTTTCATGATATGACTTTGATCCAAAGGAGCAAATGACTCTTCTGTTGGAAAAGGATGCAGGCTACTCTGGGGTGTGACTTTCTAAGTTTCAGGTGATAATAAAACAAGCACCAGTAAGTTACACAATTTAAGGCTTTTAATAGCGAACTCTGGAATTGGTGACATATGACTTGTTAGCTCAAGGACTTCTGGGAAAAGTTCTAAAAAGGAATTATTTGGAAAGTTTGGTGAAAGTCTGAGCTATTAAAGAAGCAACTGCTTCTGTCCTTTCAGGAGAATGGCCTCGCTCCCATGTTCTGCTTTGGCTGGGCCCAGGAGAAGGATGCTAGGTTGGATTTCTAACCTTCCCTCGAAATGACTGCCTATGGAAAATGTTATTTCAGGCATTAGAGTTAAAATCTGGGTGTGTGTTTTTTTCCCCCAAGTCTGAACTCTAGTTATTTTCCACTTTCATTTATGGCAAGATTGGACTTGCTTGAAATAAAATAAACCATTAAACACAACCTCAAAGCCATTCCTGCTGAACAGTGCATCCTGGGGACATATAACACAAAAAAGGCAACAAAGAAAGAAAAACAAAATGGTCATAAGAGTCACAACAAAACTACATCATAAAGACATTCTCCACCAGAGTCTGTATTTTTGTTTTCGCCCACAAAATAATTCGACAGGTTCCTGCTTCAGAATCTGTAATTTCCAGTAAGTGACTTATTTTTCTCAGTCTAGCCAGTTAAAGGTGGGACAAACAACTTCTCTCTGAAAGTCCTTACTTCGCATGTCGTTGTCAAACTTCTTTCTCCCATTTCCTGTCTTCACCCCTATCTATATGCCCAGGCCAAGAAAAAGATGATGATAACATGACATTATCTTGTTTCGCTAAAGGATGGGGACCGCTTTTGCGAATCGACTTGCCAGCTGTCAGCATCAGTTGGGTGAGTTTTGGGGATGGGATGCGGGAGTCTGAAATTTCGCTAAACCATACAACACACACACACACACACGCGCGCGCGCGCACACACACACACACACACGCACACGCCTTGCAAGTCCTCACTTGCTCGGTGCACGCAGCAAACGCTAAAACTAAAACCTCCAAAAGAAGAGGAGAGGAGGCGTCTCCCCTCTCTGCCGGCATCCCCGCGGCTGGCTGCCGGTTCCTTTCCTCGCCTCTGATCCCCGGGATGCCCCAGGGAGGAGTGTCGGGAACCAGCGCGGGGCGCACCGGTGGCCGTCGGATCTGGCCCGCTCCGCTAGGGGGAGCCCGGCCGTACAGCGGCGCGGGCCAGGGGGGCGGGGTCGGAGAGGAAAGCGCTGGTGCCCACCTTGCTCGCAGGTGCCCTTGCTGACCTGGGTGACGGCCTTCTCCCCGCGGTTCTCGGCCCGCAGGCTGGCGGCGCGCAGCTGGCACCCGGTGGGGTA
The DNA here is from genome assembly GCA_011751065.1 of Lasiurus cinereus. NCBI lineage: Eukaryota > Metazoa > Chordata > Mammalia > Chiroptera > Vespertilionidae > Lasiurus > Lasiurus cinereus. The sequence goes on from JAAGEH010002528.1 coordinate 27,833,372, forward strand.
GGTGTGGCCGTCGCTGCCGCACACGGGGTAGCGGTTCTTGCACAGGCACACGCCGCTCACTCCGGGACCCCCGGCTGCTGCCCCGGCTTTACCCTTCCGCCTCTTGCGGCTCTTCACGCACTCCATGCCCGGCGCGCAGTACCCCCTGCCGGCGCCGCCGCCCCCGCAGGGCTCGCCCTCGCCGCGGGCGCACATGGGGCAGCAGCCGCAGGCGTCGCGGGTCTCGCCCAGCGGACAGCCCCGCGGGGGCAGCGGCGGGCAGGAGGCCGGCTCGCAGGGGCCGCAGACGTCCGAAGAGGAGGAAGAGGAGAGGGGCAGGAGCAGGAGCAGCAGCCCGGCGGCTCCGAAGAGCAGGGCGCGTGCCGGCGGCCGTTCCATGGTGGGCGGCGGCGGCGGCGGCGGCGGCGGCGGGAGCGCGAGTGAGCCGGGGCCCTCGGGCCAGCGCCTTAAACGCGGCGCCCCTCCCGCGCTGGCCAACAGGAACCACACCCCGGGGCGGCGAGAGCGCGGCCGCCCCGCCCGGGCCGCGGGACTCCAGCGCGCTCCTGCCGGCGGGGCGGGGCGGGGCGGGCGGCCGGGCGCGGAGGCTCCGTCCCGCTGCGCTGCCCTGCGCTGCGGACTCAGAGCGCACCCGCCGGCCCCGGGTTACCCCTGGCCCCTCGCCCCGCAGGCTGCGCCCCAGTCTCTCCTCGTCACCCCCTGGACCCTCGTTTTTTCCCCAGCCAGCTATTTGTACTTCTTTCTTAACAACAACGACTTTGAACGGAACCGGTGTCCAATGTATGTACTTCTACATGGGCCCTGGAGACCCGAGTCCCCACTGCCCCGCGGTTTGGGGAGCGCTTCCAAGCACAATTGGTTTTACAACCCCACAGGGGGCATTGTGAGTCCCCGTGGGCCCCAGACACTCTCCCCCCGCCGCCTCCCCATGTGGTTTTGGGTTGCAGGCTAAAAGGGACTGATCCTTGCCAACCACTACTCTTTTTGGAACCTTGTAACTGCCTCCTCCACCTCTTCTGTCTTATGCCGGGTCAAGTTCTAGGTGTGAGTACTGGACTCCCTCCATGAGAGCGCTGTGCCATTGTTTGAAGTTCCTACCACGTTGTGGTGGATCTCCCCGCAGACTCTCCGGAGAGCAGAGGTGCCACTGAGAACCTGGTGTTCACCAGCAATCCTGTGAGGCTTATGTAAGCGGTGGACAATTCCTCCTTCATCTTTCTGCAAAACTCAACCTCAAAGCCTCTCTTTCCGAGAATATTGGGCCCTTCGAACTCCTCCTTCAAAATCCAGACATTTGAGTTGCTCCTACTTTTTATTGAACATAAAACACTGCAGTGTACGTGATTCTGTATGTCATGTTTCAGTTATTTTTTTCTTAGCACAAATACCAGGATTTATAGGCTTGTGAGCTAACTCAGAGCGTGTGGTTTACAATGACATCAGCAATACATACATATCACTCTCACCAGAGTCTTCCTAGGATTAATATTGTAAATGTTTTGAAAATTAAGTAATCACAACATTGAGGGAATATAAAAACCAAGCACCTTCCTACTTATAAAACCTGGTATTGCTTTTTGGCCTCTCCTTAACATGCCCTTTAAAAAGTGGTAGTTAAAAAAAAAAGTTCATATGTTGACATGGCATTTGTTTAAAAAACAATGAAAAGTCTTTAGAGCAGGATTTTCCTAAGTATCTTTGCTTTTGTCCTAAGTAAGATACAATTCACAGTCTCAAGTTAAAACAAATACAGAGTGTACTCTGGTATTTCCTATTCTATTCTATTTCAATTTTATTAATTTGCTGGTCAAAGTCCAATAAGGACCTACTATGACCATCTGTCAAAGTTTCAGGTTCCTGAGAAGCCAAATGCTAGACAAAGATCCAAGTGCAAGTAGCTTACCTCTCGAGAGGCCAGGTCAGGATACACCATTGAGAAGTAGGGAGTGAGCAGAAAGGGAAGAAGATGCCTATTAATGGGCTGCCAGACAAGACCTTAGGCTCTACAAATTGTGTTTGTGTGTGTGTGTGTGTGTGTGTGTGTGTGTGTGTGTGGCTGAGGGAGGTGGGAGGGCTGGAGAGCACAGGGGTACCGAAAGCACCACTAATAAGTTGCTCCCCACAGTGTTTTTAAAGGATGCATGGGAACCAGCAGTAAGAACACAAGCAAGTGGTGGGACAGTAGAGAAGGGGCCTGGGCTGTGTGATACTGGAAGAGTTGGAAATAGGAAGAGAACTCCTTCCTTCCAAGAAAGAAGACATTGTCACCTGTTCATCTTCAGCGAGATGAAGAGCCTGGAAATGGAGACAGGATATGTCCTCTGTAAATATAATTTTACTTCTTCCTGTTTAATCTGGATGGCCTTTCTTTCTTTTTGTCAATTTAATAAATCTTTATTATTTAGATTATTACATTTGTTCCTCTTTTTTCCCTCACCATAGCTCGCCTCCACCTGGCTCCCACCCCTCCCTCTAGCCTTACCTCCCCCTGCATTGACCTCATCCATACGTGTATGATTTTTGTCCAGTCTCTCCCTGCACCCCCTCACCTCTTTCCCCCTGAGAATTGTCAGTCCACTCCCTTTCTGTGCTCCTGATTCTATTATATTCACCAGTTTATTCTGTTGAACAAATTTTTAATTCACTTAATTTTTAGATTCACTTGTTGATAGATATGCATTTGTTGTTCATAATTTTTTTATCTTTTACCTTTTTCTTTTTTCCTCTTCTTAAAGAGTACCTTTCAGCATTTCATATAATACTGGTTAGGAGTTGATGAACTCCTTTAGCTTTTTCTTATCTCTGAAGCTCTTTATCTGCCCTTCAATTCTGAATGATAGCTTTGCTGGATTGAGTATTCTTGGTTGTAGGTTCTTGCTATTCATCACGTTGAATATTTCTTGCCACTTCCATCTGGCCTGCATCGTTTCTGTTGAGAAATCAGCTGACAGTCGTATGGGTGCTCCCTTGTAGGTAATGAACTGTTTTTCTCTTGCTGCTTTTAATATTCTCTCTTTGTCTTTTGCTCTTGGTATTTTAATTATGATGTGTCTTGGTGTAGTCCTCTTTGGATTCCTTTTATATGGGGTTCTGTGTTTGGATTCCTTTTATATGGGGTTCCTGGACTTGTAAGTCTATTTCTTTTACTAGATGTGGGAAGTTTTCAGTCATTATTTCTTCAAATAGGTTTTCAGTATCTTGCTCTCTCTCTTCTTCTGGCACCTCCACAATTATAATGTTGGTACACTTGAAGCTGTCCCAGAGGCTCCTTACATTATCTTCACATTTTTGAATTCTTTTTTCTTCTTGCTTTTCCAGTTGAGTGTTTTCTGATTCTTTATATTTCAAATTTTTGACTTGATTCTTGCCTTTCTCTAGTCTGCTATTAGGTCTCTGTATAATATTTTTTATTTCAATCAGTGTATGTTTATATTCTAGTTGGTCCTTTTTCATCTCTAGTTGGTCCTTTTTCATCTCCTCTTGGGTCTTGCTAAATTTATCCATCTTTTCTAGGATATTCTTGAAAAACCTTATAATCGTGGTTTTGAACCAGTCATTGGTTTTCCTCCATTTTTTTTGTTTGTGATCTGTTCTTTTGTCTCCGCATTTTCATTATGCCAGGAGAACTTCTGTGTTGGAATCAGCCTTATGATATAAGACTTTCAAAACTGCAAAAGCCTCTCTGTTGAGCTTGGGAGGGGTGGAGTCTCAGGGCTTATCAGACCGCCTTGCCTTCCAGTCAACCTCACCCTACATGGCCCCTGTGTCTCATGTGTCTCTCTGTAATCACTGGATCTATCCCTGTGCGCACGCGCATAGTGCCTCTAGACCGCTGCCTTTCCGGCTCCCCTGTGCTCTGGGACCTGTATGAGTTTGGGTCCCCAGGGTCTCACCTAAAACAGGTTCAGTGGAGTTACAAGTGGTGCAGTTGGGAGGCTCTGTCTCCTGCCCACTAGAGAAAGCCAGTGGCACAATCAGCAGTCTGTCTTCCGTGCACAGTGGTATGCGCGTCCCCAGACTTCTGCCCTTTCGTAGCTCCCCTAAATTTCTGTGCACTTCTTCCTTTTCACAGTCCAAACTCCCCCTGAATGAGTCTCGCCCGGACCTGGGGTTCAGTGCTGTAGGATAAGGGGTTCAGTGCAGTTGGGAGTCTCTGTCTCCCTCCTGCCAGAGGAAGCAAGCCAGGCACTCCAGCGCCCACTCCCTCCACGTGCGCATCTCTGTACCTCAGCTTTTTGCAGCTCCTCTGAGTCTCCGTGAACTCCTCTTTTTCCTTCTAGTTGTAGAATTTCCACTCAGCCAGCTTTCCTGTGGTTCTGGATGATGTCCAGTCTGTCTTTTAGTTGTAGTTTTGAAATTGTTGTGTGAGGCAGCAGTTTAGGTATTCACCTATGCCGCCATATTGGTTGGTAATCTGGTTTTCCATTCTTGCTAACTTCCACACATTGTTGGTTTTGATGTCAGGGTAATTATGGCCTCACAAAATGAGTTAGGAAGTGTTCCCTCATTTTCTGTGTGTGTTTTTAAAGAGTTTGTGAATAACTGGCATCAATTCTTCTTTAAATGTTTAGTAGACTTTACCAATGAAACCTTTTGGGCCTAGGCTTTTCTTCATGGGAAGAGTCCTGGTTATTACTTCAGTCATTTTATTTGTTACTAGAGGCCCAGTGCATGAGTTCATGCATGGGTGGGGTCCCTCAGGGTGGCCAGTGGGGATCGGGCCCCAGCTTGTGTCTGCAGGCTTGCAGCCTCAGCTCGTGCCCCCAGCCTTGCAGCCCCCAACCCTGTTTGGCACCCCACCATGGCCTGGTGCCGCCCCCTCACCTGCTCCACCTTCCCCCCTGTGGGATGATTGATTAGTGCCAGGTCCCCCTACTCCCCGCCTGGCTCCCTCAGAGTCTGGGAGCTGGGCAGTGGCCCCACCCCTGCCACTGCCGCTGGTCGCTGTCTGTGGGGCAATCACCAGGATGATCAGGCCCTCACTCATACCCTCCTTGGTCTAGTGCCGTCTGCTCACTTGCTCCACCATCCTGCTCTTGTCGGGGCCCATCAGGGCCAGCAGTGCCTCCACTGCTTCCTGCTACCAGAGCCACGTCACTGACTCCAGCCATGTTCCGTGTTGCCCCCTGGTGATCAGCAAGCAGTCGAACTCCCAGTCAAACTCCTGGTTAAACAATTTGCAAATTAGGCTTTTATTCTATAGGATAGGTCTGTGTTAGTTTGCTAGGAATGCCAAAATACCAATGTACCAAAATAAAATACCGCAGCCTGGGTGGCTTACATAATATTTTTATTTACTCACAGTTCTGAAGGCTGGAAGTCCAAGGTCAAAATGCCAGCAGGCTTGGTTTCCTCTGAGGGCCATAAAGGCCATATCTCTCCCCAGTTCAGACCGGGTGCAACCACAAAATACCAAGTACCCCTCTCTCTCTCTCACTAAACAAGATGGCTACTTCACCAATCACAGCTTTCTACAGCTTGAGTCTGCCTTGACTACAGATAAGATTTAGTGAGATAATCATAGGATTATCCCTATCCAGAGTGAGCTCCTGTTTCCTTCGACCTTCCCCCAAGTTACTCAAAGCCCAAACCCCATAATAGGTTCTTTCCTCTCACTGCGGCACCCCACAGTTCCTTATGGAGTCCATTCCCTCTTGGTACGATGAGTAATACACCCAATTTATTTGACTACAGGTGTGTTCCTGGTGGTCTTTGGATGAAGGGATCTGCCTATCAGCTCCTTCTCTTCTATTCCACTTCATCCAACATTCCCCTGCTCCAACCCATAGTACACTCCAAAACCCTTTGCTGACAAGTACCCTTCTTAGTGGGACATCTCCAGGACTTCTCAGTCCAGCAAATTTCAATGGCATCTGTGGAAAATGTATGGCTTCACGCAACCTGCCCTTCTGTGTCTCTCTATGTCCTGCCTCCCCAGCAGATGTCTAACTGGGGAAGGGAATTTGTGTCTCCCTTTCTCAGTATTTGTCATGCAGACATCTCAAGTATGTTGGTTTCTCCCTGCTCACTTGGCTACTTTGGGTGAGATGGAAGAACGGGCCTAGGAAAGCCCAGGCATCCTCCACTGGGTGTCGAGGTTGCGTAGGGTGCTGGGTGGGATTGATTGTGGTGGGTCCACTGAACTCTGAGGAACACTCTGCTCCAGTCCTTGGTGGCTCTCTTTTAGAATGTGGGGACTCATAGTACGTGCAGTTTTGGGTTGTGTATCCTAGTGCCATTTCCAAGCAAAGGAAAAATTGTTCTATTCAAAAGTTGTTATGGTAGTTACCATTAAAAATATATATTTTTTAATTGATTTCAGAGAGGAAGGGAGAGAGAGAGAGAGAGAATCATTGATCAGTTGCCTCTTGCAAGTACCCCACCAGGGGTCGAGCCTGCAGCCTGTGCATGTGCCCTGACTGGGAATCGAAGCGTGACCTCTTGGTTCATAGGTCGATGCTCAACCACTCAGCCATGTGGCTAGGCAGTAGTTACCACTTTTATCATCAATTCATTTTTCCTCCTTTCCTTCTTCCTTCATCATCATCCATCAGTAGATTGTCAGATGGTGGTGTGGTGTGTGGATGATCACCCAAGCTCAGATAAACAGCATGTGGAAAGGAATGAAGCCAGTGCAAATCATTTTGGCACATTCTAGCAACCAAAAATGTCCAGTACAGGTGAAGTAAGGTGTGTATGGGGAGAAATGAGTCTAGAGAGAGGGCAGATGCCAGATGACCAAGGACTTTGCACACCATGCCCAGGACTTTGGACTGGAGCTTAAAGGTGACAGTGAGCAGGATGCAGGAGAGAGGCAAGATCAGGCTTGCAATGTAGGAAGGTCAATACAGAAGAGGGGAATGGATTCTAATAGGGACAGACTTGACAAAGGAGTGTAGTTTCTATAATGTCTTTATGTGAGTTAGAAGAAAGCCTCTCCCACCCCCCACACTGGGCAGATGCAGCAGAGAGTGCAAGGCTCGGCAAGCAGGTGGTGTTCCGCCTCATTCACTACCTGAGGGACTGGGTGCCCTGGTGCAATGGGCAAACTGCACCATCTTACAGGGAAGCCCTACCTGGTGCCAACATTGTGTCCGGTACAGAATTAGCACTCAATTAAAAATTTGAAAAAGTAAATGGATGAAAGGGAAGATCAGTTGGGTAGCTACTTCCTTTCATTAATGCCAACTACTGCTACCATCCAGGTGGGAATCAATGAGAAGTTGTGGTGATGGGAATGGACCATATTACTTATTGTTCATCCTGAACACTTTTATGGGGCAACAGACATAACCTAGATTGTCCTGGACAACAGGGATACAGGATCACCCTACATAGAAGGTGAGGAATGGATGAGAGATCTAGTAATGTAATGTAATGTAATGTATTTTTATTGTTTAAAGTATTATATATGTCTCCTTTTTTCCTCATTGACCCACCAGGACAAGCTGAGAAAGCTTTAAGAAATAAAATATATGAGCCTTGGAAAGTCTTTGAGAGGAAATCAAGGAAAACCTGGACAGTTTTTGCATGGAAGACTCGGGGAAAGCTGCAGTTAATGCAGGTTTGTGTGGGGTAAAGTGACCAGCTGGATTTTGGACACACTAATTTCTTTTATAAAATCAGGTCTGCCCCATTTGGAAGGGAAGGGGGCTCCTTAGTAATCATAGTGCATTGTTGTAGAGACATGGCTGGCCATTTGACTTAGAGTAAACCCTTGATGTTTATTCTCTTGATATATGTGAAGTCCCTCAATGATACAATCTCACTGTTTAATAAAGGACAGAAACGGATTTCTTATCAGTATTCTGTATCTGATCTTTTTAAGGAGTTGTGGCCATGCAGGGAAATAGCCAATGATAGACTTGAAACGGCGTTAATAGACTATAAAATTCAATGTTTAGAGCCATAGAACTCGAAGGACTGTCTGGGGGTCGTTTAAAGCTAGGTGGCGCTGGAGCATGCTGTTAGAACAGATCATTAGTTATGAGGGCTCGGAGATACTGAAGAACTCTTAGGGATCATCAAGGAAGGTGATGTCTCTTGCATTCTGCTATATTATTTGACAGCCTTTCAAGATTTCAGAAGGTCACTGAATAATAAGCCAACTTCCAAACATATACAGTTGCAATTTAAATTTAGGTTTAAACTCTAATCCTCACTATGCCACACATATCATGCATGCCAGGTTGTTAAACCTCTAAGAGCTTCATTTTCTGGCTTAAAAAACATTATTTTACACTTTAACTTTGAATTAACACAGACTTTCACATTTATATTCCCCTATAAACTAAACTAGAGAGCATTGCTTTTTGTGACAATAAATGGAAAGAGATCTCTGGGCTATTCCATAATTAGGCCTCATCCTTTTTTGTTATGGGGGAAATGATATGATCATTTGGTGGTAAATGATGCAGGGCCCCATATTAATCTTCCAGTTGCCTGATTGCATAATTCACCTTGGCAAAGGAGAAAAATAAAAAAGAAAACATTTCTCTGCATTGTTATCAGAGGCCTAGGAGAAAAAACTAGGATGAATAAGTTATTTTCAGGGAATATGGTGTCATAAACTTAACTGAGTAAAACTTAGTGCTCACGAATGAGTTATGTGGGCGCCTGAAAGTTTGTTAGTGTGTTTATCCTGAGAGTGTTGATTCCTTTCCATCTGAACAGATCATCAGCTAGGATGTTAGATGTTGAGTAACAGACTGATGCTTTTTGTTTAAAAAAGTTTACTAGGGAATTAGAATAGCAATTATTCCTTTCACTGATGCTAAACACTTGCCTTTTTTTATTTTTTTAAATTAATTTCAGAGAGGAAGGGAGAGGAAGAGATAGAAACATCAATGATGAGAGAGAATCACTGATCGGCTGCCTCCTGCAACCCCTCCCCGCCCTAAACCCCACCCCAGGAGGATCAAGTCTGCAACCTGGGCATGTGCCCTGATCAGGAATTGAACCCTGACCTCCTGGTACATAGGTCAATACTCAACCACTGAGCCACATCAGCTGGGCTAACCATTTACCTTTTTTTTTTTTAAATTAAATCTTTATTATTCAGATTATTACATTTGTTTTTCTTTTTTCCCCTCCATAGCACCCAGCTCCCACCCTTCCCTCCCTCCCGTTGACCTCATCCATAGGTGTATGATTTTTGTCCAGTCTTTCCCTGTATACCCCTCACCCCTTTACCCCTGAGAATTATCAGTCCACTCCCTTTCAATGCTCCTGATTCTAGTATATTCACCAGTTTATTCTGTTGATCAAATTTTTAATTCACTTAATTTTTAGATTCACTTGTTGATAGATACATATTTGTTGTTCATAAGTTTTTGACTTTACTCTTTTTCTTCTTCCTCTTCTTAAAGAGTACCTTTCAGCATTTCATATAAAATTGGTTTGGAGTTGATGAACTTCTTTAGCTTTTTCTTATCTGTGAAGCTCTTTATCTGCCCTTCAATTCTGAATGATAGCTTTGCTGGATAGATTATTCTTGGTTGTAGGTTCTTGTTATTCATCATGTTGAATATTTCTTGCCACTCCTGCCTGGCCTGCATCGTTTCTGTTGAGAAATCAGCTGACAGTCATATGGGTGCTCCCTTGTAGGTAATGAACTGTTTTTCTCTTGCTGCTTTTAATATTCTCTCTTTGTCTTTTGCTCTTGGTATTTTAATTATGATGTGTCTTCGTGTGGTCCTCTTTGGATTCCTTTTATATGGGGTTCTGTGTGCTTCCTGGACGTGTAAGTCTATTTCTTTCACCAGACGTGGGAAGTTTTCAGTCATTATTTCTTTAAATAGGTTTTCAGTATCTTGCTCTCTCTCTTCTGGCACTCCCACAATTCTGATGTTGGCACATTTGAAGCTGTCCCAGAGTCTCCTTACATTATCTTCACATTTTTGGATTCTTTTCTTTTCTTGCTTTTCCAGTTGAGTGTTTTCTGCTTCTTTATATTTCAAACTTTTGACTTGATTCTTGCCTTTCTCTAGTCTGCTGTTAGGACTCCGTATAATATTTTTTATTTCAGTCAGTGTATGTTTAATTTCTAGTTGGTCCTTTTTCACCTTTAGTTGGACCTTTACCATCTCTAGTTGGCTCTTTTGTATCTCTAGTTGGTCCTTTTTCATCTCCTCTTGGGACTTGATAAATTTATCCATCTTTTCTAGCATATTCTTGAAAAACCTTATAAGCGTGGTTTTGAACTCTATATCCAGTTGTTTTTTTTCCTACATTTCTTTTGTTTGTGATCCCTTCCCTTGTCTCGGCATTTTCACTATGCCGGGGGAAAACTTCTGTGTTGAATTCAGCTTTATGATACCAGACGCAAAGTCGCAGAGGCCTCTGCTGAGCTTGGGAGGGGTGGAGTCTCAGGGCTTAAGGGACCGCCTTGCCTTCCAGTCGGCCCCGCCCTCCACAGCCCCTGAGTCTCACGTGACTGGGTAATGGCTGGAGCGGTCCTTGTGCGCGCACCCGCAGCGCCTCCAACCGCTGCCTTTCCAGCTCCCCTGCGCACCAGGACCACACGAGTCTAGGTCCCCAGGGTTTCGCCCGAAACAGGGGCTTAGTGGAGTTAGAAGTGGCGCAGTTGGGAGGGTCTGTCTCCCGCCCACTCGTGAAAGCCAGCAGCACAATCAGCAGTCTGTCCTCCGCGTAGTGCCGTGCGCACCGCCACCAGCCCTCTGATCTTCTGCGACTCCCCTAAATTTCCGTGCACTTCTCCCTTTTCACAGTCCAAACTCACCCTGTATGAGTTTCGGCTGCATCTGGTGTTTAGTGTCGTAAGAGAAGGGGTTCAATGCCGTTGGGAGTCTCCGTTTCCCTCCCGTCAGAGAAAGCCAGCCAGGTACTCCAGCACCCGCTCTCTCCCCGTGCATGTCTCCGTACCTCAGCTTTTTGCAGCTCCTCTGGGTCTCTCTGAGCCCCTCTCTTTCCTTCTAGCTGTAGAATTTCCACTCAGCCAGCTTTCCTGTGGTTCTGGATGATGTCTGTTCTGTCTTTTAGTTGTAGTTTTGAAATTGTTGTGCGAGGCAGCAGTGTAAGTGTTTACCTATGCCACCATCTTGGATTCTCCCATTTACCTTTTATTATTATTATTATTTATTAAAATTAAAAATATTTTTGTTGATTTCAGAGAGGAAGGGAGAGGGAAAAGAGAGATAGAAACATCAATGATGAGAGAGAATCATTGATCTACAACTGCCTTCTGCAAGCCCCTTGCTAGGGATCGAGTCCGCCACCCAGGCATGTGCTCTTGACTGGAATCAAATCTGGGACCCTTTAGTCCACAGGCTGATGCTCTATCCACTGAGCCAAACCAGCTAGGGCAATGGTCAGCAAATCGTGGCTCGAGAGCCACATGTGGCTCTTTGGCCCCTTGAGTGTGGCTCTTCCATAAAATACCACAGCCTGGGCGAGTCTATTTTGAAGAAGTGGCATTAGAAGAAGTTTAAGTTTAAAAAATTTGGCTCTCAAAAGAAATTTCAGTTGTTGTCCTGTTGATATTTGGCTCTGTTGACTAATGAGTTTGCTGATCTCTGAGCTGGGGCAAACATTTACTTTTTAAATGACCTGATTGTTGGATTATTTACTCCTGCAATGGCTTCTGGTTAGAGTATCAGCCTCTTAAGTGAATAACAAGCTAATTTTAGTGTTGTCCTAATCTATAGCTATGAAGCCTCAAATCCAAATTCCTTAATGCCAAGCTGTGTCCCTCATTAGTACCTTCACATGGCATTCATATTTAATAGAAATGTTTGCTTTCTAAAAGAAACAATGATGTGCCAGAACAAAGGGAATGCTGGAAAAATTTAAGTCCCTCTTCTTTTTTGATTCTTATTGAGTGGAATCTTCTCAAGATTTGACCATATTGTTATACCTTATTGAGAAGCAACATTCTTTAGTTTTCTCTAAGGTTCAAAGGTAAAATTTTGGTTCTCTTGTTACTTGACCTTGTGTCCTGGGAGCCCATGACATGAACTGGTGGTTGGCTTGGAAATTAGGGCCTGCAGGGGCAGGGGAGGTTCCCCAGTGATTCTCTTCCTGTAGAAAGCGTAATTTGGAATGAGATAGTTAAGAGAGAGGAGAGAGGATACACCTGCAAGAGAAAGGAACTAGTGTTCCGTTGGCCGATAGTGATCTCTCTCGTAGTTCTGTGTGTAGTTTGTCCCAGGTTTCAGGAATTCATGGGACAGACTAGCACATGGCCGGGGAACTAATGGAGGAAGCTTGGACCATCTTTAGGGTGAGAAGTAGAACCAAATGGGGTGAGCTGTTAAATGTGCAGCAGGAGTGTTATGAGGGACTTTGAGGTGACAATGACGTCTGTGTGGGAAATCTTCCACCTCTTTAGCCATGGCAATGAGGTGAAGACATTCATAAGGCCAGGAAGTTGGCTTAATGGGGAAAGCAATGCTTCAAGTGCCTCTCAGAAACCATCTTGTTAAATCACTACATTGTGAATGTAATTCTGTATCAAGAGCATTTTCAAGAGGCTCATTGGGGACTGAATAAAAGGTACTCCCAAGTAAAATGGCATCAAACCCCAATTAGAACAAAGAATTCTTTTCTTTAATTGAATTTATTGGGGTGACATTGATTAATAAAATTATATAGGCTTCAGGTGTACAGTTCTACAGTACATCATCTATATATTGTATTGTGTTTACCACCCCAAATCAAGTCTCTTTCTGTCAGCATTAATCCCCTTACCCTTTTCTACCTCACCCCACTCCTTCATTTTCTCAATCGCCTTGAATTGTCTGTCTCTATGAATCTTTTCTTTTTTTGCTTAATCCTTTCACCCATCTCACCCAGTCCTTAATCCACCCCCCCACCAGATAACTGTTAATCTCTTCTCTGTATCTATGAGTCTGTCTTCACTTTGTTTATTTTGTTCAATTTCACATATAAGTGACTGGCTTATTTCACTTAGCATAATGCTCTCCAGGTCCATCCATACTGTGGTAGAAGATGAGATTTCCTTCTTTTTTATAGTTGAGTAGTGTTCATTGTGTAAACATACCATGGCTTTTGTATCCACTCATCGACGGATGGGCACTTGAGCTGCTTCCAAATATTGGCTATTGTAAATACGCTGCAATGAACATAGGAGTGCATATATTATTTTGAATTAATGTTCCAGCTTTCTTCAGATATATTCCCATAAGTGGAACCACTGGCTCATAAGGCAGTTCAATTTTTAATTTTTTTGAGGTAACACTATACTGTTTTCCACAGTGGCTGCACCAATCTGCATTCCCACCACCAGTGCATAAGGGTTTCCTTTTCTCCACATCCTTGCCAACACTTGTTTGTTGATTTATTGATGATAGTCATTCTGACAAGTGTGAGGTGATATCTCATTGTAGTTTTAATTTTCACTTCTCTAATGATTAGTGACATTTAGCATCTTTTCACATGTCTATTGGCCATGTGTGTGTGTCCTCTTTGGGGAGTGTCTATTCAGGTCCTTTGCCCATTTTTAAATTGGATTGTTTGTTTTTTTTGGTGTTGAGTAATATGACACACACACACACACACACACACACACACACACACACACACACAGACTTAGGATATTAAGCCTTTATCAGATGTATTGAGAACATAGAGAATTCTTAATCTGGGCCTCTTGAGGCTACTCTGGTTAGTTGAGGGTTTATATGGGAAAAAATACTATTGATTTACCACCCAGTTTGAAAAGAAGAATGATGAACTTTTTACAGTTTTCTTTATAAAGCACTTTAAAACCTGTACTACAGCTGCATCCTCAACTTCTCTCCTTTGACCTCCCTGCCAAACCAAAATACTCGGGTTCCCTCGATGTGCCATCCTCTCTACATGTTATTTATTCTTTTTTTGAATTCTTAAGTGTTATTTATTCTTTTTGAAATTATCTGGAGAATTTACCTTATTCCTAAGACTCTGTTTCCTCCCTCTAGGGTGCTTTGCCTCCTTTGCCCATTTCCCTTCTGAAAGTTGCTTTTCTTCTGAACCGCAGCCAACTCTGGACTTCTGCAGTTGTTGTCAGGTGTGGACGAAAAAGGGGTCATAGCTTAACCCTGACAAGCTCAGGGAGTCCTGCCTGGAAGGCCTACAAACTCAGAGACCTAAAGTAATGACATAGGATGGTCTAAACATAAAAGTTTCTAAGTAAAAGTGGATGATGGTGGGTAGTCATATCCTAGGCCTGGAGATTCCTTGCAAAGGTCAATGTTTTTCTTAAAGAGCCTGTCTAATCTTTTCCTGGCCACTCATGACACACCTACCACACCAGAACAGAAGATGACGGAACCCCTCATTGTTATCTAGTTCCCAGAATACCATCTCTATGTGCTGTCAGTGCTAGTTGTTAGCTATCCTGTACCTACTAATATGAAGGAGGTATGCATCTCTCCATTTTACTCTTTATCCAACCTCAGAGATTTCCCTGCTTAGCCTTCTCCCACTCTTTCAATCTACCACCAATGGGTTTCAGATACGCTTCCTCCCATGTTTCCTCCTTAGATCCTAATATATAAAATAAGCTGTAAAAATGCCATTCTCTGGAGCATTTTCTCAATCCAAGGAGATTTTTCTTCCCAACAATTGTCAGTTTGGCGCAAATAAACTCACAAAAATTCTCTACAGGTTTGGATATTTCCTATGTCAACACAGGCCTACCTGATGCCTGCCTGGCCATGTAGACCTCTGTATGTTGTATACTCCAGAACTTCAGTTCCTTCTTACTGGACCTTTCTGGGTTGGCTGTTCACATGGCCTGCTCTCATTAGTCTGTGTCCTATTCTCCACACAATGTCCACACCTCAGGCGTGCTCTTCCACAGCCTCTGTAGCTGCATCTGCTCACAATAGCTTCCTTCCTCCCAGACTTTCCCAGTTTGTCTATCCTGCCCTGCTCTGCCTTTGTCAAATCCTTTCTCTTTCCCTGGAGGTTTTCAGGGTAGGAGGAAAAATAAACTATGACTGAGCTCATTTGGAATTTGGCTGTTGGAATCTTGTTCTTCTCTTCTTTTTGGGTCTATTTTTAAAACCTTGAGGGCTCAGAGGAAGCAAACTTTTCTTAAAAGGCTGAGGCACTCATCTCTGACCCCCCGAGCATTCTTGGTCATCCTCTAGCTCAGACATTGTTGTCTGAAACCTCAGGTCTGGCAGATGAGCCCCTCTAACCCCCAGGTGTTGGGGAGGAGCCCATTCTGGGTCCATTTTCCATCTTAGAGTTACTAACCACCAGACTGTGCAATCTCAGGAAAATGACTAGCTTTAAAAAGTGGTTTACTATTTTTTTTCCAGTTTCCCAGTATTTATTATTATATACATAATTTTTAAAAGTAAGGATGAAACAGAAACATGATGGGATGGTATACAAAACGTGAAATTTTCCGTAGGTAATTTTTCAGTTTTTTTTATCTTTAAAAAAAGGCAATTTACTATTGTTGTATCTCGAACACTCAGCCCAATGTGTAATATATGCATGCATGAGTAAATAAATAAATGAGTGAATAAATGAATGAGTGAATGAATGAGTGAGTGAATGAAAGAATACGTTATTTATTTCCTACCGGTTAGCTCTGTGTTGCTTAAGACATCTTAGTTGCCATATAACTTACAGAATTTTTTTTTTGTGTCTGTGGGGAGGGGGAACTTGTTTCTTTTATTATTCCAGTTTCCAGCCTAACTGTATTACCATGAGTAAGTAACCTCTCTATGCCTCAATTTTCTGATCTTTAATTTGAGAATAGGAGTAGTACCTCACAAAGTTGTAGGGGCCTTAAGTGAACTAATGCACATAGAGTACATACTTGGAGCAGTGCTTGAGACATAATTAACCCTTAATAAATGTTATCCTATATAATAAAAAGGTAATATGCAAATTGACCATCACTCTAACACACAAGATGGCCACCCTATGTGGTCAAAGATGGCTGCCCCATGTGGATACAAGATGGTTGCCACAAGATGGCCAGTAGAAGAGGGCAGTTGTGGGTGATCAGGCCAGCAGGGGAGGGCAGTTGGGGGGGACCAGGCCAGCAGAGGAGGGCAGTTGGGGGGGACCAGGCCTGCAGAGGAGGACAATTAGGGGCAATTAACCCAAATACTAATCCTAACCCTAACCCTTTACCCTCAAACCCTAACCCTAATGCTAACCCTAACCCTAATCCTAACCCTAACCCTTTTCCTTCAAAAGGCTGAGCAGTTCTAGTCTTTCACTTAAAAAGAAGTTTTTATTGATTTCAGAGAGGAAGAGAGAGGTAAAGAGAGATATAAATATCAATGATAAGAGAGAATCATCAACGAGCTGCCTCCTGTACTCTCCCTTCTGGGGATTGAGCCCCAGACCTGGGTATGTGCCCCGATGGGAAATCAAACTGTGACTTTCTGGTTCATGGGTTGACACTCAACTATTAACTGACATTGGCCTGGCAAGTCCTTCACCTTTAAGGGCAAAGTGAACACAGAGGGTCCTACTTACTATCTGGAGCTGAATCAAAGGGGATGGGCTGTTTTATTCCCTTTTATTATCTCCCATGTTGCAGAAGAGATGGTCAGTGCTAATACCCAGTCTGAATGTAATCATTGCATTTGAAGCAGGTTCATGGTTAATTCTGCATCTGCTTCAAAGTAGCAACACTGAACAGCAAACTGGCCCAGTTTTGTGGAGAGAGGTGTCTCCCAGGAATCTCACAAGCATTACTTGTTCTACCAGTTGCAGTATTTGTTTTTCTGGAAAAGGTTTGTACAGATCTCAGTGAGACTTGCTTAATATTTATAGTTCTCAATTTTACTTTTTTCTTCACAAGAGAAGAAGTATTTTTAATTTTATTGTGAGGGCTGGTCTTAAGAATTTGATCAAGCAGAGCCTTGGTAAAGGAAAGCCAATAGATGCTTTGGAAATGTCCTGTCATTCTGGCCTTACTGATGGAGGAAATGGTGGATTAGCTTAGTTTTCTATTGCTGCTTAACAAATGAACACCAGTTTAGCAGCTTGCAGGATTGAGTGGATTCTCTGTTTAGGCTGGAATGGAAGTGTGGAATGGATTGGGTTCTTATCTCAAGAGTCTGGGGGAAAAATCCACTTCTAAGATCATTCATATTGCTGGCAGAATTTACTTGCTGTGATTGTAAGACTGAAATCCCCTCTTTCTTGCTGGCTGGTGGCCAGATGGCTCTCTGGTCCTCGCATGTGGCCCTCTCCATCTTCAAAGCCAGCAAATCCTTTAAGCGTCTCAAATCTCTCTGACTTTCTCGTCTGCCTCCAACCAGAGAATACTCTCTGCCTTTAAAGAGTTCATTGGATTAGACTAAGCTAGTGGTTGGCAAATTCATTAGTCAACAGAGCCAAATATCAACAGTACAATTGAAATTTCTTTTGAGAGTCAAATGTTTTAAACTTAAACTTCTTCTAATGCCACTTCTTCAAAATAGATTCACCCAGGCTGTGGTATTTTGTAGAAGAACCACACTTAAGGGGCCAAAGAGCTGCATGTGGATTTCGAGCCATAGTTTGCCAGCCACAGAACTAGGCTCACCCAGATAGTCTCCCTTTGAGTAACTCAAAGTCAGTTGATCAATGATAATTTAATTATATCTGAAAAATCCTTTTTTGCTACCTAATGTAGCATAATATGGACATGATATCTCATTATATCTACAGTCCAGGAAGTTAGGGTAGGAAATCTTGGGTGATCAGTTTAGAATTCTGCTTATTACAATTGTCGAATATTGTCTTCTGAAATGAATTATTCACTGCAGCCAAGCTCTGTCACTCCCTTTCTTGCTTTTGTGAGTCTGTGTACCTCACAGTTTGTTGTCTAGGTTCTATATCATAATCAATGGACTTTTTCCATGTATTTCAAAGATGGGGGTGGGGAGTGCCAGTCTTCCAGGGCACTGATTTCTGGTTTCATTTGTTGGCTTTGGACTTTGAGGTTTGGTGTCCCAAGCACCATCTTTGCTTGGAGTACACAAGGAGAGTGTTGAGAAGCAGACAGCAGCCGACAGAACTCTGGCCATCCTGAAAAACCTGTGTGTTTTAATGTTACCAGCAAATAAGAAATTGCTGTTGTATTCACAGACCAACAATTATCTCATTAAGTAACTTCTCAGACCTTGATTTAGCCATTATGAATGATGTTTTGATAAAGAACATCTGGTGTTGTTTTCAATGAATATTATACCACTAAACGTTGATTAAAAACTGATTTAAAAACTTAATAGCCTCCTTCTTTAGAAGATAGCTAAATTAGAAAAGAAAAATGTCACTTATTTAAATTGTTTTTCCTCCCTCCCTTGTTGCTCTGTTTGAACCCAATTCTCATTAATGACTGTTTAAAACCCACACAATTTTGGATACAGTAAATCTTAATAAATAAGATTACCATACCAATACTGCTGTTCTCACTCTTTTACTATTGATACCTCATTTTATTTTTATGCTTTAATTAAATTGAGTATATTTTATGTTTCAGTTTGCTTTAAAACAACTGCAGTGCATATAATTGACACTATTTCATCCTTGTTAGAAAGTGCTGAGTTGAATTAAACACACCAGTTCCATTTCCTTTTACATTTAATCTGTGTAAAAGACAGAAATAATATAAACTGTATTTCTTTTCCAAGTTACCCTGATAGGTGGAAATAGCTAACCACCTAGTAATTACTAATAAAGACTGAAACGAAATCTTTACCATTAGCATAACTCATATCTATGTAAGAATAGATACTTAGTGGTATAAAGGAATTTTAGTAATTTTTCCCAAATGGTATGTAACAAATAATAAACACATTATTGCTATTCCATGTACTACATACAAAGCATAAATCTTCAAGCACATATTTTAATATATTTTTACTTAAATTGTCATGTTTAGTCTAAGTGTTTTGGGTGGAGAAACAATACTATGTGATATTTCTATGGAGCAGAGATCCACAAACTTTTTGGTAAAGAGCTACACAAGAAATATTTCCCACTGTCCAGGCTTTATATGATCTTGAAACTATACAATTCTACTGTGGTAGCATAAAAGCAGCCATAAATGATAAGTAAACAAATGAATGCAACTGTGTTCCAATAAAACTTTACAAAAACAGGCAGTGAGCAGGATTTGACTGCGAGCCATAGTTTGATGACCCCTGCTGTCAAAGATAGTGACCAAATACTGGCTAATGTTGACACCTGAGAAAAAAATCAACAGGTCAATTCATGAATAAAAGTAGTGATTAGGAAGCTTTTGTTATCATAGGTTATTTGTTGTCTGTCTTGCAAGAGTTTGTCTAAATTTAATCTGTTGATTCCCATGTTGGAATTTCTTCCCACATTTGTATTTTCAAGTAGGAACATAGACTCATTAGTATTTTCACAAGCATAAGTCAACAAATAATTATCCTGGAGAAAATGTGTTATTTTCTCTTCTTTAATGTTTTTATTCACTTTTTTTAGAGAGAGAAGAAGAAAGAGGGAGAGGGAGAGGGAGAGGGAGAGGGAGAGAGAGAGAGAGAGAGAGAGAGAGAGAGAGAGAGAGAGAGAGATTGATTGTGCCCACAATCAGGACACATGCCCTGACCTAACCTGTGACCTCTTAGTGCACAGGATGACACTCAACAGGTGATCTGCAGTGGCCAGGGCAACAACATGTTGATCTTACACACAAACTTGGCTTAAGTCAGGCCAGAGTTCACAGGCTTCCAGCTTCATACAGTTGTATTTTCTATCTCATTTCAGTTTTGGGTGAAAAGAAGATTAAGTACAGTGAAAAAGCCAGGAAGTGTTTCTGTAATGGAACTTGGGGAAAGGATACTATGATTTTGCTAATAAAAAACAGGAAAATGTAAAAAAATAAAAAACAAAAAAAATAAAAAACAGGAAAATGTGAGGGCGCAGGGCAAAGGCAGCCATCTGCTAGTCAAGAAGAGGGGCCTCAGGAAAAACCAGCCCTGCTGACTCCCTGAATTTGGACTTCAGTCTCCAGAACTGAGAGAAAATAAATTTCTATTGTTTAAGCCAAAACAACAAAACAAAAAACCAGGGAAGTTATTTCTTCTTGTCTTTTGTGCATGATGATGTTTTTCCCCCCTCAGATACAAATGTGCCTGAAAAATGATGCCTGGCCAGAACATGTGATGTTCCCACAGTGCCTTTTCACACAGTGCTTTCTGTAGGCACAGTATTCTTACCCAAGTGCAGTTACTGAGCGCCCTGTCAGTTGCTTTGTGGCAGAATAGCTGCCTCCTGGTCTGTAGCTGCTGACACAAAAGGTACTTATTAAGGGCTTTTTCCCTCAATGAAAAGTCAGAGCCTGGGTGATGTTAATATTCAGAGAGGCCATGCTGCTTCTATGACTGGGCTCAGGCGGCTCATGCAGAAACAAAGCAGTGCTTTTCCTTATAGCACGATGGTTTTGTCGTGTAGGCAACATTGCCCGTATGTTCAGACCATAGAGTACTGAGTATCATTCTGCAACAGCTTGTGGAGGGAGGCATTAATAATACTTATGCCTGGCCGGCATAGCTCAGTGGTTGTGTTTCGACCCATGAAGCAGCAGATCACAGCTCAATTCCCAATTCCCAGTGTGAGGCAAGCAGGAGGAAGCTGATTAATGATTCTCTCATCATTGATGTTTCTCTCTCTCTCTCTCTCTCTCTCTCTCTCTCTCTCTCTACCTCCCTCAGTCCCTCCCTCCCTCCCTTCTTCCTGAAATCAATAAAAAATATTAAAAAAAAATACTGCCGAAACCGGTTTGGTTCAGTGGATAGAGCATCATCCTGCGGACTGAAAGGTCCCAGGTTCGATTCCGGTCAAGGGCATGTACCTTGGTTGCGGGCACATCTCCAGTGTGGGGCGTGCAGGAGGCAGCTGATCAATGTCTCTCTCTCATTGATGTTTCTAGCTCTCTGTCCCTCTCCCTTCCTCTCTGAAAAAAAATCAATAAAATATATTAAAAAAATAAAAAAATAATACTTATATCCATCATTTCACTGAGGGTCTATTGTGCTCTAGTAATGTCTACCATGTTTTATCTAATCCTTACAATAACCATACGAGGTAGGAACTGTTAGCACCATTTTACTTGCATGGAAAGGGAAACTCAGAGAGCCTCAGTGACTTACAGAAGCTGGTAAAGCTGATAAAGGGTGGCGTTGGGCCTCATGCTGAGCCCACTTTACAACCAAAGCCCTTGTCTTTCTCTTAGGATATGGGTTTCAAAATAGCTCAAGGCCAGTGGTTCTCAATGGCCGTGTTCTGACTCAGAGCAATGAAGTGACAATCTCTAGAGTGGGCTCTGGGAGTGGATATTTTTCAAAAGCACCCCAGTGACATTATCCTTTCTCTTGGAAAGAAGCCGGGAGTAGGTCCCTAGGAGAGGTTGCAGCAAGGTGATTCCTGGGTTTGGGGAAAGGAGTGACTAATGCCGAATGGCGGAATCTGGGAGAGGTGAAACCTGAGAATTCTGAAGTGAGGCTATAATATCTACACACTGATAGAGGGTGTTGGCTGAGGTGTAGCAAACCTTTCTGGCAGAGAGGAATCAGCTTGAGGCAAGATCCAACTACATCCCAAAGGCCCCACCTCAAAGTGGGGTTTGGTTTCAACATGTGAATTTTGGGGGGGACACAAACATTTGGTCCATCATAATGATAAAGGCAATGGAATGATAAAACAGGGTCATCTGATACAGTATAATTGGGAGAGCCAGATATCAAATAGGAGGGTCGGGGAAGGTCTTTCCAAGAAGATGACAGAGCCAGAGCCTGAGCCTGCTCAGCCTGGGGGCCATGGCAAACAAGTAGGAAAGTAGTTGTGGGAAGAGGGGGCGGGGCAGGGCAGGGGTCGGAGAGGATCAGTGAGGAAACTGAAGGTGGGAGGGGCTATGTGGTCTCAGAGATTTAGGGAGCCAGGGGTGATTTCTAGTGGATTTCTGGTTCCTTTGAGCCCTGGAGCTATTTTTGCTATTTCCTCCCTTGCATTTCTTCACTAACTAACTAACTCACACACACACATCCTCTCCCTGAAGATACTTTGATTGGATCTGATGTTTTGCAAGCCAAAGTGCTTCAGCTGGAAACAGAGATAAAGTGAGGACTCTTCTGAATGGCAGGCTGCAGGTTTGGACTTGGTTCTGTCTCCGGAAGAGCTTTTGAGCCGTGTACAGCAAGTTCACGTTCTGGTGTCAGGGTAAACATTCCTTTTTCGAGGATGGAAGGCCACTGATAGCACGGAAGCATGCATTCTGCCAACTGCTGGAATGAGCAAAACCACCACCTCCCTGACTGCCAGCGATCTGGCCAGCCACCACCTGTTCTCAATGCTGTGCTTCGAGTGTAGCTTAGCTAGGCCGCTCCCACAGCACCTGGGATGCAAAAACATTCTGAATTTCTCCAAACACCACAGCGAGCTCTTTAAACAGCACGGTATTCAGGAAATAATCATTATCTCCACACCTCCTGCATCCTGTAGGGTGGATTATTGGATGAACTTCAGAGGCTTAGCTCCAGCGAGTGCCAAGCCCTACCGGCCCAAATCTCTCATCCACACGGATACCCTACCAGTCGGACAGTAGAGCCAGCCTGCTCCTCAGTTTTGTTGGAGGGGGATTTGGGCTTGATTCTGTCCACCTGCGTGGGATCTTCTCTGCCCATCAAATGAACTGCCTGCAACAGCACAAATGATAGGTACAGATCCGTGGGAGAGCAGAAGTGACTGTTGGTGTTGCATATATTTTCCATGGGGGACTTCGGCCAATTACAGGGGGGAAAAGAGACTCTCCCCTCTCCCCTTTGGGGGGGGGGGGGGCAACACTGGCAGCCATCAACTGGTGTCAGCTATCTTTCCTTCATTTTTCCTTTCCTTCCCACATCGGGCAGCAATCCAAGCTGTCCTTCAGAGATAAAGCAATTTTTATCAGCTTGGACTGGGTGAGGGAAACCGAGGTTGGTAGTCAATAACTACATGAAACTTCAAAAAATACTCTTTATTTTCAGCTACATATTGTAACTCTCTCGTGTCCCCTGATGTGCACACCTATTCTTTTGTGGGTTTGAAGCTTAACTTAAAAGCCAAACCCTTTCAAGTGAATTTTGTAGAGCCGGATTAAGAAGGTTAGCCGAGCTACTTCCTAGGAGGCAACTTTGAGGGATTCTGAAATCAATCAGGACTAGGATGCTGTTAAACTCATGCTTCCCCCTGCTATTATTTTTAAAAGCATCAACATGTCTATTGTTCCTAATACTAATGAAGGAGAGGCCCTCATGTGGAAATAAAAACAAAAACAGAAACAAACACAAAACCCTCTTCGGGGATGGTGGCCAAGGTCGTTGGACTGGTTTCATGATTCCAATACGTGTGGACTTCGTCAGCCCAACCAACCCTCGTAGGCCAGCCAGCCTCGAGCTGGCAGCCGAAATCAGCTGACAAAACCCAGCCATGCATCACTTAGTTCTGCTGACGGAGAACAAATGATTTATTTTGTGGCATAAATTTTAAGCCCTTTAATGTCTACTAAAATGTATCTGGTTTGGATACACCCCAATTTACATTCTAAATGATGCAAAAAATTTCGGAAGAGAGAAAGACAAAACAAAATCGGATGAAAACACCAGAAAGACAAAACAACACATAGCAAAGCACAATGAAAAAGCCATGTCAGCTTTTCCATCCCAGTGAGCTTGAGGGTCTGGGTGTGAGTGAATAGTGCTTTGTAGTTTAGGAGTAATGGAAATTCAGTGAAATGAAAGACAAGTAAGTTAACATATATGTCAATGATAAGTGCATGGAACTGTCCTTTGTTCTGAACTTAAAAGGATATATAATTTTTATCAACAGAAGACAGAAGTCAATTTCTTTTTACTGTCCCTATTTGCTATTTATCACTCAATATTTAAAGAATTGCTCCAAACCATTAGCCAGTGGAGAAGAACCCTTGCATCCCAGACTAGCTGATTGGGTGGATGCCCAACACAGTGCGTGGAATGAAAGGAAGGCCTCTGGTTGAAGTGGGAGCCTGGACACACAGAGCTTTTGATTTTTTCCTCCTTCTCTACAGCTGCTCTGCTGAATCATTGTCTGATGGTTCCTAATCCTCCCTTTTCCCTTCTGCATTCAGTAGTCGGCCCAGACTTCATTCTTATCTTTTCCACCACCTGGATGCTGCTAGTTCTCAAATGCCAGTGCTTAGAGCAGCTCTGGCCCTGACAGTTCACACTACACATTGAGTGGCGAAAGAAAACAGCTTAGTGAGTTTTTGCAAAGCCAAATTGTTCCATTTAAAACACGTTGTTTCATTATGAGATAATGTCTATCCTACTTGTATGGTCGTTAAATTTATTTATTTATTTATTTATTTATTTATTTATCGAGAGAGAGAGAGAGAGAGAGAGAGAGAGAGAGAGAGGAGAGAAATATCAGTTTATTGTTCTACTTATTTATGCATTCATTGGTTGATTCTTGTAAGTACTTTGGGGATCAAACCCACATCTTAGCATATCAGGATGGTATTCTAACTAACTAAACTACCTGGCCAGGTCCAAATACTTTATCTCTCTCTCTCCCTCTCTCTCTCTCTCTCTCTCTCTCTCTCTCTCTCTCTCTCTCTCTTAATAACATGGTGAGGATTGCAGATTTAAAAGTAATTCTGTGTTTGGGCAAAATATAAAGTTATTATCTCTGAATTAGTCCTCAGGATTTAAAAAAATATTTTTATTGATTTCAGAGAGGGAGAGAGATAGAAACATCAGTGATGAGGGAGAGTCATTGATTGGCTGCCTCCTGCATGCCCCACACTGGGAATCAAGCCTGCACTCAGTCTAGTCATTTGTCTTGACAGGGAATTGAACCTTGACCTCCTGATGCTCATACACTGAGCCATGCTGGCCAGGCAGTCCTCAGGATTTTTATTAAAATAGTATATGTTTATAAAATTCTAAATCTGGACACCAGAGTTTTATGGTACATTTTAAAGATGTTCTATTAAAAATATGATTTTTTTGTTACAAAGTTACATATGTTCACATCTGATAAGGGATTAATATCCAGAATTTATAAAAATTCATACTACTCAATAGCAAAAAAACAAACAATCAAATTTAAAAATGGGCAAAGGATCTGAACAGATACTTTTCCAAAGAGGACATATAGATAGATGGCCAATAGACATGAAAAGAGGCTCAACATCACTACTCATCAGAGAAATGTAAATTAAAACTCACACCTATCAGAATGACTCATCAATGAATCTACAAATCACAAGTGTTGGTAAGGATGTGAAGAAATGGGAATCCTTGTGCACTTTTGGTGGGAATACAGATTGGTGCAGTTACTATGGAAAACAGTATAAAGTTTCCTCAAAAAATTAAAGATGGAACTACCTTTTGACTCAATGATTCCATTTCTGAAGATTTATCCAAAGAAACCCAAAACACTAGTTCAAAACAATATACAGTGGTACCTCGAGATATGAGTTTAATTTGTTCTGTAACCTTGAGGCCTGGGAAACTATGAGACGCTTGAGTCTCGGTAAACTAGTGGGTAGTGTGCAGCCAGCCGATCCACGTGATTACTCCTATCTCAAATGTTGCTCGTATTTCAAAGCAAAAATCGCTCGCTCGACGGCTCGTATCTCAAAAATCTCGAATGTTAGGGCACTCGTATCTCGAGGTACCACTGGTATGCACTCATATGTTTACTGCAGTACTCTTTAAAATAGCAAAGATTTGGAAGTAGCCCAAGTATCCATCAGTAGACGAGCGGATGGACCTAGAAGGTATTATGCTTAGTGAAATAAGTCAGTCAGAGAATGACAAATATCATGTGATTTCATTTATATATGGAAGCTAAAGAACAAAATAAAAAAACACAAAATTGAAACAGGCTCATAAACACATAGAGCAGACTGATGATTGCCAGAGGGGAGAGACCTTGGAGGATTGGTGGAAGAGGTGAAGGGATTAAGAAGAATAAATTGGTAGTTACAAAATAGTCACAGGGTTGTAAAGTACAGCCTAGGAATATAGACAATAATATTGCAATAACTATGTTTGGTGCTGGGTGGGTACTGGAAGTATCAGGGGGAACACTTTGTAAAGTATATGATTGGCTAACTACTAAGATGTACACCTAAAAGTAATGCCATTGTAATAATCTGGTTATTATTTAACAGGAAAGGAGTAAAGAGAAGACTAGATAATATAGACATGTTATTTATACAGCTTTGCCAAATAAGCCACATTTAACCTTCTCCAAGTCTGTTCCTTACTGATCGATGGGGGTGGGGACTCTTTAGACGCATGCCCAGTAAGGTCTGAGTGATGTGGGAAGGTGCCTGTCTGTCAGTCACAGTGGAACCCAAGAAATGTAACTCCAGGCCTTAATCTTCTTCCATACCCATCTTCCTGTGCGGACTTCTGAATTCAAGCAGGGCCCCAAGAACCTATACCTCACTCGCACAAGTGACAAGAAAGTTTAATTCTCCGGTAACAAAACCAACACAAAATAAAATTGAAAGCAAAAAAATTACATTTTACACAATTAAAAGTTACGCATGTTCCATTAAAATAAAAAGCAGATGTGATAGAATTGGTGACATTAGAAAGTATTAATGTATATATAAGTAATCACAACTTTCCCCATTGCCAGTCTAGTCTCTTTCTGCAAATTCTGCAGCCTCACATATCCTTAGGCTAGGATCTAGTGTTTTCCGTGAAAATGAGGAAATGTGAGGCTGCAGAACTGGAAAACAGGGACTAGACTGATTTTAGTGGAAAGAGTGCACACCTATTGGGAATAGATCTGAGAACAAGTGGTTGGGGTGGGAGGGGAGGAAGAAGGATGGCGTTTTGTATGGAGTTGCCAAGGAGAAAAAAAAAAACATGTAAGAAAGTTTCCCCAAGTTCCACTTCATCTAATACCCCTTTTCCCATTCTTTTCAAAAGATTTCTATATATAATTTAAATTGCTTCTCAGTGTCTTCTTTTGGAATTTTTTGCATGCAAAACTGTGTTGAAACTAATCATGAAATATCCAGTTTTATTTGGGCTACAAAGAGAAAGAACAAAGAAGGAAATATAAAAAATTCATAATCCCATTTTCAGAATGTATTAGGCTTTAAAAACATGTGTTAAAGATGGCATTTCACATTATCATTTGTTCCTCCAAGGAGAGCAAGCATGTGGGAAAATATGTCATGTTCTCTTCAGATAGGTAGGAACTTACTCCCCCCTGGCTTCTCTTGATAATGGGGCCCTCGTGCCATCATTAGCTGTCTCTATGATGTTTCTTTCTCATAAAGCCCTTCCGGCTTTGGTATCTTGTGATAAAAAAAAAAAAAGCTTTAGGAACAATCTCCGAGGACTTAAGACACGGACACCTTTTCTCCTACAAAAGAGAATTTCTGATCTTTAGCTTAAATGATTACATGGAGCTTCTAGTTTCAAATAAAATATGGATTCCCTTCTGCAACCCTCTATACACTTTCTCTGAAACAAATAAATGGATAAAATTTTGGAGTATAAAGTGCTACAAGATTTCAAAACATTGAAGGCTAAAATAGGGGCAGGGCCTTACTCAAGGATGCCTTTTCAAAAGAGTTGGAAGGGACCTTCCCTAGAGAAGCTTGCGTCTTTCTTCTCTGTGGACCTAAGATGAGGTATTTTTTAGTTTTTGAAATTCTATGCCCAAGTGATTCTTTGATGTTCTTCTATTTATCATATATGTATATATATGTACATATATATATGTACGATTTAATAAATCTTTATTGTTCAGATTATTACAATTGTTCCTCTCT
>JAAGEH010002528.1:27861546-27892086 GCA_011751065.1 Lasiurus cinereus
CTTCAATTCTGAATGATAGCTTTGAGTAATTTTGATTGTAGGTTCTTGCTATTCATCACTTTGAATATTCCTTGCCACTCCTGTCTGGCCTGCATAGTTTCTGTTGAGAAATCAGCTGACAGTCATATGGGTGCTTCCTTGTAGGTAACTAATTGTTTTTCTCTTGCTGCTTTTAATATTCTCTCTTTGTCTTTTGCTCTTGGTATTTTAATTATGATGTGTCTTGGTGTGGTCCTCTTTGGAATCCTTTTGTTTGGGATTCTGTGTGCTTCCTGGACTTGTAAGTCTATTTCTTTCCCCAGGTGGGGGAAGTTTTCAGTCATTATTTCTTCAATGAAGTTTTCAGTCATTATTTCTTCAATACTAGATTTTCAGTATCTTGCTCTCTCTCTTTTTCTGGCAACCCTATAATTCTGATGTTGGTACGCCTGACGTTGTCCCAGAGGCTCCTTACACTATCTTCACATTTTTGGATTATTTTTTCTTTTTGCTTTTCCAGTTGAGTGTTTTCTGCTTCTTTGTATTTCAAATCTTGGACTTGATTCTTGCATTCCTCTAGTCTGCTGTTAGGTCTCTGTATAATATTTATTATTTCAGTCAGTGTATGTTTAATTTCTAGTTGGTCCTTTTTCATCTCCTCTTGGGTCTCGCTAAATTTATCCATCTTTTCTAGGAAATTCTTGCACAATCAGCAGTCAGCCCTCTGTGTGCGCACTCGCGCTCATGCCTCCAGACCTCTGGCTTTCGCTGCTCCCCTAAGTTTCCGTGCACTCCTTCCTTTTCATGACAGTCCAGACTCCTCCCATATGAGTCTCACCTGGAGCTGGGGTTCAGTGCAGTCAGGAGTTTCTGTCTCCCTCTCGCTAGACAAAGCCAGCCAGACCCTCCTCCGCCTGTCCTCTCCATGAGTGTGTCTCTATACCTCAGTTTTTTACAGTTCCTTTGAGTCTTTGTGAGTCCCTGTCTTTATTTCTAGTTGTAGAATTTTCACTCAGCCAGCTTTCCTGTGGTTCTGGGTGGTGTCTGTTCTGTCTTTTATCTGTAGTTTTGAAATTGTTGTGCAAGGCAGCAGTTTAGGTATTCACCTATTCTGCCAACTTGGTTTCTCTTCCTCTTTTATGTTCTTTTAGATGATTAATCCTCCCTCCAGTTTCTTCCTCCTCTTTTCTTTGCACCTAACTCAAATAAGTTTAAAATTCTTGCTGTATTTTTTTTTTTTGACAAGAGGGAGGATTGACATAAAAAATACTTTGACTGAAAATACCCATGGAAATATTGTCAATCATTAAAAAAATTTTAAAGAAATGTATTATTGTATTATTTTTAGAAAGGAGTAGAGAACCAAATGTCAGAATCCCTTGTTCTAACAATCTTTAATTTCTGACCTTTCTGCCCACTCTTCCCCATGGTGATTAAGGCATCTCCTGCTTACCTTTCTTCTCTTGTCCACTTCTCGATAGTTGCTCTGAATTCCGGAATTTCTTGTTTATTTATTAAATACATTTTTATTGATTTCAGAGAGGAAGGGTGAGAGAAACATCAATGATGAGAATCACTGATCAGCTGCCTCCTGCATACCTCCTACTGGGACAGAGACTGAAATGCAGGCACATGTCCTGACTGGGACTTCCTGGTTCATAGGTTGACATTCAACCACTGAGCTATGCCAGCTGGGTCCAGGAATTTCTTGGCATTTCTGAAAATCTTGTGTGTTTTTTCCTTCCATAGTTCTATGGCATCTGGAATTATCTTTACTATCATCTCCAGTTATCTCCGATGCATGTTCGTTCAATAGACAGGTAGTAAACAGCTCCCATCTGCCAGGCATGTCTCTTGGGATTGAAGATAAGTACAAAGATCATTGAGTTCATGGCTTCTGCCCTGGATGGTGGGAGAGGGGAAAATCCCACTTGATTCACTATGTATAATCCTGCCATATTGTCAACAACCCACAACATTAAGTAGATACGATGGCAGCTGAGGGAGCTGGGAGGGACACCTACATCTGCCTGGCCCTAAAGAGCTGTCTGTGCTCTTTCACTGTGTGGCACCACACAGGCTCAGCTGGAAGGCTGAGGAGCAAATCCATCACAAGTTGGGGGAAGAGACCTGGAGTATTTGGAGCATCCACAGGGTGACTGGCACTTTGGATGTATGGCTTAAAAGACATAAAGTTTCGTCATTGAACTAGTCTTTGCACTTGTTATGTGGAGAGAGGATTGTGATGTTCTTTTAATTGGGTGAGTCAGGTGCATATTTAGAGAAGGAGTAAAAGGGTGGAGGGAAGGGAACATTTATGATGAGGTGGTAGCTTGGAGTAGAAAGTTAACATTTCAAGATACAACAGAAGGAAAATGGACAAGAGGAAGAGAAAGCTGGGGTATTTTTCTCCAAAGGGAGGTGGTGTAGCATTTATCTTGAGACGGGTTTGAAGGAGGAATGATGGATAATGAGAAGAGTACATTCCAAGAGTGAGAGTAGAGAATTTGGAGGATTTATCCCCAGCCAGGTTTGCTCAGGGGCCAGTAGGTCCTTTGATGAAGATTACATTGGATAATCTCAGGTCAGTTTGACCTAAAGCACAAGAGATAAACTGATATATGTGAAGTAGGTGGGCTGGGAGCGTCTACATGATCAGTACCACCTCTATCTGTAAAAGTCACATAAAACAAGTCAGAAAAGCAAGTGAATATGGGAGCTCTGGGCAATTACAGGATCCTTTTAGAACAGAAGAATGTCAGTCAATAGAGACCTTCCTGAAAAGAGATGATAAAGAGGTCTAAGTATCAATTGAGAGTGTGAGGAGGAACTGACTCTGCTCTTACTTGAGGGAAGGAGAAAGATGATTAAGTCAGATGGGGAGAAATGATTACATCATTAGTTAGACAAAGCAAGAGCTGACAGCAATGATAAAGCTTTGGTATATCTAAGGAAAAAAAATTTTTTGTGCTCCTCTAACTGCGATATTTTATGTTTTAAAAAAAGGTGAAGTCAACTAATTTGTCTTGCTGATTATATTAAGCATTAAAAACCTATTTAATGACACTCGATTATACTAAATGGTGTGTTTCTCTTCTTCAAATCCTCCATGCTGTCAGTGTCTTCCTGGCGGTCTTGTTTCCCTCATTAGGCATCTGGGATCAACTGATGACGTGAGTTATAGAGCTGGAAAGGTATGAAAATCCTCTCCTGGGACTTACTGAGGTTCCAGGAATGTCCTGTGCAATTGTGCCCTAACCATAGGACATTTCACCGGCATTGATTTCTCCTATAAACTGGACTCATGTTTTACTCGAATTGATCCTGGCTTACTTTGGAGAGTAGGTATCTGTGGTGTCTTTCTGCATTTTTTCCTGTGATGCTCTTCCTCTTCCTCACATCTCTCTAATTTGGGGTGATTCATATTCTCATAAAGCCCTGTGATCAGTGCCTGTCATCTTAAAAGACATTTCTGAGAAGGCGGAGGTAATATTTAGCTCTCTCAGTGGTATTAGCATTTTTTATAAGGGCCACTTAGAGACCCTAATTTGATTGAGCTCTAATGCAACACATTTTTAATGGTGACATTTTAGGTATAATAGGTTGCTGAGGAAAGATTTTGGGATGAGAGGGAACTTTTGGGAACCTTTGAATTCTGCAATTCTTATCCTGTGATAAACTTTGTACTTAGAATTTCTGAGTTCACCAGACACTGATGTTCTGGGTTATAAGTAGCACAATGTTAGAGTTTGTGAGTAGCATGAAGCTGATCCTCAGACTGTTCTTTTCCTCTGTTGACCTGCAATGACCAAACAACTACCTCTGTGCATTTGAAAGGTATCCTGGCCACCAAATTAGCTAGTAATCCTGAATGTGTTTGACCATCAGAGGGATGACAGCAAACAACTACTGCTGCATGTGAGCAGGGAAGATGAGGTCTGGTCTGGCTTGGGGTGAGATGATGACACCCTGTGGGTGCTGGTTTCTGTTTGATCCCATTCACCGCCAAGCATAAGGTGTGTACAGCCTGGGGTAGATCTAGCCATCAGAGATATAAGTTGTTAAATAGCTGGGCCTGGGAACATGGGGTGACTTTTGAGGAATTCAATTCTGAAAAAGATGAAAGAGTATGAAAGTCAAATGGAGCAATCAGTCTGCTTTTGCATGCAACCCACGGGGACCTTCGAAGAGAAGATCAGATAATCCAAGATGGAAAATTGGCTGGAGACCATCCAGCCTGACCTGGATGTGGACATTTCTCCTGCCTTGTCTTGTCTTTGCTACAAATCATCCTGCAAGGACTAGGCAAGAGCAACTTCAATTCACACACATTTGAAGGATGGTGACTTCTGCATTATCCATGGTGAAATTCACAGCCAACAATCAATATGTGTTCTTCAGGCAAAGAACCATCATTCACTTCTGTTATTGGAGAATCTCAGGCCGAGATCATATCTCTTGTGACTTGAAGGCAGAGCATCCCAACTGCTTTATTACCGGGGCTGAGCGCAGGCGTTCAGCTGCTGAAGTTTTCTGAACTGGCACTTGAGTTGGGGTATCGAGGATGTGTGTGAGTTTTCATCATGTGGGCGAAAAAAGGGGACCACATATTAAACCTGACAAGCTCAGGGGAGGTGGGCATATCAGGCCTTACAAAGTCAGAGAGTATCCACATAAGACTCTCTGAACATGTAATTCCTAACTGAAAGTGGATCATGGCGGGTAGTCACATTCTAGGCCTGTAGCTTCTTAAGAAAGGTCAAGCTTCACCTTAAATAAGCCTATCTTTGTCTTTTTTCATCTACGATAGCAAACCTTTGAAATGTCTGAGTAATCTCCTTTCCAGACTGATCAGGGCAGACCTTCACAGTAGAGCACAAGACCAAAGAATCCCTCATTGTTCTCTTGTTACCCAAATACCACGTTCATGTGGTATAAATGTTAATTGTTAACTATCTTATACCCATCAATGTAAAAGCAGTATGCATGTCTCTATTTTAATCTGATCCAATCTCAGTGATTTGTTCCACTTTGCTTTCTCTCACCCTCTTGATCTACCAACAATGAATTTCATGTAACCCCTTATGTCTCCTCCTTTGATTCTAATGTGTAAAATAACCTGTAAAATTACCATTCTTTGGAGCTATTTCCCAATCTGTTGAAACTTCGCTTCCCGGCAATTGTTGTCAGTTTGGCTCAAATAAACTCATAAAAATTCTCTCCAGGTTTGAACGTTTCTTATGTCCACCGACAGTTAGCTTAGAGCTGTGTAATTTGTTATCATTGACACTGGGTGTAATGTTGATTTAACTTTTGCATTGGGGTTATTGATTTTATAGTGAAATGCCAGACTCCAGCCATTGTCTAACAGTGACCAGCACATCAGAATTTCAGACCCAGCATGATATCGAGGAGGAAAGACTGCCAGGAGATAAAGGATCTTGTCCTGGCCCTGAAGAATTAGCTGGGTAACATCAGCCAAGTCCTTTTACCTTTGGTGGCTTCAGATTTTGCATCTATCAGAATACCTGACCTAAGGTACATTTTAGCTCTGAGTCTGTGGTTTACTCTTTGTTAGCATCATAAATGCATACAATGAGTCAGGGTTCTATTGAATGACACTAGGCTAGTACCAACTCTTCGCTGCAGCAGACAGTGCTTCAGTGAGCTTCATGATTGTACACACAAGGGGAAGTGACTAATACATGGGGGAATGAATGGGAGCTAAAGCTTATTTAATAAAGTATGTTTATGTCAACTCTTCCCAGTGTGATAAGAATGCTCTTCTCTTCATGGAATGGGATTTGGAGGGGAATACCTTCACAGAGGAAAATTAATGGCCTGGTTTTAGGAAGGTAAGAGGACAGAGAACTCTTTCCACACCTGTTGATTCTCAATTACCTTTAGCTCAAAATAATCTTGATGCTAAAGTGGCCTAGTTTGAGTTGGTACATTCTGGACCCCTTCACTGGGGTAGAGGATTCAGAAACCTGCCAGAGTCAAGGATGGTGAAACTCAGATGTGAGCTAAAGCATCATCACCATGTTATGTTATATAAGGCTGAGAGAGTCAGGGCAATAGTCACCCAGCACAGGGAATATAGGCTTGGATTAAGCAATTATTGAATGGACTAGTAAAGTTAGATTTAATGTATTTTTATTTAAAAATATTTTATTAATTATTCGTTATGTTTTAGAGACTCAATTAAGAATTCTATTTGGACTGTTAGAAAATATCTATGTTAACCATGCCTTGTAAAGAAAAGCTTACTCATTGACAATTATTAAAGGACTATTGTCTACCAAATCTCAACTATGGGCAATGTAATTAGGAAGAAATAAACAGTAAATGCAAATCTATAAAGTCATAGCAAATGTCGTGATGCTCCTGCCTTAAAATATCTTCCCAACCTGGGAACCCTGTGCTTGGGTTCCACATTAGCTCCTTGCTGAGTCATCTTTGTTTTCCACATTGTCACTCCAAAGGAGTTCGTTTGTCAATCACTTCCCTCATGATAGGAGGGATCTAAGGCAGCTTAGAGACAGGGAGGCAAAGCAGAGGATGATGGGTGGGAACACAGGAAGGGGTGCTGGGGTTTGCTGATGTGACCACGTGGATGAGATAACTCCCCTCAGATTTATATATTACTAGAGGCTCAGTGCACAAAATTTGGGCCTTGCAGTCCTGGAGCCCTTGGGGGCTCAGTCAGACATTCTTAGCACCACCACAGAGGTGGGAGAGGCTCCCACCACCACTGCTGCACTCACTAGCCATGAGCCTGGCTTCTGGCTGAGTAGCGCTGCCCCTGTGTTGAGCATCTGCCCCCTGGTGATCAGTGCACATCATGGCGATGGGTCATTTTGCCATTTGGTTTATTTGCATATTAGTCTTTTATTATATAGGGCTAGAGGTCTGGTGCATGAAAATTTATGCACTGAGCAGGGGGTTCCTCAGCCCAGCCTGCCCCCTTTCACAGTCCAGGAGCTCTTAGGGGATGTCCTCCTGATGGGAGGTGACCGAGCTGCTCAGAGGAAGGCCCTGCCCGCATCACCCCACTGCTGCTGCCACTGCTGGCCATGGCAGCTGCAAGGCCTGAGCCCTGGGCCTCACAGCTGCCTGAGTCCGTGGTTGCCTGAGCCCACAGCTCCCTGAGCCCACAGCTGTCTGAGAACGGGGCCTTGCAGCTGCTGTGGCTTTGTCTGGATGGATGTCCAGAAGATGTCTGTCCTAATTAGTATATTACCCTTTTATTAGTATAGATTTTCTCTCTCCAATTCTGGAAGGAAAGGGATTGTAGTCAGCAGTTGGCCAGGTGGGAGGAATATTTTGAGTGTAGGGGACCTTCCAAGAAACCTGAAATCTCATTGAAAGGTGGCTGCAGTTTTTCTCCCTCTCTGCTCTTCCGTGAAAGGGGTTCACCCCGTCCCTAACTTTCTGGTACATTTCAGCTCACCAGTAATTCACTCGAAAGGTCTTCCCACCAGCAAGCCCAGCATGGTGGTGCACACAAGCGAGGGATCGGCCCCACTTCTGCCGAGGGCAAGTTATTAAACCTCTTAGAGCCTTGGTTTCCTCCATTTTATATATGCTAATAACATGTGTCATAAAGAGTTCAGAGTCAGAGGGGCAATGTGTGTGAACTATCCAGTATAATAGAAACTAGGCCACTGCAGGTCGGGTTTTCGGACGCAGATGCTGAGATGGAGTTGGATCTGTACCGCCTGGCTTTGCTGCAGACTCTGCAGAGCCTCCTCCACGTTAGGAGCCCTGGAGTGAGTGCTGTCCAGGGGCGCTGTCCCCAGGGCCCATGAGGATGGGCCTTTCCTTTCCCTGCTGAGAGAGCCATCAGTGAGAGAGAAACATTGGCCAGCTGCCTGCTGGACCCAGCCTCCAGGAAGGGGCGCCTTGGGCGAGGAGGCTCCTGAGGCAGAGGCGGGCCCTGTGTGCACATCTGGAGGCCGCCCGCAGCCCACACGCCTGCAGCGAAGTGACAGGGCCTTCCCCAAAGCCGGGGCTGGGCAGCTTCATTGCACGTCTACCAGGGAGGCATCCTCCCTTCACTGAAACCACCCTCCTTCTCACCGTCTCTCCCCCTTCTTTCCCTCCTCCCTGTGCCTGCTCCTCTGCACCTGCTTCCTGAGGTCCCTGCTCCCCAGCAGACCTGAGAGTGGGCGCTGTCCTGCAGGGTGCCTCCAAGCAGCGTGTTTCCCCTGCTCCTCGGCCCAGGTCCCTGGAAGCAGGAAGTGTCTTAGCCTCTGCTTTGCTTTGTGTTTTTTGTTTGTTTCACTGAGATAATGTGCGAGGTGCTCACGATTCCCATTTCACTCTGGGAGAGGGAAGGAAACAGCCGGGCTTTATTCTGCAGACGAGAAAACAACACATGTCTGGGACTGCTTTGTCAGCCCACGGCCGGCAGCTGGGACCAGCAACTCGAAAGAAGGCCCTGGAAGGCCTTGCTTGCAGCTTTCCAGGGCTTGTTCCCTCCTCCCTGTGACCTTTCTGAGAGAGAGGTTCTTCACCCACCTTCGGCTGAGTGTGAAGTGACAACTTACTGAGGCTTTGTATTGCATTTCCCTGAGGGTGACAGTGCTGACTGATGATCTTCTCATGTGCTTATTGCCCATCTGTGTAATCTTCTTGTTATTATTAAACGTATGTAAGTTTTTAGGACATTTTAGACACAGTTTCCTTATCAGATACTTGATATGCCAAAGTTTCCGCTCATTCTTTTCATGTGTCAGAGAGTATCTTTCAGAGTGTCCTTCAAATTATTTATTTTTTATGTTTGTTCTTTGTGCTTTTCATGTCACACCTGAGAAGGCTTTGCCTAACCTGAGATTATGAAGATTCACTCCCGTATTTTCTTCTAAGACCTTTTTGGTTCTGACTCTGATGTTCGGATCTGTGAACCACGTTGGGTTAATTTTTGTAGACCGTGTGAGCAAAGGGTCCGAATTCATTGTTTTCCTCTGGTTTCCCTGGCGTTTGTTGAAAAGGCTATTTTCCCACATTGGATTTTCTCAGCATCTTGGTCAAAAATCAATTGACCACAGTGTTGGGTTTATTTCATTTCATTGTATTTACATGTCAGTCCTCATGCCAGTACCACACTTCTGCCACGGTCACCGCAAATGTGAGCCCCCTGCCTTTGTTCTTTTTCTGACATTTTGGCACCAAAACCGCATCCCATCGTTAAAGCCAAAGCTCTGGGCAAAACACCGAAATAGACATTTTTGGGCAAACTCCCTCCCGTTCTCTACCCCTTTTCTTTTCATCCAGCCTCTTTAGGCGTGTCCTCTCCATCTCTTTATCAAAAGCTGCTCTCAGGGGAAGAGTCTCATAAACTTTTTCTTACTTTGGGATAAGTGACTGCAACACTTATTGCCATTCTCAGGAGAGTTTGCTTTTCCAAAAAGGGAACAGAACTGCCTTAAGCCAGAGGAATTGTTCTCTAATGGCCATATGTTCTCTACAGGCAGGTCGGGAAAGAGTTTTTTTTTTTTTTTTTTGGCAGGGAAGTCCTCATTATTGCATCTAAAATGATGTTATGGAGGGTCCCTTACACTGCCTAAGTCCAAGGCTGGCTTTGTTCAAAGTTTCTGGATTCCCTCTCCTCCAATTAAGAGTTTACTGCTCATCACTTAAGTGTTTTGTGCCCTGGAGCAATTAACCTTGATGCACCTCAGTTTTCTCCTTTGTGATACGGAGAAAATCATGCACGCTGCAAAGACACCTAGCATTGGTTCGTCTAGCTGTTAAAAAATAAGAGACTGTGAAATATTTTGAGTGGACAAATTCTACTCCAAAAAAACAAATGCCCTTGCCACTCTCTGGTTTCCGTTCTCCAGGACGGAGGTATGCTTTTTTATTTTTAGTTTTTAACGTATTTTTTTATTATTACAGATGTCCCCCCTCCCCTGCCCTTTACTCCCTTTCTCCCAGCCCCTGCCCCCTGGGTGCTGTGCTTTTTATGAAAGCGATTTCACTATTCCTTACAAGCTCCTAAAGAATAGGATGGTATGGGAAGGCCATTCTGGAAGCCAGGTTTTGTGGAACACAGTATGGTGGGTGGGGGGGTGGGGTGGGAGGGGAAATAGAATGGAGATTCTCAAACTCTCGCTGCAAAACTGACCGCTGCCAGATGGCATCTCGCTCTGATTTGGAAGGAGAACTGGCACTCGGTCTCCTCCAGTGACACCCAGCTTTATACTTCCCACAGGTCGGCATATCTGGTCCTCAGAGCATTCCTGTGCGGCTGACTTTATTGCCATGTTATAGACAAGAAACGGCGCCCAGAGGAGCTGACAGACTTCAGACCTAAACCCCTTTCCCACCTGCTTCCCAGATCTGGAAGGCCGAGAACCACCCGGACCCTACAACCACCACCCACCCTTCCAGACCCGAGGCAGGTGCTTTGTTTTACATGCACTTAGTGGAGATGTTTAGCTGGTTTGGCCATGGGAGGGTTTCCTTCTTCTTTTTTTAAAAAAATATATTTTTATTGATTTCAGAGAGGAAGGGAGAGGGAGAGAAGCATCAGGGAGGAGTGAGGATCATTGTTGGGCTGCCTCCTGCATGCCGCTCATTGGGGATGGAGCCTGCAAGCCGGGCATGTGCCCTGAGCAGGAATCAAACCGTGACCTCCTGGTTCATATAGTTCAATGCCCAACCACTGAGCCACGCCCGCTGGGCTGTGGGAGTGATTCTGCTTCCATAACATGGAAAATCCAAATCCCCCGGACACAAAACACCTGCTTATTTCCCTGAGTTGCTAGGCGAGCCAGGGAGTGCCTGCGTTGTTCGGCCTGAAAACCGCCCGCTAGCCACGGACCCCCGCGCTCCTGGTGAGCTGGACACGCTCGCACTGCCTGGACGTGCCATGGCCACCGCGCGCTCCCGCCGGCCGAGCCTTCCCGGGACCGTCCGCTAGATGGCAGCATTGTGCAGCCGATGCCAGCTCGCCCCGCGCCAGCCGGCTTCTTCCCTCTCCTGTTCCCGGGGCTGGGCTGCGGGCGCAGGCAGCAACGCCTCGGGCTCCCGGATGCCTGGCATGCCGCCCCGTCTGCAGGTGCTCTGTGCCTGGCGGGTCGCAGGTCTGAATCCACCTTATGGGGCTGACTCAGACTCGGATATTTGCGTGGCTCCGGGCATAACTGTTGCTTTGGCTAATTGGCCGAGCTTGCTTGTATTTTTTTTTTTTTTTACCCCTTCACGAAGTAGAAGTGTAGGAAAAGCTGATAAACGTCTCCCCCCTCCCTCCCTCCCCCAATTTCTTTTGTGCTGTGAGGTCCCCTGGGCAGCCCGCCCGTTCAGGGGCCCCGGTCGCGCCTCTTTTGCTGGGGTCTTCTGCCCACAGGGGCTCCGCGGGCCCTGCGATGCTGACCGTCGCCACTAGAGGGCACCGTCGGCACGCGCTGCACAGGAGCCCGCCGGGCGGGCTGGCACGACCTTGGGACCCGCGACCGCCCGCGGTGGAGGCACCCTCGGTCCCCGGTTCCCGGTGTGACCTTTCTTTCACCGGGTGCTTTGGGTCCCACACCCTCGGTACAGTCTCATTCCACGCACCTCCCACTCGCACCTGTTTCTCAGCCTCTCTGAATAGACAGGCTTTTCCCCATCAGCTTTTATTAAACATTTTCAAATAAACCGCACCCCGGGGGGCAAAAAGATCCTCTGGGACACTAGGCTCCCCTCCGCTGTCCCCCGCTGTCTCCCAGGGCATGGCCGCCTCGCCACCAGGTTTTTGGTTGGCTAGCTGCCTCAAACCCCTGCACAACTCTCTCCCCCTTCCCACCCACTCCCCTCCAGGTCCCAGCCCTTCACCCTTATCTCATTTGACCTCTTTGCAATTTACACCCTCTCCCTGGCCTCCAAACTCTATCCCCCTGGTGGGTAAACTGCAGCTTGAGAGCCACCTGAGGCTCTTTGGCCCCTTGAGTGTGGCTCTTCCACAGAATACCACGGCCTGGGCGAGTCTATTTTGAAGAAGTGGCATTAGAAGAAGTTTAATTTTAAAAAATTTGGCTCTCAAAAGAAATTTCAATTGCACGGTTGATATTTGGCTCTGTTGACTAATGAGTTTGCCGACCACTGCTCTGTCCCGTCTTAGCTGGGGTCTGGTTTTCTAGTCCACGGGGATTTTCTCCCTTTATCCTAGGAATGCCCCAGCATCCTGTTCCTGGTGGTCCTCCCACCCGCCTCCCCCTTGCTGGGACTCTGCTGATGGTGGACAGCCCACACCCACCCCGGCCTTCCCCTCGCCCTCCAGCATTCGTTGACCACCTCTCTGCTGACAACCACGTTTTACCTCCAGTTCCCATTTCTCTTGTGAGCCACAGACCCTTTCCTTCATGCTCCAGGCTAACAGGACTGCTTGGGAATCACGAGGACAGTAGTCACTGGGCCAGGACCCCAGGCTGGTCAGGAGGGTGCGCCTCGCCTCGGGGAGCAGCGCTCCTCCTCCGAACAGCTGGGCTCCAGGGCTGGTTCGGGATTGAAGCACCCCCTCACCTCACCTGAGGTGCAGTCACTACACCTGACGGTTCTCGCCTCCTTCACCCTCCGACAGCCGATCACACCGGCCACGGGAGCTGCACTTCCTTCCCCGCCCTGTGAGTGGACCAGGGCAGGACACGGAGCCACGGCTACCATGGGGTGGCAAGGGGATCATCAGAGTCTTCTTTTGAGGTTTTGGGACTGAACGGAATGGTGTAGGTAAACATGGAGCGCTGAGCCCTGGCCGGGTGGCTCAGCGGGTTGAAGTGTCGTCCTATGCACCAGGGGGTGGTGTGTTCCATTCTGATCAGGCACCAGTGAGAGGCGACTGATGGGTGTCCCCCTCCCCTCTCATATCAATGAAAACAGTGGCTGGGGGGAGGGGGGGAGCTGGTGGCCTGTAAAAGATGATTAACTGGAGGTGCTAAGTAGGAAGAGGCAGAAAGAGGCAGAAAGAGGTAAAGGCTGGATAGCCCCAGAATGCCGCCTTTTCCAGTTTCTCAAGACACCCAACTGGATTCTCTGCCTTTGGGTTCTCAAGGGTTTTCTATATTCCGGCTGTAGCTCTTCACCCGGAGCCAGCCCACAAATGTAGCTCGTGTATGAAGGAGTTCAGGGCACGAGAAGCAAAGAGAAAGGACAGGCAGCAGAGAGGACAGGAGATGGAGCACCCACGCCCACGGGACTCGGGCGGGGCAGGCTGGCGGTGGTGGAGGAGCAGAGAGACTCCTCCCGCACCGACCCCTGAGTCTCAGCGGGTGGGTCAGCCACGGCTCGACCAGTCTGATGTGTTTACACAGTGTCACAAGATCTGTGGGACGGGATAATGCCCAGGGGCACAGCGACATGGAGCGTTTACTGCCTGCCTGCCTGCTTTATGTCAGGAACTGACATGGTTTCGGGGGACATAGGGGTCAATAAGATATGGTTCCTGTCTTCAAGGAGCCCGCCATCCCTCCACAACATGGTGGAAGTAGTAAAATGCCACAGGCATATAAGAGGATTTATCAGTTCTGCCTTCAATGGGTGTGGGAAGCAGAGAGGGAGGCTTTAAAGGGAAGGTGAGTTCTGACCGGGACCTTGAAGGGTGGGTAGGAGTCTGCCACACAGAGGGCGGGGGGTTTGCATGGTAGGGAGAGAGAAAAGGCTGGTATGATGTTTGCATACATCAGCACCCGGTGTATGCAAAGACTGTGGTTTGGCAGTGTGTGTGTGTGTGTGTGTGTGTGTGTGTGTGTGTGTGTGTGTGTGATGGGGGCGGGTCGCTGGCAGCAGAAGACAACAGGGAGAAGGGAGATTAAAGCCAGGACCCGAAGGCTCTTGGATGCCATGGAGCTTGGACTTGACATTGGAGGACACAGTGGAGCTCCCGAGGCTTTTAATCAGGAGTCAGCGTCTTCAGAGCTGCCTCTGGGAAGGATGCCTGGAGGCCGAGTGGAGGATGCCTGGAGAGAGGAGCCAGGAGAGGAGGTCAGTCACAGATCTCGGCGTATCTGACACACTCTTTAGAAATAGCCCGAGGCGCAGAGGAGAACCAGGGCAGGTCCTAAATTGCAGCTGATTGGAGCCTGTACCCGGAAGGCTGATGCCTCCATGCATGCTCCCTGTCACCGCAGGAGTTTCACATGTTTTTGTTAGCAGGAAAGTCTGCAAGGTAAAAGTTGACAGCCACCTCCATGTCCATGACTAACAAGCCATCTCGGGACGCACTTCTGTTCTGAAAACAATCACACGGGCCGCTTCTTTTGGTTTTGCCGATGGAGGCAGAGGCACCCATCACTGTGCCTTGAGGTGCTACGTCCTTCATTTAGCAAAAGTGTTCACTGAATGTCAGGCACCGCACTGGGTGCTGGGGATACCCCGGGGAGAAGGTGGGTGTGGCCCCTCCTGTCACAGAATCTATTGATGAGTAGAGGAGAGAGCTGTTAGTCCATTTGGTGACTGAATGCCTGCATTGTCCACTTGGAAGGAAAAAATGTGGTTCTGTGAGTTGATAACGAAGAACTCTGACCTCAGCTGAGATGCAAAGGTGAAGGGAGGGGGTTTCAGGTGACACCAAGGCCCTGTGGTCCCAGAGAGCATGGTGTGGATGAGAAGCTGGGAGCCGGAGTGTGGGAGAGACAGGACCAGGGTGCAGGAGCGCGTCTCGTCCAGGCCGAGCTTTCTATGACGTGTCTGAGGAGAGCGGCCCCGTGAACTCTGAGTGACACCGAGCTGGGAGGAAAGTGGAAGAGTTGAGTTGCAGAGTTGAGGTCCAAGAAAACCTCACAGATGTAATTAAAAGTGATGGAGTTCACAACAAATGTGAAGTTCTACACTAAGGTTGAAAATTTTAATTGCCTTTCCAAGATTTATGTTTATCACTGCACATTTATAATCGTGAAAAAACAAGGAAAATAAAACATCCAGCTCTAGGAGAGCGATGAACTCCCCCATGTGTGCAGACTTGGGTTCAGGTGCTGGCTTCTCCACAGTAACGAGTGTCATTTGGGCTCGGTTTTCTTATCTAGAATATAGGTGTTGTCTTTTTTGGGCGGGGGGAATAAACTTTTTTTTTTTACTGTTTAAAGTATTACAAATAGTAGTACATATGTCTCCTTTTTTTTTCCCCATTGACCTCCCCCTGGCCTCCCCCACCCAGTTCATGTCTTCACCTGCCCCACGCCCCCAGTGTCTTGTATCCATTGGCTATGCTTACATACATGCATACAAGTCCTTCGGTTGATCTCTTACAGCCCCCCCCCACCCCAACCTCCCCTGCCTTCCCATAGTAATTTGATAGTCTGTTCAATGCTCTTTTGCCTCTGCATCTATTCCGCGCCCCCCCATTCTTCTTCTTTTTTTTAATCTTGCCTTTTCAAACTAGAAATAAACCTATAAAGGACAAAAAATGTTTGAGTCCCAGTTTCAATGTCAAACAGTTCCTTAAATGCACACGTCAGCAATGGTATCTGGACGGTGGACAAATAGTGGCAATGTGGGTCCAACCCTCTCTGGTTTGGTCCTGGGCAACCTGTAGCAACGCACAGCTGCTAACTGCTCGCATGGCAAGGCGTCATCAGCGTCTTCCATCTCTGGACTGTTTCTCCTCTTGTCTTCCTGGTTGGAGCAGACCTGTCAGTTCCTCTCTGTTTGCAGGAGTCC
This sequence comes from Lasiurus cinereus, assembly GCA_011751065.1. Classification (NCBI taxonomy): domain Eukaryota; kingdom Metazoa; phylum Chordata; class Mammalia; order Chiroptera; family Vespertilionidae; genus Lasiurus; species Lasiurus cinereus. The sequence goes on from JAAGEH010002528.1 coordinate 27,877,165, forward strand.
ACTTGGTCTTGGAGTTAGAATATAGGGTTTTTAAAACCACTGCACATGTTAGTGCCACACAAGCACACATGTGCTAGCTGATGGCATTACCTACTGGTGTTGTTTCCAAATACGTTGAACGTCATTAGAAAATGCTCCTTAGATAAGGCTGATTGAGGAAAAATACACACGATGCGGTTTCATCCCCTTTGGTGGCCCAGTATGTGGGTTTGTGGGCTGTGCAGTTTGGATGTTCTGCCTTGTCAGTGTGGGGCAGCAGACACGGTCGCAGGTCTGCAGGGAGCGGAGCAGAGCAGGAGGGAACACCCCTCTCCCGGCAGTCTCCCTCTCGTGATGGAGGTAAGGGTCCTCAGTTCTGGTGTTTCAGATGGAATGATCGGTGACACTCCCCAGTGCCGGGGGAGAGAGCTCTGGAGACTGTCAGTCACTGTGGCTGCACCTGCTGCTCCCAACCAGTGCCCAGGGAAAGCAGTTACCACCGCCGCTGTGGGCCTTCCTGGCTGTGCCATCACAGCTGGCCAGGGGCGGTTCTCCTGGTGCCAGGAAGGGGAGATTTCTTCTCGTTGTTCTGAACCAGCACTGGCCTGGGCTCCCAGTGTTTCAGGTTCGTGGTTTGCCCTCGGACACGTTTTTGTCAGACTTGCCTTTGGTGCCCCCGTGCTGCTGCCGGAGAAGAAGGTTCCTCGGTTGGCCTCACGCTGTGCCAAACCACCTCCCTTGTGGCACCAACAATTCGGTGTCAGACCGCATAGGGCTCCCGCAGGGACCACCTGAACTCGTCAGATGCGCTGGGAGTGAGTGAGCCCAGGGAGAGCTACGAAGTTGGGGGCTCCTGCTTTGCTCCCAGGAAGCGCCGAGGCACTCTCTCAGATGGGCGCGCTGACTTCCCAGTGCCGTTTGGCATTAGTCCCTGGACGGGACGGACAGCCTTTGTCAGGAAAAGCATGGTCCTGTGACTGACGTTCTTGCCTCTGGGTGATGGGGGCCTCTGCCTCCATCTGCGAAACCAAAAGGAACTGCCCGGGTGATGGTTTTCAGAACAAAAGTGCGTCCCCAGATGACTTGTTAGATGTAGACATGGAGGTGGCTGTCAACTTTTAACCTGCAGATTTTCCTGTTAACAAAAAAATGTGAAACTCTGTCTCATCAGGGACACTGCTATATGTTGGTGAGAAAGTGACTGGAAGTAACTCTACGGCCTATTAGCCATGCTTACCTCTGGGCGGTGGGCTTCCAATGGACTGTTTTCTTTTTTATGCATTTTCTTACATTTCCCAGATTTTCAACAGTGAATATGGAATACTTTCACAATTAGAACCATGCATCCTGCCAATAATTTATTTAAAAATAACCCCCACTTATAGGAATGGAGAGCAGATGGCGAGATCTGCGTGAATGTTTGCCCCATGTCCTAGATCCATCCCAGTGATTCCGGATGACAGCTCCGTTTTCTGCAGGCAGAGCTCCTCCCAGTGTGACAGGCTAGTGGGCCTGTTATGTAAGAGTCCCACACAGCTCCCCTGTGGAGGTTAGGGATTAGTCTTTGTGTTGGGTTCTAGGTGTGGTTCCAAGCCTCCCCACAGCCACCCCCTCACAAATCCTGCCATTGTGAGGTCTGGGTGGGGTCCCTAGGATGACCCTCAGGTTTGACAATTTGCTAGAAGGACACACATAACTCAGAAAAGATGTTATACTTATGGTTACGGTTCAGTACCGTGAAAGGCTAGAGATAGAAATCGGTCAAGGAGACAGGTGTATGGAGTGGGGACCAGAAGAAGCCAGGCATGTGCTTCCAGTGATCCACACCCAGGGGAGTCGAGTGGACAGCATGTACTTTCCCCAGCCTGACACACTGAGCCTTGGTGGCCAGGGTTTCTGTGAGGGTCTGTCACACAGGCATGGAGTGATCGATCCTGTGACTGACCTAGCTCTTCAGGCTTCAGCCTCTCCGGAGGTCAAGCTGATAGAGTCTAGCTCAAGGCCCCAGGCAAACAAAAGAGGCAGTTACCACATCTCTCACCATTGGTACAAACTATCTATCATGGCCCAAGGCTCCAGGTACACGAAGATACTCTTATTGGCAGGATATTCCAAGGACTTACAGGTCATCCGCTCATAACTGGTTTAAGGTTTATTCTTTGGATTGTGCAGCTTTAACTGCCCCCTGTCTGCCACGTTAACCTTACCAACCAGAGAAGATCAAACTCAACCAGCGTGGGCCTAACTCCCTTCTATCTGGATCTTGGATACTTTGCATTTTTTTTTTGTTTTTTGTTTTTCATGTTTTTCTAGGTTGTGGGGCCTGAGCCAGGTGGGCAAAGCCTCGATTTATTCTTCTCATAGCTCATCCACGGTTCTCTGAGGGTTTAGTGGAGGCAGAACTTTGCGTAGGACCTTGGGTTAGCTTGACATTCTCGTGGTCAATAGTTTGTACTTCTGAAGCTGGTTCCCTGTCTCATCTCCTCACAGGACTTGCTGAGACCCTGGAAATAGGCTGCATTGGCTGTGTGTCTACTGGAAATAGAGTTAGGATAATCGATGGCCTTTCACGGGGCCATAGCTCTGCCCACACAGCCCTGAACCTCTCCCAGCCTGGTCTAGCCCCTTCCTCCCAACATGCCTTGCAATGAATGCTCCACCTGCAAATCATATACTTCCTGCTGGGTGCAAATCCTTAAAATGTGAAGGTGAAAGAGGCTGGGCATTGTAGTTAACCACAATTTGGTTTTTTAATCCACAAGTTTTTTGTTTTTCCAATTACAGGTGACTCTCAATACTATTTTCTATTAGTTCAGGTGTACAGCATCCTGGTTAGACATTTATATAATGTATGAAGTAATCCCTCTGATAAGTCTGGTACCCACCTGACACTGGGCATAGTTATTACAGCAGTATGCACTATAGTCTCTATGCTGTACTTTACACCCCCATGGCTACTCTGTAACTACCAATTTGTGCTTCTTTCTCCCGTCACCTCTTTCACCCAGCCTCCCAACACTCCTCCCCTCAGGCAACCAACGGTTTGGCTCTCAGTATGTATGAATCTGTGTCCGTTTTGTTTGTTTATTTATATTGAGTTAACCACATGTTTTAATGAAATAGCAGGTGTGTAATCACTAGGAAAATATTTGGCAGTAGGAACTATTGTGAAGAATGACAGCTTTGGAGTCAAACACTGCTGAATTCGAATCCCTGCTTATCTGTTTTCTAGTTCTGTGAACATGAGCAAGTTATTTGCTCTCTGAGTTTAAGTTTTTTTTTTTTTTCATTTGCAGTTTGGGAATATTAAAATTGGCCATGGTTATGATTAGAAATAATGTATGCAGTTGGCTAGCCCAGGTTCTGGCATGCAGTGGGCTGCAGTGAGTAGTAACCACTACTACCATTATTTGGCTATATTAGCAAAATAGGTATTCCTACATTAAAGAAGGCTTTGTCTAGGGCAGCGGTTCTCAACCTGTGTGTCGCGACCCCTTTGGGGGTCGAGCGACCCTTTCACAGGGGTCGCCTAAGATATCCTGCATATCAGATATTTACATTACGATTCATTAACAGTAGCAAGATGACAGTTATGAAGTAGCAACGAAAATAATTTTATGGTTGGGGGTCACTACATCATGAGGAACTGTGTTAAAAGGTTGTGGCAGTAGGAAGGTTGAGAACCACTGATCCAGGGACATGTGTTCAAATAAGGGCACCCACTCTAGGATATGTGTGTGTGTGTGTGTGTGTGTGTGTGTGTGTGTGCATGCATTTGTGTGTACATGACTGAACATTTGCAATCTTTTCAAGGATGCTGGGCAGGAAGGCAAAGAGTCTGGAAAACATGTCATATGAAGAAAACGGGGATCTTTTGCTTAGAAAAGAGAAAGCTTTCCTTTTGCTGCCTTTACATATTTGCTGGGTTACCAGGTAGAAGTAGACGCATGCAGGATAACTGCAAAGAACCTAACCAGAGAGGGAAACTTAGGGAGGCCCTCCCCCGCAGGGAACGATTCTAGCTGTCCAACAATTGAAGACCCAGCTGCCCCTGCATTGTCCTGGCCCTGGAATTGTGCACGGGGAGATGTGTGATTTGTGGGAACATGGAGAAGATTTCAGCTTTGGTTGGGAAGCTGGTTGAGAACGAACTGCAAGGCTCCATGTCCTTCGTGGCTGTCTTGCCCATTTTTCTTGTCAAGAGCCTATAGGAGGCACTTCTCATAAAGCCCCTTGAGACGAAACACCACGGTAACTCTGAAGGAGCAGCAAACGCTCAGGGAATGTGAGAAGCGAAGGCCTCTGCTCCCACACATTGTTATCTCCCTAGAATGAAATTTCAACTCGGTTTAGGAGAGATCGTCCCAGCAAGTGTTTCTCTTCAGAATGATTAAAATCTTCGGGTCCATCTGGACTCATTCATTTTAACTATTCCATTTCCCAAGAATATCATCTCATTACTTTTTCAATGACCCAATATTTTCAGCACAAGTGAATGAGTCCAGAAAGTCATTTCAGCCATTGATTATTTTTGGTAACCTTCTGATCTGTTCTGAATCCCTTTTAATTTCCATTTATGTCCTCCTGTCTCGTCATCTGTTCTGAGCTGAAAATAGTAACTTGGCTTGACCTTATTATCTGCCATTTAAGATTTTATAGTCTTTGGTTAAATCTAATCTTAATAAGTGTTGCTAGGCTGTAGACTGTAGTTTTCCCTTTTTCTAAGGCTGCTTTTTGCAGCTCATATCTGTGAACACAGGGCTTTCCTGTCCTTCTCATTGTATGCCAAAATCTTACTTCATCTTTTTGATAAGAGCCAGCTTCAAAGCCAGCCTCACTAAACTATACCTGCTTGCTTAGGGACACTCCTCTTTAGCCTTGAACTGTCTCCTAAATATGTTTGTGAATATTAAAAAAATCCGCTTATGAATATACAAAAAAATTCCTACTTACACGGGATTTAAAATACTTCTGGGAGCAGGGCAGCAGTCTAAGTGGTTAGATCTTCATGTGGCTGAATTTATCAGCTCTTTTCTAAGGAGTAAATGTTGATGTGGCAGAAAAGAGAGGGCAATAGGAGAACCCTGGGCATTTCTTTGGCTAACCAATATGCATTTTTTTTTATTATTGTTTAAAATATATTTTTATTGATTTCAGAGAGAAAGAGAGAGGGAAGAGAAAGAGAGAAACCTCAATGATGAGAGAGAATTATTGATTGGCTGCCTCCTGCAGGCCCCCAACTGGAGATCAAGCCCACAATCTGGGCATGTGCCCTTGACCAGAATTGAACCCAGGGACCTTTCAGTCCGCAGGCTGACACATTTTCCACCGAGCCAAATCGCTAGGGCGAAAAATATTTTTTAAAGCAAACATTTATTGAATGCCTGAAATGATTTGCTAGTTAGATATGGGAATAAACATGGAAAAGACTCTACAGTTGACCTCAAGGACCAGGGCTACAGGGCCGTGGGTAAAATCACGTAACAAAGCAGACAGGGACATTTCAGAGACTATAAGACTAACTTCAGATTTTGAGAAGAACAGGATCTGGGTGACCTAAACTGGGTTTTATACTCAGAAGTAGGAGGAAAAGAGACAAAGTGTTGGAAAAGAATAATCTTCTTCCACCTCCTGGGGATGCTTTTTTCACCAAGGAATAAGTGTTTCTGTAGATTTTTAATTATATTTCTAGTGTGTCCTGCCTGGTTGGGCATCACTAAAAAACCCACTTAGCCCTTGGAGCTTTGGGCAGACTTCTGATGCATGTCCTCAGGGCTGGCAAGTCCAATTTAAAAGGAGGCAGTGAATCAACAGGCCAGGAAAAGACTCCGTTTTCTTCGCTGCCAAAGCCCTCCTCCCCTTCTCTGTGTCATCGAGTCCTCTTTGCATTCCCAGGCCCAGTTCACACCCACCTTCCCCGGGGGACCTTCTCTCAACGTGCATCAGGAGTGGAGCTCGGCTTCGCTCCGGCGTCCAAACCCCATTCTCCACGCTCTGCGGTTCTCACTGCTCCCTGCTGGCACTGGCCGCTGTCCTCTCCCGCGGAGAGTGGGAGGCTGGCCGCCATCCCATCACCCTCATCACCCGCAGACAGGGGGAGAAGGGCTCCAGGCCACGGTGCTGAGGGTCTCCTAAAGAACAGCGCTTGGGACCGCCCTCTGCCAAGGGCTCACCACCTGCATTATCTAAGGACTCGCTGCTGTTATCCGAGTCCTATGAATTCTGTGAGGACTTTAAAAAAATGATGCTGTCCTTTCAATAGTCAAAACATACTTTTATCAGTTATAAGGGTTGAAATTCTACTTTGCAATGGTAATTTGCTACTGAGAGTTACAAAGAATGAGAATGAACTTCCTTAAGGTTGTATTACATAAATCGTGGTTTTGAACATAATCTCTGGAGTTAAGAGACAATTTGTTTTCTTCCAAAGAGATCTTTGCGTTACACAAGTTTGAGGTAGGCTGGTTAGGTGACTTCATTCATTCATTCAGTAAACATCTACGGCAGGCCTGTATGGCAGGTACCAGGCCCTGCGTCATTCGCGTGAGCTGGTGGTCAGGACGTGGCCCAGGCATCACAATCCCCCCTGCTGTTCTGGCTTAGCCAGTGGCACCTCCTGCAGGGCTGGGCTGTCAGTTTCTCTATGTTTTCTTTCTCTATCAATGGAGCAAAGGTGAGAGTAGTTTGTCTATTTCTGTCCTCTCCGAGGGGTAGGAAAAGATACGCTGGGATTATAAAAATACCCACAAAGAATTCCTTGTAAATTTGAAGTTTCTTAAATTGGCTACAAGTGCTGAATCCACATGCCTTCCTACCTCCCGCTCATCCCCGTGGGAGGGATCCTGGCCATGGAAGGTCTCAACAGCCCCTCAGAAATGGGTTCCACACTGCACAGCACATTTTCCACAAGAGCTATTTTCAGATGTGCTGACCCTGCCACCGACCTCCAATTTCACTAACCCCTCAGGGGACCCAGGGATTACAACCTAGGATGTTCCGCAGGGGCTCCAGTGCAGCGTGCCTGCTCATAGGTCTCCTGCTTAAAGAACTATCTGTCAAAAGCTAACGGGCTTATTACTCATTCTAATAGTGAGCACTAAATAAACGTCAGACTAGGTGGAGACTAACCCGGGATCTTTGAAACAGAGCTAATACGAATAGCCATCAAACTAGCACATTTGCAAACCCACAGCCCACGGAAACCGTTCTTATTGAAAATGCCTGGCCATTGGCACGCAGGTGCAATGCACTCAGCAGGAACTACAGCATGATGCTAACCAGGTCCCAGTAAATCTCTAACAGGGCCACTTCCCGATGGCCCTTGGCTGCTGGAGTAGAAGGTGGGGTGCACTTTGCTTAAAAGGAAGAAATTATTTTTTAAGTATTCTAACACATGTGTGGACATGGGATCATACAGGCGCCCCCCTTCCCCCCCCCTCACCGTGGGCAAGGTTTTCTTTCTTTTTAAACACACACACACACACACACACACACACACACACACACACATTGATTTGAGAGGAGGAAGAGAAGAGAGAGGAAGAGAGAGATAGAAGCATCAATGATGAGAGAGAGTCATTGATCGGCTGCCTCCTGCACACTCCCTACTGGGGATCGAGCCTGCAAGCTGGGCATGTGCCCTTGATCCTTCAAGTCCACAGGCCATTGCTTTATCCATTGAGCCAAACTGGCCAGGGCAGCCCCGGTGGACACGGTTTTCTGGTCCCGAGTGTCACAGCCAGTAGGGCAAAGTTTTGTTTTCCAAGCTTCCACGCCTGGAACCAGATGTCCATGGATTTCTAAAATGTACCCTGTTTCCCCCCAAAATAAGACCTACTTCCAGTGTTGCCTCTCGCTGTAATATAAGGCATCCCCCCGAAAATAAGACCTCCCCGATAATAAGGCCTCTCCCAAACATAAGGCCTTTCCAGAATATAAGGCCCCCGAAGGTACCGTCAGGCGTCTGACTCCTGATTTAAAGAGACCTCGCATAGTCTGAACAGCTCCGGCTGCGCTGCGGCCAATCAGTGAGCTGGTTTGTGATGACAACTACTACCGTACCGTATACAGGTAATAAATTTCCTTTTTTTTGTTCAACAATAAATGTGTACCATATTCTTCTTTATGGAAAAATAAGACATCCCCTGAAAATAAGACCTGGCGCATCCTTGGGAACAAAAATTAATATAGACACTGTCTTATTTTCGGGGAAACAGGGTATTGTGTGTGGGCACTGTGGGAGACAGGGTGGTCCTGGCAGTGGTTGCCTTCTTTAGCAGGGCCTGCTGTCTGTTTCTCTGTGTGGTGCAAGAACTGCTAAGGGCCTTTGTTTGGGGCATGATACCTTCATTCATTCCTCCGATTTTACCGAGTGTCTGCTTTGTGCCAGACCCCACATTAGAAGACAGACACACAGGGGTGGATAGGCCACAGTCCCTACCTTACAGATGCTTATAGTCCAAGTCGGGATACTGACAAGTAAAGAGGTCATTCTGATACAGAGCAGTCAGCGTGATGCCGGCTGCTTGACCCCGTCTTGGAGAGTCAGAAAAGGCTTGCTGGAGGGTGGGCATTCAAACTGAGAGGCAGATGATGCGTAGGAGTTAACAGATCAATGTGAGAGGATGGTGACATGTACATGTCCTGAAGTGTCATGTCACTTTGGAAACTACTAGTACATATATTTCAGGATGGCTGGTCATAGAGTACAAGATGGTATGAGGAGAAATGAGATAGAAGAAGTAAACATCCTTGGTAACATTGCCTCTTAGTTATTTTTTTCTGCACTCTTTCCCCAAAGCAGACATGGCAGGTTCATCTGTTTGTGTGTGCGCATTAATAAAAACCAAAAAAAAAAACAAATGGAGAAAAGAAAGGCTCTTCAATAAATGATGCTGGGGAAATTGGAAAGCCACATGCAAAAGAATGAAACTAAACTACAGTTTGTCCCCCTGTACAAAAATTAATTTAAAGTGGATCAAATATCTAAATATAAGATGTGAAACAAATTACATAGAAGAAAACATAGGTACTAAAATTATGAATCTCGATCTTGGAGAAGATTTTGTGAATTTAACTCCAAAGGCAAGGGAAGTAAAGGGAAAAAAAAGGACTATCTCAAACTAAGAAGCTTCTGCACAGCAAAAGAAACTGACAACAAAACAAAAAGGCAACCAACCTCATGGGAGAAGATATTTGCAAACAACACCTCTGACAAGGGGTTAATGTCCAAAATACATAAAGAACTTCTACACCTCAACACCAAATACACAATCCAAGAATGGGCAGAGGACCTGAACAGACACTTCTCCCAAAAAAACATACAGATGACCAGCAGATATCTGAAAAGATACTCAACTTCACTAGCTATTAGGGAAATGCAAATTAAAACTACAATGAGATACCACCTCACACCTGTTAGAATGGCTATTATCAATAAGACAAGTAATAACAAGTGTTGGAGAGGTTGTGGAGAAAAAGGAACCCTCATTCACTGCTGGTGGGACTGGAAACCGCCACAATGGAAAACAACATGGAGGTTCCTCAAAAGATTAAGAATAGAGTTACCACATGACCCAGCAATCCCTCTTCTGGGTATCTACCTGAAAAATTTGAAAACATTTATTCACAAAGGTATCTGCATTCCTGTGTTCATTGCAGCGCTATTCATTATGGCTAAGACCTGGGAACAGCCAAAGTGCCCTTTGATAGAGGACTGGATAAAGAAGACGTGGTACATATATACAATGGAATACTACTCCATCAGGAGAAAAGATGAAATATCACCATTTGCAGCAACATGGATGGCCCTTGGGAATATCATGGCAAGCGAAAGAAGTCAGGAAAAGCTAAGAGCCATATGACTTCATTCATATGTGGGATATAAACTGAAATTCATAGACACAGACAACTGTATGGCGGTTACCAGAGGGAAGGGATGTGAGAGAACAGTAAACGGTAAAGGAGGCCAAATATATGGTGACGGGAGATGATTTGACTTTGGGTGGTGGGCACACAATGTAATATACAGATCCTGTATAATAGAAATGTACACTTGAAACCTATATAAACTTTTAAAAAATATTTTTATTCATTTCAGAGAGGAAGGGAGAGGGAGAGAGAGAGATAGAAACATCAGTGATGAGAGGGAATCATTGGTTGGCTGCCTCTTGCAATCCCTCTATTGGGATCAAGCCTACAACCCGGTCAGGTGCTCTTGACTGGAATAGAAACTGGGATCCTGTTCTAAGGCCAATGCTCTACCCACTGAGCCAAACCTGCTAGAGCCTATATAATCTTATTAACCAACATCACCCCAATACGCTTAATAAAAAATATAAAAACAAACAAAAACCAAAATAAATAAAAAACCCCCAAAATGACTCAAGTAACCTTTTCAGTTGAAAGGTTTAGCTGGCTTGGTTGAAGGCTATTTAGAAATAAAATGATGGTGTCTTTTCTTGCTCTAAGTCAGGGTGAGGAAGACATCGCATGTGAGGCTAGTTATTGCAGGGGCTTTGACCTGGTATTTGCTAAGCTTCCAAATACTCAACAGAAAGTTCAGTTTTGTAAGAAAAAAAGTTACTAGGGAGACTTGGTATAGAAACAGAAGAAACGGTGCCAGAGGGATGCTAGGAGCAACTCTCACATGTGAATGCCAGACAGCTGAAGGTGAGGTCGTGCAAAAGCAGAAACTGTGGTCTTGTGAATAAGATGGTGCCTGCTGTGTGACAAGAGGGGTTGTCAAATCAAGACAGCAGATGTAATTAACAATAAGAACAATATCACGCCTTGACATGATAGTTCATATGTTCAAAGGATGTTGCAATAGTTAAGATATTGGCTCAGCTGCTGTATTAGAGAACAAAATAACAGTGGATTTAATAAAATAGAAGGATTACTTCTTTATCCCTTAGAAAAATGAACTGGTAGGTGGCCCAGGGGTAATAAGGGGATCTGCTTCATGAGGTTGTGTGGGACCCAGACATCTTTTATTTTGTTCATCCACCATCCTCTAAGGTCAAATATGACTCATCACCACTAAGTCCAAATCTAATTTGAAGGAAGAAGGAAAGGATACTGCCGGAAGCTAATTCTAGCATGTCAGCAGGGCTGAATCATCTGGAATGGCTGAGGGCATGTCCTCAAACCTGAAAAGGATGCATAAATGATTGCTTGCTGCCAGATAGCTGAGGGCATTTCAATCTACATGTTATTGCCTCCTGCTGGCCAAACACCTGAACAGCCTTAGGCAGTTCCTCCAGTCTGACAATGGATTCTGTATACTAAACCTTGCCTTTGATATGTACGTATATCTACCTTGCTTTAGGACAATTTGTATTAATAAAAAGCAAGGAGTCCAGAGAGACAGGAGGAATTTGGTTTCTTTAGCTAAGTCTCCTCTGCTCCCCCAAAATGCCTTCCAAAATTATGTTTCATCTCTGGACTCTTGATTAATTTACAGCAGCCTCTTTTCCAAATTTATGAACCCTTCTAGATGCTGGATAAGACCCCCGGCAGGGTCCAATAGGGCAAGCAGCTCCTTTTTAGAGGTATGGCCTGAGAGGTGCAGATGTCATTTCTCTTTGTATTGCATCGGTAAGCAAGGGTTGCTTGGCTACATGTAATTGCAATGAAGGCTGGGCACAGTAGTCTCTGGCTGGTCAGTGTGTATTTAGCTGGGGGTTGGAGTGTTATTGCCAAGGAAAAGAGGGGAGAATGGATAGAGAATGGCAATCTCTTTCATAGATGTTTATCTCCATAATGTTACTTGATCCTCTCAAAAAACCTGGTTAGAAAAGAGACAGAGTATTTATCCTATTGTTGCATATGAGGACACTGAAATAGAAACATCAAGGGCTTGGTCAATATTATGCAACGTAGCTATCAGGCACAGTAGGACAGCTGTGAAAAGCTTGGTCATGAGGTGCCATGGTAGGAGCCACACTATTAATCACCAAGGCTTCTAAAGCTTAGAACTGCTTGGAACAATAGATCCTGCTATAGTTCAAGAAAAATTTCAAGGTAATCAGGAGTTAGAATTCTGAAGAGCACAAATCCAAGGACATTTTGAACATGGACCTGTGTGGATGTGATCTGGCTAACCTTGTCTTACTTTGCTTCTTTTTAGGAGAAAACACTTTTACTCACTTCAGAGAGGAAGGGAGAGGGAGAGAGAGATAGAAGCATCAATGATGAGAGAGAATCATTGATTGGCTACTTCCTTCACCTCCGACACTAGTGATCAAGTCTATAACCTGGGTATATGATCTCTTAGTTCATAGGTTGATGCTCAACCACTGAGACATACCAGCTTGGCTGTTACTTATTTTTTCACTTAAATTTTATTAGGAGCATTCTACATATCTTTCCACATTCTTTGATGACATATGTAACAAATGTGTGATATTCTGTTATACACACACACGTGTGTGTTTGTTTGTGTGTTTGTGTGTATATGATCTATTTAGTCAATTAATAATGATTTTATGGATTTTTAGGTTGCTTCTAAGTTTTTTACTCTTATTTAATATCTTGTCATGAATATCTCTTTTTTTTTAATCTTTCTGAACATTTCTGATCCCTTTCTTAAAATATAGGATTAGAAGCAGAGTTACTGGGGCAAAGATTGTGGACTTTAAAAATTTTTATTACAAAATTATTCTCCAGGAAATTTATGCCATGGGACATGTCATGTGGAAGAGAGTGCCATTGTCCCTGCATCCTCAGACACACGGCATGTTATGAGTTTCAAGCTTGTTTCATCAGATTCTATTAGAAATAGGCAATGATGTTCTGTACAGTGGGTATTATGATTTAGGGTGTGAGTCCTAAAATTCCAGACCCTGCTTTTTACAACACGCTTTTAAGTAAGTGATGGGTGTAAAAGTGCTTTGTTAGCTCCATGAGCCACATAATCATGAAGATATTATTGTGATTGTCATTCCAGACTGAGGTTGGTCAAGCTAGGTTGATCCTCAGATGCAGTTTGGTGCAGTAGAAACTGACTTTGTATCAAGCCCTTGCTCCATTACTTACTGGGTGAGTAACTATCTTAGCTTGCAGACATTTAATTCTTCTAGTTCTGGAGGCTGGGAGAACAAGATCAAGGTGGTGGCTAATTTGGTTCCTAGTGAGGGCTCTCTTCCTGATTTGTAGATGGTTGCCTTCTTGCTATGTCCTTATATGGACAAGAGAGATCATCTCTCTGTGTCTGTTCTTATAAAAGCACTAATCTCATTCATGAGAACTCTATCCTCATGACCTAATTTCCTTCCAAAGACCCTACCTCCTTATGCATTGAGGGTTAAGACTTCAACAATTTTTTAGGAAGATACAAATATTTTATTTATAGCGATAACTTAGTAATTTTTTTTACCAAGATCCTCAGTTTCTTCATTTTTAAACTGAGAGAAAAATGCATGCTTATGGGATTGTTGTGAAAATTACATTACATAATATATGTGCAGTCTACAGTCAATAATATCTACTTGATCAAAATTAGGTATTACCTATGGAAATACTTCTATAATTTCTAAAAAGTTTTATAATTACCAAAAGGTAATCACTCCTTATGCTTCTGGATATTACTTAGAAGGATCATATATTTAGGAACCAAAGTGGAGTCTACCCCTGCAAAAACAAATAAAGCCTTTAGAAATTATTGGGAAATGCACACACATAAAGCACACACACAGATACACACTCTTGCTGATGTAAGAACAATAAACGGGACAGGGATTTTAGCCCTTAGTGACAGATTTACCTAGGGGAGGTAGCAGGGGTCCACTGGTTGATCATCATTGTCATTTCTCCTGTGTGTTTTTTTTAAAATTAAATCTTTATTATTCAGATTATTAGATTTGTCTCTCTTTTTTCCCCTCCATAGCTCCCCTCCACCCTGCTTCCCCCCTCCCTCTAACCTTACCTCCCCCCTAATTGATGAGTCCATAGGTGTATGATTTTTGTCCAGTCACTCCCTGTACACCCCTCCCACCTTTCCCCCTGAGAATTATCAGTCCACTCCCTTTCTGTGCTCCTGATTCTATTATATTCACCAGTTTATTCTGTTGATCAAATTTTTAATTCACTTAATTTTTAGATTCACTTGTTGATAGATACGTATTTGTTGTTCATAATTTTTTATCTTTTACCTTTTTTTTTCTTCTTCTAAAAGAGTACCTTTCAGCATTTCATATAATACTGGTTTGGAGTTGATGAACTCCTTAAGCTTCTTCTTATCTGTGAAGCTCTTTATCTGCCCTTCAATTCTGAATGATAGCTTTGCTGGATAGAGTATTCTTGGTTGTAGGTTCTTGCTATTCATCACGTTGAATAATTCTTGCCACTCCCGTCTGGCCTGCATTGTTTCTGTTGAGAAATCAGCTGACAGTCGTATGGGTGCTCCCTTGTAGGTAATTAATTGTTTTTCTCTTGCTGTTTTTAATATTCTCTCTTTGACTTTTGCTCTTGGTATTTTAATTATGATGTGTCTTGATGTAGTCCTCTTTGGATTCCTTTTATTTGGGGTTCTGTGTGCTTCCTGGACTTGTAAGTCTATTTCTTTTACCAGATGTGGGAAATTTTCAGTCATTATTTCTTTAAGTAGGTTTTCAGTATCTTGCTCTCTCTCTTCTTCTGGGACCCCCACAATTCTGATGTTGGTATGCTTGAGGCTGTCCCAGAGGCTCCTTACATTATCTTCACATTTTTGGATTCTTTTCTCTTCTTGCTTTTCCAGTTGAGTGTTTTCTGATTCTTTATATTTCAAATTTTTGACTTGATTCTTGCCTTCCTCTAGTCTGCTGTTAGGTCTCTGTATAAGATTTTTTTTATTTCAGTCAGTGTATGTTTAATTTCTATTTGGTCCTTTATCATCTCTAGTTGGTCCTTTTCCATCTCTAGTTGGCTCTTTTGCATCTCTAGTTGGTCCTTTTTCATCTC
>JAAGEH010002528.1:27892096-28002344 GCA_011751065.1 Lasiurus cinereus
CTCTCTCTCTCTCTCTCTCTCTCTCTCTCTCTCTCTCTCTCTCTCTCAGTGCTTCTAGACTGCTGCCCCTCCAGCTCCCCTGTGCTCTGGGACCATATGAGTCTGGGTCCCCAGGGTTTTGCCCGAAACCCGGGTTTAGTGAAGTTAGAAGTGGTGCAGTTGGGAGGGTTTGTCTCCTGTTCACTCGTGAAAGCCAGTGGCACAATCAGCAGTCGGTCCTCTGCGCGCAGTGCTGTGTGTGCCACCAGACTTCAGATCTTTTGTGACTCCCCTAAATTTCTGTGCACTTCTCTCCCTTCACAGTCCAAACTCCCCCTGAATGAGTTTCGGCTGGATCAGGGGATAAGGAGTTCAATGCCTTTGAAAGTCTCCATCTCCCTCCCACCAGAGAAAGCCAGCCAGGTTCTCTGGCACCCACTCTCTCAGGGTGCACGTCTCCATACCTCACCTTTTTGCATCTCCTCTGGGTCTCTGTGAGTCCCTCTCTTTCCGTCTAGTTGTAGAATTTCCACTCAGCCAGCTTTCCTGTGGTTCTGGATGATGTCCGTTCTTTTAGTTGTAGCTTTGAAATTGTGCGAGGCAGCAGTGTAGGTGTTTACCTATGCCGCCATCTTCCAATTCACTGGCCTGTGGTTTTTTTTTATTATTATTTTAAAAAAGACACAGAAGAAATCTAGAATATGAAGGTTTAATCTCTGTCATTGAAAAATATATTTTTATTGATTTCAGAGAGAGATCGAAACATCAATGATAAGGGAATCATTGATCAGCTACCTCCTGTGCACTCCTCACTGGGGATTGAACCTAAAACCCGGGCATGGACTCAGACTAGGAATTGAACTGTGACCTTCTGGTTCATAGGTCGATGCTCAACCACTGAGCCATGCTGCCTAGGCTCTCCGTCTTTTTTGAACACTGCTCACAGGCACAGAAAGCAAAATTATTTTAGTTTCTGCATTTATTGTAGTATTCATTTTAAATGGCCACCATTGAAAAAGTCCTTCCTAGAGCGTCATTTGCAGTCCTCACCTTTGACCTGATGCAAAGCTCAGGATCCGAACTCCCTGCCTTTCCCATTTCCCCTGCCGCTCACCCAGTGCTGGCCCTCTTTCCTTTTCAGACACCTCTGTGACAAGTGACTCCAGAAACATCTTTCCTTTTTAAGTCTGCTCCACAGGCCACTTTCTTCCCTGCATCATTTCTCATTTCTCACCATGAAAATCTCCTCTTTCTCTCTTCATGGCTTCCTGAGATCCTGAAATAGAGGTAATATAAATTTGCTAAGTATGATGATAAAGGAACAACTTTTGCAGAAAAGCAGAGTTTACAGTTCAGGAGTTGTGCCTGGCTGGTGTGTCTCAGAGGCTGAGTATCAGTTCATGAACCAGGAGGTCACAGTTCCATTCCTGGTCTGATCTCATGCCTGGGCCACAGGCTCCATTACCAACTAGGGGTGTGTGCAGAAGGCATTGAAGTTTCTCTCTCATCATGGATGTTTCTATCTCTCTATCTTCCCTTCCCCTCTCTAAAATCAATAAAAATATATTTTAAAAAATACCCTGCTTTAACAAAAAAAAAATAAAAAAAAAATAAGAGTTTTCTGCTGTTGAAACCTAACTTTTTCTTTGCCTTTATTTTATGGGTACCTTTTGGGGGTCTTTGCCCCGCCCACTCTGCCCCCCACCCCAACCCCATTGTGAATATTGCAGGATGAGAAACAGGCTATTGACTTCTGCCACTTCTGACGAGTGGAGTTGTGGGGCGGGGTCCACCAAAGTTTCCGGGTTCAGGTTCAGCCTGGCTTTCCTTACCCCTCCCGTGGAACCTTCGCCCTCCCGCCTGTACCCTGTCCGGGACTTTCCCACGCTCCAGCCACGTGGTGCCTTAGGCGGCTGGGGGCAGGGCTGGGGGGTTGGAAGGGTGCGATTTCTTCTGCCGGGGACCAGGGGAAGGAGCTCCCGTGGGCTGCTCAGGGCAACCTCCTCCTCCATCCTTGAACCCGGGCCTCTGAAGACCCCGCCCTCTCCGTTGTAAATGCTTTGAGCTCTCCAAAAGTCAACGGTGAATGTCTCTGTGCCATTAACAACCCACTTTCCTGGCACACATCGAGGCTGCCACTTAAACAACCTGCTCTCATTCCCAGTTAAAAAACACACACAAACCCTGCTAAAATCGGGTTTCAGAAGGAGGACCTGGGAGGCCTATCACATGCAGCCCATCTCCCAACGCGAGCCATCTGTTCTCATTAGAGTGATCTAGCGGCTCCGGCGGAGGACGGAGGGGCCTCCAGGTGCGCAGAGGGAAGCCTGCTCCCGTGCAATCCTTGGGGAGACCTGGCTTTTTTGTTTTGTTTGGTTTTGTTTCTGTCTGGCAGGCTCAAAGAGACACTGTCCTACTTTCCAAGAGAACAATGGCTCTAAGATTTTAAGAAATTAAGTCCCTGGGGGAAAAAATTCCTTTCGAGAGGGTTTCTAATGGCTCCTTGACCACATGCTGTGCTGCCCAATTTATAACAGAGAAATATTACAGAAGTTGGAAGCCAAAGTTGGTGTGCACAGCCGTTGCTTAAAAAGTGATGGATGCTTCCTGGGGACAGTGATCCCCCCCTCCGATCCCCCCCGCGTGTATTCAGTCTGGAGAGAATCTGTCTGCCAGGCTCCCACTCCTGCCCACTCCTGTGTTTCAGGGAGAGCCAGGCCCATTCATTGTTCTCTGCATTGGAAAGTGGTAATTCCTCTGACACAGTCCTGCTGGTGATTAGAACTGCCTCGAGGTTATTAGTGTGTGTGTGTGTGTGTGTGTGTGTGTGCGCGTGTGTATGTGTGTGTGTGTTGGGGTGGGGTGGGGGATTCATTTTGCAGGTATCTTTCTATTACTACCCTGTGGAGATGCCCACTAAGTAAAAAATATATTATCATAAAGACACTCCTTTTGGGGGTGTCTTTTATCTCATTGTAGGGAAAGGCAGGTGAAATGACAAAAGTATTTGGGCCCAAATAAAAAATGATTCCTCCCTAGAATTTATATTTAGACTTTTGCCTGCAAGATTGGCCTAAAGTGGGACTCCAGGTCTCCTGCAATTTTGTAAAATCCTCCTCCTCTCAGGGTGGGGGGTGGTGGAGAGGGTCTCTTTCCTACCGGTGCCCACATCCCTTACACAGGCTTCTACTCTGCCTCCTCTCCTTGCTTGTTTGTGTATCATGTCCTGTGAGCTGATTTCTGCTAAAATGTTAGCTGGTGTTAGGATATTCTCACAGGGGGATATTTGCATTTTAATAGGTGGCTTGAATATGGAAAAGCTTCTGCCTAAAGCAGGGAAGCCTCATTGGGAAGAGCCAGGGAATTTTGGAAGGGAGCAAGGATATGTGAAACGGAGACATGATCACATCCTGCTGTGTGTATTCCACAGAACTGGCCCATTTATTTCTTTTTCTTTTGTCCCCAAACTTCTGAGTATATGGCACCTTACACACCCTTGTGGGGCTGAAAGGATGCCTTGTATAGGCAAGTAGGAACTAAGACAGCAACTTTTCTAAGAGAAGGAGAACTCAACATGTCCGAGGGTGAAAGCAGTACCGGCCCCTATAAAAAGGGGTGATTTAAGCTATTCTTTTCTTAGAGCATACAGTGAAAGTTTGCTTTGGAATTTGGGAAGAAGATCATTGATGTGGCTTCTGAGCAGAAGTTCGAGACAGAATGAAAGGTGCTTCCTTCTGTTCCTGAACCTGGGAGCACACAAGGGCTGTGGTGGGAACATGGCAGTGACCTTGCTATGATGTTGCTCCATTTAGCAAATAAAAATGCAAGATACTTGGTTAAGTGTGAATTTCTGATGAACAATGAATACTATTTTTTTAGTGTGAATATGTTCCATGCGATATTTGGGACATATTTATACAAAAAAATTCTTGCTTATCTGAATCCCAATTTAACTGGGTATTTTGCATATTGTCTGGCAAACTAGCCTTTTGCAATTCCTTGTATGCGTTGTTAAAATAATTTCTGAAAAAGGTAAAATTATAACTCTTATGTGAACATAAAATGAATTCAAATCTAAGATTTTTTAACTCATTGATTAATGAAGGAACCATTAAGATGTCAAGACAGGTTCAAAGGAGAATTAAGAACACACACACACATATACAATTGGGAAATGCTGAAATGAATTTTTTAATAGATGAAAAACTATTCATAGGGCAATAATCAATTGCATTCCATTTGGAAAAATTAACTTGCATTTCTTTTATTTATTATTTTTTTATTAATGTGTAACATGTATACATATCTTCTCATTGCCCGCACCCCCCCTCCAGGCATACCCTAACTCCCCAGTGTCTTGTGTTCACTGCCTATGCTTACATGCATGCATACAAGTCCTTTGGTTGATCTCTTATCTATTCCACCTGTCCTTAACCTTCCTGCTGTAATTTGACAGTCTATTTGATGCTTTATTGCCTCTGTTAATTGCATTTCTATGGACAATTGTCATCTGTATCATTCTTAGATTTTGCAATAGTTGTAAAATAGGTAAAAGATAATGAAAGACACAGGAACCAAGAAGGGTGTGTTCGACACAGCACCCACTAATTATTTTTGCCTATTTAAAAATCTTTCTCAATTTCTCCTAACAGTGTCATGCTCTCCCCTGTCTCAAGGCCTTTGCACATGATGGTTCTTCTACCTCCTTAGTTATCTTATACTTACCGTTGATATTTTATTTCAAACATTATTACCTCTCAAAATCCCTTTCAGACCCAAACATCATTACCTCTAAGAATCCTCTCAATCCAGGACAGATTCAAGTGTCATATGCTCTCATTAGAGCATGTTTCTTTCATTAGAACATTTATTCCGTTTATAATTCATGCTCCTTTCTGAGATCTATAATTCCTTGCATAACCTAGGTCCTGTTCTAATCAGTGTTCCCTTCAATAATTATGTTCTGGTCAGACTTTTCTGTTCCTTGATCATAACAAGTTCTTCCTTGCCTGAGAGACTTTGTGCCTGAGAGACTTTGTACCTGCTATTCCCTGTACCTGGAATTATTTTTTTTTCTTGGCTTTTGAGTGGCCCTTTCCCTCGTTCCTTCCTTCCTTCCTTCTTTTCTTCCTTCCTTCTTTCCTTCCTTCCTTCCTTCCTCTCTCAGGATTCAGTTTGAATGTCAGAAAGGCCTCTCCTGATTATCTTATCTAAAGATGCTCTCCTCTCCTCCCCATCCTTATTTTTCTATTCCAGTTCTTTTTTTAAAAAAATATATTTTATTAATTTTTTTTTTACAGAGAGGAAGGGAGAGGGATAGAGAGTTAGAAACATCAATGAGAGAGAAACATGGCTCAGCTGCTTCCTGCTTCCTACTGGGGATGTTCCTGCAACCAAAGTACATGCCCTTGACCAGAATTGAACCTGGGACCCTTCAGTCTGCAGGCCGACACTCTATCCACTGAGCTAAACTGGTTAGGGCTATCTCAGTTTTTTTTAAACCTCAGTACAGATCAGAATTCCCTGAAAGGCTTGTTAAAACACAGATTGCTGGCCCCATGCCCAGAGTTTTTGATTCAGTAGGTCTGAGGCAGGGTGTGAGGATCTGTGTTTTAACAAGTTCATGGGTGAGACTGATGCTGTTGGTTTGGGCACTACTCTTGAAGAAACAATACTTTACTTTTTTCCTAAAACACATTATCTTTTTTCTCACCTTTATTGATTTGCTTTTTGTCTTCTACACAATTGAAAGAAAGTTCCAGTTGGGGAGGGATATTACCCTTTTATTCTTTCCTTTATCTCAAGTACCAAGAACAATGTCTAGCTTATAAAAAATATTCAATAAACATTTTTGAATGAATGAATGAAACATTTTCTCTCTTCTTGTTTTGTATCCTTAAGAAGGGGGGTTTGTTCACCAATGCACTGCTAATTCTGGTGCTGAGATTAAACCAGAGGGATTGGCTTTCATCACTAGGATGAGTTTGTGGATGAATGGTCTTGGGAAACCACACTGATGTCTGATCAGCAGCTTGGATAATACTGTATAAAGCCAGTGATGGTTGGGCCTGTGCAGTCCCATGAGTGTGTCCTCCTCCCTAGGACCAAAGTCAGTGGCCTACAGTTGGTTAGATGACACCAGGGCTTTGGGTACTGTTGGCAGGGCCCACGCTGACCTGGGTTTTGCTAAGATTAGCAGCTATGAAGAGCATTCAGATGCCCTGAGGTGGAGGTTTATGGGAGGCTTGTGCTTTGGCCTCAGGTGTGTCTCCCAGACAAGGCAGCTTGGCTAAAGGAAGAGAGAAAGAGAGAGCAGGGAGCAGGGGCCACCTCCCTCTAAGCTAGGCTATTGTGCTCTAATATCTCTAGTCCTATCACCTTCTTAAAGGTCTCAGGGTCCTTTCCTTCTGGTCCTAACTCCTGGGCCCCCTGATGCCAATGTACTTCTCCAAAGCCGCCAGCCCAGACTTAGGAGCACACTCTTAGCAGCCCTCCTGGTTCTGGATCTTCCTCTTCTTCCCCTACCCCTTCCCCTTCTCTTTCCCCTTCCTCTTCCCTTTCCCCTACCCCTTTCCCTTCCCCTTCCCCTTCCCTATGATTCCTCTAGGCTTTCCTCTCACCACATTATGTCTAAACTAATGGGTCCTTGAGAGTGGGAGAGTGCTTAAGGGGTCTATGGCTTAGTGCTTAAGGTATGTGCTTTGAAGTCAGCCATAGATTCTAATCTTATTCCTGCTAAACACCGTGTGTCCTTAAGAAAGTTAGTTGACCATCCGTACTTCAGATTATGGGGAGAGCAATAGCACTCAACCACAGGGTGATGCAGATATAAAAGAGGTGATGCTTATAAAGAGTCTATTCCCTGTGCCTTGTAGTTCCCAAGATGACCTCATACTCCTTTATGGAAACAGCTGTCCACTTTAATAAGGGACTTGGGCAGTTATATGCTTTGACTTCAAGAGTCTTGGCAGGTCAGATATTTGAGAGTCTTCAGATGACAACATGTGAGCAGATGTCCATTGTGTTTGGGATAGAGGACCCTCTGCAGACCTCTCTGGGTGACAGAGCACTAGGTGGCATGGCTGTTGACTCTGGTCCTAAGAGAGAAGCCCTGCTTGGACCTGGCAATCGAGGATAAGACAGTAATGGCAATGTTGTATTCAGGAGCGTTGCTTTAAATAATCCTTCTCCTTAATAGCTTTGCCCCTGGCGTGTGACAGGTGTTTACATTATTAAGTAAAAGCCTTTAAACAGCGACCTCCTTGGTATAAGGGTGAAGGAGATTAAAATCCAAGCAGTGCTCCAGCCATTTAAATCAATGAGACTTGTCAGATCTGTAACACATGAGCTACTTAGAGGGCGCAGGCACCTATTGTTTTTGAGCTTCGACTAATATCTCAATATGCTGGTTCCTTTAAAATCTGGCCAGGCCTGAGATGCTCATTAAAGGCTGGTCTGGCCATGACCTCTCTCCCTTTGGAAACAGCGTTATTTAACAGTTGGCTAAATGTGCACCAAGGAGCTATGCTCTTAGGGAAGGAAGACCAGAGGTTCTGTTGATTCCTGCTTTCAAGCAATCTCTGTAGTCAAGTCTCTGAGCTCATCAGAAGCAGAGAAGGTGAAAGCTGCCCCTCCTCCTGGGGGTGTTCACCTGGCCTGCTGGGCTCTACCCACATTACCCTTCTCAGGTTATGCTGTCTGTCCTGAGCCACAGCCTGGGCAACCTCATGTCCACCAGCAGCAATGAGGAACCAGGTTTCTGAGATTTAAAGCTTTTTTTTTTTTTAATTCGTGTGGTCATCATACACTGGAACCTTCTCTCTCCCTTAATAATCAAACCTAGGTCTTCCAGGGAAATGTCCATGCAGGAATTGCAGCGAGGACTTAAAGATCCAACCCTTACTCCTTAAGGTCTATCTTCCTGTTGCGGGTGGAGGGTCTCTAGTCAATTTCAAAAGGCCCCACCAAGCTGGTTTCAGGACGCTGATTCAGTATTAATGTTCTGGCTATAAAGGGGAAACGTGACCTTGCTTTTAATTCCTTAGATTTACAGTGGAGTCAGGCTGGCTACAGAAGCAACTACATGCAGGTGGGGTAACATGGCAGAGTTACTCTCCTTCCGGTGATGGCTCCCTATGCCAGCGTGCAGGGGAAGAGGGGCAGGACCCTTCATCCTCCAGGGACTGTGGGTCCAGCAGAGGGTGAGGAATTTCCTCTCTAGATGATCTGAAGGTGTCTTTTCTAGGTGACTGACTTGCAGAATGTTTTCCACTTCAGAGGAAAGCCCTCCTCCGACTCATACCAGTGAGCTGAGACTGTGGCCTCTAGTCTCTATAGAGCTTTGTCAAAATGAGGCATCAGGCCTTCACACGGAGAAGATATACATGTAAATAATACCTGGCCACCCACAGCATCGGGACCAGCAGCACCGCCATCCCTAGCTGAGTCTTGATGCTCAGTATTGCTGGGGAGGAGAAATAAACAGCCAATACCATGCTGAGTGGTATAAATTCATGTTGTGGTTCTGAAGGGTAACACGCTCATTCATGCACCCCACACTGGGCTCTACCTCTCACCTGTTTGACCTACCCTCATGTCCCTAACTGGGTACAGAGCCAGTGACAGGAGGAGGCTCAGCAGAGAGGATTTTCCAGAGCCACAAAACAAGCTTGCAAAGGACACGTACTTTCTAAAGAACATTCCCTCTTGCAGCATCACTCCTGGGGCTTAAATAGCACACTGCTTTTCACCGACAAATGATTTCAGGTGGAGAGATCCTGTGACATTAATAAGGCAGGTATACTTACATTTTTTTATTCTGGAAGCAAACTGTTGAAAGCAAAAGTTAAAAAGAAAAGATCTCCCTCTGTCTAGTCTCTGGGAGGAGCTAAAAATGCAGAGAGGGTTCGGATGGCTCGTTGGCCTTGAGCTGAGCTCCCACTTTCTGATCCATCCCTTTGATCTTCTATTCTCTGTGTTCAGGTTCCCCTTTGTGCCTGTCTGAACCACGTGAAACAAATCATCTTAATTACTTCAGGCCTGGCTTCCTCTTCTGCTTCTCATTTTCTGGGGTTCCTGCAGTGCTTACCAAATAAGTCTGTGTGGGGCCCCAGCCCTTGGAAACAGCACGGAGGCATCGCAGCAGCGAAAGGAATTTCAAAGTTAGTTAAAAGGCACAGGAGGAGTGAGGGAATTGAATGAGAACCCCCCTGGGTTTCAGCCTGGGGATGTAATGCTGACTGTACTCCAAGTTCATGTTCCTAGCAGGCAAGGCCCTCACACCTTTGTTTATAGAAGGGAGAATAATTCATGCGGTGTGTCGTTGGCATGGTACTCAGAGCCTGGCTTCCATCAGCCCTGCCCCCAAACCTGGAGGCACCCGGAGAAGAAGTTCAGGTGGGCAGAAAGGGGAAGGAGATGGTGGTGGGCTGTCACCTTCTGGGGCTCCCAGTTTAGCCAGTAGGAAGCCCCAACTAATGCCCAGGGTCCGAAGGAGGGTGGGCCAACTCCTGAGACCTGTCACTGAGTTGGAGTCAGACCGTGGGGGACTGCATTTTAAGTGAATTTTGAATGAAGAACCTCTGGCAGAGTGGTGCTGAGGCAGGCCAGGCTCTGATCCCGAACTCTGGGTGGTCCAAGGGGAGGCAATTAGGAGCAAGGAGCTGAAATTGCTGAAAAGAAAATGTAAAGCGAGCAGCATAAACCTTCCTGACAGTGATGTCTCTTAGCCGATGGCATTCCCTCCTGAGGGAAGTACGAAAGACCCATTACTGGAGGCATTTGAGGGGGCCCTAGTAACACCGGTGGGAGTGAGCTGCTAGAAATTGCACTGCTCCTTCTCAGGGCTGGGCTCCTTCTCAGAGTTGGCTTGAGGTTAATTGCTTGACTCCCACCCCTTCAGTGCCATTGAAAGGGCCCGTTAACACAAGTTCCTTCAGTGGGATCACTCCATCTTGGAGTGATTTCTGCCTCTGCAAAGAGAAGGTGCTGTGCAGGTACATCCTATATAATAAAATCCCAATATGCAAATCGACCAAATGGTGGAACAAGGGGTCTCTATGATACTCACTGACCACCAGGGGGGCAGATGCTTAACACAGGAGCTGCCCCCTGGCGGTCAGTGTGCTCCCACAGGGGGAAGTGCCACTCAGCAAGAAGCCGGGCTCAGGGTTGGTGAGCGTAGCAGTGGTGGTGGGAGCCTTTCCTGCCTCTGCAGTAAGGAATGAGGGATCCTGGACTGCGAGAGCCTCAGACTATGAGAGCCCCAGACTGCGAGAGGGATGTCCAATGGAGAGCAGACCTAAGCTGGCAGGCGGACATCCCCCAAGGGGTCCTGGACCTCGAATATCGTGCACCAGGCCTCTAATCTATAATATACACAGCACACCCAAGGCCACTCAGGTGGGGAGGGACTGTGGGTCTGGTGAGAGAATTTTGATAACAAAATTTTCACTGGTTGGGTGATTGTGAAGTATTTTTGAGGGAGCGTTATTTGAGGTGGGTAGATTAACTCATCTAGCAAGCTTAGTTTTTAAAATGTAGCAATGAAACAGGTTTGGGTCCACCAAATAGAAGGTGTTACTCCTTTACCCCCTCTCCCTGGTGACCATAGTGTTCAGGGGCACTTTGGGGGTCACCCAAGTGATAAGGAAGTAGCTTCTAATATAACCATCATGGTTCTCTTTCTTTACTTCATTCTAGTCACAAAACACCATAGTGTGTTAGGCATGTTAGGGAGACTAATTGAATTAGACTTGGGCCCCCATCTCCAAGGCTTTGCACTCTCTGTTCTTATACGCTTCCTCCCTCTCCTTTAGAAGGGCCTCTGGCAGCTCCTTGTCAGGCAGCTGTTGAGAATGAATGCAAAACTATAATAAGTAAACAGCTTGAATTTGTAGTTCCTGTGGGCTCTAGTTTTCCCTTGATCATCCCAGTCTGTCAGTCCCATAGCCCCCATGGCTCTGTTGACACTTTTCATAATATTGCTCATGTTTACTGTCTTCATCTCATTAGATGATCAAGGACTCATTTTTGGATAATCCCTATTTTGCAACTTCCTTGTTTTTATACTTATTCTTTGTAACCCATCCTTCTACCATAGCCAAGTTCATCTTTGGTCTACTTTTTCATCCTCACACTCAACTTTTACCAAAACCTGTCAATGATTCCCTATGGCCTTCAGAATACAATACTAGGCTGAAAAGAATGCCCATTTCCTCCCTATAAAAATAGTTGTTTCTGGTAATATTTTGAAAGATCCAAACATTCATTTCAGGAATTGACCAAGATTGACATTAAGGACTAGTCATTTCCTCTTCATGATTTATGATTTAAAAATATATTTAAACATTGACATTGATAATCAAGTTACATTGAGCCCTAGCTGGCTTGGCTCTGTGGACGGAAAGGTTCCAGGATTGATTCTGGTCAAAGGCACGTACTTTTCTTGTGGATTCATTCCCTGGCTCTGGTTGGGGTACATGCAGGAGGTTGTTTCTCTCTCTGTGTCTCTCTCCCTTCCACTCTTCCTAAAAATCAATGGAAAAATAGGTCTCACTTTCTAGTGGACATCTGTAGTTGCTATCACCATTCATTTATTCTCCTATTAAATTTGGCAGATGACATTTATTCTCCATTGCTCCATTGTTATATGGAGGGACTGCTATGGAGTAACACCCCTTTCTTCTCTACTCCCTGTACTCCCCTTTTCCCTTAGCCCCAACGCAGAAAGGGTAACTTACCTGATGGGTGATTTTTGGTGCAGTAGCTGAGCATGTTAAACTCAGCCTCTTTCTCTCTTTTTTCCTTTGTTACCTATAGTTTGCAGAGAGCTCTCCATGCCATAAATCGGACAGGAGCAGGCCTCCATGAAAGACTGAATGTGTATGATGTGGCAGGTCTGTCTAATTCAGGGAGCAACCAGCCCACTTGGTTAACATAAAACCATGTAATAAAGGAGACATTTTTGTGCCTTTTTAACATGGCTCTCGGCTTTTCTCTCAACTGGTTCCAAGGATGTTAGCCTTCAAGTAATTAGTCTCAAGACCCCTTAGCCTTCTCAGACCCCAACAGTAACCACACCCGTTAGGGACTCACCTTCTTCAATGCATAGTTTGGATTAAGAGAAACTGACCCCACACACGAGAACCGCAATGAATCCCTCCTGCCTGTAATGATTGGTGTAAGGATGACACATGACACAGTCAGATCCAGTGAGCCACAGTGATGTCTTCCTCCTTGAGGAATTCTTGATCTTCTGTGTTGGATCTAAAGAGGATGTGGAGGTTAGAACCATTGCTGCCATTTCATTCCAACATGAAGCTGAGAGGTGGAGAAAAAATATTCATGATAACATTGCTTAACCTCAGGATTCAGCCAGGACTGAAGCTAAGTATGCCTCTGGACTTTTTATCCTTCGTGAAACAATAAATTTGATTTTTTGCCTAAGCTCGTTTGAGTTAGTTTTATGCTACTTGCAATGGGTAAATGAGCCTCTTTGTGTATTATCTTCACATTGTTAGTTTTAATTAATTTTAGAAACTGACAGGTCACCAGAAGCTAGAGATGTCTTTAGAATGTATTAACTCACCACAAGGAGAGTAGTTAGGTTATAATGTCACAACACTAATTATTTTAGGCACTTTTTATTACTTATTTCCTTTGGTTATTTATTTGCTACTTTTTTGGAGAAACAGATCTTTAAATAAAAAATTTTCAAAATGCAAACAGTTTATATTATCCTTCTGATTAACTAGAGAAGAATGAATTATAATAAAGTATCATCAAGGAAACAATAAACTCTTTTGGGAAAGTTACTTTCGCTACTTACCAATGTAAAAGACTGGACATTTTTTAAATTGGCACTCTGGTGGAGGTGAAATATAACCAGAAGTGTGTGGAGGTTCTGATGGAAAACAAGAATGGAGAAGAGCCTTCTGATAAATGTGAAGGAAGTTAACAAAGAAGAGAAAAAGAGAGCCATATTTATGGCTGCTGAGGCAGAGATGTCCACAAACATGTGTGTTTTCCCTTCCATTTTTAAAATTGTTATTGGGAATTTCCTGCCCCTCTAGGTACTATGTTTTCCAGAATGTTTTGTATATAAATATGGTCATGTGATTAGTTTCCACTAATGAAATGTGAAACAATATAGTGGATTGCTGAGAATGTGGGCCCAGTATTTTCCAATCTAAATATTTTTAAAGACAACTGGAAATTTGGAATTTTATGTCAAATCTTCTGGTTTGTATATGTTGCCTTCGAAAAATAAAAATAAGCAAAATAAAAAAACTTTGTGTGGTCAAACATACCTGAATGGTGAGTTTGGCCCCTGAGCTACCAGTTTTACAATCTTTGTTTGAAAGAACCAGGGGGAACCAGTCAGGCTGGCTATCTTGTCTTAGTCATTAGGAGGCAAAATAACTTTTACACAAATGATGAGCTCCAAAGGAAGGAGAAATAAGAGCTATACAAAGTAGTTGCCAAGGTAACATCTTGCTGATCAGAAAGGGATAGCCATTGGGTTTTATGTAGACACAGTGGGAGAATGAAACGTAATCTTTCTCTGTATTCTTTCTGTTTAGGATCAGTGAGGAAATGGATGTGGATGCAGTGTGGCTGTCTAAGATTAGCATGAAGCAATTCCTTTCCCACTTGGAGAGACCCCAGTGAGACCTGATCACCAACTAGCAGCGTATGGAAGTCACACCATTAAATCTTCCAATTTGCCAGCAGCAAATCAATGAACTCCAATATCTGCTGCCTTAAGCTAGCATCCAGGGGACTGTGGATAAGCTATTTGATATCTGAATTGTAGTGAAGAAAAGTTAAATCTTTCTCTTAAATCAGGGGACAGGAGATTATATTAAGCAATGAGAGAAGAGAGGTAAAGTTTTGTGAAAGAGTTGGTTGTTTTAAATTGAATCTTTACTTAAATGTGTTAGGAAGCTGTTAGTATTTAGTGTTTTGTTGAATATTTATACTGACAAATTAATATGAAAGGTTTTTATATTTTATTTCATTTAATTGAATCTGGACTTTATTTTTTATTATGAAAATAGGACATTCTAGAGCTAGCCAAACGTAGGCAGTCTATTTGCTCTGAGCAAGATCATACTTTGTTATGCTTTCAGCACAATGAGATGGAAATTTTAGAACACCAAAGGACAGATGCTTGCCTGAGGACTTTTCCTTTTCCTTTAATCCTTATCAGATTTCCAGATATTACCTGTACTGCCTTGACATGCTGCCTGAAGGTGGGCTTCTTTGATTGTATAAAGAGTTTTGGGCCCAAGAGGTGGTTTGACTAACTGCACTTGCAGGCAAATAACAGGGTGTTACCTATGCAGTAGTCAAGCCTCTTTTTTTCACTTAACCGATATATTTCTGAGATTTACTTTATCCCTTTTAATAACTGCATAGAATCCTGGACATTTGGAAGTCTCCAAATATTGGTTGTCATTTTATGGTATATTTTGTTTTGTTATTATGATACTATTGCAATAATTATCCTAGCAATCCACTTTTGTTTATATGTCAGATAGCATTTTTGAAGGACAAATTCCTCTACATGAAAATTAAGGGTCAACATATATATGGGTTTGAAATTCTAATAGTTGTTACCTAATTGCTCTGTGATGGGATTAAAACAATTTCTATTTCCATTAATAGTGTATGAAATTGCTGGTTTTCCCTCTGCCTTACTACATGTTATAAAATTTCTAATCTTGTCCAATTTGTTATGGAAAAAATAGCATTTCATCACTCCAATCTGTTTTCCTTTCATTATGAGAGAGTTTGAATACTCTTTCATGTTTTAAAGACATTTGCATTCCCTTTGCAGTGAAATATCTCTTCAGATACTTTGTAAAAACTGTTGGCATTTTTTCCCCCTCTGTGAAATCTCTTTACATATTAAGCAATTTAGCCTTTTTGTCACAAAGGTTGGTTTAAAAAATAAATATTCTAAGTATTCATAGTCTCAGCTTAAGGTACCTAGGGAAAGTCTAGACAATGGCTATACACAGCAAGCTGTCAAGGGAAAACTGCATGAATCTCAGGCACAGGGGATAACCTAGAAAGACCTGCACATGAAAATCTATAAAGCAAGACAAAATCTTGAGACCATCTGCCCATCATCTCCTGAAGGCTTAGGGCAGTGTGATAGGCCCAGGTGATGGCTGTTGAGGAGGTGGGTGAATGGGTGCTGCGTGGGAAGACAGGGCCAGGTCTGAGGTGGGACCAGTAGAGTGATGTGTGTGGGCACCTCAGGTTAGAACACTCATGGCAGGGTTTCTTTTCATTCTTATTCAAGGACAGTCATTTTGTTCCCAGAGAAAACGTTGTTCTGTGGTGTTGTGGGAAAATAATTTCAGGGACACACACATAGGAGGATCTTAAGCAATAGCGGCAAGATTTATTAGAGTGAAGAGAGATTTGTTGTGTCGTAAATCAGCAACTGAGATACAAGACGCCTTAATGAGCCAATTAATTAGGAGTCCTTTATTGCGTGGGGCCCAGAGGGAGGTGTCTCTTCCAAATCTCTGAGCACCACCTACAGGAAGTCTCCCGTATTTATACTTTTCGAGCCTCTTTGTTTGCAGATATCATGAAGAGCTCTGTATGAGTTATTGTTACAGGCAGTTGTAACCTTGAGTACATAATGTGTTAGTACATGGCCTAAGAATATGGGAATTACTATCAGTATGAGTCTATTACCTTGGATGGCTAGCTTGCAAGGCCAGACAGTTATGTTTACCTTTTTCTATTATTTGAACTAAAAAAAAACAAAGTCATTTGATAGAATAAGAGACTGTCTTACAGTGACAGAGTTGACAGGACCAGGGACTCGCTAGCAATAGCAGAGAATTCAAACAGCAATTTTATACAAGATGGAGGTTACTGTGTTTCAGTACAGTGGCACCTCGAGATACGAGTGCCCTAACATATGAGATTTTTGAGATATGCGACATCGAGCGAGCGATTTTTGCTTTGAAATACGAGCAACATTTGAGATAGGAGTAATCGCGCGGATCGGCCGGCTGCACACGACCCACCAGTTTACCTCGACTGGAGCGTCTCATCGTTTCCCACACCTCAAGGTTACGGAACGAATTAAACTCGTATCTCGAGGTACCACTGTATGTCCTTGGAGAGGCAGAGAGCGGCCAGGCTGGAGTGGCAGCTGCATGCACTCAGGAAAGGAAGTTGCTGTTTGCTGCTCCCCTGGTTGCCGGTCTCGTGGGGACCTTTCAAGCTTAGGACTAAAGAAGGCAGAAAGTACGTGCTGGAGAGAAAGGCATGAGGGTGTGCTCTGAGGACGGCATGCGCTGGCTTCTTTGTCTAGCTTCCATATATTTCCTTGGGTTAGAGGCCAGGGGAAGCTTTCCCTCCACTCTCCAATCTCTTTACTGGATCTTCGGGGCCCTCTGCTCTTCCCCTCTCAGATATTCTTCCCAGATTTTCCCACGCTGGTCTCCTCTTCCTTCCATGGGCGCCCTCTAGGCTTCTACTGCGCATGCCTCATGGTTCTGCTTCATCATTTTAGCTTTTACCCACGGCGCCGTCTTGGTTTCTACTGTGCATGTGCGCAGTGCAAGGCATGTCCCGTCTCTGTTTCCCTGTTCGTCGCGCTGACAGGTGCCCGTTGCTCCCTGGGGTGACAGGAGAGTGTCATTCCTGCCCACTGGGACACCGTGACCCTGTCCTTTCCCCCTAACCCGGCTGAAGCAGGTGTCTGGTTCTGTTTGCTCCCTTCCCTTTTTGTTAACATCTACCTAGCCGTGGTTTCCTGCGGATCCGCTTTGCGCTCCCTTTCCCCGGCCAGCACCCAGCACCGGGCTCTCTTGGGGATAACTGGCAGATTTTCTCTTGAATACCCTGCGTGGTGCCCGCATGAGACTTTTCCTCATTTTGGGCCCCCGGCTGGCCTAAAGCTCTCCGGAAAAGCTAATGGTGAAGCCACAGAGTTAACCCAATTTTCCTCCCTTGGTGTTTATAAAAAAAGCCACACTTTAAAGCCTTGACATTTACTTAACTAACAACAAAAGCCTTTGCTTCGTTAATTCCTTCCCAGAGATGGTTCTTTCTTCTTAAAGAGTCCTCTTTTCAGACTGGAAATCACCCCAAATCCTCAAATGGCCCTGTGTTTTTCACACGCGATTCTAGCAAATTGCTCTTTGCATGATGCCTTGGTAGGGACTCGCTTAAGAACTAGATTTGTTACTGTATTTACTGACATTTTAACAGGACGTTTTCAGCTGCCTAAATAATTGTAATATTTACCTGAAAAAATAAAAGCAGTAAGAATAATGAAAGGTACCTGCAATTATTCATATCTCAACATTACAAGCCTTAATTTCCTGCCTGTAGCAAGATGAATGACTTCATTTTTAAAGTCATCGGTAGCTACTGGGAGTCTATGGTGATGTATATAGATGGTTTATAGATTGGGAAAATCAATGAATATTGCAGGTGGTTAAGATAGGAGGTGTGATTATAGAATAATGAGATCAGCTAAAATACACTGGATCGCAGACATCCAAATGGTAGGAAGAAAATGGGGCTAGAGGGAGGGGGAAAGTAACTTGGTCAGTCTTGTACCAAACATAGAGCAGTATTTTTCCTGTGTCTAAGATCTGCTCTTACGCACACGCAGTTCCTTTTGCCCTCACCACGGACTGAGGCAGGCCAGGAAGTGGCTTTGTGGGAGCAGAGGACTGTGAACTGGGCTTAGGGGCTGGGCTCTCTGGTTTTACCTTGGCTGTACCCTACTCTGGGAGAGGCCTGTGACCGGTGTTGCCATTCTCGGTAGCTTAGCTTCTAGGTCAGTGGTTCTCAACCTTCCTAAATTCGCGACCCTTGCATACGTTCCTCATGTGGTGGTGACCCCCAACCATGAAATTTTGCTATTGTTATGCATCGTGATGTAAATATCTGCATTTTCTGATGGTCTTAGGCGACCCCTGTGAAAGGGTCATTCGACCCAAAGGGGTCGCGACCCACAGGTTGAGAACCACTGTTCTAGGTAGACAGAGAAGGAAGCCCTTGTAATTTTAATAAACAGAAACATGCTTACTTGATTAAAAAATACTTATTTCTCCTGATAGAAACTGCTATCATTAGGATCTCTCCTTAAGAAATTATCAGTGTAAAGATGCATTTTAATGGACTAAGTACTCTTCTTACTGGGAGGGATAATGCATTAATTAGGAAAGTAAACATGTGTTATATCTTCCCTTCCGCTATGTCTGATCTCAATAATCCACATACATTTTTATGCCTCTAAGTTTTTGCTCATATTATTCTCTTGACCTGGAAAGACCTTCCACCCTAGATAAATGTCAATTTTCAAAGACTCAGATTAAATACCACTTCTTATTATGATTTTTTAAATCCTTCCTTCCAAGTAGAAATAGCACTGTATATAAATCTGTACAATTTACTTGCAATGATTATAAACCTCCTTGTTTGAGATATCTTACCTACATACCTGTGAAAGGATAAAGGAGGATTGAAGGTCAAGGGGAAACTAGGGCAGCAAAATAGATGCCAACCACCCACTCTCACAGAGTTGCTAGACGAGGACTTCGAAGTTGGTTCTAAGCTTCTAGCAGCTAAAGCAAAAATGGAAACAATGAATTATATTATTTTGCTGTATCCATACGACAAAAGCAAATGAGCTATTCCGAGAAAGCTCTTCCTGAATCTGAGACCTGAGAGGAACCTTTCGCCTTAGAAAATGAGTACAATGTGATGTAGGGGAGGACACTCCCAACATTCCTACTGAAGGTACATATTTAAATTTATTCAGCAGTTTTAAAAATGTTGCTCAATTTAGGCAGATGATGAGACAGCAAGGTTCAGCTGAGTAAAAGCAGTTCCACTGAGGTGTGAAAACAGGCCATGGATCATGTTGTTTTAGTTCTTCATAATGTGTTTTTTTTTTTAATCTGAATTATGCTTCTGTGTACGTGAATAGTAAATTTTTGGACATCTAAGTAATAAATGGGCTGTTTTTCTTTTAGGTAAACCTCCATAAATTATTTACTGTAAGTATTGTTGATAAGGAGGATATGACTGAGAGTTCAAGGTTGCAATTTTTCCCAGTAAGAACCAAGAGTACAGATAACCTGCAGTCAATTGAAGACAGATCTTCATGGTTTGTCAATCAATCTGTCAGGGTGTACCCATAATGTAGCACTTATCACTTTGTTTTATAGACATCTGTGTCCCTAGCATAACTGCATACTCTTCAAGGGCAGGAACTATTTCTTTTTCATCTTCGCATCTCTAGCCTTTAGCATAATGCCTGAAGCGCAGCATCTTCATAATAGACTTTGTTGAATCAAATCAACTTAAAAGCTTCCCGGGGCTGCTTTGCAGAAATAGGAGTCTTGAGAAGACAAGGGCAGGGAACATACGAGAGTTAAGCTTTGAAGGAGGTGCAAAGGCAAACAGGCAGGGAAGGACAGGAAGTGGGAGTACAGTCTGAGAAAGCAAGTCTAGATGGGGTGTCCCAGTGAATGGTGGTGAGTGGGCCCTTATATGTAGAGCAGACAACATTAGGGCTTCAGGAAGTTAAAAGGAGGGGGAAAGCAAGGTGTTCTAAAAGAGCAGGTGGGATGGGGAGGTATGAAAATGATTGGAGAAAACCTTTTTCTATTGTGCAAGCTGCTGTCTGTTGTTAGTCCTACTCCCACCCTTATTTCCTCTCTCCTAAATTGCAGGCTGCTGAAAACCATTCCAGACCCCTTTGGTAGCTGGACTCTCGGTAGGATTTGTCAATGCAAGCACTCTTGGGGGATTGGAAAGTGGAAGGAAGGGAAGGTCATTCATTTGACTATAACAGTGGTAGTAGTGGGTGGTGCCATGGGTGACTAGGGCTTCAAAAGCATTGGTGGTGGTTCCAGCATCATCAGTAGGAACTTCTGTGCCTGCGTTTCTGCTAAGCAGCTATAATTGATAGCCTCCAAAATGGCCATTGGTAATCTTTGCCTCTTGGTGTTCATAGCCGTGAATAATCTCCAACCCTTGGGTAATTTGTAGCTAAGTAATAGAATATAACAAGGTTGAGGAATGTCACTTCTGAGATTGGTTACAAAAGATTTTGACAACTGTTTTGCTAGAAGACTCTCTACTGCCTGCTTGGCTTACATGCTTTAATGAAGCAATTGCCATGTTCATGAGACCCATGTGGCAAGGAACTGAGGTCCAACCCTACAAGGAACTGAATCCTGCTTACATCTACATGAGCCTGCAACTGTATCCTTCTCCATTTGAGCCTTCAGATGAATATAACCTAACCGACACCTTGATCGCATCCTATGAGACACCTTGAAGCAGAGAAAGGACTCAGCCAAGCCATGCCCAGATCCCTGATCTGCAGAAACTGTGAGATAGTAAATGTGTGTTGTTTCAATTCATTCTGTTTCAAAGTGATTTGTTATACAATAGCAATTCATACCTAATGCAATGGCAAACCTATCAGTTCCAACTTTGGCAGCAAGTGTGTGCTGGTGGACTCTGGGGAGCACCACCTTCACCCCTTTGTTCCTCTTAGTATAGGGGCAATGGCAACTGCACTCGCCAATCTTGAGGTAATTCCACATTCCCTTTACCCAGAGTTTTCAACACCTTTGTCATTCTTTCCCTGAATTAAATTCCCTTTGCTTGAGATATCTGAATGGTGCCTGATATAGCCACATGACTATCTTTCACAGGGAAGAGATAAAGGAAAGGATCATATTATTCTAAATACAGTTATGTTTCTTTAGATGTTAAAAATAGTGATGCAACTTTTTGTGCTATTTTTTAAAAAGTGAATAGAGGTTTGCTTCTCTGCAGGCCTTGGTTTCTGGGGAAGGCCGACTTCAAAAGGTGGAGTCATCTGTACCTTCTTTCCAGGGTGTAGTGGTATATATCCCTGTCTCCTGCAGGCAGCTAAGGCAATGCATGAGGGATTCTGAAGGACACACAGTGGTTTCTTCTCCATTTTCATGTGTGAGTCCATAGAAGTACAATCACTGCATGCTTCCTATAACCAGAATAAAATAATACAGCAATATGTAGGAAAGCCAACTCTTAACTCAGCAGGCGAATAACCATATCAACTCCATCCCCCCTGGAGACCATGAAACTAGAAAGAAACCTACGTATCAGGCCAGAGCAGTCCTCGATGAGGCTCAAAGGAGAGGTGGCAGAGTCAGAACTACACAGCAGAAAATCAAGTCAGTGGCAGCAAAAACTGTAGCTTGACAACAAAGGCGGAGAAAAGACTAAAGAGGCCTCAACTACCCATCCTCGGAACATCTAGTGAAGAAAATGAGCTGCACTTCTCCCATTGAAAGGATTGTGGGGAGGAGACATTCAGAAAATCCATGGGGGCAGAAAATTAGATAATTTATCTGAAACAGAAAAACGGAACTAATGTGTGCTTTTGATATATGGCTCTGAGTGAGAACAAAGGCATAACACTAACATATACTTGGCATAGGAGGAATGCCTTTTAATCCAAAGATCTCAAAATTCTTTGAGTCTATTAACTGACTTGTGAGACAGTTACATTGTTACTTGTTCATTTCTATGCTGCATTTTCCCTCAAAATTTGCCAAGCATTATACCACCTCAAATATATCAGTTATTCCCCACAGAATCTGGTAACGTACGATGTGGCCATTCCTGTTTAACACATGTGGAAACTGAGCCAGCAGTTCTGGATTGTGAGTGGGATGTCCAACTGCTCAGGTAGGATTGGACCTAAATGGGCAGTTGGACATCCCTCAAGGGGCTGAAGGACACCCCCCCATCCTGCCCCCCATGCACAAATTTCATGCACCAGGCCTCTAGTGAATATATAAACACTGAATAAGGAATGGGGAACTCTGTGGAGATAGCTCCGTCTTTTTTCTGGCTAGTTCTTCATGGCATCTATGGAAGGCAGAATAATGCCCCTCAAAGATGTCCACGTCTTAATCCCTGGAAACTGTGAATATGTTACTTGTCATGGCATGAGAGACTTTGTAGATATGATCAAGTTAAGGATCTTGAGAGAGGAGATTATCCTGGATTATCTGGGTGGGTCCAGTGTAATCACACAGGTCTTCATAAGAGAAAGAGAAGGTAGGAGAGTTAAAGGATATGTGATGAAAGTAGTGATTGGAGGGATGTGAGGTCATGAGACAAAGACGGTGGGCAACTTCTAAAGAAACATTCTACTCTGAGGTTTCCTGACAATCTAGTGTAGTGTTCAACTTCCAGTTCTAAGTTGGTGGTCATTTGCTGCAGCAGCAACAGGAGACTAATGCAACTTCTTTGAGGAGTGGACATCTGGATGAATCCCTGACACTAAAACCGAAAATTTCATTTTCTGAATTACTTGGGTAACACAATTAAAAAAAATTTTTTTGGGGGAAAGAATGACTTGGATATTTATTTATGATAATAATGGATTTAATGACTTGCAGGAAAAGAGCAATGGCAGTAACCACAGTAATAGCAATGGGTAGTAGCCATTGAGGTTTAATATGTGTCAAGTGCTATGTCAGGCTCTGGATATGCCTCCTGTCTGGTTTCTGATAACAGTTCTTCAAGGGAATAATTGTCCTCACATGACAGAGGAGGAAACTGAGTCTGAGAGAGCTATGTAGTTAGTCACTGCTATGATTACTACCACTATTGTAGTTTTTCTTACTACTATTACCATTGCCTACCTCTGCTACATTATTATTTCAAATACTCCCATTACTGCTACTATTACTGCTACTGTCACTACAGCAATTACTATAATCACTATCATTACCACTGTTGTCAAGGTCCAGGCATAGCTCCTATTAAAATATATATGCAAATGCTTCTATGATAATAAATATGCAGCCTAGACTTTCAAAAAGGGGTGGCTACAGCAAGCTCTCAGGTCATCCTATGTTTGTCTGACAATACTTCCTCCAACAGCTATTTCCATCCTTTGACTTCTGCTCAGGCTGGGACAAAGTGGCTGTCATTGCTCCGAGCTCTCTGAGGTAGCAACTTGGCTTGCTTCACTAATCCTTGTCAGTGATAAATGCTCTTCCAACCCATTCCCAGTGGCCCTTTGAAGTGGACACACAACCCCACAGCCATGAAATATCATGTTTTAAATAGAAGGCGCTGTGTCAAATGTCATCAACAGCTCAGTCATGGGGCTGCTGATCTCAGACTGATTCAGATAGTTGGGGGATAATAAGAAGAACTAACCTTTATAAAGTGCTTATCAGGTCTTAGTAAGTGCTTTTTGAGGCTCTAAACACAGATTGACTTTTTAATAATTAATTTTAGAGTGAGAGGAGGGGAGACACACACACACACACACAGAGAGAGAAAGAGCGAGAGCGAGAGCGAGAGCGAGAGCTAGAGAGAGAGAGAGAGAGAGAGGAATTTCAATTTGTTGTTCCACTTACTATGCATTCATTGGTTGATTCTTGTATGTGCCCTGACTGGGGATTGAACCTGCAAGCTTGACATATCCAGATGACTCTTTAACCAACTGAGCTACCTGACCAGGGCCCACAGAGTGAGTTTTTTTTTTAACCCTTCACAAAACAGTATGAGGTATTTTATACTATTAATCATATTTTATGCATGAGAACACTGAGGCACAGAGAAGTTAAGACTTTTTTTCAAGACAACACAGTAAGTGGAAGAGCTGGAATTTGAACAAGCAGTCTAACTCCATGGGAGATGCTGCTGACTACCACAAAGCAGCACACTGGCTTCATTATTTACAGCATTCTAGTCAAAGGAGATCAAGGCCTAGTAAAGACAGCACTCATTGTTGGTGCTCAAGAAATGTTAGACCAGTGAATGAATGAATAAGTAAAGAGTGGAAGAAGGAGAGTAACCTAAAGTGTCATTTGTGTGAGTGAAGAAAGGAAGTGGCATGATGAGAGTTCTCAACCAAAGGGACAACTCAGTTATCGGCAGGAACACATTGGAAAGGGAGTCACAGAAGTCCAGAAGAAATTGATGAGGAGGTCTGTATAGAGACCTGCTTTGCTGGAGATCTAGGGAATTTGTCACTAGGTTTTTCAGATGCTAAGGATTTTCCTGGACTCTCTGGGCCATCTGGTGGTTGGGGAAGCAGAAGGCAGTTCGGTGGTGGGAGGCACGAGGACTTCTGGACATCTGGCCTTTCCTTAGACCTGCTGTGGCACATGATAGATATGGTTCCATCCTCTACAAGAGCTTTTCTCTGATGGGGAGAGTGATTTGCTTGCTTCTCTTAGGTATTAAAAAATTGTCATAGAATTTTAGTTCTGGAAAACTCCTTGAAGGTCAAGCCTTCTCAAATTTACTGCTTAGGAAACTGAGTTCCAAAGAGGTCAAGTGACCTGACAAGGCCACTGAACTAGAAAGAGGCAAGTTCCCCTGATTCTTCAGGCACTGAACCACACTGTTAGCTATGGCTGGTTTGTTTGTTCTCCCTGTCCTATGACAGTCCCTTGTGCTGACTTACCTGCTTTGGTGTTTCTGATAAAAAGACTGGCTTGAGCCAGGGTCACAGGCATACTTTGCCTTTGATAACATTGCATGTAATAAAGATCTAGTTAACTAAGTAATCTACACTGCATTCCCTTGATACAAGGTCATACAACTTTCAATTTTAAGATGGACAAACTAAGGCAGTTTGCATTTTCCTTCATTTAATATTTAAAACCTCTTTATAAGAGGAAGCAGCCCCAAAGAATTCTATTTGCTCTTATATTAATATCATTTAATTAAAAACATTTTTCAGCATTTTAACAAATAGAGCTACTACCTTAGCTGTAATATATGTTCTAGCAGCAAATTTTTGCCTCTTTATATAGTTAACAAATGTGAGTGTCATAAGATTGTAATAAATTATTTAGATAGAGGGTGTTTTAATTATTATTTTCTCAATAAATTCTAAAATTCAATTCCAAAGCAACTAAGATGACTTAGTTATGTATAAATGTTTCACACTGGACTCATTTTGGCTTTATGGAAGTGACTACATTACTTTATTAAAATTTTCTTTTGCCTGTAATAAGGGAGAAAGGAAGAGACCACTGTGTCATTTAATCACTCATTCTGTCCTGCTTAGCATGTTAACTTCTCTGTAATTATTGTACTTTCCCATAGCTCCTCTTCCTGAATAGAAAATATCATATATCCTCTCCAAGTCTTCACTCTAATTATTACTCTTATCTGACACAAAACAGTGATTAAAGTAAGTCATATTTAGAACCAACTTGACAATAAAAGTTTCTTGTCTATTGATTTTCCCTACTTCGATAATTTAGCACTACTTGGGGTTTTCTTTAGTTTAAAAAGGGGAAAAATTATTATGCCTACTCTCACCAAACATTTTTACTTTCAGGTGACCATTTAGCCAAAATCCATAGATTCTGCAGTATCTTAATCCAGATGTATAATCTAGTTTTAATAACTTTAGGTTGTGGATGGGTACACACACTTTTGCTGGTTCATGGCTTACAATTTGACCTGATCCCAAGATTTTCTCGATTTACCATCCCTCTTGTATTTCTCTCTTCTATTATTTCATTATTTGACCTTGTGGGATTGGCATGAATTAGCACAAAAAAGTGAAACTCTCATGTTTGGTTTGAAGCCCCTTTCTTCCTTTGTGGAGCTCACAGCAGAGACAAATGTAGCTCCCGGAATCTCTTCCTTTTGTTTGTGACCTCACTAAGAACCCACTATTATTTTTATAGATGGAGATATTAAGACAAACCAGCTTGAGACTTGCTTGAGGTTATATAGTGGATCAGGATTGCAGTCAAGAAGAACAAAACAGGAATAAAAGTAGGTTAAATAAATAAACTCACTGCCCCAAACACAGTGTTCACTGAAAATGTTAGTATAAACCTCAAGGAGGGTTTAAGTAAAGTTGTGGATGACAAAACCTTAATAAGAGCTTAAGGACATTCAGGGAGTTGCTTCTAAGCTTGTGAGGTTGTGATTATGAAGGAAGTTGCAACTCTTTTCTACAAAATGTCTCTTGGTACTAATGTCAGACAGTTGGTCTAAGCTCGGGCGGCAATTCTTATTTTGTTGTTTCTCAAAATGCCTTTTGGTGTTTTATCTACTGGAGCGTTCACTTGAGACAAACAGCTTATGTACTCTTTCTAGCCAGGCAGAAAACAAAATGAATGAGAAAACCGCCTAAGAAAATCTGTCCTCCTGATTTCCCCCATGAAACTGGCCGGAGAGTCAGTGTTCCCCTGACAGAGACCTATGCAGGCTCCACCAATCCTTGTCAACTGCTTGGCTTGTTGTGGGGATGGTGGCAGCTGCTGCTTCCACTTCTTCAAAATAAAAACTGCAAGTAAGTATATTTAAAAAGTATATCCATCCTAATTTATCTTGCCAGCTGTTTTCCTGGTGGCATTAGATTAGCCGTGTAAATAAAATATTTTCTGAACCTCATTGAAATCCAGATTTGCCTAGTCAGTGGCTTCATTTATTTTTACTTAAATATATTTTTATCTATATATTTTTCTTATTTTAATAAACATTTATTATATACCAGACACTATGCAAGAAGCTTTATATACTACTATCTTAGGCAGTTTGGGCTGCTATAACAAGATACCAGCTCTGGAAGTTGGGGGAGGGGAGGGTCCAAGATCAGGTGCCAGCAGATTTGATGTCAGGTGAGGGCTCTCTTCCTGGTGTGCAGACAGCCATCTTCTCATTTTATTCTCACATGGTGGAGAGAGTGAGCCCTGGTCTCCTCTCTTTTTATAAGGACACTAATTTTATCATGGGGGCTCTGCTCTAATGACCTCATCAAAACCTAATTACCCTCAAAGGCTCCTCTTCCTAATAGCATCCCATTTGGAGGTAGGGTTTCACCATATGAATTTGGGGAGACACATACATGTAGTCCATTATGCATAAGCTATCTGGTACTCTGATCTCGCCTTCAGTGTTTATATATCCTCATTGGCAGTTTTCACAAACACTTAGCTTCTTTATTGACCAGGTTAGGGCAGTGGTTGGGCTTGCTTTCTCTTAAAATGTTCTGGAGTCTCTACAGTTCAAGGATCCATCCTGGGAACACCCAAGTTCAGTTTCCTGCAATAAAGGCAAAGCTCACTTTTCTTCTAGTTGCACAACTTTGCATTTCCTGTTGGATTTCTTGCCATTTCCTACTTTGGTCTTAAAGGATATCTCTTGTGCTCATTTTCAGACCTGGGGTTCTTGGAAGAACTCTACCATGTTATCAATCATTCCACTTCCTTAGTTACCCTTGCGGATTCACCCCACCAGAGGAATAGTTAACAGTAAAAAAATCTCTCACACATAGCGTGGCAATAATAAACATATGAAGAAAAGACTTTTCATTTTCTGTGTGCCTTTCTCATATTATTATAAGATGTAAAATAGGAACCTTGAATAACAATGAGCTTTTTGGAAAGCATACTTTTTCCCCTTAGGGTATCCTCCAGTCTGTGCTTCAGTCTTCCATTTGTGGAACCTTAGAATGATGGGTATCAGTTATGACGTTTGGAGTTGCAGGTTAACAGAGATTAGCTCTGATTCTGTGATCATGCTGCTGTTGCAAATACATTTAACCAATTCTGGATTTTTGCTTCACTTGTTCAAAATTCAGGTGAGTGTGAGCATCTGAGAGGCTGAGGTTGACTGAGCCAGCATGCCTACCAGGGCATGGGGAGAGGAAGGATGTAGCTTCCTCTTGGGAGCTATTAGGAACCCCCTAATATTATGCTCAAGGGATTCTTTAAAACCAGGAGGCAGCAGGTTGGATGGTAGGTGGCCATCAAATAAATAAATAAATAAATAAATAAATAAATAAAAAGACAAGAA
Organism: Lasiurus cinereus; assembly: GCA_011751065.1. NCBI lineage: Eukaryota > Metazoa > Chordata > Mammalia > Chiroptera > Vespertilionidae > Lasiurus > Lasiurus cinereus. Next base: position 27,919,925 of record JAAGEH010002528.1, read on the forward strand.
AGAACAAATGACTTCAATGGAAGAAAAAAATAATCCCAGAGCCAGTTTAATGTATTTCCTCAGGACTGTTATTTCTTAATCTCAATTAGTAATCTTAACACTGTTCTCAATCTCTATTGTCCTCCCTTTTGTTCTCTTTCTTAAATGCACACTTTTTAGGTTAGCAGTGGCCTTAATACGGTCACCATTTTATACCGAGACCATACAGTTGCTGCTAACATGTAGAGTCAGAATTGGATTCAGAAGATTGATGTCCTCTTCAGGCTGCAGACCATCTGATTACTGGATCTCCTCTGGGCAATGAAGCTGCCTCTTTTTTCTCCTCTCTCGACCGTCAAGCTTGCACCACAGTAATAATATTTAATAAGAGCCGCAGTAAAACTATGTCATTGCTTCTCTGATGGTCAGAGTGGAACGCAGCTGCAAATAAAACAGGGATGATTGTCATACAGATAATACAGTTGTTTTAGTTCTTTCACCTTGAGAAAGGATGAGGTAGCCTGAATGTTGATTGATGCTTGTCTCTCATAGCCGACTGGAATAATACATTAGGTGTTTGGGTGAAAATGTGAGGTGTACTTGATCATGTATTAAACATTTGTGAGCTATTTGCTGCTGTACATTCTGACAGGATCTTATAAAACAGTCTTGCTAGTTCAGGGTAAAGGAGACAAAGCCTTGGTGGTTTTGCCTGCTGTATTGGAATTAGGTGACTCTTTTCCTGAGGCTACCCACGTACTTTACCAACATTCCTTTGTCTCTCATGTCTTCGCAGAATAAGTGAAGATCATGTAAGGGAACCTCATTTAAAAGAAACTTCTACATACAGAAATATGAATTTCCCAAACAGGGAAATTGTGGGGAGGTTACTTACATTAAAAAATACTTTTCTTTTTGTTGTTATGAAAGGATTCACGTTAGGATTTCTGTAAATAGCAACCTCCCTTACTGGATTAAAAATGTGATGGAAATGCTCTCTCACAAATACATCTACATGAAAACAAGCCAATTTTATGTCATCCAATTTTATAACTGTGGAACTGGGACCAATTTAGAAAAAAGGCATAGAAACTTTGTATAGCTTCAGAAAGAGGATGTAGCATAGCATATTTGCACTTCCTTACTCTTATGAAAAGAGAATAACTTCTATGAAAATAGAGGACTAGTACCCTTCTTTCCAAAAACCTAGAAGATTTCTGCATTAAGTCATGACCTATCATAAGGTCATTCTACTATTCATAGTGACATTTTCAAACTGTTGTGAATAAGATATCACATTAATGGCATGATTTTTCTGCCTTGGAACAAAGAATTTTGGAAAGTTTGACTTCTAAAAATAAAATACATTCCAAGAAAATCTTCAGATTTCTAGTTTGTAATTTAGGGAAGACATTTCACTGTAACCTTCCTGGGCCTTAGTTTCCTCAACTGCAAACTAAAGGATTCTTTTTAAATTGAAATATAATTGACATATAACATTTTATTGGTTTCAGATGTACAACATAATGACTTACTGTGATCATTTCACAATATATACAAATATTAAGTCTAGTTACCACCCAAAATGAAAATTTTGAAGTAGATAACCTCTGAGGCTTTTTATAGCTCCCAAATTTACTACGTACCTAGTTCTTTATAAGATAACATGAATCCTATGATTCTGAGATTCTATCCCCTTTAATTCAAATCCTACATTAAAGCACTGGTGGATTTATTCCATGCTTTATCTTCTCAACTTATAAATATACTTCTTTATCATTTATAAAGCCTGTGTCCAGACTTGTAGCTAGTAAGAGGTCTGAAGAACAGAGCAAAAAAGTGTTAGGTATACTTAAACACTGTTCTTCTTTTTCTATTGTAACAAGGAATGAAATCTTAGAGGTGCAAAAGGAATCCTATATAATAAAAGCCTAATATGCAAATTTTCCCACTGAGTGTTCAACCGGGGGCAGGCTGGTCAGCTAACCTCCTACATCCCCTCCTCCCAGCTGGCCCCACCTGATAGTCCCCTATTAGGGCAGGCCGGCCAGACCCCACCTGTGCATGAATTTGTGCACTTGGCCTCTAGTAAAAGTATAAGGGAGAAAAACTCACAGAGCCAATGAGCAGAGATTCCTCTCTGGTGAAGGTCTTGAAGCAGCTGTGCTGGTTTATCATTATCCTGTGTCTTTTGGGTTCAAGAAAGATCATCTGGTTAGGAGGCACAATGATACATGGACATGGAATCAACAGCCTTTAGAGAATTCTTACTTGAGAGAGCCATGTTATGGTCAGTTCTGAATCCTCAAGATTTATTTTAGCCAAGTAGAGATGAATATAGAACTTTACACATAACTTTGAGCAATGACTTCTGACACTAACTACCCAGACTTAGGGTAAGGGCAGAGCCTTCCACAAGACTGTTTTCCTTCAGACACCAGCCACAAGCTCAGGGGTTCCCAGGCCATGCTCACTTACTATCAATTCGCTACACATTTTGGGGTTTCCAGTAATTTAGGATAATTTGTAAAATGACTCACAGGACTCAGCAAAGTACTATGCTTGTGATTATCATTTTATTATAGCAAAGAAGATAAAAATCAGAACCAGCCAAAGGAAGAAATGCAGAACATGAGGTGTCTTCTCCCTGTGGAGTGAGGATGCATCACTCTTCCAGCTCACTGATGTGTAACAATATGCAGAGTATTGCCAACCAGTGAAGGTCTCCTGGGCTTCTGTGTCTGGAATCTTACTGGGGCTTCGTTACATGAGCATGGTTAGTTGAATTTTTGGCTGAAACATTGAATTCAGTCTCCAGCCTCCTTCTCCATCAGTGGGGCTCATATCAGGCAATGTAAATCCCGACCCCTCTAATCACAGGTTGGTCTTTCTGGTGTGGTCAACCCCCATCCTGAGTGATGACATTAGCTTAAATTATTTATGGCTTGCCTTTAGTGAATGGCATAAACTCTCAGGGCCCGCTGAGAGTAACAAGGACACTATTACTCTGGAAATTCCAAAGATTTAGAGGCTCTATTTCAGGCACTCAGAACAAAGGTCATTCAAATTCTTTATTATGTAACACCTTGCTTTTGCGTTTCTCTGTTCTGTAGACTTTTTAAGGCTTACAAGTTGCTAGTTCTAGCTATCTTTCTCTGACAGGAACTTCAGGACGGGATTGAGGTTAGAGACCAAGTAGCAGAATGGTTAACAGCAAGGGCTGTTTTGGATTGCTGTGCGTGAGGTAAATTGGATTGGCGCCACGAGAAACTCCCCGGTATCCCCTCTCCTGCCCTCTCCCCCTCCCTCGCCCCCAACACACACTAGCCAGGGCCCCTGGACCTCCTGCAAGCCCGTAGACTTATAGCCACACGTGAAGTTCATTTTCCTAATTGCATCTCCGGCGGCCCCTGCACCTCTTCTGGGCCAGAGCACGGTCCTGCACACCCAACCTGGCCCTTGTGACAAGTCGCTTAGGCACAAGGACTCGGTGTGGTGTGGGGACGTGACATGAACGCATACTGATAAGTCTGGGATAAGGAGCCTCTGGTGACTCCATCCACCCCATAGGACTCTTTGTGATCCCGTGAGACCAGGTTAACCTGGGAGAGGAGGCGAGGAGGTGGCAGCGCGTTGGCTTTGGTCCTGCTTCCCCAACCTCCGGTGGATCCTGAAGCTCTGCGCATCTGAGCTCATCCTCTCCCTGCCCCCAAATCTGAACTCAGCCTTCTTTTCTCTCCCTGCCCACAGATACAAAGTGCACCCTGAAGACTCCAGCCATGCCCTCTTTCCTCCCTGGGAAACCCCACACAGACCAGGCCCCCAGCCTCCGTGAAGCTTACAGGAGAAATTGCCTGAATGAGGGGCTTGGGTAAAGAAGCCAGCGGCCCCTTTGCAGGGTGCTAGCACCAGGCTGGGTCAGAGAGCATGCAATGCTCTGAGCCTGTCCTTTGGGGGGAAAGAGATGACTTTTGAGCCCCTCGGGCTACCGGGCTCTTCCAGGAGCCACAGCAGGCCCCAGGACAATGGAATGGTGCGCTGCAGCCTGGACCTCGGCAGAGAAGCCAGGTTGGCACTTCAGGAGCCGGCACCAGCGGCCGCTAATGCGAATGGAGCGTAGTCTGCCTGGCTTCATCCACCGCTCGCCAGCTTGATGATACTGAGGCAAGTGACCTCATTTTTCTAAACTTGGGTTTTCTCATCGGTATCATGGTAGCTTATCGTGCAAATAAGTTAATGTCTGAATGTGCTTAGCACCTAGGAGAAGCTCAAGGCTTGCTATGAACGTTGCTTTTGGGCTTTTGAATAGCCATTGCATAGTACTAGATGTTTTCTTTTTTGAAGGTGGCATACCCTAACTAGCTCCAGGACAGATTTCTAGAAGTTAATCCCTTTGCTAAAAGGAAGCCTTTCACAAAATCCTCATCTATACAGCAGATAAAATCTGTGGGAAGCACAGCTTCTCTGGTTGAAGAGGGCCTGCCACCCTCAGCTCCAGGGCATTGAGAGTTGCGGGAGGAAGTCCCATTGGACACTGATGTAGACACTGCCAATCTGGCTCCCTTCCAGCCTCCCCAGCCAGCTCCTGCACCAGGGTAACAGAAGCACTTCTGTGTAGTGTCGAAGTCATGCTATAATATTCTTACTTCAGCTTCTCTATTAGAAAACGGAGAAGATAATGCCAGCTTTGTTATGGCCGTGATTAGATAATGTCTGTAAACTTTTTGAGTCTTTGGAGAGCAGCTTTAGGGACAAAAGCCCCTTGCTGTCTTTAATTTCTAGCTTGTTTTTGAAATATGGTGTTGAAACACTAAAAAAATGGGCTAGACCCTTATTCTGTGTAATTTTAGGATAGGGCGGAAGCAGCGACTTCACCAAAGAAAAATATGCTCTGATGAATGGAGAAGCCTTGTTGAATAAGAGTTATTTAGAAAGTCTGTTGGGAGACCAGGAGAAAGGAGACTATGTGGCAGCATCTACAGAAAGCTGGCCATGAAGCTGGGTGGTAACTTGGTCTTTCCGGTCCTTTCTGTAATTAAATGCCCTTTGCTTAGTCCTGCAATCAACCTGTAACACAAGGTTGCTGTTCCAAATACAACTAGTTTCACAGCTGGGCCCAATGTAGTCATTAACCCTATTAGGAGGTGAGAAGGCATGGCTGTTAGAGTTGAGTTGGTACTGTTTCCATCATATTACCAGAGGCAAGTTTGTGATTTATCTGAGCATTGGAAGAATGGAAATAATAACACCTATTTCAAAGGTTTGCTGTGAAGATAATTCATGGAAAACACAATGTCTGTTGCATAGTAAATGATAATTAGATAGTAACCATTTAAACATCATCATCAGTATTATTATTTTCATTTTGTTCTATTGTGGTGTTTTTTATTTTTTATTGCTTTTAAAAATCTTTATTGTTCAGATTATTACAATTGTTCCTCTTCCTCCCCCGCCATAGCTCCCCTCCACCCGGTTCCCACCCCACCTTCTTCCCTTACCTCCCCCCACCCCACTATCCTCATCCATAGGTGTATGATTTTTGACCAGTCTCTTCCTACACCCCCCACACCCTGTTCCTCCTGAGAACTGTCAGTCCACTCCCTTTCTATGCCTCTAATTTCATCATATTCACCAGTTTATTCTGTTCATCAGATTTTTAATTCACTTGATTTTTAGATTCACTTGGTGATAGATATGTATTTGTTCATAATTTTTATCTTTACCTTTTTCTTCATTTTCCTCTTCTTTTTTGAAATATTTCATTGATTTTTTACAGAGAGGAAGGGAGAGGGATAGAGAACTAGAAATATCAATGAGAGAGAAACATCTATCAGCCACCTCCTGTACATCCCCCACTGAGGTTGTGCTTGCAACCAAGGCACATATTGTTGACCAGAATTGAACCTGGAACCCCCCCAGTCCACAGGCTGACACTCCATCCACTGAGCCAAATCGGTTTTGGCATCCTTCCTCTTCTTAAAGAATACATTTCAGCATTTCATATAATACTGGTTTGGTGTTGATGAACTCCTTTAGCTTTTTCTGACCTTCAATTCTGAATGATAGCTTTGCTGGGTAGAATAATCTTGGTTGTATGTTCTTGCTATTCATCACTTTGAATATTCCTTGCCACTCCATCTGGCCTGCATAGTTTCTGTTGATTAATCAGCTGACAATTGTATGGGTGCTCCCTTATAGGTAATTAACTGTTTTTCTTTTGCTGCTTTTAATATTCTCTCTTTGTCTTTTGCTCTTACCAGTTTAATTATGATGTGTCTTGGTGTGGTCCTTTTTGGATTCCTTTTATTTGGGGTTCTGTGCACTTCCTGGACTTACTTGTTTGTTTGTTTTTTAAATTATGTCTTATTGATTTTTTACAGAGAGAAAGGGAGAGGGATAGAGAGTTAGAAACATTGATGAGAGAGAAACATTGATCAGCTGCCTCCTGCATGCCTCCCACTGGGGATGTGCCCACAACTAAGATACATGCCCTTGACTGGAATTGAACCCAGGACCTTTCAGTCCGCAGGCCAACGCTCTATCTGCTGAGCCAAACCGGTTTTGGCATGTACTTACTTATAAGTCTATTTCTTTCACCGGGGTGGGAGAAGTTTTCAGTCATTATTTCTTTAAATAGGTTTTCAGTATCTTGCTCTCTCACTTTTTCTGGCACCCCCATAATTCTGTTTTTTTCTTCTTTGTATTTCAAATTTTTGACTTGATTCTTGCATTCCTCTTGTCTGCTATTAGGACTCTGTATAATATTTTTTATTTAAACAGTCAGTGTATGTTTAATTTTTAGTTGGTCCTTTATTGTATTCTAGAGGGTCTTGCTAAATTTATTGGCCCTTTCTAGGAAATGCTTAAAAATCCTTATTACTGTGGTTTTGAACTCTATATCCAATCGTTGTTTTCTTCATTTGTGATCTGTTTCTTTGTCTCCGCATTTTCACTGCTTCCCTGAGTTGGTAGAGTACCTTTGTGTGCTAGGTGTCCTATGTGGCCCAGTGTCTCAGCCTCCCCAGTTACCTGAGGTGGACACTCATGGTGCACCCCTTTGTGGACTGTGTGTACAGCCTTGTTGTAGTTAAGTCTTGATTGTTGTTGGTGTCACTGGGAAGAATTGACTTCCAGGCCAATTGGCTGTGAGGATCAGCTGTGTCTACGCTGGGAGAACTTCTGTTCTGGGGATACCCTTATGGGACAAGACTTGCAAAATTGCCAAAGCCTCTGTGCTCAGCTTGGATGGGTGGAATCTCAGGATGGGGCAGACAGCCTTGGCTTCCCTTCAGCCCTGCCCTTTGAGGCTCCTGGCTCTCAGTGTCCTGTGGTAATCACTGCAAGCACCTCTGAGAGAAAGCCACCCTTAAGTTCCACCCGCTGCCAGACAGTCTAGTTTCTCCCCAAATGAATCTGGGTTCCCAGAAACTCACCTGGAACTGGAGTTCAGCACAGTTTGGAGCTTCCATCTCCCTTCTGCTTTAGAAAGCTAGCTGTGCACTTGGCTGCCTGTGCATTCAGTAGTCAGTCCTCTCTGCGCGAGTGTGCCTCTGGACCTCTGCGTCCACAGCTCCACTGAGTCTCAGTGTGCTTTCTCTTTTCCTGACAGTCCAGTTTTTCCTCAAATGAATCTGCGTTCCCAAACTCACCTAGAACTGGAGTTCAGTGCATTCAGGAGCTTCTGTCTCCCTCCCACTTTAGAATGCCAGCCGCGCACTCAGCCTCCCATGCACTCAGCTGCCCATCCTCTCCATGAGCTAGCACATCTCTGTACCTCAGCCTTTTGCAGCTCTTCTGATTCTCAATGTGCTTTTCTCTTTCCTTCTAGTTGGTTGTAGAATTTCCACTCAACCAGCTTTCCTGTGGTTCTGGATAGTGTTCATTTTGTCTTTTAGTTGTAGTTTTGATATTGTTGTGCCACCATCTTGGCTTCTCCTATTGTAGTGTTATTGATATAAAATTATGTTAATCTTAGGTGTACAGTGTAATGATTTTATATTTGTATATATTGTAAAATAATCACCAAGGTAAGTCTGGTTAACATCCATCACCATACATACTACATTTTTTTCTCCTGATATATTTTCAAGACTCACTCTCCTAGCTACTTTCAAATATGCAGTACATTATTATTAACTATAGTCACCGTACTGTACATTATAGCTCGATGATTTATTCATTTTATAACTGGAAATATATGCCTTTTGACTCCCTTTACTCATTTCACCCACCCCTGACCTCCTGCCTCAGGCAGCCACCAATCAGTTCTCTATGTCCATGAGCTAGGTTTTGGTTTGTTTTTTAGATTCTACATATAAGTAGGATCATACAATGTTTGTATTCTCTATCTGACTTATTTCACTTAGCATAATGCCCTCAAGGCCCATCCATGTTGTCACAAATGACAAATTTTATTTTTTTCTTTGGCTTAAGAATATTTAATCATCTATGTATGAATATACAGCATTTTATTTATCCATTCATCCATCCTTGAACACTTGGGTTGCTCCCATGTCCTGGCTATTGTAAATAATGCTGCAGTGAACATGCACATGGTAGTTCTTTGAAAAAAATTCTGTTCATATCCTCTGCTCATTTTTAATTGGATTGTTTGTTTCTGCTATAGAGTTATATGAATTTTTAACATATTATTTTAGGTACTAACCTCTTACCAGAGATATAAATTGCAAATATTTTCTCCCATTTAGTAGGTTTCCTTTTCATTTTGTCAATGATTTCCTTTGTTATGCAGAAGCTTTTTAGTTTGATATAGCCCCACTTGTTTATTTTTGCTTTTGTTTTCTTTGTTTATGGTGTCAATTCCAAAAAAATCATTTCCAAGACTCATGTTAAGATGCTTACTGCCTATATATTCTTCTAGTTTTATCATTTCAGTTCTTATACTTAAGTCTTTAACCCATTTTGAGTTAATTTTGTGTATAATATGAGATAGTGCTCATTTTATTTTATTTTTTGCATGCTGCTTTCCAGTTTTCCCAGCACCATTTATTAAAAAACTAGAGGCCCAGTACATGAATTCATGTGTGATTGGGATCTGGCCAGACTGGTCCCAATCAGGGCAGATCAGGGCTGGGCCTGTCAGGAGGAAGAGATGGCGAGAGGTTGATTAGCCAGCCTGTCTGGACTGGGGCTTCGATCCCAGCCCTTGATCAATGCCAGCAGGCTGGGGAGAGAGGCTGCAGGTGATTCACCAGTGAGCCCCACTCCAGATTGTGGTTGGGGCACAGATTGGTGGTGGGTCAGGCCATTGAGAAGAGCTGTGGGTGGTGGCCTGCCTGCCCCACCCCAGGCAGGAGATGCAGATCAGTGGCCAGTAGCCATGGGTGGATGGCCTGCTGGCCTTGCCCTTATAGGGGTGGGGGGACTTATCTGGATTGGGTGGGTGGAGGGGCTTCAGGCCAATCAGTGTTTTGGGGACTCATCTGGGCCATAGCTTGCCATGGGGAGGTGCTGCAGGAGGTTGTTGTCCAGCCCCACGCTCTATTGAGATGGGGTGGAGATAAGGGGCTGGATTGGACAGGGGGAGGAGTTGCAGGAAGTTGGCCACCCAGCCCTGCCCCCTATTGCGGGGGCGGGGGGGGGTATTATCAGCAGCAGGCTGGCCAGGGGAGGAGCTGCAGGCCTATCATGTTGGGGCAGACTGATCAGGGGCATGGCTGACTAGGTGGTAAGGGAGGGGGGCATTTGGCTGGCCATAGTGGGTGTCATAGTGGCCGGTTGTTAGATCATTCTGGCTGTTACAGTAGCTGCCTTTTTATATATATAAATTGTCCTTTCCATATTGTATATTCCTGACTCCTTTGTCATAAATTGACCATATATATGTGGGTTTATTTCTGTTCTATTGATATATGTGTATGTCTTTATACCAATAGCATACTATTTTGATTATTATAGCTTTGTAATATGGTTTGAAATCAGAGAATGTGATATGTACTATTAATTATAAATCTATTATCATGGATGCTAAATATCTGCCCATCTATATCTAAGTTTTAAAATTGCCAAGAAGTTAGAACTTGAGAGGTAATTGCCTTCCACAATGCGAAAACCTGAAGCTGGAATAGATTTTGATTTGTTCAAGGTGTTCTTATTATTTAAATATTCATTATCTGGAAGCAGAGCTTCCCTCCAAATGAAGTGACCATTGTACAGTATTAATTCCCATTTCAATATCCTTAAGGTAATACTTCTGCTTATCTTATCCACATCTTCTTAAACTAGTCTCTTGTTGATTGCCTTAAGTCTGTGGTCGGCAAATTGCCGCTCATGAGCCACATGTGGCTCTTTGGCCCCTTGAGTGTGGCTCTTCCACAAAATAGACTGGCCTGAGCGAGTCTATTTTAAAGAATTTAAAAAATTTGGCTCTCAAAAGAAATTTCAATCATTGTACTGTTGATATTTGGCTCTGTTGACTAATGAGTTTGCTGACCACTGCCTTAAATTGTTAATGTCAGGCAATGCAATAAAAAGGAAAGGAAAACTATTTGCAAAGTAAAATCACAAATCTTGTAAAGGATGCAGATTTTATAAAGGTGACTAAAGTGGTATTGGAGAACTGTTGAATTAGTCATTAATTCAACAAATATTTATTGGGCACCTTCTATACAGTAGGTACCAGATATTGGAAACCGGCCCTGAATAAGAAGACAGTTAAAAACCTCAACCCTCATAGAGCTGCCTTGCCAAATATATACAGAACCAGTGACAAATGAATCTGGCAGAGCTGAATCAGTCAATAATAACCAGAAGAGAAAAATCAGCAGAGGATGACATAATAGACGTTTCTGATAATTTTAAAACATGTCCACAAGCTGTCCATGAAAGGTAAAGCTGAATTCTTCTTCCCTTGAAAATGGGTAGGCTTTGAAAATTTACAACTAAGGAATACAATGGGGGGCAGAAATGATGCTGTGTGACTTCCCAGATAGTCAGGTCATAGAAAATGATAAAGATTCTGTGTTCTCATGCATGGGTCTTGGGGTGCTATGGAAATAATATCTAGCTACATGAAGTCACTATGCTAGAAAGACATTGGATTGTGGGTGGGGAGGGGAGAGAGAGAGAGAGAGAGAGAGAGAGAGAGAGAAAGAGAAAGAGATAGGGAGAGAAAGAGGGAGAGAGAGGGAGAAAGAGATAGAGAGGAAGAGGGAGAGGGAGAGGGAAAGAGAGAAAGGGAGAGAGAGAGAGAGGAGGCCTTGCTCTTTGGCCTACAGCTCAGTGTTCCCAGTCCAGATGCCAGACATAGGAATGAACAGCTCAGACTTCGACTGCTCCAGCTGATGACAAGTGGAACAGTGATGAGCGGTCCCCACTGTTGACAGCTCAAATTATCCATTTGTGGCAAGATAGGCAGTGTTATTTGAAGCCACTAAGTTTTGGGTGGAACCTGTTACACAGATATAATAACTAGAACAATGCCTCAAAGGAGAATGTTGTGAATATAGAAGAAAAATAGAGACCCATGAGAAAACTGAAGAAACCTTTGAATATTTTTGTAAAAACTATCCTCTTTATGACCATTCTGTGAAAGTTAAGCAGGAAGTGATGGATCTTAAATTGTGTTGTCATGCAGTTCTTTGTGGGGAAAATAAATGAAAAAAGCCACATTAACTTAATGTTTAAAGATGTTTAGAACTTACATTCTGTTAAATATAAGAGATAATACACATGTTCTCGTAATACATACTTTCACATTTCTAAATAAAGTCCTAATCCAATTCTTTCTGCTCACTCGTAGAATTTGATCTCTACTTTCAGTGAAGTTACCTTAAACAGCCTTCCTCACTTAATTTTCTTTAGACATCTTGTAGCAGTGATAGGAAGGGAAGTGGGACTGATGAGTAGTTCGGTTTATTGTTACACTGTGGCTTTCTTCTGGTGAGCTCTGGAGAAAGTAAGGCGTGCCACCTTATAATCAACCCAAAGCAGCAACAACGACTTAGAGGAAGGAGAATACATATAGAGCCACTGTTGTATTTAGGTGTTAGGTGATGGTCTCAACATCCAACAGAGGATGCTATACAGCTAACCAGTTGTTCCTAAAGGTTCCTGAAACAAAGGCCCTCCAATGGGTTAAAAAGGCCTTGCCTTCCATCAGCATATAGCAGCACAATTCATGGTTCACTAGAAACAAGCTTTCATTTTGAAAACCAACATGTTTAAGTATTTCGGAGAGGGTGCCACACAAAGAATAAAGGGGCCAGCTATTTAAGTTTTAGAAATGAGGTGCTTAGAGTTTTCATTTTGCAGTCAGGAATCCCTTAGGATGAACGTGGTGTTTTTTTGTATTGATCGCCTTCTGCACTAATGTAGTTAGGAAGAGGAGGATTTTTGCAGACTGTGGCATTGAACAGAGGGAGAATATATGAGACTGCGGTGTTTCCTTGCCTCCGGGCATGGTTTGTTCCTTGAAGGTTAGAGCCAAGGGAATTCTTTATCTTCCAACATTTTCATTTAGGACAATCAACACCACAATTTGCAGTCTTCAGCTTTAGGGAATCTCGGACTTCAATAAAGAGGATGGTATTTTATTATTTCCTCCGGTTGTTTTTGTAACTTTGAAAAAAATCACGTAAGTACTTCTACTGACTGGATGACTGTACAGTGCAGAACAAACCACTTGAGTCTAGTTTCACTTAGGAAAGCAATCTCATTGTTCAAGACACTTCTTGTAAGGATACTACTGCAAGTAAAGGTTTAGGTTTCTTAGGAACCTCTTTAAGCAGCCAGCACATCCATTTTATTGAGTACACAGAGAGGGAAGGTTGCAAGTCAAAGGGGTTGTTCATGGTAGACAAACGGAGGTGTCCAGAACTTTATTTTTCAAATTCTTATTAGTCAGTAAAAATCTTGTATTTTTTTCCCCCTTCAAAAATAAATCTGCCCCAGAGGAGAAACCATGATGGCATCATAGGTAAACACCTAAACTGCTGCCTTGCATAATAATTTCAAAACTACAGCTAAAAGACAAAATGGACATCATCCAGAACCACAGGAAGGCTAGCTGAGTGGAAATTCTACAACTAGAAGGAAAGAGAAAAGCACAGTGAGCCTCCGAGGAGCTGCAGGAAGCAGAGGTACTGAGCCGCATGCATGGAGAGGTCTGGCAACTGAGTGCGCGGCTGGCTTTCTCAAGTGGAAGGGAGACAAAAGCTCCTGACTGCACTGAACTCCAGTTCCAGGTGAGACTCTGGGGACCCAGACTCATTCGGGGAGAAATTGAACTGTCAGGAAAGAGAAAAGCACACTGAGACTCAGAGGAACTGTGGAAGGCAGAGGTACCGAGGTGTATGTGTGGAGAGGGCAGGCAACTGAGTGCGCGGCTGGCTTTCTCAAGCAGGATGGAGACGAAAGCTCCTGACTGCACTGAACTCCAGTTCCAGGTGAGACTCTGGGGACCCAGACTCATTTGTGGAGAAACTGGACTGTCTGGCAGAAGGTGGAACTCGAGAGCGACTTTCTCTCAGAGTTGTTTGCAGTGATTACCACAGGACACTGAGACATAGGGGCCTATTAGGGCAGGGCTGATGGGAAACCAATGCTGTCTGCTCTGCCCTGAGACTCTGCCCCATCCAAGCTGAGCACAGGGGCTTTTGTCTCATACAGGTGTATCCAGCACAGAAGTTCTCCCAGCATAGACACACTAATTGATCTGGAGATCAATTTCTCGCAGTGATATCAACAACAATCAAGGCTTAACTACAACAGGACTATGCACACAGTCCACAAAGGGGTGCACCAAGAGTGTCCACCTCAGGTAACTGGAGAGACTGAGCCACTGGACCATATAGAACACCTAGAACACAAAGCTACTCTATCAACTCAGGGAAGCAGCCAAAATGTGGAGACAAAGAAACAGATCATAAATGAAAGAAATGGAGGAAAGCAAACTACTGGGTATAGAGTTCAAAACCACAGTTATAAGGTTTTTAAGAATTATCTAGAAAAGGCTGATTCATTTAATGAGGCCCTTGAGGATATTTAAAAGGACCAACCTGAAATTAAGCATACACTGACTGAAATAAAAAATATTATTCAGAAACCTAACAGCAGACTAGAGGATTGTAAGAATCAAGTCAAAGATTTGAAACACAAAGAAGAAAAAAAACACTCAACTGGAAAAACAAAAAGAAATAAGAATCCAAAAATATGAAGATAGTGTAAGGAATCTCAAGGATAACCTCAAGCATACCAACATCTGAATTATGGGGGTACCAGAAGAAGAGAGAGAGCAAGATATTGAAATAATGACTAAAAACTTCCCCCACCTGGTAAAAGAAATAGACTTACAAGTCCAAGAAGTGCACAGAACCCCAAACAAAAGGAATCCAAAGAGGACCACACCAAGACACACCATAATTAAAATGCCAAGAGCAAAGGACAAAGAATATTAAAAGCAGCAAGAGAAAAACAATTAATTACCTACAAGGGAGCACCCATACAATTGTCAGCCGATTTCTCAACTATGCAGGCTAGACGGAGTGGCAAAAAATATTCAAAGTGATGAATAGCAAGAACCTACAACCAAGATTCTCTACCCAGCAAAGCTATCATTCAGAATCGAAGGTCAGATAAAGTGCTTCACAGACAAGAAAAATCTAAAGGAGTTCATCAACACCAAACCAGTATTATATGAAATGCTAAAAGGTATTCTTTAAGAAGAGGAGGAAGAAGAAAAAGGTAAAGATAAAAATTATGAACAACAAATACATATCTATCAACAAGTGAATCTGAAAAGTGAATAAAAAAGTCTGATGAACAGAATAAACTGGTGAATATAATAGAATCAGGGGCATAGAAAGGGAGTGGACTGACAATTCTCTGTGGGAAAGGGGTGAGGTGGGTGCAGGAAGAAACTGGACAAAAAATCGTACACCTATGGATGAGGACAGTGATGGGGGGATAAGGGCAGAAGGTTGGGTGGGAAATGGGTGGAGGGGAGCTATGGGGGATAAAAAGAGGAACAATTGTAACAATCTGAGCAATAAAGATTTATAAAATTAAAACAAATCTGCTTCTGAAATCTTGTAGAGATTCAGGTATGGAGAGCTGCTGATGTGTGTGAATGTGGAGTCAGTTTTCAGTCCCAGCCATGGCTCTCTGACTGCTACTCAATGTGCCACTGAACCTGCTGAGTCTCAGTTTCCATATCTCTGCATTGGGGGTAGGTGATAGCTTCCTTGTGGCTGTGATCAGGGGCTTGCGTGAGGTGACTTGTGTCGTAGACAGTACCTAGCTTAAAGTAGATGCTCTGTGAGTGTTAATTAGCAACTTACACATTCCTCTGAGCCTTACCTTTCTTGTCTTTCTCATCGCCTCAGGAGGCAGTAAGGATCAGATGTGTGTGACAGGGAAACTGTCGTACAAGAGACAGATAGAAGGCAGGTGGCTGCTCACTTCCTTGCAGGCAGTAAGGAGGGTGTCAGTAAAAGACACCAAGAGGATGCCCTGAATGAGCGGTTTTGGAAGCGACTTGTTTAACAGCCAGGAGCCAGGTGGCCAGAAGGATTAGTCAGTAGGACCTGGGCTTAAGGACTAATGTTTCTATTACAAATGTGGGCCCTACCCTTTGTCCTTGGAGGCCATTTACTTGTTGCGTTTAACGGGATAGATGTGGGAGTTTTCTGAGTGGTGGATTCTTTCTCTGATTTTGTGTCTCTCTTTAGCCCTCTGTCTCTTTGTTTCTGTTTCTCTTTCTGTCGGTGTTTCCCTTTCCCTGTCTCTGCCTGTGTCAAATCGATCTGCTGCCTTTCTCTTCTCTCAGCCTCTCTTTCTCTGTCTCTGTGTCTCTCTTTTTCTCAGAGGAAGGAGGTTTTCTTTTCTTATTAATCCTCACCCAAGAATATTGCCCCCTTCCCCCATTGATTTTTAGAGAGTGGAAGGGAAGAGACAGAGGAAAATGTTGATGTGAGAGAGACACACATTAATTGGTTGCCTCCCACATGTGCCCTAACTGGGGCCAGGGATTGAGCTTGCAACCTAAGTATGTGCCCTTCCCTGGAATCAAACCCAGGACCTTTCAGTTTGTAGGCTGACGCTGTATCCACTGAGCCAAACTGGCTAGGGCCAGGTTTTCTTTCTTACATTTCTATTAGATACTGAAAAAAAAAAAAGTGAGTGGAAAAAGCAATCCTCTCACCCCCGATCCATTGTCTAAATAAGAGACCTTGGATCCTGATACCATCTCCTCACACTGGCAGAGAGTATGCAGTAATGTCAGAATTCTCTCAGTCTTCATGGAAACCAACCCTAGCTTTGCAGGGCAGGAATTGTCCTTACGTTTTAAGTAGGTCGGTCTCAGAGGGGTTGGAAACTTGCCCAAGGTCAGCCGGGCAGTGGGGCTGGTGGCAGGGCGAGGCTGGAGCATATGTTTCCACTGAGGGGCCTCTCCGTCCACCACCAAGATGGAGTCTAATCAGGACCAAGGTGTTCCAACACAGGCCCATCTGGTCTGATCTGAAATATAAGTTCTGGGCCCAGGTTTAGGGTCACTACCAAGTGTGCTGTCTACTCCACCTTGCAGCCATTTTTATCTAAGTCAAGTTAATGTAAAAGAACACCAAGAGGAAAAGAGGGATGGCTGGGGTGGGGAAAAAGGAAGAAATTGCAAATTGGGACTTGCATCCTGAGGGGATGTGTGTAAGGGTGTGTTTAATTTCATGCAAACTGGAATCAAATTTCCAGTTTCCAAATAGCAGCTCAGGCCACCAACTGACTGTGTGATCTTGGGCAAGTAGCTTAATGCCTCCGAGCCTCTCCTCATCCGTAAAATAAGGATAATTATATTACTTCCATAATTGGGTTCCTGTGAGTATAGAATGAGACCGTTCACATCAAAATGTGTGGTACAGTGAAGCACTCAGTGAAGGATGGAACCAAGGCCCAGTTATTGGGTTCTGTTCTGTTTTTCACATTAGCTGGCACTGCCTCTACAGCCTGCCCACCCCCTGAGTCACTGTATTTGTGGAGTGCTTATATCAGCGAGGCACAGTGCCAATTCTGTGGAAACCAAAGTAAACTAAACCTATTTTCCGATCACAGAGACACTACTGCCTGCTGGGTGAGACCTGACATCGTGTTCCTAGGCAGGTTCATTTCAGTGTGATTGATGTGTGTTGAGATGAGGTAAACACGGGGTGCTGTGGAAATCTAGGCTGAAGTATCCCATCAGCGCTCCCCAAAATCTGGACCCGGGACCCTTTGACTCGCAGACCTCACTCAGGCACACTCGGCACAAGACCTCCGCTTCACCAGGCTTAGCAGGTAGGAATTGAGAACCAGATAGTTTCAAAAGTGTGGGTCAGCCTTAGACGGTTTGCTCAGTGAATAGAGCATCAGTCTGGGGACTGAAGGGTCCCAGGTTTGTTACTGGCCAAGGGTACATGCCTGTGTTGCAGGCTCCATATCCAGTAAGGGGCGAGCAGGAGGCAGCCGATCAATGATTCTCTCTCATTGATGTTTCTATCTCTCTCTCCCTCTCCCTTCCTCTCTGAAATCAATAAAAATATATTTGAAAACAAAGCAAAACAAAAGTGTGGGTCACCCCATGGGCCAGAAGCCTTGCCTTGAGGGTCCGAGACCACCACGGAACCCACAGGCCTTCTTGGAGTTTAGAATATAAATAAAAGTGGAGAATAATCCGTTCCAGCCGGTTTCGTTTGATCTTTTGCGACTGCCTCTCTGCAACACACACTGCTGATGGAGATGTTTTGGCAGCGGGAGAGCAAGCGGCGCTCAGCTTGGAGGGGCCTCCCAGCAGCACACTTAGAAGTGGCAGGCGTATTCACGTTTTGTGGAGAAGTAGAAAAGTCATTTTCAACAGGCCAGCTGTCCCAGCTTTATCTCCCTATGAATCTCTTCTTACAGTAGCATTTACAGAAAAGAAACTGCAGAGTACAGAAAAAATAAAGTCATGGCCTGCTCTCCGGAGGCGGGGAGGATGCTGGAGTAGATCCTCAGTTCTAGTTCTTCGTGGGCAGCGGCCAGGATTGTGATGGCTGCTGCCCACCTCACCTGGTAGGCTGCAGACAGAAATGACAGGTGTTTACGATACAGCATGGCCTCGTCTCTGGCCTTGTCATGGTCTGCAGCACAGCACTGTGCTTCCATTCGTGTTTTCTCTTTCTTGGGAACAAAGACATTTTCTTCTAGATTAGACCACAGTTTTGAAAAGAAGTCTTGGCATTGGATAATAATAATGATGTGCATATCCCTCTGTGATAAGATGAAGCTTTGGGAGGAAATTCACTGCTGTTGCTGATATATATAATATTTAGCATCATTGATCATCACATTGCCCAACATGGATTCAAAACATCATTTTTGGCAGGTGAGCAGGCTGATGGGCTAAAAACATAATCCCAGGGCTCTGGCTCCATGAATGAGTGTGCAAATCTGGGCCAAGCCCTTTACCTCTCTGCTTCAGTTTTTGCATCTATAAGATGGGCACAATATACTCCCTGCCTTAGAAGGCTGAGGTAAGGATACGCTAATTATTGAAAACAGTTATTGACTCATAGTGAGTTGTGTATAAGGGTTGCTGTTATTGCTGTGCATACATAACCAGACTTTACATGCTAGACATTCTTTGTGGTGAATTGAAATGTATTTAATGTGGTGACCAGCATGTTAAGACTGGTTTTGGAGTCAGTTGGATGACTCTGAACCCTGGTTTATTTTTATTTTATTTTATTTATTTATTTACTTATTTATTTTTATAAATTTTATTGAATTTTTATAGAGAGGAAGGGAGAAGGATAGAGAGTTAGAAACATCGATGAGAGAGAGACATCAATCAGCCGCCTCCTGCATGCTCCCCACTGGGGATGTGCCCCCAACCAGGATACATGCCCTTGACCGGAATCGAACCTGGGACCTTTCAGTTCTCAGGCTAATGCTCTATCCACTGAGCCAAATCGGTCCCAGCTATTTTTATTTTATTTTTAAAATAATTCTCTATTGTTGAAAGTATTACATATGTCCTCCCCTTTTCCCCATTGACCCCCTCCAGCCTGCCCCAGAGTTTAATACTTACCTGATGTGTGACCTTGGCCAAATCAGTAACCTCTTTGTGCTTCTGTTTTCTTACCTATAACAGGGGACAAAGAATAATAACTCCCTCAAAGCACTGTGGTGAGGATTAAATGAGATAGCACATGAAAAGAAATCACTTAATCTCTCTGTGCCTCAGTCCCCTCAAAGACAAATTGGGGATAATCATGGAACCTACCTTGTGGGAATTTTGTTAGGATTAAGTGCGTGTTAGGTGGGGTAAGTATAGTGCAGTGAACACAGGGAGAACACGACACACGTTAGTCATTATTTTATTGTCACACTCGTTATGTCATTATAATACTATTACTACCATTTATTTAATGTGCATTGCATTTAAGATTATGATATAGTGACCTACATATTCCAACTTGCCTCAATATTTTCTCAGGAACTGGCAATTTTGAATCTTCCTTCTCCCCACCACCCCATTTCAGCCTGTTTAACCACTCAGATTTTTTATTGACTCAATTACTGCTTCCCTGAGTACCATCTCCACACACCAAGTTAATGGCATGCTATTTGCCGAGTGAGGCTTTCCCCCATCTTGCTTCAGTCTGTGAATGGTCTCCTGAGCTCCCTCCTGACATAAAGAGCTCAGGTGTGATGTTATTAAAGCTCCCAGTGGACTCCTGGTGAATCTTGGAATTTGTGACTATAACTGCTTTTAAGCAATTTCAGAATGTTATTAGCCGGAGGCCTTTGCTCAGGCAGGAAGAGTTAGCATTAATTAATTAATGCTCCCAATCTTGGGCTATTTGGAATCTTGGTATGTTTTACCTTCCAGGGTGATTGTCAGAACATATAAACTCTGACTCGTATAATTAATTCCTCAATCTCCTCCAATCCTGGGATCTGCAGAATATAAAAAGCTAATAATAGTAGTTTAAATCTTCCAGGGAATATTCACTTATTCATTCACTATTGGAAGCATTTACTGAGTGCCTACTACATGCCACACACATAGGAGGGAAATAGTGGTGACAATGAGAAGACCTAGGGCTGTGGTCGGCAAACTGCGGCTCGAGAGCCACATGTGGCTTTTTGGCCCCTTTGAGTGTGGCTTTTCCACAAAATACCCCGGCCTGGACGAGTCTATTTTGAAGAAGTGGTATTAGAAGAAGTTTAAGTTTAAAAAATTTGGCTCTCAAAAGAAATTTCAATCGTTGTCCTGTTGATATTTGGCTCCGTTGACTAATGAGTTTGCCGACCCACTGCCCTAGGGGAAGAGAAAGATGTCCCAGAAGTTCCCAGGCTTATCTCGATAGTGTAACGAAAATGAATGAATGAATGAATAAGAACAATGAACCCTTATTGAGCTATTAATATTGGTTGTGCATGCTTTACCATATTTAATGATGGAGAACAGCTATCACTATAACCATTTCCCAGAGGCAGAAGCTGAGACTTAGGGATAGCAAGCAACTTGCCCAAGATTATGCTGCTAGAAGGTGGGAGAACCATAATCAGAATCTGGGCTGTTTAATTCAGAGCCCACAATCTTAAACATTAGTCTTTGTTGCCTCTCAGTCATGCAGCTGAGGTTTCAAAGCCAATGATCTGTGTTCATCCCTGAGGGAAAAGGAGATGCTGAGAGGTCATGCTGGTTCCTATGTCCCCGTCTCCAGGGAGAGGACAGCTCCATCAAATGTGGGAGAACAAGCCCCTGCTGCCTTTTCATTCACCTACTTGCCAAGTGAGGCCTGTAAATAAAAGAGCCTCATCTGATGTCTTTATTGCTTGGGGCTGATGCTTCCTGGCCCAACTACATGATTCAAAATACAACGTTGATAAAAAGAATAATTAGGCAACACTCGCCAGGTTCTATTCTAAATATCCATTTATTTAATCATCACATAACAAATGCCAGTCTTAATTTGGGGTCCTTAGGCCCCACCTGTCTATACTGAGACTAGGCTTTTAGTGTAAGTGGTTTATTTGGGAGGCGAGAAAACCCCTGTAGGGAAATGGGGAGTTGTATGGGAATAGGGAATGGGCAGGCAGCCAATACAGGGTGGGAAACTGGAGATGAATACAGCTAGAGACTCTGGGAACCTGTGGGGAAGGTGTGCTTAGGAAAGCCATCAAGGGGTAGCAACTTCTGTAGTGGACTGGTTGAGGACCTCTCTGGGGAGTATTAGTTCTCTGAAATTTCTGCCAGCTGTGGCAGAGCCAGAAGGACTGGCCGATGGAGAGGGCCTTCAGGCGGCTGGTTGAAAGCCCCACAATGGCAAGGCCCAAAAGCATGTGAGGAGTGGGCACCAGCTGCTCTGCAACAGCCTTTACCTAAGCTTCGAGGAAGCAGGTATAGAGGCTAAGTGACTTGTTCAGGGTGACATGGCTATTTAGTGGCATTATGGATTGCATTGTGCCCCCATCCCATTCACATACCCCCAGTGCATCAGAATGTGACCTGATTTGAAAACGGGGTCGTTACAGATGTAATTAGTTAAGATGAGGTCATTGGAGGTGGGCCCTAATCCAATTTGACTCTTGTTCTTAAGAAAAGGGGAAGTTTGGACGCATACACCCAGTGAGAATGCCAAGTGAAGATGAAGGCAGAGATCAGGATAATGCTTTTACGAGCCAAGGAACACCAAAGATTGCCAACGAACCTCAGAAGCCAGCAGGGAGGCATGGGCAGCTTCTCCCTCAGGGTCAGCAGGAGTTAACCTTGCTGGCACCTTGCTCTTAGGTCTGCAGCTTCCAGAACTGTGGACAGTACATTTCTGTCGTTTAAGCCATCCAGTTAGTGGTATTTGATAAGGCAGCCCTCACAAACTAATACATGCGGCAGTTGTTACTTGTTGGTTATGATTTCCAGCTCCAACCTGTGGCTGCAATGATCACAGTGCAGGGAGAGGTAGAACACAGGCGCTACTAGCATTGTCAGACCCCCATGGTGTTTCTCACTTCCTTCTTGCTTGTCTCTTTCCATGTCTCCTCGTCCTGCTCATCATCAAACAATATTTAGTGTGCTGAACTCTTTACATGCATTACTCCATATAAGCTCCATGAAGCCAGAACTAGAAGGTGATACAGATATCTCTGTTTTACAGATGAGGTAACTGTGGATTCAGAGAGGTCAATTTACTTGTCCAAGGACACAGAGTAGGTAGTGATGAGCTAGGATGCAAACCCAGGCTGTCTGACTCTTGCTATGCTTCCTCCTCCACTGTAGAAGCCAGACTGACCCACGTCCATAAAACAGACATCTATTTTAGTGGCCTCTGAAGGACCAGCTGAAGATGCTGCAGGGGAGACCTGACATGCAGGAATGGAAAGGGTTTCTTAAGGAGAAACACTGAGCAACAGAATAATATGTGTTATCAGAATACAAAATCCTGAATGGCTTATTGGACTTCTATTCTTATTATCTTCTATTTTGGGCACTTAAATGCAGTCTCCTTTTCTGTCGTGTGGATATTATATATGCAAAGGAGAAATGTTGCTCCTATCCCAAAGGTATCCAGAGAGCACTCCGCTCTGTGGAGCTAGAGTAACTGAGGACATGCTTCTGCAGAATTGTCCTTGTTTGGCACCCCTGCCTGGCTCCCCACCCCATCGCCAGTACTGCAAGGAATTCGGTTCTGCTGCTTTGTCAGTCTTTTTCAGCCAGAAAAATGTTCTGCCATGTGTCCTTTGTTCTTTTCCAAGGCAGCTGCAAAGTTATCACTTATTGGCATATAGGGAAAGTGGATTTTTTTCATTGCAATTCCATTTTCCCCATCGTCTGGGATTCTTGGGAAAACCCGATTAAAGTGTCAGCCAGAAGAATGGCTGGTGATTCTTTAAGAGGACTGATTAAACCAGGATGACCCACAGCACTAACAGAAGAAAATTCTATGGGGATCTGAGCATGTAACTTTATATTATTTGAAAATAGCAAAAACAACAACAACAACAACAACAACAAAAACCCCCAAAAAACCAACAACTTTGCTAGGAAGGATGATATTAAAATTGTTATTAACAATGCTAACAATAAATGCTTTGAGTAATTTCTCTCCCAAGCACTGTGTGAATGCTTGTCTATATTATCTCTGATGTCTATGGCTTGGAGGTGGTGGGTTTGCTTTCATTCTCTATATTGAGAGAATATGGCTGTGGTTACACAGCCAGGGCCTGTTCCCTGGAGCCCGAAGATTATAGTTAGGAGAGGAGTGAAGGCCTGTAATGGGAGGAAGACTGTCTCTCCCAGGATGGGGCTGCACCATGCTTGGGGAATTGATTTCTTCTGCCTGGATGTAAGTCCTAAATCCTTCCCTGCTTTTCTGGGACCTCAGTCTTTTTGCCTTGATCTTGTACCTGCTTTCAGAATTTCTTGCTAATTGTTTTCTGTTTAAAATTCTCCCTTTGGAGAAAAGCTGATTACAAATATATGCAGAGAATCATCTGGTTCTCTGTAGAAAAGGAAGCATTAGTTTAGTTGAAGCATTTCAATTTTGTTTTCCGATGATTGGGTTCTATGTGTTGAGCAACCCAAAGAGAAAACATCAAAGTGGGACCAAAACCGATAGCTTATGTGCTTTCCCCTGAGATAATTGGTGGCCTCGACGTACCATGTGGCCACCTTGTGGAAGGGAAGCCAGAGGGAAGGACAGGATGATTGACTTTGGCCAGGCTTATTTAGAGACTGACCCCACTAGCTTGTCTGTTTCTTTCTTCTACCATTCAAGGCCCAGGCCAGGTTAAACCACACAGAATATTGTCTCCTCCAGTGCTAAATATACTTGAAGCACCCTATTAGGTTACTCTTTAATCATTTTATTTTATAGTAATAGTAATTTATTTATTTAAAAAATTGTTTTTATTGATTTTAGAGAGAGGAAGGAAGAGGGAGAGAAAGATACAAACATCAATGATGAGAGAGAATCATGAATCTGCATGCCCTCTTCTGGTTTCAAGCCTGCAATCTGGGCATTACCCTGACTGGCAATTGAACCATGACCTCCTGGTTCATGGGTTGGCACTCAACTGCGGAGCCACACTGGCCAGGCTACAGTAATTAATTGTGAGCTCCAAGTAAGTGGGTGTGAAAGGATTTCCATTTACTGTGCCTGCCTTCCCTCATTTCTCCTTCCCCTTGATCTACCTCTGCTCGTAATGCAGTAGAAGGCGCTCAGAGACTGCTATTGAATGGCTGTTAAACGTTTTTCTTTGAAGAGTGTCAATTTCTGTAATAAAGAACATATTCTGTAGAAGGAAGAAATGCTTCATTATCAGGGAGGGAGTGGGTGTGGGGAGCATGAAAGAAATGTCAGAAAGAGGAATAGTGACCTTGTATACCACAGCTAAGCCCATTGTTGAAAAACTCCTTTTAAAAGTCCCGGATATACCTCTGTACTAGCAGGGAACGGGATGACCAAATAGCATCTGTTCGTCATTGTGATACACGGGTGGGCTCCTTTCCAAAAATAGACTATTGGCAACAGGGAGCGGAACATGTATTCCCTGAGAAATCTCAAACTCAAAACTCCTTCCTTGTGTAGAAAGGATGGGTTTCTATAAAAGTAGTAGGGTTAGCTACCCTATCTTGTCTTGGATGAAATACAGTGTTGTGTTTGGATATCCCCCCAGGGTCCCCAATTGCTGTGTTGAGGAAAGTGGTAAACAGGATAGAATACCTCCTCTACTCTGAAGAGTTTCCAGATTGGCTTCAGAATTTCACCTCAAGGAGCAGAATTACTCTTGTTGCTACCACCCAGTTACCTGTTGGACCCCTGGACCATTCACACAACTGAAGAGTTTCCATCTTTGAGCAAAGGGAGTGAAGGAAATGTTTGGATCTTTCTTTAGCCCACATTTAATAGAGTCTAAAACATAGGTCTGTAGTTTTTGGGTCCTGCTATTTTCTCATCACTGTAAAAAATGTAACTAAAGTATTTTCTTCCTGGGAGAGTAGCAACATCACTAATTCATGTGGACCCCGGAACATGCATTCTCCCCTCCCCACTCTTCCCACTCCTTCTCCTCCTCCTCCTCACCTGAGGGTATTTTTCCATTGATTTTGAAGAGAGCCAATGCTCTATTCACTGAGCCAAATCTGTTAGTGCTGCATTCTCCTCTTCTTGGTCTTTCCATATATGCTTTCAACCTTCTAATATACAAATCAAGAGACTTTTTTGAAGAAATCTTAACTATCAGGCATTCTCTTCCTCTTTTTAATCTTCCCATCTTTTTGTTATAAAAATCTTCCCCAAAGGGAAGAGTCAAACTAATTTTAAGCAGACTTCACAATGCAAAAAATATACACAAGGGAACAAAGGGAACAAATTTAAATTCTGTGAGATGATGAGTTTTTTTCAGATGATACAGTTATTTGATAACACTAGCTTTTCTTGAAATTTCTCATTTGCAATTAGATGTATGCTGCTTTTTTTTTTTTGTATTCAGGAGAAAATGTTATCAAATAGACTCACAGGGTTTAAAAGATTTACATTAAAAATGAAACAAAACGAAACAGAAAACATACCATAAACTATTGGTGCTCAATTTGCTAGGCCTAGGAGACTGGAAATGTGACCCTGGTTTCTTAAGCATTTGCTGACCTCCTTAGATCCTGTTTTAGGAGTCTGAGTATCTTATCTTAGCATCATTGCGGTGGTTCACAGAACTACAATATTTCAGGGTTGGCAGGAGCTTAGATTAATATTCAATTCAAGCACATATGCAGTACTTGAATTCTTTCTTCAGTATCTTTACCAAAAGGTCACTTAGCTTCTGCTCCAATACCTCCATGGGAGCTCATTATCTACTTAGATATCTCATTTCATCATTGGACAGTTCTTTAGGAAGTTCTTTTATGTAAAAAAATCAATTGAAATATATTTATTGAGTACATACCATGTTTCAGATACATTTAAGTTCTGAGGATACCGAAGTGAACAAAATAGACAGAAATCCCTATGCTCTTAAAGCTTGCTTTCTAAGGAGGGAGACAGAATAAGGCAAATAAAACAAAGAGCATGACAGGAGATAAATAAGGGAGATAGATAGTAACAGGAGCAGGCAATTGCAGTTTTAACTAGGTGGTCAGGAAAGGCCTTACTGACAAGTGACTTCTCAAATGGATTCCTGAATGAGCTATATTAGTATGTAGGGGGAAAGTGTTCAGACAGTAGGGAACAGTAAGTGCAAAGGCCCTGAGGCAGGAGTGTGCTTAGTATGGTCATGGAGGAGTAAGAAGGCTTGTGTGGGAGTAGAGAATGCAAAGGGGAGAGTGGTAGGTTATGAGATTGAAAAGGGAATGGGACCAGGTTATGTGGGGCCTTATGTAAGGATACTGGGTTTAACTCTATGATGGGAGTCATTGGAGGGTGTTGAGCTCTCCCTTTTTCCCTCTCTCTCCCTCTTCTCTCTCCCCCTGTTCTCTCTCCCTCTCTTCCTCTCTTCATTCTCCTCTCTCCCTCTCTCCCTTTCCTTCCCCAACCCACTCAGGCTCTGTATGATTATAGTTCCAGCAATAGGTTTTATATTTTTGAAAAAATCTTGATGATAACACTATATTTTCAGAATGTACCCTGTTTTTCTGATGAAAAATAAAAATCATGAAAATGTAGATAAAGATGACTTAAAGAGACTAGAAGAGTTTATTGTCACTGAAATTATGGATTGGAAGGCAACCCAAAAGTCATCCAGTGCTTCTTAATCTTTCTACGGTTGAAGACACCAAAGCTTATAGAGGTGGGGTGACTTGGCCAAGGTCACTCATGTTATAAATGGCACAACAGAGGTTCACATTTTCTGTCCTGTGCTCTTTCTTCTCCTCATGGTTTCCAGGAAGGGTTGGATTTTAAATCACTTTTAGAACTATTTATTTTGTCTTAAAAACTCAGAATGGAATTTATACCTTTCATGGTAATCTATCCCTGTAAGAAAGTTTTTCCATAAACATAGTCCAATTGCCTTTTAGAACCATTTACATATGCAAGCCCAGGCTTACATGGAACTCTCATGGTTTATAATATTCTAGATGTGGTCAAGAGAAAGAAAACAGAGGGAAGGCTACACACATTTAATCTGCTTTTTTCTCCTTTTGTTCCTAAGTCAAACTACTTAAAGACTCCTCCCGTCCTTCCTCTCTTTCTCTAGTTAATTTCCTTCCCTCTAGACTGTGAGCATTTACAGCTTTGCCTAAGGATTAAACTTGACTTAAGCCATGGGTATTTTTGGCTGTTCAACATCTTGGCAAATGCATGCTACTTCCTATTGCACCATACTGATGCTCCACAAAATAAGTTGAGCAAAATGGGTGCGATAGAAAGTACAAAGACACAAGTAGAAAAGAGTTCAAATCCGTGGTCCTTTACTTATTACCTGGGTAACCTTGGGCACATTTCTTAACTGATCTGTTTTCTCATGTATAAGAATTGGGATGACAGGATCCACCATGTACATTTTATTATAAGGATTAAGTCTAGTAATAGCTCTAAAAGTAGAGTTCCCAGTCACACAGATGCTTTTTTTAAATGAATGGATTGAGTGAGATAATTCCATGCATTATCTCATTTACTTATTTTAACAACTCTCTGAGGTGGAAGCTGTTATAAGCTCCTTTTGTAGATGAGGAAATAGAGGCTTAAACACAAACTGTAAGAAAGTTAAACAATTTGTCTAAAGTTGGAACTGGAGCCAAGATGACTCAGAGATGAAAGGAACTGCTTTAAAGCAGCAACCACGATTTTCCTGAAGGCAGCTTTGTTATATTTGGTACTAATGACTTGACTGTGTGGGCAGTGACTTGATGAAGGAACATGAACTGAATCATTAAGCCTCCACTTTATTGTCTTCACTTTACAGACTACGAAAATACTAGGGTGAGAAAATTCGACCAAGAACTTTAATATGGCAAAAAAGAAAAAGAAAAAAGGCGAGATCCATCTTAAATAGCTTTGCAAAGGTCAATAGGATTAATATACCCTTTGTACATGGTTATTCTAGCTGAAATAAGGAAACCGCATGGGGGAAATGTAACTTGTGTAATAGAAATGTAACATGCTTGCCCTTTTCCTCCTCTTTTGCAGTGAACGTGTGATTACATGAAGCCAGCTGGTAGAATAAATGGTTACACCAAGAAGTTGTGTTCCAGAAATGGGTTGATTATCTGTAAATGTTATGTTACATTCTCAGATTCATCAAAATCATTAACTCAGGGTACCTTGAAAAGAATGAGTGCATAATGTGCAACTAAAATTGATGGATTGACAACCTGGGGGACATGTTTGCTCTTGGGAACATTTGCAATAGCCTCCTAAATTCTGTATAATTTAAACAAACTACCACTGATTCATTTTATAGGTCAAACTTAATTTTTAACTTCTTGTGAAATGAAAATTAACTCTCAGAAAAAGGTTACGTAGTTTAAAAGTTTTGAAGCCACTGGTTCAGCAGAGTTTTATAGACTTCTTCAGTGCAGGAATTCTCAGAGCCTCTATGTGCTAATGAGGACCTTTCAGAGGGATGCAAATAGTGTACACTTATTTGACTCTGCAAACCCCAATATGTTTTATATATTTCTTGAATATTTTTAAAAAACATCTTGTGGGGTTGATGTCCTCTGTAATGTACTTTGAGAAATATTGATAGTCCTTGACCCTTCTCATTTTACAGTTTAGGAAATTGCATTTCACAGCATTGTGTACCTTATATTAAATATCTTATTTTTGTGCCTGCTTATGAGGTGTGAACTGTAAAGAATTATGATCATAATTTTATAATAACAGAAATATTGCTTGGAGATGAGTGTTACCTTTTAAAAGTGAACCCTTGGGTGTGTTTACGTTTAGTGTCTTAATGATGGTGTTTTTATCCGAAACAGTTTCAGATTTTTTCTTTTGGCTATTGCTACATTCAGGTTACCAGACCTGTCCACAGGGCAATGTGCCTCAGGACAGCAGAGCAACCACTGGTGTCCTTGTGGTGGAAAGAGCAATGGATTAGGACACCAATGGCATTTAGTTCTTTTACTCTCCAGTTGACCATTTACAAGTTAAACTCCCTTAATCTCTTAAACTCTCAGAGCCCCAGTTCCTTCATCTGTAAATTTCATCATTAGAATAACTACCTCATGGGGACCTTGTTTGGATTAAATGGATAATGCATGCCGACATCCTTCACAGGAGAGGTATTAATTGTGTTGGCCCTGGAAGTTGACTGCTTGAATTAGATTTTCAGCTCTGCTGTATACTAGCTTTTGACCTTGGAAAATTATTTTACTGTTTCCTCATTTTTATTTATTTATTTTAATTTAATAAATCTTTATTGTTCATATTATTACAATTATTCCTCTTCCCCCCCCATAGCTCCCCTTCATCCAGCTCCCACCCCTCCCTCTTCCTTATCTCCCCCCCGCATTGTCCTCATCCATAGGTGTATGATTTTTGTCCCGTCTCTCCCTGCACCCACCTCACTCCTTTACCCCTGAGAATTGTCAGTCCACTCCCTTTCTGTGCCCTGATTCTATCATATTCACCAGTTTATTCTGTTCATCAGATTTTTAATTCACTTGATTTTTAGATTCACTTGTTGATAGATATGTATTTGTTGTTCACATTTTTATATTTTCTTCAACCTCCTGCCCCTCCTCCCCCAACTCCCCTCCTCTTTCTCCCCCTCCTCCTCCTCCTTCAAGAGTACCTTTCATCATTTCATATAATACTGGTTTGGTGTTGATGAACTCCTTTAGTTTTTTCTTATCTGTAAAACTCTTTAACTGCCCTTCAATTCTGAATGATAGCTTTGCTGGGTACAGTAATCTTGGTTATAGGTTCTTGCTATTCATCACTTTGAATATTTCTTGCCACTCCCTTCTGGCCTGCATAGTTACTGTTGAGAAATCAGCTGACAGTTGTATGGGTGCTTCCTTGTAGGTAACTAATTGTTTTTCTCTTGCTGCTTTTAATATTCTCTCTTTGTCTTTTGCTCTTGGTATTTTAATTATAATGTGTCTTGGTGTGGTCCTCTTTGGATTCTTTTTATTTGGGGTTCTGTGCGCTTCCTGGACTTGCAAGTCTATTTCTTTCAGCAGGTGGGGGAAGTTTTCAGTCATTATTTCTTCAAATAGGTTTTCAGTATCTTGCTTTCTCTCTTCTTCTGGCACTCCCATACTTCTGATGTTGGTATGCTTGAAGTTGTCCTAGAGCCCCTTACACTATCTTCATATTTTTGGATTCTTTTTTCTTTTTGCCTTTCCAGTTGAGTGTTTTCTGCTTGTTTGTATTTCAAATCTTTGACTTGATTCTTGTGTTCCTCTAGTCTGCTGTTAGGTATCTGTATAATATTTTTTATTTCAGTCAGTGTATGTTTAATTTCTAGTTGGTCCTTTTTCGTTCCTCTTGGGTCTCTCTAAATTTATCCATATTTTCTAGGAAATTCTTGAAAAACCTTATAACCGTAGTTTTGAACTCTATATTCAGTCATTTGTTTTCCTCCATTTCTTTCATTTGTGATCTGTTCCTTTGTTTCCACATTCTCACTGCTTCCCTGAGTTGATAGAGTAGCCTTGTGTGCTAGGTGTCCTATAGGGACCAGTAGCTCTGCCTCCCCAGTTACCTGAGGTGGACTCTCTTGGTACACCCCTTTGTGGGCTGTGTATATAGCCTTGTTGTAGTTAAATCTTGATTATTGTTGGTATCACTGGGGGAATTGACCTCCAAACCAATTGGTTGTGAGGATCAGCTGTGTCTACACTGGTAGAACTTCTGTGCTGGAGTCAACCTTATGATACAAGACTTGTAAAATTGCAAAAGCCTCTGCGCTCATCTTGGATAGGGTGGAGTCTCAGGGATGAGCAGACAGCCTTGGCTTCCCATCAGCCCTGCTCTATGCATGGCCCCTAGGTCTCAGTGTCCCTTGGTAATCTCTGCAGCCCTATCTGTGTGCACTTGTGCTTGCGCACCTCTAGACCTCTACCTTTCATGGCTCCCCTGAGTTTCTGTGCATTCTGGGGACTCATATGGGTCTGGGTGCCCAATGTCTCACCAGAAACTGGGGTTCAGTGCAGTCAGAAGTGGAGATCAGCACAGTTGGGAGTTTCTGTCTTCCTCCCACTAGAGAAAGCCAGCAGCACAATCAGCAGTCAGTTCTCTCTGTACACACTGGTGTACACTCCTCCAGACCTCTGCCTTTCATGGCTCCCCTGAGTTTTCGTGCACTCTTCCCTTTTTCTGATAGTTCAGACTCCCCATGTATGAGTCTCGCTCTGAACTGGAAATTCAGTGTAGTCAGAACTGGGGTTCAGTGCAATCGGGAGTTTCCATCTACCGCCTATTAGAGGAAGCCAGCCAGGCCCTCCACCACCCGTCCTCTGCAGCGCATGTCTCCATACCTCAGCTTTTTGCAGCTCCTCTGAGTCTCCGTGAGCCCCTCTCTTTCCTTCTAGTTGTAGAATTTCCACTCAGCCAGCTTTTCTGTGGTTCTGGATGATGTCCATTTTGTCTTTTAGTTGTAGTTTTGAAATTGTTGTGCGAGGCAGCAGTTTAGGTATTCACCTATGCCGCCATCTTGGTTTGGTCTTTATGTATTTTTAAAAATTATCACCCAAAGATATTTTCATTGATCTTAGAGAGGAAGGGAGAGAGAAGGACATTGATATGAGAGAGAAACATTGATTAGTTGCCTTCTGTACATGCCCTGACTGGGAATTGAACCTGCAACCTTTTTGGTGAATGAAACGGTGATCTGAACAATGGAGCCATCTGGCCAGGGCTATTTTCTCACTTTTAGAATGGGAATGTAAAAATTTCTATCTTATAGGGTTGTGAGAATTAAAAAAATACATGTATATTCTTTAGCACAGTGTCTGACATGTAGTAAATAAATGTCCTGTAAATGCTAGATGCTATTAATTCAACCTGTAAAGTGTCAGATAGATTCAAAAGTGATTCCCTTTCAAGGGAATTCTTGATTTTGTTAGGAGTAAATAGGTGGGAAAGCAAGGAAAGGATAAGATAGAGGAAAAGATTAAAGAATGATATATTGGGCAAAAAGTTACATATTGACTAGTTCTGGCTCAGAATGACTAAAGTTTATACATTCGTTATCTACTGCTCTGAAATAATATTACCATAAGCTGAGGGGCATAACATCACATGCATTTATTATCTCTTAGTTTCTGTGGATCAAGAGTATGTTCATGGCTTTAGTGAGTCCACTGTAATGATTACAAAGTACTAGCCAGGATGTCAGATCTGAATGCTTGGCTGGGCCAGGGTTTACTTCCCAGCTTGATGGTTGTTGGCAGCATTCACTTTCTTCCAGGTTGTTGACTCTGGGCTCCAGTTGCTTGCTGTCTTGTCAGCTCTAGGCCACCCTTAGCTTCTTGCTGTGTGCTTTCCTAACATGCCCTTTTGCTTCCTCAAAACCAGAAAGGGAGAGTCTACTAGCAAGTTGGATCACAATCTTAGTAATATAATCATGTGTAAGTAATATTGTATATTCACCTTTGCCATCTTCTGTTGGCTAGGAGTAAGTCACAGACTTCTCCAGCACTTGAGGGGAGTGGATCACACAGGGCATGATCCAGAGGAGGCAAAGGTCATGGGGCACCTGAAAATATGTCTGCTGCAGATTGTTTCCAAAAACCATGTTCAACTTGAAAGAATGGAGATTTTGATGCTAGAATGTGTCCCTGAAATCAAATGTAAAAGATGACATTTTTGGAACCAAAACAGTGTTGCAGAAGACCAAAGAAAACCAAGTGACACTTCAAAGAAGAGGAGGAACACTTTAATACACCAGTGGATTCAGGGAACAGCCTTCCAAATCTGAGTGAAGGAACATGCATGGGGCTTTCCTTTATATCTCCCTGTGGTCTTTGTCCCACAAATATGGATTATGCTTCTGGTCCTTTTCATGAGCCTTGCAAGAAGTCCCCTAGGTGTTGGGGGTCTCCAGGCTTTATCTGATTAATAAGCCTCCTTCTGGGGCAGTGCACTGTCCACAGCCCCATGGCCTCTGTAACCAGTTCTGCAAGACCAGTATCTGGGAAGGAGGCAGTGACTTAATTATAGGTTATCAAGAATATACACTGAGCTTGCTGGCATAGATTGGAGAGATTTGCGATACAGGAGACAAAACACAGAGAGTCTAGCTGATCAAAAGGGGGAGGTTTTAATCTTGCACTCCTGGGCGAAATTCGCTGGTCCGAGGGTGGGCCAGAAAAGTTTGTGTCAAAAGGGGGCATTAGTACTTTTTTTATACAGCTGTTTAGTGGGGGGAGGCAGAGGGCATGAGCAGTGTGGAATTTCCACCTCGGGCTGGAGTCTAGGAAGGTGCCAGTTATCTGTCACCATCTACCTTGTGGCTGCATGCATTGGACTCCCCCCCTCCCCCCGCCTCGACCTTTTGGTGATAGGGGGCCCTTGAAATCGTCCTGGCTACTTCCTGCTGATCAGGGGTAGGATCCAGGTAGCTAAAAGGCTTTGGAGCCAGCCAAAAAGAGTTGTCCCAGAGTGTCTTGCACATAATTCTTCACTCAGTTCAGTCAGGGTCTGCACGTTCTGTTCTACCACTCCGGATGTAGTAGCAACATTCTTCTTGAAGGAAAATGCAGGTTCCTCCTTTTTTTGCAGTAAGAAAGTCTAGGGCCCATTGGTTCTGTAGGGCTATTTGGGCTACCGATGTTACTTGCTGCTGCAGGGAGACTAAGGAGGCAGTAGTAGACTCCAGGGCTATCTGGATTTTGTAATTGAAATCCTGAGCAGAGATTATGCTATTCGCGAGGGCCTCCCCCCACTCTCCCTAGGCCTACCAAGGCAGCGATACTTACCCCTAATATGACAGGGAGAAAGGGGGCCCTGTGGGCTCGGGGGTGGGATGAAGGGAGCAACCCGGCAAGCTCCAACTCTCCATACAAGGTTAGTGGGGAAACTACTATGACCACAAAGCAAGGACCAGAATCAGAGGAGTTTATGCAGTTGCTTAAGGTGCTGTTGCACCAAAAGAACTTACCTGGGCTGGCCTTAATGGGACTGGCTGTAGTGCAGTTTTGGGTATATTTCCAAGTGACCTATCCCCCAGTTACCAGATTGCTGGTCTGGTAGCATATCTGCGAGGGCAAGGTTGGTTCTGGAGTTTCGGGTTCCCAGAGGGAACCTTCCGGCTGACCTTCACCGTGTCCTTAGGCTCCTGGAGAACTCATGAACGGGACGGCAGCCAGCAAAGGTCTTTGGAGAGAGACACATAGAAAGCAGTATGAGACATTGGGCAGGGTTCAGGTCTTGTTGAGGAATAATAGAGTATGTTGGGTAAGTTGGAGGTAGGGGGGAATCAGGCAGCTTCCCTTTAAGGGAATGTTCCACCTGTAGGATGCTGTTGGAGACCTGGATTTGGACCTCCTGGGTCATGACATGTTCCCAGGAGACGTAGATGGTACCTGAAGGGGTTGAGTTACAACTACCCCCATACAGTTTTCCCATAACGCCCGCAGCCCATCACTGGTCCCAGGGGTCCCAGACCCTGATGTTGAAGGTCCCATCCTTTCAGAAAAAGGGACCAGACCTGACCTCATGTAGGTATCATGGATGACACAACCTGATCAGTGGCAATCTCCATAGGTGTTGACATCTCAATTACACTTGTCTGGGTTCTGCTGGTTTTAAGCAAAATAGGCATATGGTCGGCCACCGTTGGACACTGGAGGGTGACAGTAATCAGGATCTCCTCCTGGCATCCGACCAGAGGGCAGTTTGAGATCCTACCTGCCAGGTGACTTGTGTGCTGTCCTGGTTGTAGGTTTCATGGACCTTGAACCTCCATACATAAGCAGGTGGGGATGGGTGTAGAATGAGGAGGGGGAGGGCGGCTAAAGTGAACCTTAGTGGGACCCAACACCTCACATTTATAGAAGTCATGCTGCTCGCATTTATAGAAGTCCTGAGTCTGGAGAGGTGGTGCCAGGATGGATCGCCAATTAGTTTGGCCGCAGTGGGGGTTGTGAGGATTACTGTGTGAGGTCCTGTTCACCTGGGCTCCAAGGCCTTGGGATGTAGATTCTTAAGGAGGCTGGAGGGCTGGTCCTCAGGAGCCTTTGTCGGCTGGTTCTGGCCTGGGCAGAAACCTGTCAGCATTTTCCCGGAGCAGCTGCCTGAGTAAAAACTGGTATGGAAGATAAATAGCCAGGAGAGGAGGGTCGGTAGGGAGATGATGGTTGAGCAAGAAGGGTCTCCCACATAGGAGTTCAAAAGGGTTTAAGAAGGTGGGGATCCTTGGTGTAACCCAGATTCTGGTCAGGGCCATGGGCAGAAGGTCTGGCTAGGAGCTGCGACTTTCTAGAGAGAGTTTAGTTAGATGGTCTTTAAGGAGGCTGTTGACTCTCTCAGCCTTACCCGATGACTGTGGGCGGTAGGGTATGTGCAGTTTCCAGGAGATGCCAAGAGAGGTGCTAACCTGCTGAACAATCCTTGATATAAAAGCTGGGTCGTTGTCTGATTGTATGAAGGTGGGGAGGCCGAACCTAGGGATTATGTGTGTATTAGGGTCTCAGCCAGAACCTCAGCAGTTTCCTTGCGGGTAGGGAAGGCCTCTACCCACCCTATCAGGATGTCTACCATGGTAAGCAGATCTTTGGTCTTCTGGTGGGGAGGCATATGGGTGAAGTCTACCTGCTAGTCCTGCCCTGGGAGGTGTCCCCTCATTTGATAGGTAGAAAAGTTGGGCGAATTCCTTCTTGGGGTGACAGCTGCACACATGAAGCAGGAGGAGCAGGCACTCGTGACTGCTTCTCACAGTGTGGGCGAGGTGAAGAGGGGTTCAAGGAACCTCCAAAGTGGCAGTAGTCCAATGTGCAATGACTGGTGGACCTGTTGGGCATTGACCCCTACCTGAGCCTTGGGAAGGGCGATCTTGTTATTTATGTAGATCCATTCCTTGGGACCAGAAGAGCCTCCCTGTTGTAGGAGTTTATTTTTTCTTCTTCTTCTGTATACTCAGGGTAATGGAACGAAGGGAAAGGAACAGGACTGGGGCTGGAGACTCTTCACCCTGAGTTAAGCCTCTGGCCACCTCGTCTGCTTGGGCATTTCCCTGCGTAACCATCTGGGAGTCAGTCTGATGGCTTCGGCAATGCACGATGGCTACCTGGGAGGGAAGCTGCAAGGCATTAAGTAAGCAGGTTATGAGAAAGTCCCTCTCCCTCCAAATAACCGCGT
This sequence comes from Lasiurus cinereus, assembly GCA_011751065.1. NCBI lineage: Eukaryota > Metazoa > Chordata > Mammalia > Chiroptera > Vespertilionidae > Lasiurus > Lasiurus cinereus. Next base: position 27,956,128 of record JAAGEH010002528.1, read on the forward strand.
GGCAATGGGCTATCAAAAGGAATATTTGGAGTCTGTATATATGTTTACCCTCCTCCCTTTGGCCAGATGTAGGGTGCAGATCAGCGCAATGAGCTCGGTCTTTTGAGAGGTGGTACCCTCTGGGAATCGGGCCACCTCCAGGGACTGCTCGGCATAGGAGGCTTTCTGACGTCCCTGGAGGGCTAGGCACAAGCTTCCATCCACAAACAGAGTTAAGTCAGGGTTAGAGAAAGGAAGATCTGAGAGTCCTTCTGAAGGTTGAGTGAGGGCCTCAACAACCTCGGATCAGGAATGTGTTGCCACAGGTTGGGTGGAGGAGCGGGAAGGAGAGTGGCCAGGTTCAGGGCTGGGGACTGAGTTAGGGAGATGTCAGGACTCACGATGAACAAGAGATGGAGTTCCTGCATGCGAGAGGGGGCAAGGAGAGATAAGGATTGATGTGACAGAAGATCCTGTAGTCTATGGGTGGAGAAGACCTGTAAGGGTTGCTGGAGGCAGATTTTTCTGAGCCTCCTCGGTGAGAGCAGCTGATGCAGCCAGAGCCCAGAGGCAGGGCTGCCATTCCCAAATCATGGGATTAAGCTGTCTGGACAGGTAGGCTACAGAGGTGAAGGCTGGCCCTAGGGGTTGGATGAGGACCCCCATAGCTATTCCCTGTTTCTCATCAGTAAATAGTTAGAAAGGCTTAGAGATGTCCAGGAGAGAGAGGAGGGGAGATGCTAGAAGGACATCCCGAAGCTTAGGAGAAGCCTGGAGAACTAGGGAGGGTGAAGAGAGGGGGCCTACTGGTGTTTCTTTAGCGGCCTGGTATAGGAGCTTAGCTAGGAGAGCAAAATTTGGGACCCAATAGTGGAAGAATCCTAGCAGCCATAGAAAGGACAAGATCTGTTCTGCAGAAGTGGGAGGCTGTAGGTCTCATATTGTCTGTGCTCGGTCAACTGTCAGTCTTTGGGAATTGGGCATCAGACAGATCCCCAAGTAAGTGACGGTGGGGGCTGACAGTTGTGCCTTGGCAGGGGACACACAATATCCTTTGTTCCCTAAAAAGTTGAGGAGGCCAGCTGTCTGCTTCTGAGAAATGTCTAAAGAGGGGCTGCAGAGAAGGAGATCATCTACATACTAGAGAAGAATGCTTGGTTCTAATGAGCATTGTTGGAGGTCTCAGGCTAAGGCCTGGCCAAACAGATGAGGATTGTCTCTGAACCCCTGGGGCAGAACCATCCAGGTGAGTTGGCGGGATACCTGCTCGTCTGGGTCCTCCCAAGTAAATGCAAACAGATGGTAAGAGTCTGGATCCAGAGGGATGGTAGAGAAGGCATCCTTGAGGTTGAGGTCGGAAAAGTGGGTGGTACAGGATGGAATATGTGAAGCAGAGTGTAAAGATTAGGGATCACCAGGTGGATGGGGACCCCTGCCTTATTGATTAGTCAGAGGTCCTGCACCAGCTGGTAGGTGAGCAAAATTTGGGACTCTATCGGGGAGGATGGGGGTGTTGCAGGGAGAGTCAATAGGTATGAGGAGACTCTGTCCCAGAAGCCGAGTAATGAGGGATTTGAGCCCTCAGTGATGACTTAGGGAGGTAGGAAACTGGGGACAGGAGGGAAATGAGGTGGAGTCCTTAAGTCTGATCCTGACCAGGGTTTGGTGTCTAGTAACCACTGGGGGTAGAGGTATCCCATACTTTTGGATTGACAAGGGATGCAGGCAGTGGAGGATCAGAGTTTCCATGAAAGGAGGGGGCCAGGAGAGGAAGAAGCAAGGAGGCTGAAGGGCTCCAAGTGAGCTGCAGAGTGGCCCCTAGTTTGGTGAGGATATCCCGTCCTAAAAGGGGCACGGGGCACAAAGGCATGACTAGGAACGAGAGGGTTATGAGGCTATGGTCGAGGAGACAGGGAAGGGGCCTGATGGCCAGCGGGCAGGTGGACTTGCCATCAATACCCATGACCAAGATAGTGGAAGGGAAAAGTGGCCCAGCAAAGGAAGGCAGGACAGAGAAGGTAGACCCCATATCAATCAGGAAGAATCTCTGCTTATCTGCTACTTGAGCATTACTCTGGGATCGGTGAGGGTGATGGGGATCATTGAGCCCAGGCATCTTCAGTCTTCAGCCAGTCCCAGCATGGCCAGCGGCAGGTCATGACCTGGAATGGTGGCCCTTCTACCCTGAGACACAGAGGGCCTGTCACCTTTCCAGGGCAGTCACTTTTCTAATGGCTGTTTGACCACACGCTGGGCAGGGTTTGGTTGGAGCCGGCGCCGGGGGCACTGCTTTACCCAGTGGCCTTCATTCTCACATCCTCCAGGTGGCAGTTGTCCTCTTGTTGCACCCCACCATGCACAGTCCCCTTTGGACCATGCATGGTTCCTGTCTGCCTCAGAGCTGCTACCAAGGCTTGAGTCTGCAGATTCACCTTTGTTGAAGGCAGGCCTCCCAATTCGATTCTGCCTGCTCCTCATGGGCATTAAAAACCTTAAATGCCATATTCACTAGATCCCAGATAGGAGTCTGAGGGCCATCCTGTGCCTTTTTTAACTTTTTTCAACTATCTTGGTTTGACTGCGAAATGAAGTGAGTGGCTAAAATTGTTACTCTGGCTGGGGACCCAGGATCTAGATGAGTATATAAGGTCAGAGCCTTAGTCAGCCTGTTAAGGAAGACTGCAGGGCTCTCATCTGGTCCCTGAGTAACTTTCCTCAGCTTGTCAAAATTACCTACCTTGTGGGATATGGCCTACAGGCCGGCTATCAGGCATTGGAGCCTCTGGTCATTACGTCGGTGCCCGTCTCGCCCTTCAGGGGTATCTACCTAGTTGATACTCCCAGCCTGGTTCCTAACGAGGAATGGCCTGGGCCCCCACTGGCATAGAGGCATCTGTAAGGTGGATCTGATCTGTGTGGTCCATTGCTGCTCCTAAGACTCTTTCCCTTTCATCTGATATTAGGGTGGAAGAGAGGATGACATGGATGTCACGCCAGGTGAGGTCATAGGCCTAAGAAAGGTATGGGAATTCCTTGATGAATGCAGTGGGGTTGGCAGGAAAGGATCCCAGCCGCTTCTCAATCTGGGAGAGATCTGACAGATAGAAGAGAACATGGACTCTAACCACTCCTTCAACCCTTGCAACTTCCTGGAGGTGGCAGAGGAGAGGAGAAGCCCGGGAATGGGTGTGTCTGCTGACTGGGGAAGCAGGCTGGGGTGGGGGAAGGGGAAGGTCAGCAGGTAAGGGAAAAGGCGCTGGGGGAGGCGGCAGTGGCGGAGAGTTTGGGGAGTGAGGATGGGGGAAGGGAGGGAAGGGACAACAGAGCAGAAGGAGCCATGGCATAGGGAGGCAGGTGAGTGGGAGGGGAGGAAAGATTCTCAGGGGGTTCAGATAAGGTGGAAAGTGGAGAGGTGTCAGTAGACAGAGGGGGTTTCTCACGAGCTAGGAGAACCTGGGCTGTGGACAGAAGGAGCAGAGGGAGGGATGGGAGCACAGATAGAAAAAGGCCTGGGGATATGGGACCTCAGGCCTCTTCTTGGCTCGTTGGCAGAAATTAGTGAGGTTAGTTAGGATGTTGAAGTCGAAAGTCCCATTCTTGGGCCATTTTGATCCATGGTCCAATTCATACTGAGGCCATGCCATGTTACAGAAGTAAATGAGGGGTTTAGGACATAGATCATGGGACAGACCTAGCTTAGTCTGATTGGTGAGGAGACAACCTAGAGGTGTCCTAGGGTCTGATTTTGATTTTTGATTGCTTATCCTGAAAACTGGGGTCAATAGTAGCAGAGGCCAAGGACCAGTGTCCCAATCATTGAGCCAAGGCTACAGACAGGGAACCCGAAGGACAGCAGGGGATGTCTCCCCTACCCCTTGGGGTCTGGACTGAGGTCAAAAGGCCAGAGAACCTAGGGGGGGCAGGAACGTCTCCACTGCCTCCCCAGTTTCAGAACCCCTCCTGGAGGGGCCCGGAGGGCTATGTCTGGAAGGCAATCTTTGGATTTATGGACAGAGACTCGGGAAGAACAGCCGCCAGCAATCAATACGAGTTGGGACTTACCGCTGATGCTGCTGAGCTGAGTGGGGAGGAGACTGAGAGTCCTGAGCCATGAGGAGAGAAGCTGGGGTGGGGCGGGGAGAGAGGAGCACCCCGAATTGTGAACAGTCAAATGGGATGCTCGCATCCCCTCCCAGGTTTCGGCACCAAATGAGAGATTTTCGACGCAGGAGACAAAGAGTCCAGCTGATCAAAAGGGGGAGGTTTTAATCTTGCGCTCCTGGGCGAAATTTGCTGGTCCGAGGGTGGGCCAGGGAAGTTTGCGCCAAAAGGGAGCTTTGGTACTTCTTTTATACAGCTGTTTAGTGGGGGGAAAGGGAAGGGCATGAGCCATGTGGAATTTCTGCCTTGGGCCGGGAGTCTAGGAAGGTGTCAATTATCTCTGTCACTGTTATGCCCAGAGTTCGGGGTCCCCAATAATCAACCACTAAGGAGCCTTTTCCAATACAAAAGCAAAGAGTCTTTATTCAAACCCGGGTTTGGCTCCCAGCCTCTTTCTGGGGCAGTGGTGAGATGAGAGAGCGTGCCCTGGAAGAACAATTGTTTATATGGGGTTAGGATATTGGGTGGGCTTAGGGAAGTGATGAGGGTTATAGAGATTGGTTGCTGTGTTCCTGGAGCTTCATTGGTCCTTTCAGGTGGTGGTCAGGGAAGTTAGGACATTGCTGGCACACCTGTGGCCACTCCCAGAAATGGGAGGCGGTTTAGGCAGGGGGCCCTGCCCTATAGGACAAGATGGAGGAGAGTTCCTTTCTGCTTTGACCTTTCATCACTATCTACCTTGCGGCTATATGTATCGGCTTTGACTCCCCCCCTGCCTCGACCTAATAGGATTCAGATCCCTAGCCTCCAACTATCAGGATTAAATTGGAATTATCCCTTTTTAGCCTTCTCAGCAAAATGGTTAAATATGTTTACTCTCCCAAAATGATCATTTTGAAAGTGATAGGAGCAGAAATAGAATGTTGGGTACCAGCTATAATGGTAATAAATAGTAATCATGATTATTTTGTTCTGATTAAAGAAGGCACATTCTAACCTGGCTGGGAGTTGCACTTGGGACCTGGGAGCTCTACTGGAAATGCAGCCCTTTCTCCCCACCAGGCAGGGGCCTATTATCATGGAAAGATTACTAACCTTGTTGCAGAAACCAGAGCTAAAAGCTCTTTAAAGACCCCTAGTCCTTTGCATATGGCCAGCCCTTTGAAGAACCCAACCTTTGCATACCTGCAGACCTTTGTGTATCTCCAGCTTGCATTACCTGTTAACTGCCTATTTGGCATACCCTTTGGCCTACTTCCCCAGGTAATCTTTGACCTTCTACCCAATATAAGCAGCTGGTTGGAGAAAGGCAGAACATATTTTTGTGGATGACCTGCTCTCCCATACTGCTGTCTGTATTGGAATAAACACTCATAAGATTCAACCCTGTCTATGCTTAATTGTTTCAAGTAGTGATAGGCAGCTCGGACCCGTTGATTGTCTGGTTACAAAAGGACAATGCATATTTTCAACCAAAATTTATATCTTATCAAGTCATATTATTTCATGGCCAAATTTCATGAATTTCAGAACTAAAAAGATTTTCCTTATAATCCACATTCCTTCATATACTTTATATAACCCTTTTCTTTTCTTTTTAATATATTTTATTGATTTTTTACAGAGAAGAAGGGAGAGGGATAGAGAGCTAGAAACATCGATGAGTGAGAGAGAGACATTGATCAGCTGCCTCCTGCACACCCCTTACTGGGGATGTGCCTGCAACCAAGGTACATGCCCTTGACCGGAATCAAACCCAGCACCTTTCAGTCCGCAGGCCGATGCTCTATCCACTGAGCCCGACCGATTTCGGCTATATAACCCTTTGATGTTCTTTAACTCATGGACTTTCCCCTGAAAGCCTGTCCACACTGACAGATAGGTTGACTGAAGGTGCTTTTATTATGCAACAAATCTTAGCTATGACCTCTCATTACCTACAGAGATCTAAGAAGATAAATTTTCCTTTATGGAATCTTCCTGATTTTGTGTGTTCTGAACTCTGAATTTACCACACAGTAACACAAGTACTCACTTCTCTTTACCCATATAGACCTGTGCGAGTTTTATTCAGTGGAACCAATGGCCTTATTATAATTAGATACAATCACTAAGAGTTTGGTATTGGACCTCACAGCATGACAGATGTGTTGCAGTAGAACTTTGTCATGCTCACCTACATGATAATTATCTTAAGGAGAACGAAGCGCACAGGCATCATAAAGAGACAGGAACTTGATAAATACCTTTTTAAAAACAGTCTTGGGGCATAAGGTCATTTAACTTTGGGGTATGAAGAAGCTATAAAATCAGCAAATTATAGAGTATAAAAATCTGTTTATTTAGCCTGGCGAAGACAGATTTTAGGTTGTGCTTGAACAACAGAATAAGAGATTACAGGCAACAACATGAAAAATGGAAGTAAGCCAGAAGGGTCTTGTTTAGTTTCTGCTCCATAGAAATCACAGCCAATAATAAATGCATTTGGATGCTGTGATTGCACCCTGGAAGAAAATTTTCTGTGAAGATTTTTCAAAACTCCGATCTATTTTCCAGAATTTGCCAGTCATGTTATTGATTCATTATTTTCACTTCATTTAAAGCATTATTCATCTATGACTTTGGTCTGTGGTTGAGTTCTGAGAATAAAATCAACAAAATGTTTCTACTTGAACTTCATTTTTTTCTTTGGGTATTCTCAATAGTAGTGGAACCTGAGATGTTTTGGTCACAAGCAAGCATATGCTTGTATCTATTAGATTCTGATATACTCATCATTGAAACTTTGTGTCAGGCTAGAGCATGCTGGCTGTATAAATAAATTTATAAGTAAATCCATAGTTTCTTACAAGTATTATTGTAAGAAATTATGGTATTGGCAAATTAATATTCTTAGGCTTATATTTTAAAAAATTATATTCCTGTTATGCATTGGCTCAAGATCCCTAAAGTGAAAAACTCTAACCCAATCTATGACAATAGCATTGAACAACAAAAGATCTCATCCTCACATTAAATTTTAGGCATAGTACTGCCTTATATGTGGCTTGGGTTATGTGAACTGCCCAATGAGATCTAGAATCCCATAATTCCTGGGGAGGCAGATGGATAGGTAGCAACTTTTTACAAATGAAGTGTCAAATTTCTAACCTCTGATCTTCTGATATTTTCAAGGCATAGCTGAGGTCACTTTGTGCTGACTCCTATGAGCAGGGGTGAGGGAGGAAGTACAGGGATGATGAAAGAATGAATATCGAGATCCAAACTGCCAAAGGAAACATTATTGATAAATTCAGGCATATTTAAGTGTAGGGTACAGTGCCAGGTGTTGCAGAAGATGCAGAGAGGATTAAGTTATAGAATGCTGATAAGACAGGAAAAATAGGGGGCCAGATAAGAGATTAACCAAAGGACTTGTATGTATGCAAATAAGCATAACCAATGGATACAGACAAAGTCAGGGAGGGGGAGTGCATGTGATGGGGAATGAGGGTGGCCGAGGAGAGGTCAATGGGGGAAAAAGGAGACAAATGTAATACTATATGTAATACTTTAAACAATAAAAAATTTAAAAAGAGACAGGAAAAATAAAAGTTGATAAAATAAGCTATGGCAAAAGCAGGGTATAATTACTGTCACAAAAAAAGATTCAGATAGATATTATTAAAGTTTGCATGGAATGACCATATCTATGTTGAAGAAGGTGGATCCAGAAAAGCCTTCATTAAGAGATGTCATTTGAAATGGACCTTAACCAGTTAACTGTCATGAATCCAAAACGGAAACCATCCCCACCTGCCAGGATATTTTGAATTTAATTGTGTCTATAGACACTTGTGGCATACAAAGGGCTAAAGGATGGAGAGGAGTTTGCCAGGTGAACATGGAGAGAAGGGAGCACTGGGTAGAAGGAGATGCATAAGCTATGGCTTAGCCATGGGAAAACAGGCTGTGGGATAAACTTGAATAGTTCCCTTTGGTTGGACAGTGAGCACTTATGTTGAAAGAGTAGGCAATGGCGTAGTGACTTTATCTACAAAAAAAATTATGAAAGCCCAGATAGGTGACATGATTGGGCATTCTGGCTTATGTAGCGTGCTCATCTTCTGAGACAAACTCATTTTCATTGTTATGTCAGTAGAATGTGTTTTAAAGCTATAACTGTCATTCCAACAATATCCTGCCTTTTGCACTGACCCACTGTAGTTATGGAACTTTTATCTGTGTAATGCAATGCTTTCTAGCAGCATTAGAGAAATGGCTAACATCTTCATTATTCAGCACCATCAAATCCCAGCCAACATTCATTTTGTCAGGAGCATTAAAAAAACACTTCAAAGCTTCTCTGTGGAGGAAACCACTTTCTGTTTATTGCATCCTCTTGAACATGAAAATGGTCTGGTTCTTAAAGGACATTTCCAAACCTGGCTAAAAAAATGTAGTACTTTTATTTTTATCACCTGGTGAATATCACCTTCACATCGCTTTGGCCTTAACTATCCTTTAAATATTTGTCTTGCTTTCTTTGGAGCATTTGAAAAAAATTTTTTTTCAGCATCACTGAATTCCATGCCAGCTGCCTGTGTTATCAAAGACCATATAAAGGCAAACAAGGAATAAGATGCAAGGAATAAGCTGTTCTTGTGCAATTTGCCTTGTCCTTGTCAGTTGCAGGCACAACTCTCATGAATTATTTAGACTCCTAGTGTCCCGGAGTGAGCCCAGTAGTGTTTCATAAAGAAGACTCTCGAATCTTCCCTTAAAGAATCATACTCTCAGTGGTAGTGAGGGAAGCAAAGTGACTGCAGCAGTTGTAGGACTGAAATATACTTGGGCCAAAGTACTGAACTGAGATTTGGGCAAATTCCTGTAACTTATGTTTGTTGGTAAAGCACTTTTTGTACAAAGAAAGGGCAGGTCGAGGAGGGAGCAAAGTAAAAGTATAACAACAACATTAGTAACAAAAAACATCTGCCAGGTGCTTAGGTACTAGAACTATATTAATTATGAAAAATCCCAAGTTATGATTATTCTTACAAATCTGTGCGTGAATAGCTGGCTGCTGGTAGCTCTCTGCTGCTTGTAGCTCATTGCCCTACCCTCCTGGAGCTCTCTGCCCTCTGCTTCTAGCTCACTGCCCTACCTTCCTGCTAATCTGTGATCTGGTCATTATGTGGTCGGTCATTACGCCTCTGGGCATAATGGGTAATTAGTATATTCCTCTCTTATTATATAGGATTTTTCAGATTAGGACACTGAAGCTCTTGAGAGATTAAGTTACCAACTCAAGATCACATAGTGAGTGGTGGAATTGAAATAGAAAACAGTACCTGCTAAATGCAGAAGATTCAGCTTTGTCAGTAGAGGTGTGAATAGCAAACATGCAGTGAATTTCTGAAGGGGGGGGACATATGTTCTCTTAATGTGGCAGATTCTGTAAGACCCCACCCAGATCTCCTTGTGGGACCAAAGCATTCATTCTCCAGCTTCTGGAAATGTTAGCAGCTGCCATTACCCTCAGCAGAAGAGAGATACTTCACCCAAGTTCACACCCTCTTCCTGTGGTAGCCAGAATCTAAGATGTGTCTGTGGGGAGAATGAGATATGGAGTCCCAGAACCCTTGCCTGAAGGCAGACATTGTCACAGGGCCAGCTTCCCAATCTTAACTTCCTTCTCTCTCTCACAGGTATTGAGGTGCAGGCTCTCTCTAAAAATCTTCCAGACGCATATCTCCACCTTAGAATCTGTTCCCGAACTAAGGCATCCAGTGTGATAAAAAGTTGGAGCCTGAAGACTTGGATTTTCTTCCTGGCTCCAATACTTCCTCTCCAGCCGTAAGATCTTGGGTTTGCTACTTACCTTCCTGAACCTTGGTTTCACCATCTGTTCAATGGAAACGATATTCCAGAGTGATCGTTAGGACTAAGTAAGATAAATGTGTAAAATATATTGTCCACGGCTGGCCACAGTTAACACTGTTTAGGCAGGAATAAATTCATTGTCAGACCCTATAATCTCAATAGGAGGTGGCTAAGAAAGAGAGAAGGCAGGAGGTTCTCTGGTGAAGGTCAGTTAGGTAGATGCCAGAGGGCCTGTGGCCTAAGCAGTGCTCACCATCATTTTAGTGTGAGAACCACTGTCATGACTGCCAGTCCCAACAGTTTTACTTAATGGCCCAGCTTCATGGGCGTTTTCTAAGCTTGGTTTGTACGGGCATTCCTGCTAATATGTATAATATATAATATGTAATGTAAAATGTAACATCATGTAATATGTAATATAGAAAGACATTTAAAAATAGATACATTTTTTATATTGATTTTTCTATATAAATACATAATGGTATGAAGTAGGACGAAGGGAGAGAACAAGAGAGAGATCTAGGTTCATGATTTTCAAACCTTTTGACCTTGACCCTCACTGGGAAGTACATTTTACCTCACTACTTTGTACACACATGCACATACACAATCAAAATTTAAGTTTCAGCAACTAATGTGTGTGTTCTAAGTTGAATGCACTGTGGTCTCTCTGTCTACTCTTCCACTCCATGCCATGCCATTCCATTCCTTTTCCAAGAAGAGACCAATCTGAATGAATGTCTATGGAGGCTCATTTTCTTTCCTCTTAGCTTAGTAGAGGGTTAGCTCAGTAGATCACAGTAGGAAGTCCCTATTACTTCCTGAAGCAGGAAGCCCCTGCTATTACAGGTTGCTTGTATCCAGTCTAGTCAACTCAGGAGTTTGGTGATCTTATGCATACTGGTCTTTATGTACTTCTCCCTATAAGTCCTATTCTGTATTTACTTTGCCTGGTGCTAGAGATATTTGTTGGTGCTCACAACCACCCTGCCCACCAAAACTGAGAGACATATCAGAATTGGCGGGAGGGGGTGTTTTGGAAAAGCTCAACAGGTACCTCTGCCTGTGCCTCCCCACTCCCCGATGAAAAGCCTGTTGTAGAACAGCAACAAAACCCTCACTATTTGACATGGAAGGGAGCCTCTTCCACTCTGCATCTGGGTTGTTCTGGCTAGAGAATGCAGACATGTCGCAGATGGGGAAAACTATGGGGCTTTGATGGGGATGGGTTCAGAAGCAAAATGGGGGTGTTGAAAAAAGTTCCCTCTTTTCTCTTGCTACTCTAAGTGCTTTGGGGAGGTACCTTGAAAATATGTGTCTCAACCTTGGCACTACTGACATTGTGGTCCACCGAATTCTTTGTTGTGGGGCCTGTCCTGTGCATGGCAAGATGTTTAACAGCATTTTTTTTGGCCTCTATTCACCAGATGCCAGTAGCACCCACCCCTCAGGTGTGACAACAAACTGTCTCCAGACATTGCCAAATGTTCCCTGGGGGCCACACTCATCCTCAGTTGAGATCTACTGCTTTAGATGGACCCTAAACATCGTTAGTGTTTTCCTATGTCCACATTATGCTTTGTCCACATTATGCGCTCTCTCTCTCTCTCTCTCTTTCGTGTGTGTGTGTGTGTGTGTGTGTGTGTGTGTGTGTATGTGTGTATAAAAGCCTCACAACACTTGTTCTTGGAACACATAACAAGGTCAAACACTTAATAATATTTCTACTTATTATCAATTCTGTGGACATTATATAGATGTTTAACATATTTTTAGAATTGCCATTGAAAATGGTGTAGAGACACAAGTATTTACCCCCTTTCATTGTCAGTGCGGTTACCAGGGACAATACTGTTAGGAAGACTTACTAGGTAATGGAAAATGGAGGTTCTACTGGGTATTAATTAAAGAGCGATGCTTTGATAATAAGTTCCACGATGAACTCCACACCTTATTAATGAAAAAGCATCAATAAAGCATATTAAGAAATCTTAGGTATTACTAAGGTAAAGTTAACTTTAGAGTCCACAGTGAGCCCTTTAAGAAATGAAATACAGAAGAATTCATGTAGTATCATTCAAGATACACTGTCAATTAAGCATCAGCTTGCCCCATTGCTGGCCCTGTTCTTGGCTAGCTTCCTCAGAAACAATATGTGCCAGGAAAAGAAATGCAAATACTGTAACTGAAACAAAACATAACGAGGGAGAGGAAAGCAACTGGGAAAATAAGAATCATACCACGTGGTCCCAAGCTTTTGGATTCCCTGGTCTTTTGAGTAGTCCCTGCTGTGCTTCTCTTTTTCCAGAGCTACTGTGAGCTGACAGGGAGGGAGAGGAGGGTGTTTGCTAGCCTGAATCTCTCAGAGGAAATGGAATATCTTTTGTATCCAAGAAACAAACTGTAGTTAGCTTCTCAGCATTTAATAGCCACAGTGATGTGGATGTGAAGCTTTGCAGAGAAAGCTGAGAAATATGGTAGACTTGCCTGTGAAACTTCAATTATCAGGGCTGTTGGGCTTATAGAAAAAGAAACAAATTGTTTTTGAGCAGAGCTATTTTTCTTTCTTTCATTGTTCCTTCCTCACTGTCTTTTATTGTATTCAATATTTTGGTCCCTTTGATTAAACAGGTACATGGGCTTGTGCGCACACAGGCACATGCACACACAGTGGCATTCCTGCTGGACCTGCCTTTCCTTTCCTGAGTGCTATGGATGCGGAAGGACAGCCTCTACTCACATTCTCCCTGCTTGGATGAGCTCTAGCTGATCAAATTTCTCTGTCTCCAGTCGGCTCACTTTTGAACTCTGTTACAATAGAGAGCAGGAATTTGAAATATATTTCAAATTAAAATTTTAAAAATAGTTTTTTTTTAATGGGATTTCTTTTTTTTTTCATTATGAGAGCATTATATATGTATGTTAGAAAAATTTGAATTTAAACAAAGAGAGAGGGAAGGGGATAGGGGGAAAATGGAAAACGGGGAGAGAGACCTGCCAGTGTGGCTAAATAGTTGAGTGTCAACCCAGGAATCAGAAATTCACAGTTTGATTTACAGTTAAGGTACATGCCTGGTTTACAGGCTCGATCCCCAATAGTAGGCACATAGGAGGTAGCCATTAATGATTCTCTCTCATTATTGAGTAGAGACCTAGTGCACAGAATTTGTGCATGGGGAGGGAGGGGGTTGTCCTTCAGCCCAGACTGCTCCCTCTCCAATCTGAGACCCCTTGAGGGATGTCCAACTACCTGTTTAGAATCGGGCCTAAACGGGCAGTCGGACATCCCTCTCACAATCCAGGACTGCTGGCTCCCAACTGCTCGCCTGCCTATCTTCCTGATTGTTCCTAACCGCTTCTGCCCGCCAGCCTGATCACCTCCTAACCACTCCCCTGCCAGCCTGGTTGATGCCTAACTGCTCTCCTGCCAGCCTTTTTGCTCCTAACTGCCCTTCCCTGCAGGCCTGGGTCCCCCCACAACTACCCTTCCTTGCAGGCTTGGTCACCCTCACCTTCCCTCCTCTGCTGGCCTGGTCACCCCTAATTGCCCTCCCGTGCTGGCCATCTTGTGGTGGCCATCTTGTGTCCACATGGGGACAGGATCTTTTAACCACATGGGGGCCATCATCTTATGTGTTGGAGTGATGGTCAATTTGCATATTGCTCTTTTATTAAATAGGATAGAGGCCTGGTACACAGGTGGGGGCCAGCTGGTTTGCCTGAAGGGTGTCCTGGATCAGGGTGGGAGTTCCCTTGGGGCATAGGGTGGCCTGGGTGAGGGGCCTGTGGTGTTTGCAGGCTGGCCATGACCCCCAGTGACCCAAGTGGAGGCTCTGGTATCTGGGATTTATTTATCTTCTACAATTGAAACTTTGTAGCCTGGAAGAGAGCCAAGCCTTCTGCTTACACAGCCATTGAAACTTTGTTGCCTTAATCAAAGGCCTGGGCCAGCCAGGTTGTATGGAAAGCTTGGCTTCCTCCATTGCCAGGGGCAACCCAAGCCTCCCTCCTGCTCTCTCTGTGGACCTAGCCATCTTGTTGGGTTAATTTGCATATCCACTCTGATTGGCTGGTGGGCATGGCTGGTAGGTGTGGCTTGTGGGTATAGTGGAGGTACAGTCAATTTGCATATTACTCTTTTATTAGATAGGATGTTCTATTTCTTTGTCCCTTTCCTTTCTTGTCTCTGAAATTAATAAAAACATATTTAAAAAAAAAAACGTTGAGGAGAGCAAAAGTGTGAGCTGGAAAGAGCTCGCTCGCTCACTCTATGTTCCTGCCACCCAAAGTTGGCCGTTAATAGGCTTCTGATCAGCATTATGTAGGACCCAGTACATATTTTGCAGTGAAAGCCTGTAAACTTCATAAAGAAGGAAGAAGGTTAGCCTGCATTTATCTCTGTTCCCTTTGTATTTTAGCAGAGCTGAGCACAAAGTAAAACTCTTATAAATATTTGTTGTATGTTAATTATTTTTACTCTAATCTTATGTTACTCAAAACATGCCATTGAATGAACTAAACAGGCTTGTAAAAGAAGTGAAAATGTGGGATCTAGAATGCTGCCTAAGTCACTTTGGCTAAACCTTTCATTTTAGCAAGGAAGGGCCTGAAGCTCCACACCCTATAGGAACTTGCCCAAAGACTAACGTTGGGCAGAGCCAAGACAGCCCAGTCCTGTGCTGTCATACTCAATCTTTCATAATCTAAAATCCTTTTTGACTGAGATTTCTAAGAAGAGTCCGGTAATATTTATTTTAAATCATTCTCCTCAATTTAATTTCAGTTGTGTTTGAACATTTATCTTTGAATTTCTCTTTATCATTGGTTTGAGCTCTAGTCCTGACAGTGAGTGACAATCATTCCTGGGACTTAAAAAATTTTTATATGCCCATGCCCTTACTCAGATTTATTGATGCAGAATGTCCAGGACTTGGGTATTGAGATTTTAAATGAATTTTCACAGGTGATTTTAACATTCAGTGATATTGATCACAGGTGGTATTGTGACATTCAGTGATGTTGGGAACAATTGCTCTAGATAATATACTTTTTTTCTTCCTTGACAGTATTTCTAAAGTCCATTTACATTCCTATGGTTTTCTTCCAGATCCATAAATTATTAGTATTAGGAGTTTTAATTTATAAATGGGAACTTATAGAAGCTAAGTATTGATTTCCAGTATTTATTCTCCTCTTTTTTTATCTATTATAGATGTTTCTGCTCTTACACAAGACCACTCAGCAAAAGACCACAAATTCCCAGCCTTCTTTGCAATGAGGTTTGGCACTGTGAGTTAGTTTTTGGCCAATGGGTTCTGACCTATGTAAATTTGGATCATGCCTTTAAAAGGAAAGAAACTTATCCTCTCCTTCCCTTTCTGTTGGAGAGCCTCCACTATACTAACTCTGATCCAGATTATTATGTGACAGTGAAATAAACTTTTACCTTGTTTAAGACTCCTCATTTTTGTCCTTTGCTACAACACTTCAATAAAATGTGTTAAGGCTGATAACATCTAAATTATAACACTAGATTTCTTGGATCTCATTTCCTTTATTATCCATGGCAAAACAGCCTTTTCATAATTGGGATCAAGTCTCATGAATTTTTCTTAATTCTGAGTCTGGGAATGATAGCTACACCTATTTACTCAATAGCTCGATGTTGATCAATGCCTGTCTGCCAACACTCTAAAATAGAAGAACAGGCAGATTCAATTTCATTCTGAGACAACTGTATTAGCAAAGTGACAGAGGCATGTGCCTGACACTTGTTCATGAAAATCCATGTTCTCTTTTGCTGGAACACAGTGTGGATTATATCACCTTTTTGCAGGAGTTAGGTTTGGCGACATGACTGAATTCTAATTCACTCTGTTAGATCATTGTATCTTCAAATCTCCCACCTGCCTCTGTACTGTTTGTCACTCTGACCTCCTTTCCTGTTTTCTGCTTCCCTATTCAAGCTAACTTCCTTTGGGGTCTACCAAAATCTGTGTTCTCTACCTCATGCTTCCTTTGAATTGAGAAACCATGTTTTTCCTCCTGCCTCATCTCACCCTATCATAATAATCCAAACATGTCCAACATTCACTTACCGGTTACATTTAGAATGAAACTGTTGAGTCAGAAAAGTAAGGTCGCACTAATGTGGTTGCTTTCTGTTTCAAATGAATGTTTTCATTGTTCCTTCCTGCAGTATTGCTTTTACATACTTCTTATTGCCAGTGTTTCTTGGGCTGCATGCCATATTTCTGGCCGCAGGAAAAGTATGCCTGAAAGAGCATACAAACATCTTTTATAACATTCCTGTATCTCTGACAGCACAATGCCAGCTGCAATCTTTGTCTCTTTGTTTGTTCTTCAGTTGTCCATAGGGTAGAAGCACATGTGTATTACTAACTTGGTCATCCTCTTCTATTGTCAAGTGCTGAGTATAGCATGTGTTGGTGGAACTGAAATGAAAACAGGTAGCAAATCAGTGAGTGCTCATTAAATAGAAAGGCAATACAAAATCTGAAGCCTGGGTATTATTTCTGAAGGCTTAGCTTCTTTGCAAAATAAAAGAGTGACAGTGTAAGAAGGTACTCATGTTAATGCCCAAAGTGCAGTTTTGGATGTCAAATGTTCATAAAAGTGGTCTTCAAAACAATTTACTTACATAGAATTTAATTTAGTCAATGGTCTTATTTTGATTCCCTATTATCAGAAGAAACCTCAACTTGTTAATGTGACCCACAAAAATTTAGTCACCATTTAGGTTTCCAACTTAACTACTACTCTATTCACTGCATGCTTCTTTATTCACCTTTGCCTGACAATACCACCTGTGTTGGTTGGGATAACACAAGATCCTCTAACAAACACACCCGAAGTGTATAGTGACCTCCCACACAATAGAAGTTTATATATTTTTTACTCCTTAAATAGTGGAGGGGTGTGCTCCTGGTGGGCAGGAGGGCTCTCTTCCATGAAGCCATCGTGGACCTGAATGGATGAAGGCTGTACCATCTTTCACACACAGCTCCTAGAGTTACCCTGGTCATCTTTGTTCCAGCCAGCCAGAAGGATGACAGGGATGGAGAGTGCAAGTGAGAGGTTTCTGTGGACCAGCCTGTCAGTCATCATATCTGTTCATATTCCATTAGAGGGAATTTTTAAAATGTACATTTTATAGGTTTGGAAAAATGTATAATGACATTTCAATCATTATAATATCATACAGAGTATTTCATTGCCCTAAAAAATTCTTTGTGCTCTGCATAGTCATCCCTTTTCCCCATCCCACCCTTAGAAACTATAACTTTTTTTATTGTTACCATAGTTGCCTTTTTCAGAATGTCATAAATTTAGAATCATACAGTACAGGGTTGGGCAAAAACAGGTTTATAGCTGTGTGTGTATATATAATGCAATAATTAATAAATAATAATACAAAAATAAACTGTGTTTTATGTACTCACAACTGTAAACTTACTTTTGCCCCACCCTGTAGATTGGCTTCTTATATTTAGAAACTAGAGGCCCGGTGCATAAAATTCATGTGTGGGTATGGTACCTAGGCCTGGCCTGTGATCAGGGCCATCTTCTCTGGCTGCCGGCAGCCAGCCTCACCCCCTGCCGCAACCCATCCCCAGTTCCCTTGGTGATTGGAGCCTTCTGGCCAGGAGGAGTGACCAAGAGATTGGCCATTCCTGCCAGCTCATGGGGCCCCGCCCTTGTTGCAGGTTGCTGTCTGTGTGTAGGGTGACCAGTAGGGTGGAGGCCTTGGCCTGGCCACTGCCTGCATCCCTTACCACCCACCCCCAGTTCCCTGTTTGGCATTGGGTGATGGGAGCCTGCTGGCCAGGGAAAGGGACTGAGAGATGGTCAGTGAGCCTTATAGTGATTGGTCAAGCAGTCATTCTAGTCATTCTGCTGTTAGGGTGAATTTTTATATTACCCTTTTATTATATAGGATATGCATTTAAGGGTCCTCCATGTCTTGTCTTATATCTCCTCTCCCTTTCCTGGTTGAATGATTCTTCTTTTTGCTGCCAAATAATATTCCATTGTCTGGATATACACAGTTTACTAAGGATATATTGGTTGCTTCCAAGTTTCAGCAATAATGAATGAAGTTGCTATAATATCTGTATGCAGGTTTTTGTGTGGACAGAAGTTTTTAACTCCTTTGAGTAAATACCAACAAGTGCAAGTCCTGTGTCATACGGTAAGAGTATGTATAATTTTGTAAGAAGTTGCCAAACTGTCTTCCAAAGTGGTTTTGGCTTTTGCATTCCTACTAGCAATAAACAAGAGTTCCTATTGCTCTGTCAGCATTTGGTGTTGCCAGTGTCCAAATCTTGGCCATTCTCATATGTGTATAGTGGTGTTTCATTGTTGTTTTAATTTGCACTTCCCTAATGAGAAATGATTTGGAACATCTTTTCTGTTGTTGTTAATCCTCACCCGAGGATATTTTTTTCCATTGATTCTTAGAGAGAGTGGAAGGGAGGGGCAGAGAAAGAGAGATAGAAACATCAATGTAAGAGAAATATATCGATTGATTGCCTCCTGCACACGCCCCAACCAGGACCAGGGATTGAGCCTGCTACTGAGGTATGTGCCCTTAACCACAATTGAACTGGGACCCTTTTGAACAAACCAGATGTGCTTATTTGCTATTCTTTTGCAGAGTAGACATTTTTAATTTTAATGAAGTCCAGCTTATCAATTATTTCTTTGATAAATGGAGACGGTGGTATATCTAAAAAGAACTCTCCATACTCAAGTCATCTAGGTTTTTGCTCATGTTATCTTCTAGGAGTTTTATAATTTTGTGTTTTATATTTAGGTCTCTGATATATTTTGAATTAATTTTTGAGAAAGATGTAAGGTCTGTGTCTACATTCGCCTTTTTCCATGTGGATGGCTAGTGCTCTAGTACCATTTGTTGAAGAGACTATCTTTACTCCATTGTATTGCCTTAGCTCAGCTAAGATTAACTGAGCTGACTATATTTATAGGGGTCTACTGCTGGGCTCTTTATTCTCTTCGCTTTATATATTTGTCTGTTCTTTTGCCAGGAGCACATTGTCTTGATTACTGTAGCTTTATGGTAGGTCTTGAAGTTGACTAGTGTCAGTCCTCCAATGTTGTTCTTCCCTTCAATATTGTGTTGGATATTCTAGGTCTTCTGCCTTACCATGCAAACTTTAGAATCAGTTTATCAATATCCATAAAAGAACTTGCTTGGATTTTGATTGGTGGTTAGTTTTTGTTATCCATTAGTCTCACTCACCTAACTGTAAATTCCTTTAACAAACCACCATAGCGTGGTGGGAGAACACAGAGGTCTTGGGTCACACAGGCTGGGTTGAAATGGGCTTTGCCACGTTTTAGGGGTGAGATCTTGATCAAGTTACTTTTCTTGCTTCTACTCATTTCCTCATCTTAAAAACAGTGGTAATACTGCATAGTGTTATAATTAGGTTAATTAAGTTTATTTGAATTTTCCCATCCAGACCTGAATATAATAGATGATCAATAAATGTTAATGTTGCTACCATTTGCCTCTTCTGCAGTGATATTCCTTTAGCTGGTTGTTAAAAACATGTAACTGAGTTAAACTGTAAGTCTTCACAGCATTGCAAGAGTAGAAGTTGAACTTAAGAGTGTGAACTTCTAGTATATAGCAGACTCCAGGACAGAAAAAAACCCTGGGAATAGTGTCAGTATGTTGGCTGTGCAGGCATTCTGCCAGCTCTAGAGGACTCATCGGCTTCTTAACAAATTGTGTTCATTCCAGTCAAACTTGCAGCTGCCTGAGATGACCTCTGAGAATTGTGTTCCTCCAAGCAATGGCTGGTTTATTACAGATAAGACTAGAGGCAACAGGCAGGGCTCAGACCAGGTCTGCCCCTGCATGACCCACTTAAGACTTCCCCCAAAACTATTGGACATTGGAATGAGAAGAGAGGAGCTAGGGGAATTCTGATATTAAGAGAATGATCTAAAGTATGTTATAGTTGATTCCAGTATAAATTTATTTGGATGCCTACAGCTTCTCAGGTACTTCGGGAAGTAAGATTTTAGCCTTTGTCATTTGCCTGGTTGAGATGGAGACCAAGGGATGTAGACTTTTCACTTGATTATTGTTCTGTGTCTTCAGTTCTCCTCCAGTGAAATATTATCACTGTCAGACCAGAGTAGGGATGAGGGACTGTGTGGCATAGTTGATAGGGGCAGAAATCAAATATTGGGGGCCAGCTATAATTGTAAAAATATTAATCATGCTCTAATTGACCATGATTATTTCCTTCTGATTAAAGAAGGCACATTCTAACCTGGCTGGGAGGTGCACTTGGGACCTGGGAGCTCACCTGGAAATGCAGCCATCAG
This sequence comes from Lasiurus cinereus, assembly GCA_011751065.1. Classification (NCBI taxonomy): domain Eukaryota; kingdom Metazoa; phylum Chordata; class Mammalia; order Chiroptera; family Vespertilionidae; genus Lasiurus; species Lasiurus cinereus. The sequence goes on from JAAGEH010002528.1 coordinate 27,976,453, forward strand.
GGAGCTGCCTATTATCATGGAAATACCTCCATTCTCCATTCATCTTTGTTGCAGAAACCAGAACTGCCAGCCCTATGAAGGCCCCCAGTCTTTGCATACCTGCAGGCCTTTGCAAATCTCCAATCTGCATTACCTGTTAACTGCCCATTTGGCATACCTGTTTGCTTACTTCCCTATGCAATCTTTGTTCTTCTACCAAATATAAACAGGTGGCTTATGGGGAGAAGCAGAACAGATTTTTGTGGGTAAGCTGCTGCTCTCCCATACTGCTGGTGGTATTGGAATAAATGCTCATATATGATTCAACCCTGTCCCTGCTTAATTGTCTCAAGTAGTGACCGGCAGCATGGACCCATTGATTGTCCAGTTACATAATGATTAAGGTCAGGGATAGATATTATTATGTAAATATTTGTTAAATATTCATATATGTGTAGAACTGAAAAACCATTTCCCCCTGTTCCTCACAATGCTTCACAGCAGTATTTATTATTCTCAGTGAAAACAAGGAACCTCCAAACCCTTCAGCATTTACCACAGTTGGACTCAGATCCTTTTGGTTGGTTAACTAAAGGCACATTTCAGGAAGAGACTATAGGGATGGAAGTAGAAAGTTGAGAGAGAATTTAGCACAAAAAGCCCAAGTCTGGCTTGACCAGGAAGTTAGATTTGTGAGGTTTAGAGAGGAGTGGATTCCAGGTACAGAATGGTGGCTGGTAATAAAACCTACCCTGCCTGACTATTGTTATTGTTGTCTTCTTGCCTTGGAGGGAAAACAAGTTGTGTTTGTGAACTGAGAGCTACATTAGCCCCAGATGGCATATAACAGAGGAAGGGAGGTCCTTTTGGTATCACAGGGCACTGAGGACAGAGAGTCTAGTTTCCAGCAAAGGTGTGGATCTGAGCAGGAAAAAAGGGAAATCATGCTAGCAGTTGAGGTTCTCCGAGGGTCTCAGCCGCTAGTGGCAGCCAGGATGAATTCACGTCAGGGGGTATATTCTCTAAAAGCAGACACTAAAATGGAGTTTGGCGTGCAGGGTATTTATTAGAAATCAGTACCTATGAGGGAAGGGGCAGGAAGCAAGACTGGGCATATAGAGAAGTTGAACTGTGATGCAGAACAGATAGAGCTTTGGCCAGCCCCACTGGGAGCTCAGGCTGCACATGGCCTGTCAGAGTTATCTGAGTGGACTGGAATGGTTAGGCCTTTACTTCCTTCCTCCATCAGCCACTGGGTGTGGGCTGCCCTGGGAAGGATGTGCTCTTAAGTGATGTGGCTCTTTTGCAACTGATGAATGGGACAAGTCCTCTTCTACAGGGTGTTTTTTTTGCGTGGTGCCTCTCCATGCCGCTCAGAGTTCATATAGCCAGAGAAGGGGATTCTCAGAGATCATGAGGAGGGGTGGGAGTTCTGCCAAGAACTGGTGTTCCTCTATTAACAAGTAGAGCTTTGGAACTAATGAAATGCGTGCAGTTAATATTAATGTGACCTTGTTCATACCCATGACCTGGTGAGATTTAAGATATTCAAATTACCTATGCTAATTGCACATGCATATAATAAAAACAGTAGAAATAATGAAAAAAAAGACCTAAAATTACTACCCTCTCTACTCACATGTTCCCTTTTGTTCTTTCTTAGATATGTCTATAACTTTTATAAAGTCCATTTTTACCGTGTTTTATGTTAACTCAAGGACTTAGATCATAAAGGTTAAGTGGGCAAAGTGGTCTGAATGGTAATGAGAGGGGTGTAAAGTGGACAGTGTGGGTGAGATCTGACATACATCACTGCTCAGCCCAGGCATTAAGTAAAGAATAGGCTGGAGCTAATAAATATTCGTGTAGCTCTGACTACAAGCTCCACCCCACTGTTTAGAGAAATTAATCTTTATGATTAAATGGTGGTTTTGGTTTCCAGAGCAAGCTTCTTAATACTTTATACCAGCCTGTTCCTTCTGAGTCATCAGTACAGTTTCCGCGAGCTTGTTAGATTTTGCATGTTGCCCTCAAAACAGACGGCTGCATTTTGGGTTGATTATTTGCATTTTAAAAAATAGGCTGCTCACACTGCATTAAATTTTTATAGCTGCTGTGTTCATTGATCAGATCACTCTGTTAGCAGTTACTTCTCCAGCTGTATATTTTAATTACAGTTGAACAATCAGCTTTTCTTATTCCTTGAGTAATTTGCTGCATTTAATTTGTCCTTTTGTCTAATTCCAACTTAAATTATTTCATTAGTGTTGGCAATCCTGTATCTCACACCCTTCCTATTCTTTTTAAATCAATTTCTCAGGGTTTTAATTAAGTAGAACAGTCAATAAAAGTTAATGCCAACAAAAGAACCATTGAGGCAAATGGTCATGAAGAATATATGCCCAAAATATATAATTTATTAATGACATCCTTAGCATTTTTGCCAGAACATTAACTAATTAATTCATGCTATACTCCATAGGAATGGTCAGCAATTTTATTTTTCATTTAGTTAATGACAAACTGTGGCATAGAGAAACTATACAAACTAGTGAAAGCTTCTCAGCAAGCTAGAGGGAAAGTGGTTAGGTGTTTTTAAATGGTGGAAGCATTAAGATAAATGATTTTTTTTGAAGCTAGTCATAATATATTAAACTGTGATCAAAACATTGACTTCTGATGACTGTTTATTTTATTTTCAGGCCCAAAAATTACAAAAGGAAGAGACCTAAACCTCTAGATCAGAGATTTTAAGTTGTCTGACTGTGGGTGATATTTGGCTCACAGACCTGCATTCTGGAGCCTATACAATTTTTTTTTTAATGTGGATTTGGATGCCTTTACAATGACATGAGCTCTTCCATACCTCTGCCTTGTAGTCTTGTATTGTCCTGCTTTACACATTTTAAAGATATCTTCCTGACTTTGAGGCACTTGAGTTTGCTACCCTGATTTTAGAACTCACTTTCAGCTAGAAAACTAAGATGCAGAGGGCTGAAGTTTGAAGATGCCCATAAGGTTACTAGTAGAGATCAGCCTAGAACCCCAGTTTCATGGATTCACTTCAGTGTTTTTCCGTTACACCAACCAGCCTCTATCAATTTCCTTCAGTGAATTAAAGTAAGACAATTATTTCATTAGATCTTTTTGGATTGTGGAAATAAGGCCTTAACACTATAATGTAGATCCACGGAGTAAATTGTAAGTTTCCTAACACTGTATTTGTGTGGTGTGGCATAGAGAATGTTAGCTGTGAGTCAAAAGACAAGTTCAATCTCAGCTATGTCATTAACTTGATGCTATTTGACACCATGCACTTCAGTTTCCTCTGGCTATTGTGGTAGATGAGCTCTAAGTTCCCTTCCAGCCCTAGCATCCTATGATTCTTTCATGAGCTCCAGTAAAAGTGTACACAGGCGGTAGAAAAAGATAAGCCATTCAATTAAAATGCCACTGTTCTATGCAATCAGTTGTCTTCTGGAAGCATTTTGAATCTGAGCTTTATCATCCTTACCTACTTTTTCAGTTGGAGAGAAAATTCTGAACTATATAGCCTAGGGATGTGGTTATTAGTAAATATGCACATTAGCACTTAAGAGATCTCTGGAAGAAATGATATAGATAATTCAGAGGTCTTTGTTTTTTTATGTTTGTATTAATTTTTAGAGAGAGAGAGAGAGAGAGAGAGAGAGAGGGAGAGAGAGAGAGAGAAAGGGAGATAAATATAGAGATAGAAACATCGATGAGAGAGAAACATCATCAATTGGCTGCCTTCTGCACACCCCCTTCTGGAGAATGAGCCCTGACCCAGAATCGAACCTTGACTTCTTGATTCCTGGGTTGATGCTCAACCACTGAGCAACACAGGACAGGCAGATAATTCAGAAGTCTTGAGACTATCTGATCCCTTTGAGGAGGGTACCTCTAAGCCGCTGACAATCATGCCAAATAGAGCATTAGCTCATTGAGGGTGAGGGCTCTCTTTCATTCTTTGTACTTAGTGCATTGTCTGGTGCACAGTAGGTGCTCAGTAAATACTGACTGAATTTCAACATCCAGAGATGGACCATGAACTCCTAGTGTTGGGAGGAATCTTAGAAATTGTATTCAACCTCTCTACCAAAGCAGAAATTCTCTCTAGAGCAGCGATTCTCAACCTGTGGGTCACAACCCCTTGGGGGACGAACGACCCTTTCACAGGGGTCGCCTAAGACCATTGGAAAACACATATTTCCCATGGTCTTAGGAACCAACATACCGCTCCTCGGTGTAGCAAAGTGTAGCAATGTAGTTTACTGTTGTCATATGAAGACTGTTGCCCATGCTACACCACAATTCAAGACAAAATTTTATTTATTTGTAATTAGAAATTACAAAGAAATATTTCACAATATATAATTACATATTGTTTTTGTGATTAAGCACTATGCTTTAATTATGTTCAATTTGTAACAACGAAAATACATCCTGCATATCAGATATTTACATTACAGTTCATAACTGTAGCAAAATTACAGTTATGAAGTAGCAACGAAAATAATTTTATGGTTGGGGGTCACCATAAAACATGAGGAACTGTATTAAAGGGTCGCGGCATTAGGAAGGTTGAGAACCACTGCTCTAGAGTATCTTAGGAGGCTGCTCAGTAGGCTTCACTAGGTGGAACAGTTATTCATTCCATGAATTTATTGAGTGTCTGCTAAGTACAGGACTGATTCTAGGATGCAGTAGTGAATCAAGGATATACAGTTCCTGTAGCAGGAAGCCTGCTATTTCAGCTGGAACATTATCAGTGACTGGGGTACAGTATGTGTGACAGCTCTCCATTCTACAAAGGACCAACTCTCAGATCTAGCAACCTTCCTCTGGGAAATGAACCCCCCTCTCCAATGATGCCAGCATCAGTTTTCTTGACATCTTTTTCACATGTCCCAGCACATTGCTCTAGGATTTCCAATTATGAGAGGGTGCCATCTGTCAGTCACCAGCTTTCACCTTGAGCTCAGTTTCAGCCACCAATGAACAGCTCTTAAACTACCAGCATGTGGGAACCTACCTGTGCCAGTGGTCACACTCACCTTCAGAGCAACTAGGCTCATGGTTGGTCCTGGTAGTGAGGCTAGGAGATGATACTTGTTCTATTTTTCCTGGTCGGGCAGAAAAAGCAGAAGTGACCTGTCATGTTTGGAAACATTGCCTTATGTTCTAGTTTCCTGGGTAGTTTTATTACACAATTAACAGGGGCAATTAAGTCCTTTCTCCAAAGCATCAGCACATACCTGGTTGAAAAGATTATTTTTTTTTTTTGAAGTCCAAATAAAGGAAAATCTGTGTGAATCTGGATGGGAAGCAGCACTGCTGAAGGGTAGGCGGGGCCTGAACACCAAATCTTAAAACGTCCCTTTTCAGGAACACAGTATTCCTGAAATACCTCCATTCTCCACCAGCATCCTGCACAATCGCTTGATGACTCAAAGCCATTTATTTAGTATGGCTTTCCATTAATTGCCCTCCTAGAGTCTTTGCTTTGGTTAAACAGAAATTTTCAATGTTTACTCAATTATCCCTATATTTTCTTCCTCCTATTCTTTGGTTAGGGTTTCTCTCAGTTTGGAATTCCTTTTCTTCCATGTAGAAGACTCTTTTCTCCCACTTCTGCTTGCCCAGAGCCTACCCATCATTTAAGGTTCAGCTACCATGCTGCCTCCTCCATAAAGTATTCTGTGATTCATAATGGTCTCTCTCTCCCATGACTTCCTCCCCAGCTGAAAGTGTTCTTTCCTTATTTTGATCTTTTATAGAACCTGGACTTTACCTCTCTTTCAGCAAGTATCTGTTTTTAAATAAAATATATTTATAGAAGCCATTAAGTGATAATGATACCAGGTTAATCTCCTTGGAAACAGGGTCCTTGTCTGATATCTTTGAGGTTTCTATAAACTAAATTGAGTGTTTTGCACTCAACAAAACTAAGTAAATTGAATAAATTGCTCCCAGAAAACACCAGACAGACATAAATATCTAAACATCATGGTATAAAATCAAGCCACTATGTAGGTCAGTCTTAACACAGGCTTTGAAAAAGACAATTGTCAGAAAAAACAAAACAAAACACGAATAAGCAACTTTAATATTAAAAAAGCAATCTTTCAGAAATATAACAAAAATAAACAAGTAAACACAAAACCAAACAAAAAGAATTTACCTTCACAATATATAGTATAATTTTAAAAAAAACAACCATTTTCTCCATCTTTCTCTTTAAATATGTCTCAAAGGCCTTTGCCACACCTTCCTGAGCACTCTCACTGTCTCATCAGCTTTAGCAAGCTCTCCTGGCTCCTAGCTTTTCCTCTGTGCTGCTGCCAGTAGAAATCCTAGTCTCTTAGTCTCCTTGAGTTTGCCACGTTCTTCCTTCTCTTGGCCCCTCACAGTCACTAAAGCTCAGGGTTGACGGGGCTGGGCATGCCACAATTCCTCTGGGTAAATGTGCGTTGATAGTTTTATGGCCCCTCTTCCATGTCTAGAAGCTGTTTTGAGCATTTAAATTCAATGTTAAGAAGCCCTGAAAGGCTGTATTACCAAGGACTTGGCAAAACAGGGAATTGCCATCATTTCCTAATCAAAAAAGAGCCCAGGAGAACCTCCTCTGGGTTAGTGTCCAACAACCGCTTTCTGAGCTGGGCCTTTGGACCAAACAACCTCAAATCCAGGTGGGTGCAACCGCCGTCAGTCAGGTGGAAGCCGGTCTTGCTGCTGGTTGGCAGCCATCAGCCCCCAGCAACAAGTGAGAGAGTAAAAAGGCAGCACCCCTAAGCCATTTGTTATCTCTGATGGCAGGCCTCCCCTCCCCTTGTGTGCGGTGACAGTAAGCATTTTTCAGCGTGTGCTTTCAGAATGTAACTAGTGTAGTATTTTTTATTCCAGTGCTGCTTGGCTTGCTTCATTTGCTTTTATGACAGTGCTTGGATACGATTAAATGACAATTTAATGTGTATAATAACTCATTTAAAGATTTAGTGAGGGCTTCGATGAAGGTGATAGGGTTTGAGCACACATTTGAGAAAACTCTACAGTTTTAACCTAAGCCAGGGCAAGTGAGAACGATTTCTGGGCAGAAAACAGCTGTTTTCTGCATTCTTTCTATTCCCCTAAGCTCTTTTTCCCAAGTAGTGGGCTTCTTGGTTGTACTGGAAAGAATGCTGGTGACTCTGGGCTTAATCCCCACCCCGTGTACTTTAATTCCTCCCTGAGATTCATAAAGTATCTGGAAATTATCTTGGGTCAATGACCGACCCCTTAGCCAAGGCCATATGAACCACTATGTGGGAGGGTTCAGAAGGTTTGGGACACAGACAAAGGCTCCAGACTATTTTTTTGTTCCTGTCAGAACATGAGGAAAATGTAACTTGTCATGTCTTTGCGTCATCTGTGTCTCTGGAGGATGATCAGATGACGTTTGGTGATTTATTTTGCCATCATCCACTGAGCAGCGGAGTTCTCTGTCCTCTGCAGGATCTCAGGCTGAACCCAGGGGTTCGGCTGAGGGGAACAGGCCCTGGGGCTCATCCCCTGAACTGTCATCTGGGCTGAGCACTGTCATTGGAGCCCTGAAGGAGAGGGCAGGGGGAATCCTGGTCCAGTGCATTTTTCTAACTTTCTAAATGTTCCTTGAAGGTGGAAGTGGATGGAAGGGTAATTTTTCTCTAGAGCCAGAGCTTTCGGATCTTCTGTTCCTAACAGTCTGCTGAAATCCAGGAGTTGCCTTGAGAATGAAAGGTTCTTTTTTGTTCATTTGTTTTACTTTTTCCATTGTAATGGCATTTCACAGAGTACACCATACATAAAACAGTTTCTATGTAACTACTGGCAGGTCTCAGGTCCAGAGCTCAGCTTGCTAGGAAACTGGGGCCTGTTCTCCCCAAGAGGGAGGAGACCTGCCTGGAGATTAGCACAGGTTGCAGCACAACGGCAGAAATTTCAGAACTATTGCTTTTCAACCGAGACAGTCTTCCTCCTGATTTCAGGAACCCCGAGTTGCCCACCCTCAGGAAACATTTGTGGATTCCTTATCTTCTCTCAGCTGTTTGGTAGGGGAGTGGGTTTAAGCTGTGCCAGGCTGGCCTGGACAGAAATAACCCAGTTTCTAGAAATGTGGCTCATCATGTTGGTTTACCAAAACATTATTACACAGGTTTTAAAAATTAAGATAATAGCACTTAACATGATATTTACTCTCTTCACAATTTTTAAGTATATCATGCAGTATTGCTAATCTAGGTACTATGTTGCACACATCTTATGTACAAGAATGTGTTCACCTGCATTCGTCTTATTCATTATAAGTTGAAACTTTATACCTTTTGAACAGCAGCTCCTCACTTCCACGTACCTAGTGCCTGGTAACCATCATTCCATTGTCTGTTTCTATGAGATTGACTATTTTAGATTCTTCCTGTAAGTGGAATCATGCAATACTCGTCCCATGACTGGTTTATTTTGCTTAACATAATGTCCTCCAGGTTGTCACATATTGTAGTCTATTCTTTTTTTTAAGACTGAATAATGATAATTTTTAATGACTGAATAATAATATATATTAACATTTTTTTCTTTATCCATTAATTTGTTGATTAATAAATGGTTCTTCTATATCTTGGCTATTGTAAATAATAATGCAGTGAACATGGGAGTGCAGAGTCTCTTTGACATAAAGATTTCATTTCTTTGGTTATATATCCAGAAGTGGGATTAGTAGATCATATGGTAGTTCTTTCTTTAATTTTTTTGAGGAACCTCTATACTATTTTCCATATTGACTGCATTAATTTACATTCCCACCAACAGTGTAAAAGAGTTCCCTTTTCTCCACATCTTTACCAAACACTTGTCTTTTCTTTCCAACTTCATTGGGGTATAATTGACAAATAAAATTGTATATATTTAAAATATGATATGATTTGACATATGTTTACTTTGTGAAATGAAGCACATCTATCATCTCCTGTGGTTACCTGTTTGTGTGTGTATGGTGAGAATGCTTATGGTCTACTCTCTTAGCAAATTTCAAATACACAACACAGTATTATTAATGATTAGGGGCCTGGTGCCAGAAATTCAGCCCAATCTGCTCCCTCTCACATACTGGGAACCCTCAGGGGATGTCCTAAGCCCCAGTCGATGGGGTTGATTGGGGGAAGGCACCAGCCCCATCACCCCGCTGCTGCAGCCACTGCCAGTCACCACAGCCACCAAGATGTTTTCATCAACACAGCAGTCCCTGCACCATGAAAAAAATGACAACTTTCTTTAGGCATTTTCAAGATGTGTTTTTCATAGTACATGACTTTTCTTTATATATTTTTTATTCTCATCTGAGGATATGTTTCCATTGACTTTTAGAGAATGTGGAAGAGAAAGGGAAAGACAGAGAGAAACATCAAATTGAGAGGAACACTTTGATTGGTTGCCTCCTGCATGAGCCCTGACCTGGGCCCTGACCAGGAGGAACCTGTAACCTAGGGACATGCCCTTGAACAGAATTGAACGCAGACCCTGCTGTGGGCAGGCCAAGGTATTATCCACTGAGCCAAACCTGCTAGGGCAGGATATGACATTTCTTAGCCTTCCAGCAGCAGATCTTTGTTGTTTTTCTCCAGAAGAGTGGTGGAAAAACCCTAGATCACCTCTTTGGATTCTTATTACCCAAGTTACTAAGAATATTAGCAGTGGCATACAGGGAGCTTAGCAGTCAGAAAAGGTGTTTCCTCTGCAATTCACACCGATTGCCAATAGTCTCTGATCCCTTGCTCCGCCCTTGCCCAGACCTGCCCAGGCCGAAAGCCTCTGGCCAGTGCTTTTGGCCTGGGCAGGGGACCCCAGCTCCCTCCGATCACCAGCTCTGCCCCTTCCCCCTCGGCTCTGATTGCAGGCTTGGCCCTGCCCAGGAGCCCCCTGGCTCAGGTCCTTCACAGGCTGCTCAGGGCCCCTGTGAGGCCTACCTCAGAGTGACCTGGGTGCCAGGATGTTCCCAGGACCCAGGCACTGGGTGCCTATGTATGCAAATTAATTTCCATCTTTGATGGATTAATTTGCATACTCTGATTGCCTGGTGGGCTTGGCTTGTCAGTGTAGTGGAGGTATGGTCAATTTGCATATTACTCTTTTATTAGATAGGAGAGTCACAACCATGCTGTACATTAGATCTCAGAGCTAACCCATCTCATAACTGAAGGCTTGTATCCTTTGATCAGCATCTCTCAATCATCCCAGTCTCCAGCCACTGGTAACTACCATTCTATTCTCTGTTTCTCTGAGTTTGACTTTTGGGCTTATTTTTAGAATCCACATATAAGTGAGATCATACAGTCTTTCTCTGTCTGGCTAATTTCTATTTTTGTAATATTCTATAGTTTTGTCTATGTTATTGCACATGGGAGGATTTTCTTTTTCTCATGACTGAATTATACACACACACACACACACACACACACACACATATATTATTTATGACATAAAGGGACACATATATATATATCTCACATGGTTTTGCATTCATTCATTGATGGACATCTTTTTGTTTACCTGTTGGCCAATGGATGTCTTTGGAAAAATATCTATTTGGGTGCCTTGCCAATTTTTAAATCAGGTTCTTTCTTTCTTTTTTTTCCCTTTTTCTCTTTGATATTGAATTGTACAAGTTCCTTATATACTTTGGGTATTAATTCCTTATAAAATATATGGTTGAATATATTTTTCCCCATTTCATAGGTTGCCTTTTCATTTTGTTGATTTTTTTTTCTTTGTTGTTCAGGGGGTTTTGATTTGATGTTAATTTTTACTTATTAAAGCTGTGTTTTAATTCTCAAGTTAGTCCTGAGAAAATAGCCCTTTCTCCCCTTTCATAGCTGTCTTTTGGCTGTAGACCAATTAATAACTTTAATGATTTTAGCTTTACTAACACTCTGTGCTTTCCTGCTAATCAGGAGATTCTTGTAAAAGGTGGAGAATCAGAGTTCAGAGGCTCCTATTTGGGAGGTGTGTGCACAGGAGTGCCTGAGCATAACTGACCTTGAAGAGTGTTGTTGAGCCATCACCTGAGAGGGGTGTGAGTGAGCAAAGACAGTGAGGCTAAGAGTCTCTTTTTGTGGGAGCCTTTCAGATCTAAGTGGAAATGGATAACTTAATTACATATGTATTTTTTGTTTTGTTTGTATATTTATTTGTTGTTGTTTTTTTCCTACATGAAGAGGTATTTAATTTTCATAAAGCACAACTGCATTTTGGAATGTCAAGTTTTAAAGTTTTTATCACAATGCCCATTTTCAAATCAGGGCCGAGTGTAGTGGTTTGAACATTCTGAGAATAGCAAGGTAGCCAGAACATCAGTGGGGATGCCGCTTTATAGGGCAGTCAGAAGGAGAGCTGAAACCACAACCTCTCATTTATCCACTGGTAATGATGCAGAGTGAATTACAGGGTGTTTTCCAGGCAGAACATTTGTTTCTGTAGAATGGGATTAGATTTGAAAATGCATTTTGGATTAGCAAACCTATTGTTCCCTGACAGAGAGGTAAGGAACTTGAATACCACTTTTGTGCTCGTGTGTGTGTGTGTGTGTGTGTGTGTTGTGTACATGAGTATGTGTGCAGTCCTGCATGCTGTGGGTGGGGGCAGGAAAGGGATGGGAGAAGGCTATGAAGGACGAATCTGAAATATAGGTAGGACTATAACATGCATTTCTAGTCACATGGGTTTTGTTCCTGTGTCTTTTCTTTGTTGGCAAATCCCAGCTGTAGGTGCTAGGAAGGTGAAATGAGTGTATGGTGGGAGAATGATGGAAAAGATGGGGGATGGCAACAGGGCCATCTGGTCTTTGTCTTTATCACTGATGCTTAATATTTGACTCTGAAGGCTAAATTTCAATACTTTATAAAAAAATTCAACTTAATTTTAACTCCTATCTTAGCTGAACAGCAAACATTTAATCAAGATTATGTTCAGCACTGCTTTCAGTTCTTGCTGAGAGCTCTAGTGAGTCATTTGTTATCTCCATAACTTAAATGGAATTCACAGTACAGCCACAAATCTATGAGAGGAGGCGAGGGCCAGGCAGAAAAGGAGAAAAGAGTTGGCTTATTTCACCTTGGGGATAGAAGGCTCTGGACTCAGGGATGTTTATGATGAGAAAGGTGGAGACCAATATTTTCCATCAACATAGAGTGGGAAAATAGTTCATGGGTTTTAGCAACAGGATAAAGATTGCTTCTGCTCAAAGAGAGCTTGCCAATGGGGAAAATGTGTCCCTTTATGTCATTGGAGGCCTTGAAGAGAGAGTACCCCCTTTTGCTCCTGGCCTCCACAACAGTACATTGTCTGCTCACTGATGGCGCCTCAAAGGCCTAATCTAGCCTTTCAGGTCCAGCAAGGTCTGTCCTAGGGAACCCGGTCCAGGTTGCCTCAGACATGGAAGTGATACGAGGGGGTCCAGCTGTTGGCACATGAGACAAAGATCTCCAATTTGTATGGGGATGGTACTTCAGGTGACTTATACAGGTTTTATTTTCCTGATAATTCCGTTCTGAGCCTGTAGCTTCTCCTAGCTAATTGGAGGTGGACTCATGTGGGCATCACACACTCCCCTTTCCACTTTTGATATCTTCCTTTATTTTTGATGCTTTCCACCATGGTGAAGGAACAAAAGAGCAAATGCCCCCTTCTGTGATAGGTTCATGGCCCCATCACTACTAACATCTCTGTGAAGATGCAACCACAGTGGCTTATCTGGACCATAGGGTGAGACATGGTAAACTGGATATGGTAGCTCCTGAGTCCCCCAGTCAACACTCAGGCCCATATAAGTATTTGATTAGGAAAGTTAAAACTCAACATCCCTGTCCTATTTTGTGTCCCTAGAAAAAGAAGCGGAGGGACTGGATATTTATAAATTAATCTGTGGCAATAAACATGTTCCAGAATGGAGGGATGTCAGGCTTAAATCACACTGTATATTATGCTTTAGTCTGAGTTAATCTGAGTTAAACTGTTCTTCCTGCAAAGTAGGCTTGGTAGTTGTTTTCATTCTCAGGATGAAATGAAGAATTTACAAATGAGTCCCTAAGTTTGACAGCAGTTCCATAGCTCCCCTCAACCCGAAACTGGGTATAGGAGAAAAGATACTGTGTGAAGGGAGGCAGAGTGCTGTGTTTTCTGTGCTAGGGGGTGGGGAGCAAAGGAGAGTCCCCCATTCTACCTCTGTGAGGACACAGCCACTGTATTGTGCTACTGGGGATGGGTGGGGCCTGAAATCCAGCTCATGCCTCAGACAATCTTGAGGAAGGGGTGCCTTTTTTTTTAAATTTGCAAAAGGACATCTGCTTGCAAAACTCTGTATCATCAGAGGAGTGACTTTTTCTTTTGTGCACAAAGATCTCACATAAGCGATGACACTTTTGCATCAGGCATGCCACGAATTCCATTGCACAGCCAGCACAGGGCTGACAGAAAACTTAATGGCAAGCCATTTGGTCACGTTATTCCATTAGCACCCAAACATTTGACATACATGGACTATAAAGAACATCATTGTGTTATGGGAGGAACTACTGGAAGCAGGACAAATGGAGGTAGAATTGGGGACTCTCCTTTACTTCTCCCCAATCTTTTGTATCTAGCTTTCATGGTTGTCTAGTAAAGGGAGGGAAGCTGAGTTACAGAGGATAGCAGAGTAAATTTCAGGGAATTGAAATATTCTTACAAAGAAGAATACAGTATAAAGTGTCCCCCAGATGTAAAGGGAAAGTGTGGAATTTGTCTTTGGGCTGTATTTAAGAAATGCACTTACTAGGTGTACTGGTTGATAATTCAGATTTTGCAAACAAGGAAAACACAGTAATTTCAAAATAAATATCAAAAGTGCTTTATTCAAAGTAATGTCCATCATCAGCTATACATTTCCCCCATCTTTTAGGTAATTTGTGGCTACTGTCCCAATAGAACTTTTCTTGTTTTGAGGCAAACCATTCAGAGACCCAATTTTCCAATTTTTTGTATGTTTTGAAGTGCTGCCATTAATCAGAATGTGCGTGTGCCATTGATCAGAACAAATGGTAATCTGAAGTACCAAGGTCTAGTAAATATAGCGGATGGGTTAATACTTCCCAGGAAAGATCTTGTAACGTGTCTTTAACAGGTTTTGAAGTGTGTGATGGTGCGTTATCATGAAGCCAAATGACTTTGCTGTGTCTTCTGGTACATTCTGGTCATTTCACCACCAAAGCATGGTTAAAATTGATTATTTGTTGTTGGTAGTGATCAGTATGAATGGTTTCACCTGGTTTTAGAAGCTCATAATACACAACACCTTCCTAATCCCACCAAACTCAGAGCATTGTCTTCTTTCTGAAGTGATTTGGCCTTGCAGTGGATGTTGGTGGTTGACCTGGATTATCCCATGGTTTTGTGCATTGAGATTCTCAAAATAAATTCACTTTTCATCACCAGTCACAATTCCATGCAAAAAAGACTTTCTTTTGTACTGTTGAAGCAACATTTTACTGATGACTTTTCAGTTTTCCATTTGTCTTTCATTCAATTGATGTGGCATCCATTTTCCTTTCTTTACAATCTTTCCCATTACTTGTAAACAATTGGAAATTGTTTGCTGAGCAACGTTTAATCTTTCTGCAAGTTGTTTTTGAGTTCGACATGCATCTTCATCCAATAATGCTTGTAATTGTTGGTCTTTAAATTTTATCTGCTGACCTGGAAGTTCTTTGTCTTCCACATCAAAATAATCACTTTTAAAGCATTCAAGCCAGCATTCACAGTATTTTGAGAGGGAGCATGTTCATCATAAGCTACCGGAAGTATTCAGTAGCACTTTTCTTCAAAATAAAGTAATGAATTAAAACTTCCTGCAAATGCTCTTTTTTTTTGGCACAAAATTCTACATTTTTAGCATAAAAATATCTATGGTGTTAACACCTTTAGAAAATTTGACATATGAAGTTTTGAAGCTTGTTGCCAATACAACTAAACAGCATACATATCAAATCGCATATATATCAACATATGTGTAATTCCATCTATTGAAAAAAATGCACATTATTAACTGCTTCACCTCGTATATCCAATTGCTATGGCTACACGTGATTCATCTGATCATCAGGCCTTCCATTCCACGGGGGCCAAACCTGTTTTGTTTCCAAAAGAGAAAATGTATCTGCATTTTCCCTGTTTCGCTTTGTAAAATTGAATTGCAGAGAACTCATGAATAATAGAAAGACCACTAAGGACTGTGAAATTAACACTGGCACTAAACAGTTTCTAAGAGGGAAACATGCTGGAGGAAGGCTCGCTTCAAACTCCCCTAAACAGGGTTTTGCAAACTGGGCCCTCTTAGCATTGGAGGGTGTTTCTTGCTTTAAAATCCTTTAGGTCAGATATGTATTTCTTATTTTATGAAGATTTTCAAGGGTGGAAAATGGTTTATGGCTCCAGTGAGGTCCATAGGTCAAATTTTTACAGTTATCCATGGGAACAACCATCTTTCTCTCTTTTTAAAATTTTATTGTTTTAAGGTATTAAAAATAGTAGTAAATATGTCTCATTTTTTCCCCCACTGACCTCCCTTCGGCCTCCCCTCCCCCATCTCTACCCTTGCACTTGCCCTTGTCCCCCTGCCCACAGTGTCTTGTGTCTGTTGGTTGTGCTTATATGTATACAAGTCTGTTGGTTGATCTCTTACCCACCCCAACCCTTCCCTACTTTCCCACTGTAGTTTGACAGTCTGTTCTATGCTTCTCTGCATCTGTGTCTATTTTTGTTGAACAGTTTGTAATGTTCTTTATTATCCATAAATGAGTGAGATCACGCGGTATTTATCTTTCACTGACTGACTTATTTCACTTAGCATAATATTCTCCAGATCCATTCATGCTATTGCAAATGGTCAGAATTTCTTTTATTTTTACAGCAGCATAGTAGTCCATTGTGTAGATGTACCACAGTTTTCTATCTTACTCTTTAATAATGAAGTTAGCTAACTTTTATTTGAACACTTACTGTGTGCCAGGGACTGTGCTTTACATGCATTTTCTCACATAATTTTGTAACTACCTGGTAAAGTAGGTATTATTATCTCCATTTTACAGATGCAGAAACTGAGGTGCAGAAAGGTGAAGTCACACAACTATTAAGAGATGAGTTTGCCTGCCAACCCAAGCCTGAATGACTCTAGGGCCTGCCCTTTTAGTCACCACCTCATTCATTTTACCTTTATGTGTCCTCTTAGCCTTTTGTCTGCAAATCCCTTCTACAACTTACCAGGAGGGCCTATTGATCCCCCTCCTTTTCCTTTCCACTCACAAGGCAACACCCTGCTTTGTGTATTTCTCACACTCCAGATTCTTTCTAGTTTGCCTTGGGTTCATAATGAATACACTGGGAGAACAGGAAGTATTTTACAAGAGTGTACTTCATTGGATTCAAATACTATTTGTATTTATTTTTAACTCAGAGTCACCACAGCATATGGGAAATACTTAAAAACTATAAACCACTGTATAATGCATATAGTTAAGAGTCTAAGCTTTGGATTCAGAGAGATCTGGTTTTCATTTTATCATTTATTTGTGGGTTGTTTATTGAATACTATAACTAAGCATTGTGTAAAATGCAAGGTTTGAATTCCAGAATTACTATTTACATCTATGGACTTAGAAGATTTTTCAACCACTTTAATGAGAATAATAGTTACCTCTGTGTAATATTAGAAGCTGGCACACAGTAAGAGCTCAATGAATGTTATCCTATCTAATAAAATAGTAATATGCAAATTAACCACCACTCAGTTACACCCACAAGCTATGCCCACCAGCCAATCAGGAGTGAGTATGCACATTAACCCAACCAAGATGGCTTTGGCACAGAAAGAGCAGGAGGGAGGCTTGGGTTTCCCTGGTGATGGAGGAAGTCAAGCTTTCTGCACACCCTGGGTGGCCCAGGCCTCCATTCCAGGCTACAAAGTTTCAATTGTAGAAAATAAATAAATCCCAGATACAAGGGCCTCTATTTGGGTTGCCAGGGGGCGTGGCTGGCCTGCAAACCACCACAGGCCCCTCGCCCAGGCCACCCCATTCCCCAAGGGAACCCTCAATCTGATCCAAGACACCTACAGAGCAAACCAGCTGGCCCCCACCCATGCACCAGGTCCCTATCCTATCTAATAAGTGAGTAATATGCAGATTGACCATCACTCCAACACAAAATGGCTGCCCCCATGTGGTCAAAGATCCTACCTCTATGTGGACACAGATGGCTACCACAAGATGGCCAGCAGGGAAGGGCGATTGGCGGGGACCAGACCTGCAAGGGAGGGAAGTTGGGGTCAATCAAGCCTGCAGGGGAGGGCAGTTAGGAGTGACCAGGCCTGCAGGGGAGGGCATTTAGGGGCAAATAGGCTGGCAGGAGAACAGTTAGGCATCAATCAGGCTGGCAGGCAGAAGCGGTTAGGGAAAATCAGGAAGGCAGGCTGGTGAACAGTTGGCATCCAGCAGTCCTAGGATTGGGCCTAAATGGGCAGTCAGACATCCCTCAAGGGGTCCCAGATTGGAGAGGGTACAGGGTGGGCTGAGGGACATACCCTCCCAAGCCACCCCCCCTCGTGCACAAATTTTGTGCACTGGGCCTTTTCTTATTAATAAAAAGGTAAAAAAGTGCTGCTGTTGGGTCAATGCCCACTTAACAGTACTTTCCCTTAGGGCCCTCTTTGCCAAGGTTTTTAGAGAATTAGTGTGTACTTCCAGGGCCTTGGGAGTTAATGTGCTTTTGTAAAGGCCTTTTAGTGAGATAATGGCTTAGACCAAAGGAATATCTAATTCTGGGACAATGGCAGACTCAAATGGAGGTCATTTTTGCAAGGGACTTGCACATCAAAACATCAAGTAGTACTTGCCTGTCTCTTTACTTTCGTAACTGGCTTCACCTGTCATATAAGCAGCTTTCTTCCTGAATGATCAAAGGAAGAGGTAACTAGGAAATGTGAATAAATTTATTCTAAGTAATGAAAGAATTTCCATTTGTCCTTCTAGATATTAGTATCTCTATTAAATGCATTGTCCACTGATGTTAGTTAGCACTTTAGGCTTTTAGGATGCTCTCAATAACACTACTTGGCTAATCTAATGTAATTCAGCTAACAGGTTTTCTGTCAGCATTCTCAGACCATCTCATCCCTCCACCCTTCTACCTGGAAGGAGTGTGTATATGCAGTAGGACTGAGTTATCCTTTTTCCTCGAAGTAGTTAATTTTGTTTGAAGATCAATGTGTAGAACTTGTGCTTCTTGCGTGTTCTCTGAGATAGAATGGGGGCCAGTTTCTCTCTTTCCTAACTCACAAAAGATTCAAGACTGAGTCTTGAAACAATTTTGCTTTGAGAGTAAGGCTTTAAAAATAGAAGTTACAAAACCTAAGGGACAATAACAGTAACTACTTGAAGATGATTTAAGTTATTAGAAATTAAGGGTGTTCCTTCTTGCCCTCACTCAGTAGCCTCCAGTGGCTTCCATCTCACTCTGAGTTCCAGCCACCCACTGCCAGACTGTGGTTGCAAAGCCCAATCCTACCTGGCTTCTTGTGCTCTCTGACACCATTTCCTACTAGCCTTTCCTCATCCACTGTGGTCCGGGCACATCAGCTCTTCTGCTACTACTAGTCTTAGTTGAGGATACTTCTGGTACATATTGATCATAGGTCTCTGCTTGTACTTCAGTTTACCAGTGATGCTATTACTACTGTCCTAGTCTCTCTGACCTTCCTTAGCATCCCATTCTCCTTTCCATGCTTAATTTTTTCTTAGCACTTATGTTCATCTCACATACTACTTACTTTCTTATTTAATAGTTTATTATGTCTATCCTCCATCCTTGTACAATGTGAACTCCTTGAGAAAATAATTTTTTTCTGTCTTGTTCACTGTGAATCCCAGGACCTGGAAAGGGGCCTAGTACGTAGTAGGCACTCAGTACATACACATCAAATTAAAAAATGATTATGGATGGATTATTTAGTTTTTAGTTTCTTAAATTTCACTCTGGGTGTTTAGGTAGCACAAGAACAGTATCTTACTGTCATATAGAAATTTAGAAGTTCTTGGACACTTTTCAATCTAGGCTACTATAAAAGCTAGTATTCACAGTACCCAGAGAGTAGCAAAAGTCTATCTGGGATTCCAAATAACTAAAAAATATGAGGGTTGTTGTAATGCCAACTGAAAGTAGAAATCTTCATGCTAAAAAACACCTGCATATAAATAAAAAGCACATCACTGGTAAAGACCCAGTTCAAAGGACTAAAGTGGGCCCTGGTTTGCAATCTTAGCTTCGTTCCTGTTACTTTTCAACTGATAGCATTTCTTTCTAACCTCTCGGACTCTAATTTCTTTCTAGGGGGAGATGACTTTTCACCCTTCCTTCGTGTTATGATATCTTATTGTTTCGGTCATTTGCTTTGAGATCCTTAAGCTGTGGCATGCTATTTGTAATGAGCTGAGGAAGGCACACTGGCTCCCTTGAACTTCCATTATTAAAACTAATGCAGTGAAGTTGAGCCTCCTCCTGGGACTTCCGTATAGTCATTGCTTGCTATCAGTAAATATTCATAAATCCGCTATCATGGAAATGAAAGAGAATGCCTCAAAATTACTTTGGAGGCATAAGGAAGGCCCCGAAGAATGAAATGGGAGGATGCATCTCATTTTCAGATCCGAAGCGAAGAAAGTATTCTCTTTGTGAGGGGATGACACGCTCTGCAGTAGGACTGGTTATCCTTTTTCCTCAAAGTAATGAATTTTGTTTGAAGATCAATATGTAGAACTGTGGCTTGTTCCTGCAGAAGAATTTCAAGAACCTGAGCAGATTGTGTTCAAGGCAAAACAATGCAGGCAGAGGATTCTATTCACCTGAGTGGGGTACCTCTGAGGGGGCTGGTGGTGACTTCTTAGGAGTACTCATCAGTAAAAAGGGACTGTTGGCACCCACTGCATTTTGGAATACACCCTCATAAAAGTACTCAGTGCTTTCTTGTGCTAGTTAGATAATTTTCTTAACGCCAATACACATTTACCAAACACCTCCAGTGAGAGAGGCACAAGGTTAAAAACCCCAAGAAGGCCCAGGCCCATCTGTAAAGACTTGATAAACTAAGCACCCCCTGATGATACCTGTAACTGTAGTGTTGAATCCTCTTCTTCTCTCCCCCTTTTATTATCACCCTGCGGGCAAGTCTAGATTCTGGGGTCAAGGGCAGAATGGTTCAGGATTTTGATGAACTGGTGAAGGTGGTGTATTTAATCAGAGGTTGGAGAGACAGAGAGAGAGAAAGAGAGAGAGAGAGAGTAGAGAGAGAGAGAGAGGGAGAGAGAGAGAGAAAGAGAGAGAGAGAGAGTAGAGAGAGAGAGAGAGGGAGAGAGAGAGATCTGTTCTTTGAGATCACTTAGAGGAGAACTATAATCTAGAAAATTAAAAGCATCAGCAACATTTGCAGTTCTGAACATCAAGGTCAGGAAGGAAAAAAAAAGTCCAAGAGGGCATACTTGTCACTGATTCCAAAGGAGCTAATTCTTAGGGTTATTAGCTGCCTCAATTTACAACGCTATATACTCTTGAACACCAAATACTCATTATCAGAAATTAAAGAAGCGTGGTGCTTCTTTAATTTGAATTATGTTTTAGATAATAGATTTTGGAACATGCATCATATTAGAATTGACCTGACCTTAG
This sequence comes from Lasiurus cinereus, assembly GCA_011751065.1. Classification (NCBI taxonomy): domain Eukaryota; kingdom Metazoa; phylum Chordata; class Mammalia; order Chiroptera; family Vespertilionidae; genus Lasiurus; species Lasiurus cinereus. The sequence goes on from JAAGEH010002528.1 coordinate 27,997,213, forward strand.
AACTAATAAAGGTTTACAGTAGGCATGGAATCTCTGTTATAATATCTGTATTCAAGTATATGAGAAAAGCCAGGAAAAACTCGTTAGTGTTGTTTTTGCAACCTGGTGCCCAGAGATGGGCAAAATTGTTAGGTAGGTAAATCCTGGCTTTGGAATCTATAGTCTCTACTCTCCTTGGACTCTGTGTCCGAAAGATCTTAACCACTCACTCTATTTGAATTTTTCCTTAGAAAGAAACAGAAGCATCCTGTATTAAAAGATGAACAATGGCTTAGTGGGCTTACAGGAAGTCAGACAAAAATGTTCTAATGGCAGATTTTTAGTTTTCTGCTGTCTAGATGGGTGGCATGGGAGGTGGATGGTGACATCATGAGTCCATGGTAAGGCTTACTCATTGCAGTTATTCCAAGCCAACCTATATATAAGTGCTAGGAACAACAACAACAAAAAGGTTAATTAAATACATTTTTTGTCACAACAGTTCTCAAATCAAGAGTGACTTCCCATTATATACTGTCACTATCATAGGCACACATCTATCTGGTATCCATAGTCCTTCACTGACTCTTGAATTCTCCTTCCTCTGACAGTGACCTTCTCCTGCTTCCATTTTTAATCCTAACACATTTCTCATGTTCTCCTGGACTTTCTTTTATCCAAACAAATTATTGTCACGTCTCAGACTTGCTTATCATGAGTTCTGTGCTTTAACCCTTGACAGTTCACTTCCAAAATGCCATTTGTCCCCTGTTCCAGCAGGCAACATATTTTTGCTCAAAAGAATGTGTTTAAGTGTCCACTTCCCAGCCTAACATATTCTGATTACATCTCCGGAGAAAGAGCCTCATTGGTCATTGTTAATCATTTTTTTTTTAGAGTTATTTCCTAGCAGAAAAAAAATTACTTTGTCTAAATTAAAGCCCTTCCTTTATGGATTAAATCCATGTGCTTTCTTTTTTCTTATTTTGTCTTGTTAGAATATGAAAAAAATCTTGTCACTTCCTCCCATTTAAGAGTTCTTTATAAATTGGAAGCTTGTTATAAAATTGCCCTTTAACCTATTCTTTCAGCTAAATATTGTCAGTTTTTTTCACATCTTTCTTACTGGACATCTTTTACAAACTTTTTATTATTGCCTGCAACTTTCCCTTTATATCAAATTCAAATGGAAATATCATATTTTATCGATTCTAAAAGGCACCTTTTATCTCACATTTTAACATATCAAATTTCAACATATAACAGGGTGGCATTTTAAAATATTAATGGCAATACTTTTTTTTCTTAATGATAATTGAAATGAAGCTATATTTTGAATGATTAAAAAAGGCAAGGGGAATTAGTCAAGATTAAAGGAAACTGAAAGGAAATGACAACCAAATGCAATGTGTAATTGTTTTTATGAGCTCTTGGAATGAAAAAAAAATCAAGATCAATTACAGTTTAATCAATTAAAAATTGGCTTTATTGAGTTATAATTAATAACTAAAAGTGTAGAATGTGATGATTTGAAATATATATATATATGTGTGTGTGTATATATATATATGTATATATATATACGAAAGGATTCCTACTGTCAATTTAATTGATATATTCATCTCACATATTTACTTTTTTTTTTTTTTGCTGAGAACATGTTTCACTCTCTTAGCAAACTTCAATTATACAATGCAGTATTTTCAATCCTAGTCCCATGTTGTGCATTAGATCTTCAGATCTTATTCATTTTATAAATGAACATTTGTACCCTTTTATCAGCTTCGCCCTTAATGCCTTCCCTCCACCCAGTGTTTTGGTAACTACTATTCTACTCTCTGTTGTTTCTGGGTGTTCAACTTTTTATTTTTTAATATTCCACATGGAAATAATACCATGCAGTATTTATCTTTCTCTGTTTGGCTTCCTTCACTTAACACAATGCTCTCCAGTTTTGTCCATATTGTCACAAATGGCAGAATCTTTCTTTTTAAAGACTAAATAATATCCCATTATCCTATCTAATAAAGAGGGAATATGCTTATTGGTCATCACTCCATCACATAGATGGCTGCATCCACAGCTGAGGCCACGTTTCCATAAGGAGCTTTAACGAGCAATCAGCAGGGACCTGAGGCTACATTCTCCCCTACCAGCAGGGCTTGACAGGGGACCTCAGGCCACAATCCCCCACCCAGTGCCAGGCCAGGGGACCTGAGGCCATACCCCCCACCCAGCAGGGCTTGATGGGGGACCTCAAGATGCGCTTCCCATCCTGGTACTGGGCTAGGGGACCTCAGGCTGCTCTTCCTGCCCCAGTGCCAGGCTGGGGGACCTCAGACCACATCCCCCACATGGTCGGGCTTGACAGGTGACCTCAGTCTGCAGCCCCTGTCCCAGCACCAGGCCAGGGGACCTGCCTGGCTGGGCTTGACAGGGAAACTCAGGCCATGCCTCCTGACCAGTTTGGCTTGATGGGGGATCTGAGGCTGTGCCCCCTAACTGGTGGTGGGCTGGGAGACCTGAGGCTGCACCCCCCCCCCCCCCCCGGGATGGGTTGGGGGGGGGCTTCAGGCCCGGGGACCCCCCTGGCGGGGGTTGATGAAGGACCTCAAGGCACCCCCCCTGCCCCAGTCTGGGCTGGGGACCTCTGGCCATGCCCCCCATCTTGGCACTGGGCCAGGGGACCTAAGGCTAAGGCCCCTGCCTGGCAGGGCGGGGTGGCTGGGTCTGGATCTAGACCAATGGGGGGAAGGGGTGGCCGGGTCTGGGTCTCACACAATTTTGAGGTGCATGTGGATGAGTAGGGACTTGATTTTGGGTCCTGTGGTGTGCTCCAGACTCTGACAGGAGGAAGGTTTTCATATACATTTGACTAATTTTCTTTCATTTCTGATACTTTTATTGTAGAGAAAGGGCAAACAGAAATATCAAATTATTTCCTCTAATTAATCCCCTTTTAATGTGTACAAATTTCGTGCACCGGGTCACTAGTATGTGTATATATATATATATATATATATATATACACACACACACCCCACCCCCACCCCCACCCACACTAGAGGTCCAGTGCATAAAATTTGTGCATGGGAGGGTGTCCCTCAGCCCAGCCTACACCCTCTCCAATCTGGGACCCCTTAAGGGATGTTTGACTGCCTGTTTGCAGGGATTGGGCCATGGGGGTGTGGCCAGCCTGGGTGAGGGGCTGAGGGTTATTTTCAGGCTGGCCACACCCTCTTATTTATTATTTAGTCAGTGGATTCTTAGGTTGTTTCCATATCTTGGCTATTGTGAATAATGCTACAATGATATAATAGTGTAGATATTTCCTAGAGATACTGGTTTAAATATGTTTTTTAAAATTTATTTTAGAGAGAGATGAAGGAAGACGGAGAGAGAATGCCTCCTGCATGCCCACCAGGCATGTGCCCTGATCAGGATTTGAACTGGTGACCTCTTGGTGCATGGGACAATGCTCAACCAACTTTGCCACACTGGTTGGACAAAAATACTGATTTTGTTGTCTTCAGATATATATCCAGAAATGGAATGGCTAGATCATATGGTAGTTCTGTTTTTAATTTCTTGAGAAGCCAACAACCGTTGTCCACAGCCTCAGGTGGCTATATCAGTTTTCATTCCCACCAACAATACACAAGGCTTCACTTTCTCTGTATCTTCTCTAATACTTGTAACTATTATCTTTTGATGATAACTATTCTAATAAATAGAGATGATATTATAGTTGTGAGGTGAAATCTTTCAAGATATTTTTTGGTTTCCCTTTTTATTTCTTCTATGATTCATTGATTGTTCAGGAACATGTTGTTGAATCTCCCACATATTTGTGAATTTTCCAGTTTTCTTCTTGTAATTGATTACTAGTTTCATACCATTGTGGTTAGCTAAGGTGCTTGGTATGATTTCATTCTTAATAAATTTATTAAGACCCATTTTGTGGCCTAACATATAATCTATACTAGTGACTATTTCATGTGTGCTTGAAAAGAAAGTATATTCTGCTGTTCTTGGATAGAATGTTCTATATATATATATCTGTTAGGTTCCTCTGATTTAAGGTATAATTTAAATGCAGTGGGTCCTTATTGATTTTCTATCTGGATGATCTATTTATTCTTGAAAGTGGGGTATTGAAGTCTATTATTATTTTATTGCTATTTATTTTCCCCTTTATATATTAGTTGCTCTAATGTTGTCTGTATAAATACTTACATTTGTTATATCCTCTTGATGAATTGATCCCTTTGTCATTTTATGATGACTTTCTTTGTTTTCTCTTACAGTTTCTGATTTTAATTGTTTTGTCTGATAAAAAAAATAGCTACTCCTTATTTTTGGTTTTCATTTACATGAAATACCTTTTTCTATTTCTTAACTTTCATTATATGCATGTACTTAAAGCTAAAGTAAGGCTTCTAGGCAGCATATAGTTTTTTTAAAATTCATTTGGCCACTTTACATATTTTGATTGGAATATTTAGTCAATTTACATTTAAAGTAATTATTAATAGGTAAGTACTTATTATTGCCATTTTGTTAATTGCTTTCTGGCTGTTTTTTTGTTTGTTTGTTTGTTTTTAGTTTCTTTACAGCTTTTTCTCCCCTGCTTTATTGCTCTCTTCCTTTGTGATTTGATGATTATCTATGGAATATACTTTGACCCATTCTCTTGGTCTTTTGTGTATCTACTACAGAATTTTGCTTAACGGTTTTTATGAGGCTTACTTAAAAATATTATATTGATTATAGTTTATTTTAAGCTGATAACAACTTAACTTTGAATCCATACAAAAGATCTACATTTTTATACTTCCATTTTGTTTTTGATATCATAGTTTCCATTTTTTAACTCTTCCCTTGAGGCTATGTTTTTATTGATTTTTAGAGAGAGAAGAAAGGAGAGAGAGAGGAGAGAGGAGAGATAGAGGAAGAGGAGGAGAAGGAGAAGGAAGAGGAGGAGGAGGAGAAAGAGGAGGAGGAGGAGGAGAGGAAGAAGGGAAGGAGGAGAAGGAGGAGGAGGAGGAGGAGGAAAAAGAAGAAGAAGAAGAAGAAAAAGAAGAGGAAGAGGAAGAGGAAGAGGAAGAAGAAGAAGAAGAAGAAGAAGAAGAAGAAGAAGAAGAAGAAGAAGA